>CM031945.1:29721542-29734042 GCA_018749465.1 Paracanthobrama guichenoti
ACACACCTGCACATAAACCACACACACTTCATCACACACACACACACACAGTCACACACCTGCACATAAACCACACACACTTCATCACACACACACACACACACACACAGTCACACACCTGCACATAAACAGTCACACACACTTCATCACACACACACACACAGTCACACACCTGCACATAAACCACACACACTTCATCACACACACACACACACAGTCACACACCTGCACATAAACCACACACACTTCATCACACACACACACACATACACACACAACACACAAACCACACACACTTCATCACACACACACTACACACACAGTCACACACCTGCACATAAACCACACACACTTCATCACACACACACACACACACACACACACACACCACACACACTGCACATAACACACACACATAACACACACACTCACACACACACACACACACACACCTGCACATCACACACACTTCAGTCACACACACACACAGTCACACAACCACACACACACACACTTCATCACACACACACTACACACACAGTCACACACCTGCACATAAACCACCACACACACTTCATCACACACACACACTACACACACAGTCACACACTGCATATAAACCACACACACACAGTCATCATCACACACACACACACTTCTACACACACAGTCACACACACCTGCATATAAACCACACACACTTCATCACACACACACTACACACACAGTCACACCTGCACATAAACCACACACACTTCATCACACACACACACACACACAGTCACACAGTCACACCTGCACATAAACCACACACTTCATCACACACACACACACACACACACACACACCTGCACACACAGTCACACACCTGCACCACACACACTTCATCACACACACACACTACACACACAGTCACACACCTGCACATAAACCACACACACTCATCACACACACACTCATCACACACACACACTCACACACACACAGTCACACACCTGCACATAAACCACACACACTTCATCACACACACACACTCACACACACAGTCACACACCTGCACATAAACCACACTCACTTCATCACACACACACACTACACACACAGTCACACACCTGCACATAAACCACACACACTTCATCACACACACACTCACACACACACAGTCACACACCTGCACATAAACCACACACACTTCATCACACACACACAGTCACACACCTGCACATAAACCACACACACTTCATCACACACACACACACACCATGCACACAGTCACACACAGTCACACACCTGCACACACAACACACACACACAGTCACACACACACACACACACACACAGTCACACACCCTGCACATAAACCACACACACTTCATCACACACACACTACACACACAGTCACACACCTGCACATAAACCACACACACTTCATCACACACACACTACACACACAGTCACACACCTGCACATAAACCACACACACTTCATCACACACACACTACACACAGTCACACACCTGCACATAAACCACACACACTTCATCACACACACACACACACTACACACACAGTCACACACCTGCACATAAACCACACACACTTCATCACACACACACACAGTCACACACACAGTCACACACCTGCACATAAACCACACACACACACACTTCATCACACACATACACTACACACATCACACACACACCTGCATAAAACCACACACACTTCATCACACACACACTACACACACACACTCACACACACTGCACATAAACCACACACACTTCATCACACACACACTACACACACAGTCACACACCTGCACATAAACACACACACATAAACACACACACTTCATCACACACACACTGCACACCTGCACACACACTTCATCACACACACTGTCACACACACACACAGTCACACACCTGCACATAAACCACACACACACACTACACACACAGTCACACACCTGCACATAAACCACACACACTTCATCACACACACACTACACACACAGTCACACACCTGCACATAAACCACGAGCACACATTATAAACTAATAGAGCATGTTAATCTGAACGTGTGTGATTTCTCACGGTGAGGCAGAATCACCTTCATCTCAAAGCTCCTCTCCATTCTCATATATTAATAATCATCTGTTCGTGCTGTCGCTGGTGAACACAAGTGTCTGTCGTGAATGAAATCCTGTTGCTCATTTCCATCCTCAGCTAACGGTGAAGGTGCGGTTGGAGATCTGAGGATCGTCGTCTTCTCCTCTGAATTCCTCTTCACTTTATTTCTGATGGTTTTAATGGTATTTGAACCCTGTGAGTATGACCTGAACTTACAGACGTATGCGATCTTTCTAAAGATATGTATTCATAATGATCATGACTCATTACCCATGATGCTGTTCAGTCATTAAACTCATTCACATGCATCTAGACTGGATATCTCATAGTTTATTTGTTGAACCAGGGCTCATCTATTATCCAGTCTGATGTGTGTTGAATCTGATCATCTTCTAATAATCCTGTGAATCTCTCTCTGTCTCTGAACTCACAGGGATCAAACCGTGTCTGCAGTCCTGTCAGGTTAGTATCATATTTAACATGAATTAGATGTTATTAATTCAGCTGCGGTCTCAGGAGACGCTTCACTTCATGTTAAAGGTGCACTCCACACCTACCTACACACACACACACACACACACACACACACACACACACACACACCTACACACCTATACACCTATACACCTATACACCTATACACCTATACACACATACACACATACACACATACACACATACACACATACACACACACACACACACCTACCTACCTACACACACACACACACACACACACACACACACCTATACACCTATACACCTATACACACATACACACATACACACACACACACACACACACACACACACACACACACACACACACACACACACACACACACACACACCTATACACACATACACACACACACACACACACACACACACACACACACACACACACACACACACACACACACACACACACACACACAGACACCTACGCACCTATACACACATACACACACACACACACACACACACACATACACACACACACACACACACCTACACACCTATACACACACACACACACACACACACACACACACACACACACACACACACACACAAATGTTCTTTTCTTTAAATGTGGACAGATTTACTGACTGCAACTTTAAATAACTGTCCAAAAATGTGTCTTGTCTTGAACACAGAAGGCAATAAAGTGTCGCCGAACTCCAGCCGCTGGATCTCAGGATCAGGGATCTCAGGATCGGGGATCTCAGGATCGGGGATCTCAGGATCGGGGATCTCAGGTTAGCGTCAGCATGATTGTGGATTTGAACACTTTTCTCCAGAGATGTTCAGTTCAGAGGATCAGTGTTTCTCAGTCCTGCTCCTGGAGAAGCTCAGCGCTGCAGATTCTGTGTGTTTCCTTCAGATTATTGACTCTGTAAAACCTGAAATATCTCTAATAGCACATCCTGAACCTGAACCTAACCCTAACTTAAAAACGGCAAATGACCAGGACTGAGAAACACTGCTGTCATACTGATGATAATACATGCTAAAACGTCTTATTCTGATCCCAGAATGCAGCAGGTTCTGATGAAACTCCAGCCACCGGATCAAACCAGAACCAGAGCCAGAACCACAGCCCAGCAGAATCCCATGAGATGAAGCCTCTACTGAATCAAGATCAAGAGGCTGGTCAAAGTGAGACTCCGCTGGATTCAGTGGTTTCACAAACATAATCAACAGTCAGAGAAACCCCCGAGACCCTTCTGACAGAACTCGATCTGCATTCGGCATTGAGGCGATCAGAACATGCTGGAGTCTAAATGAGAGATTAGCTGAATGTCCAGCTATTGTTTGTGTTTATAGTCGGTACTGTAACACTGTCCGTTATTTCATATGTTGTAAATGCACACAATAAATGTAAATAATGTTTCTAAATGGCAATGAAACTATCTTTGACTACTCTTTCTGCTGCTGCAGTGTGTAATGTGCACATCTGAAGACCTGCTACATTCACCAATATGAGCCGTATATATACTGTATGAGAATACTGTCCCACAATGCAATGCGCTTCTCTTGATTTCACATTTCAGTGTGATCAAAGAACCAGTAAAATATATGAATATAAATATCAGACATGATTTTTAACATCTCAGATGGACTCTTTCACTTTCTGACCTGTTGCTTTAGGTTGACGGCGAATCAAAAGCCCAGTCCAGCTGGAATATCATAACCGACCTGCAGAAACAAACGCAGAGCATAAACTGAGCATATTTATGCTTTAGAGCTGCAGAAATGTCTCTCACTTTAGGGGAACGTGGCGTCTTACCGTCCACAAGCCAGCGTCTGGATCATTACCTGAAGAAAAGACTGTAGAGATGTGACCTAAACTTCATCCTGAGGGAGTGGATCATAACGTGAATATGCTACAGAACAAATATAGATCTCAGCTTTTACATTTATTCATTTAGCAGACGCTTTTATCCAAAGACTTACAACTGAGGAACAGGCGAGTAATCTCAAAAAGAGCCGGAAATACTGAGTTTAGGACATTACTCAGAGTAGCATAAGCTGGAGTTGGGAGGAACAGAGGAACATGTTGGGTTTAAGAGGAGGTTAAATTTGAGCTTTTATTTGAGATGATGTCAGTAATTTTCAAAAGCTTAAGTCAAATATTAAGCCTGTTATTAATGTGTTTGAAGCAGTCAGTATAAATGCTGTTCGTAGCAAACTGCATATGAATCGATGCTTATGAATTTGCATTGATAAACATCACTATCAGGAGCCAAGCACTGAAGGCACATGTATCCGCTGGCCTTCTTCCTCTGCTCTTGAGTCGATGGCAGCTCGATTTCCTTTAAGAAATGAGTGTTTTCAGTTCAGTGGAATGACACGAGGGTGAGAAAGCGATTCGTACCGGCGGACGCAGAAGGTCCTTCCAGCATCTTTACACCAGACACATCACGAGTCCAATACAACAGAACAAACACAGCACAGCACACTAACACACGTTTACAGACCTTCACTCTCTGTTGTGTTCTAGTTAAGCTACCATCACTAGACACTGAGCGTGTGTTTGGTGTTCACTCTCATGAGCCGATGCTTCACACACACCAAACGTTCACATAAGACATAACAGATGATGTTTGGTGAATCGATCATCTGTGGACTCTGAATGTATTTCATTAGTGCAGACACACACTTCAGCTAAACTCACCTGAGTTTGGAGTCGCTGCGTTCTCTTTCAGGTCGACTGCTGTATGAAGGAGGGAGGATTTTTCATCCACATCCGGAGAGGTGGAGTCTCTGGGTCTGGCCCGGGAAAGGTCTAACCTGAAGGCTCTGGGCCTGCTCCGGAATGTGATTTTTTACCATCCACAGTGAACCCACCAGATCTCTATACGAGGCAAAGTGGAGAACGCTTGGGACATGGTGTCAGGAAAGACAAAAGATAGCGCTCCTCAGAACCGGACATTCTTACCTTCCTTCAGGAGATACTGGAGGACGGGACGGCCTTCTCCACGATCAAGGTGTACCTGGCGGCCATTTCATCATGTCACATGGGATTTAATGGTCAAACAGTAGGTAGGCATCCTATCATTAGTAGATTTATGAGGGTGCGTGCCGTTTGAGACCAGGTATCAGACCCGTTACCAGCATGGGATCTGTCCCTGGTCCTGGAAACACTCCCATCTGAACCCCTGGATCAAGTAGATATTAAGGTGGTCTCATATAAGACAGCTTTACTGCTCGCCCTGACCTCTATGAAAGGGACTTTCAGTCAACCCTGCGTGTATGAAGTTCACACGAGATTTTGAAACGCTCTTGTCATTAGGATGAATTCAATAAGAGACATGTTATCGTTTCACCTCTTATCAGTCAATCTAGTATATCTCAGTCCACTCACACACACGTGCCATGACGCGGGAGATCAAAGGTCATCGGTTGTGAGTGTTTTAGGCAGATCTGGCGCCACCTGCCGGACACTCAGCGCATTTCTCTCCGGCTCTGGTCTCTCATTTACCTGTTATTCACAGGAATACAGGATTAGGTTTGAGCCTCTCGCCTGTTTCCATTGGCACGGCACAACAAGATTATTAAATACTACTCATTTGATGTCCTATTCACTCAGGGAGAATATTTAAAGTTTAAATATTAAAATATTGATATAGCATTCATGTGTTTGTGTTGTGCTATATTTGTATGTTAAATGGTGTAAAATCTCTCTGTGTTTTGTGACAGAAAGTAGTGTTCCTCTCTTATTCCCTGTCCACTCCTGTACACATTCACAGGATAAATATAACGTTTCACCCTAAACACAAACACATCCATGCTTCATACATTCAGATGAACTCAACATCATTAAATTACCTGCAAATGACAGTGAAAGAAATTCAAGAGCTGTTACTTTGCCTCATTTTACACTGAACACGCAGCAAAAATACGTTTTGAATGTGTAATGTCAGTATTGGCTTCTAACAATCATAAAATCATGACGGTTTTAAACCCTCTCTGACCCTTTTTTGTGGTTTCTGCTAAGATCTAAGAGTGTTGGAACTGAAAACATTACAAATAAATTATAAGATATTCACTTCTTAGCTTTTATTTAAGGTTTACAAACGGCTCCAAATCCAAACAACTCGTTTTTAAACACAGCTGGATTTCTCTTATTGGAGGCTACATCCAGTAAAAGACGGAGCAAATATGGCTTTATCAATCGCATTGAACACACATCACATCAATAATAAACATTTTCATATCATTCAACAACAGAGCAAAATAAATACATACCTAAGAAAATTAATTAACTACTTTTAATAGCTAATGTTTGGATAGATATCAAAGGATATTGTTATATGCTATATGAACACATTTATTGAGGAAACAGCAAATTAAATCAAGCTTAACAAATGATAAATCAAATCACCTTTATTTATACAGCGCTTTTAACAAGTCCAATTGTTTCAAAGCAGCTTCACATTGTTAACAGGAAAATAATGCAACAGAATTTGTACAGCCGTTCTGGTGAAACGGTGATGTTATCCAGCTAATTTCAAGTATCATATAGTGTCAATGCGGGCAGATTGGTAATATAGATGAAATTTAGGTGTCCCCAAACGAGCAAGCCAAAAGCCAGAGGCAACGGTGGCAAGGAACCAAAACTCCTTCAGGGTCAGAATGGAGAAAAAAACCTTGGGAGAAACCAGGCTCAGTCGGGGTGCCAGTTCTCCTCTGGCCGACGAACAAACAGTGTATGATTATAATTCTGCCAACATTGCAGGTCTTAATTCATATTAGGTAAATAGATATTCGTAAGATTGTTCGAAAGATTGGAGTCATCACGCCGGAGACGGGTTTAATGAGGATGTCGTGTCGATGCAGCATTTACGGGGGGAGTTTATTTGACATGTTCTCTGCAGACACTTCAGGGATGAGTTGGTCATGTCCCGGCGCTGGTCCACCATCTGATCTGGATATTTAATATTGTCTTATTTTAGTCATGTTCAGGCCTCCTAGTGAGTAAAGAGCTAAACTGTTATCATTTTTAAAGTGTACATAAGATTTTAAATGCCCCTCTCTTTACCAGATCAGAGGATTGTGCCGTTGGGCAAAACTGGATCAGGAAAGAGTTCAACAGGAAACACCATCATCGGTGACTTTGGGATTAAGCGAGGTATTTCAAAGACATGTGACAACAGTGGGGGATAAAGTCATCGCAGTGATGGACACTCCGGGACTGTATGATACGTCATTGAGTGAAGAAGAACTGAAGAAAGAGATTGAGAAGGGCATCTACATGACTGCTCCTGGTCGTCAGACTGGATGTGAGATTCACAGAAGAGGAGAAGAAAACCGTGAAATGGATCCAGAAAAACTTTGGAGAAAAAGCTTCTCTGTTCACTCACGCCGATCATCTGAAGGGGATTTCATTCGATGAATACATCGGTGAAAGTAATGATCTCAAGGCTCTTGTTAATGAGTGACAGATTTCATCATTCAACGATGAAGACATGAGTAATCGCTCTCAGGTCACAGAACTGCTGCAGAAGACTGATGAAATGGTGAGGATCCATGGAGGACAGCACTACACTAATGAGATGTTTAAAAAGGCCCAGAAAAAGACTGAACCAGAGGCTTTTTAACAGAAACTGATAGACTACGGGCAAACCACACTAACAGTGATAGGAGGAGGAGTAGCAGCACTAGCCAAAGGAAGATAAGGGCCATCATTCATCTGATTGAACAACAAGGCCAGATCTTTATCATTTCTAATTCAGTTCTCTAAAAGATTCAATGAGAATTTGAGCTCTTGTCTAAGATTGCCATGTTCAGTATATACTGTATGTTATGTCTTATTTCATCAGTTGTATTGTGATGATAAAAACCTGGAAATATAGCTCTCATTTCTCCCTAAACAATCTTACACAATTTCTATATAAACACATGCAGTACATGTACGTTTTTATAATGCTAAAGATGTTTTCACTGTATACTGAAGTACTAGCATTCAAAGACCCTCATGGTCTCCATGTGAACAAACATTCAAAACCAGCACCAGAGTTGTGCAATTTCTTGCTTGTATACCGTGGACTTAATAAACCCTTACCTTGAGCAAATTAAGCATGGTTTGTATGATGGGTGTTGATGAAGTGTGTCTCAATTGCTCATCTTGCACAGAAGATGGTATTTTCTCTTCACTGTATCAAAGTACTCATGCATTACAGTGATCTATCTGCCATAACAGAGTTATTTACGGTTCAGTAACACCTTAAGCTTTATGCGGCATGGATAGAGTATGCTGTGGAGTTTATTGATTCTTGTTGGTTTTATCTGTGCTGCTGAACTTTTGCTTCACTTTTATCACATAAATATCATATATACACTGTGTAATATTTAAACCTTTATTTTATCATAAATCTTTATTCTAAAATAACAATAATAATCAGTACAGGTGTAGTTTGACTGACTTAAATTCAATTATTTTATATTCTAACCTTTCATTGTTTTAGCAAATGTTTTCATTGGTCTCACTTCTGACTTGGCTAGATCTAGATCAGACATTTGAGTCCATAATTCCAAGCTAATGGAACACTGATCACCATCACGGTGACTTCCAAACAATTACAGCAATAAACAATATCATTTCTTACTCTGGCATGGTTAAAGACAACTTTATAATGTGAATTCACAGTAAAACAAGAGCAGTACAACTCTCCCTCTCCTTCGCTGAACGTATAACCAAGCACGTCTTTAAAGTAAACAATTAATTGACGTGCTTTTAAACAGGATGAACAGAATGCACAGAATGGTGTCAAGTCACTACAAACAATACAAGAAAAGAAATCAAAGGCATACAAACAATTCATCAATAAGCATTAACAATATCTGTGAGTGAATAACCTGTAAATATCTGTCAATATCAGTGACTAAATATCCTATCCAAACAATTCAAATAAACAAATTCAAACAATAACGACAAAACTTACTAAGGAAAGGACTCAAAGCACATGGTTAGGGCGTCCATTCAAACACCCACACCTCACCCATGTGCAAAAAAACAATGGAAGGAAGGAAGTGAGGTCTCTCTATAACCAGGGGAATATGGGTAATGTAGTGCACTAGATGTGGTAGTGTAGTTTACTCAGAATTGTGGGAGATGTAGTACCAAAATTAAAGGGGACTAAATAAAGCAAGAAACCTGAAAAAAGGGTCAGATTCACAACAGTCTGCATCAGGGTTTCTCCTGCTCAAAGGATTTCAGAAAGCGGGGGATTTTCTTTATGCCTGGGAATGGGAATTCATGAATGGGATTCTGAGGATCAGGAAAGTTTTACATTTGCATGGAATGAAAGCACTCATGTCCTATCGCTCTACAAGCCTGATTATGAAGATAATTCACAACACACACATTAAAATGCTTGATAGAAAGCATACTAATATCTCAATATATTAATCATGATCTATATAATGATTTATATGGAGAAAGTGTGTGGCATGCTCATGTTTGTGTGTTGAGTTTCCTCTGGTTATATAATGTGAATTATCGAGCTCCTGGTCCTGAATATCACCGTCTCTGTACATTAAGCCACGTAAAACAATGTTTAAAAGATCATAAAAGAGCTATAAATGCAACTTTACAATGGATGTTGTAACAAAGAGGATTTTATGACACCAAGTCAAATTTAAGACCTTTGTAAGACCATTATGAATTAAATTTAAGACCTATATCACGCAATAAAAAAAAAAGCATACAAAGGAAATGTAGAATAACAATTACTTGCAAAGCAAATTTATTCAAATTGAACAAAGTATAAGTAAACTTGCACATCCTCATAGCTCAATCCCACCAGGATTTCACTATATATATATATATAAACACATTTTTGTATTTTTTTAATTTTTTTAATCAAAATGACTGGTCCAGTGGTGTGGTATGCTAGCTTTAATAACATGATCGCTTAGGGTAGGAAATATGACCAAAAAGTAAACCAAAGCAAGAAGCAATTGTTTAACATAAGTAAAAAGTTCTCAAGTAAATGGTCAGTAATAAAAATAAGAACTTAAAAACAAATGACAATAGGACACACAAATGCAACATAAAGATACAGATACAAACAGTGCTTTAAGTTTAGGTACTGTTTTTCCCATTGTTGTTGTTGTTTGTTTAACATTAACACAAAGACAGGAGCGGGTATAGGCTAGACCATATTAGGTTGCTTTCACTTTAAGACCTACAGTGATGCGCAGATCCAATACTGACACACGGCCCAAACGACATAAGCATAATAATGTGTGTGTTTGATCGTTCAAGGGCAATAAGTCTAGAAATAGAACACATACGGTATACTTGCGTGAGCAAACGCATGCACAGAATCCACAGCCAGTCTGACATTGGGCCGTACCAAATAGAGTTTGGGCTATCAGGCACATAAGACCTAGAACTCAATACTTCAGCAAATTTAAGACTTTAAGGCCTTAAATTTTGATTTTGAAATTTAAGACATTTAAGACTTTTTAAGACCCTACGGATACACTGAGGAGATATTAAGCATTAGTGATTTTCAGCAGAAATAAAATGGGGAAAAGAACAGATATATTTGGTAATTTGGTAGTCTTTTTTTTTAGGTTGTGGAGAGGTGCGGATGTCTTCAGCTGCTTCTTGAAGGTCGTATGGAGGTCGGCAGGTCATTTCACCACCGAGGAACAGAGGCGGTGAAGGGTTTGTGCTTCGTTTCAAAGGAATGTCTTCAAAGTTTGAGTAGAAATGAAAAATTAGCCATGATATTGATTCAGACCTCAGTCTCTGAAGCCTTTAACTGCTGAGATTCCTGCACTGAATGAGGATCTTCACATCTGACCTTCATCTGTGTCCTAGAGTCGCATCCACATCTAACAGCAGAGAGAAACTGATTATTATACATCATTATATCTCTCATAGTATCAGGCTGTGATGCATCTCTAGCTTTAGACGGTTGAGATGCTGTGATCTGACTAACATGAGCTTCTGTGATTTACTGACTGAACTGAGATCAGTCTCACCTGAAGATCCTTTTTACGCCGAAGATCCTTTTACGCAGCACAAAACAGAGAAACGGCAGAACGATGAAAAGACCCAAAATCCACCACTGATCTATACAAGCCATACAATATAAAATCAGCTGATCGACACAAACGACAACACAACACAATCAGCTGATCCACTCAATCAGTGAACCAATGAAATCAGCTGATCCACTCAATCAGTGAACCAATGAAATCAGCTGATCCACTCAATCAGTGAACCAATGAAATCAGCTGATCCACTCAATCAATGAACCAATGAAATCAGCTGATCCACTCAATCAATGAACCAATGAAATCAGCTGATCCACTCAGTAAACCAATGAAATCAGCTGATCCACTCAATCAGTGAACCAATGAAATCAGCTGATCCACTCAATCAGTGAACCAATGACATCAGCTGATCCACTCAATCAGTGAACCAATGACATCAGCTGATCCACTCAATCAGTGAACCAATGAAATCAGCTGATCCACTCAATCAGTGAACCAATGAAATCAGCTGATCCACTCAATCAATGAACCAATAATAAATCAATATTAGAGTTCAGGTTTAAAGCTCTTGATATTTTACCAGAGAGATGGAGTCACTTCATCAAGAACATCTTTAAAACACACAATGATCACAAACATCAGACAATATGAGGCGGTTCACACTGAAACTGGATTGAGTCTGAATCAGATCTGAATCAGTGTTTTATTAGTGAATTAGACACGTTTATAAACTGAAACTGGATTGAGTCTGAATCAGATCTGAATCAGTGTTTTATTAGTGAATTAGACACGTTTATCAGCTGAAACTGGATTGAGTCTGAATCAGATCTGAATCAGTGTTTTATTA
>CM031945.1:29736542-29874042 GCA_018749465.1 Paracanthobrama guichenoti
CACACACACACACACACCCCTATCAGAGTTCAACCCAAGTCAACACAACAGGTTATGCATGCGTGCCACTGAGAGCACCCGGGCTGGGATAAATCACAGGGATTTTAGCTGGGGAACTGAACTGTAAAGTCATTCACAGACCGCAAAAGACATACGTCACATGAATACACGTCAGTCTAGAATGAGTTTTTAAGGAGGCTAAATGCTACCGCACGGGCCAAGTGCCTAAAGTAGCATTTCTTTACATTGGGTTGAAAAGTCTTTGTAGAGAGAGAAAAACAGGATCATTTTTTACAGAAAGTAATTTGCCATAATTTGCATGACTGCGAGGCTCGTGTTTCAGGAAATTATACTTTAATTCTAGCAACTGTGAAAAACTGTTTTATTGCAGTTATGATATCAACCAACTTTGCACGAGTGGATGACACCACAAAAAACAGACCTCACAAGGGAACATGCCCTGGGAACCTGCTAAAACTAGTGCACACTTTAAAGAGAAACCTACGCCCTTGCTCCTTCTAATGTCTATGAGATGTGTTTACGGAAAGCCACTGACTCACAGATACAACTGACTCCCATCCTCAGCTGATTACCTGCAGAACAGGTTACAAACGCCTTCCCTCAGGCACGGTCTGCGTCACGGGGATTTCAGGCAGAGCCTGGCGGGGGATTTGCTTCATGCCTGGGAATGGGAATTCCTGAATGGGAGGATCAGGAATGTGTTTTAAATTAGCTTGGAATGAAAGCACTCGTTTCCGATCTCTATATCAATATATTAATTATGATCTAACTCTACTGCAAGCTCAAAATAGGACCAATGTGTCATACTGAAAGTGATCGTGTCTGTCAGTATGACTGGGTAACAACTACTAGTGTTACACACTAGTGTACTAGTGTGACGTCAGTCTCCCCGCCCTCCTGCAATGTGCGTAAGTTTGGCTCTTCCCTGAATACTTCCCACATTAAAGCTGACGACGGCTGTGCCCTCGGTCTAAAGCAGCAGCTTTGGGACGGAAATCAGTCAGCTCTCGCCATTTAGCAATGCTGGCCAAGGATCTGCTTTAAGGTATAACATATTATGTTTGTCTTTTTATTTTCAAAAATACTCTGGGACAAAAAGCGCTGTAAAACGAAACTAGTCTTTGACCTTGACATGACGATGAGTCATGTCAAGTTACAAGTTACAAGTTACAAGTTACATTTTGGTTACAAAATGGCGCCGCTGTGTTTGGTCGCCGTTCAGGTCGCTCCGCGAAGACTGTGCTTTTATTTACTATTTTACTTTCTTTTACTCTCAGTTTTTACAAACTTATCATCTGCATTGATCTACTACGACAGCAAAACTCTTTTGGACATTGGTTACCTCTACACTGGACTGTTTCAGGACACTTTCGCCGATCCTCTGTGGCCATCTGAGATTCTTCGCAACGCCGAGTTGAACAATGGCCAGAGCCAGCGGCGTAGAACAAAGAAACACCGTGGGAAACGCGCTGGTATCCGTAACAGACTGAGGAAAAGGACATTCAGACCTCCTCTCCCGAGTATTCTTCTAGCAAATGTTCAATCCTTGGATAATAAGATGGACGATCTTAGAGCCAGGATAAGTTTTCAACGGGACATGAGAGACTGTAATATCTACTGTTTGTCCGAAACATGGCTCACGCCCGCGGTCCCGGACACAGCTGTGACGCCGTCCGGAGAACTTCTCTGTTTTCGGATGGACAGAACAGCCGAGGCCGTAAATCCAAAGGCGGTGGAGTGTGTTTCATGATCAACAAGAAATGGTGCGATCCCAGGAACATCACCATTCTCTCGCGGTCCTGCTCGCCTCATCTGGAACATTTAACAATCATTTGCCGCCCATTCTATCTGCCTAGGGAGTTTTCTGCGGTTGTCGCGACCGCCGTTTACATTCCACCGCAGGCAGACACAGCGCTGGCTTTATCTGGCCTTCATGATGTTGCCAGCGGCGTCATAAACCAACATCCCGACGCGGCATTCATTGTCGCGGGCGATTTTAACAAAGCAAACCTAAAGAAAGTCCTGCCAAACTTTCATCAGCACGTCTCCTGCCCCACACGAGGAGCAAACACACTGGATCATTGCTACTCTCCGTTTAAGAACGCCTATAAAGCGCGGTCACTTCCAGCGTTTGGCAAATCGGATCATGCTGCCATTTTCCTCACTCCCGAATACAAACAAAAGCTCCTCCAGGAACCCCCGGTGAGGCGGGAAGTTAAGCGTTGGTCACCCCACTCAGAGACCGCGCTACAGGCAGCTCTGGGCGATGTGGATTGGGACATGTTCCGGCGAGTTCAGCTGGCGTAAGCGAGTTCACAGACGTGGCGCTTTGCTTCATCAACACGCTTACAGAGCAAGCCATGCAAACAATAACAATAACGTCCTTCTCAAATCAGAAACCGTGGGTGGACAATTCAATCCGCGCGCAGTGAACGCACGCACTGCTGCTTACAACGCCGGTCTCCATTCAGGGAATATGAATGAATACAGATCGTCCTGCTATGCTCTCAGACGAGCAGTTAAAGCCGCAAAACTCCGTTATAAAGACCGAGTGGAGTCTCATTTCCAACTCAACGACTCGCGGCGCATGTGGCAAGGTCTGAGGTCCATCTGCTCCTTTGGATCTAAATCCTCGGCAGAGGCAAGCGTTGATCCGTTGCTCGTGAACGAGTTAAACTCTTTCTATGCTCGCTTTGACTGTAACCACGGCAACGCGACTCCGCCAAGTGGCGCGTTAGAGGAAATTACTCAGAGCAGCATCAATCACGTGATCTCTGTCTCGGAGGATGAAGTTCGGAGAGCACTCAAGCGTGTGGACGTTAGGAAAGCTGCCGGGCCGGATGGTATTTCAGGTCGTGTTCTGCGGTCCTGTGCTGATCAGCTCACCGGGTTGTTTACATCTATGTAAATGAGTCCCTAGCTACATCTGTGGTCCCCACCTCCTTCAAAAAATCCACCATCATCCCTGTCCCTAAGAACAGTAAACCCTCTTGCCTAAATGACTATCGTCCAGTGGCTCTCACGTCTATAGTCATGAAGGTCTTTGAGAGACTCATTAAAAACACCATTTGCGCCTTCATTCCTGACACTTTGGACCCTCTTCAGTTTGCCTATCGTCCCAATAGATCGACTGAAGATGCCATCTCTCATGTCCTCCACTCCTCCCTCACTCACATCGACAGCAAAAGTGGGAACTACGTAAGACTGCTATTTATTGACTATAGCTCAGCCTTTAACACCATAGTTCCCACCAAGCTAACCTCCAAACTCCTGGATCTCGGCCTGAATCCTTCTCTCTGCCACTGGATTGAGGACTTCCTCACTGGCAGGCCTCAGGTGGTGAGAATAGGCCAGTCCACCTCCACCTCCATCACCCTGAGTGTGGGAGCTCCACAGGGCTGTGTCCTGAGCCCCTGCTCTACTCTCTCTACACGCATGACTGTTTGTCCACACACAGCTCCACCTCTATCATCAAATTTGCTGATGATACTGTTGTCCTGGGCCTCATTTCCAACAACAATGAGACGGCATACTTGGACGAGGTGGAGCATCTAACATCATGGTGCCAGGACAACTGTCTCTCTCTGAATGTTGGCAAGACCAAAGAAATGATTGTGGACTTCAGGAAGAGACAGCAACGGACATACTCCCCCTCATGATCAGCGGGTCACCAGTAGAGAGAGTGAGCAGCTTCAAGTACCTGGGAGTAAACATCTCCGAGGACCTAACCTGGACTGCTCACATTCAGACACAGGTGAAAAAGCCAGGCAAAGACTGTACCACCTGCGCCAGCTGAGGAAATTCAGGGTTTCACCAGCTATCCTGAAAACTTTCTATTTAGGGGCGATAGAAAGTGTTTTAACTCAGTGCATCACAGCGTGGTATGGGAACAGCACCAGTCATGACCGCAAAGCCCTGCAAAGAGTAGTGCGCTTATCCGAGCGTATCTCAGGGTCAGCTCTCCCGTCTCTGCAGGGCGTCTACACCAAACGCTGCAAAGGTAGAGCTACCAAGATCATCAAGGACTCTAATCACCCTGCAAACCCTCACTTCACGCTGCTACCATCTGGTAGCGCTTCCAAGCCTGATGGCCAAAACTGAGAGACTCAGGAGGAGCTTCTTCCCCCAGGCCATCAGACTCCTGAACTTAACATCACGTGACTTCACGTCCAGGATAAACATCGATACACTGACATTGCACTGCACTTTCTGTTCTCGTTGTTACTGTGTAACAACCTGTCATAAACCTGTTTGCACATTATACTCTTATACATTTGTTAACCACATATTTATAAGTCTACAGTTTACTCACTGCAAAGTCTACTTCAATTATTTTATTCCACTTTATCCTTATTTGTTACCTTTTTTTTCTCTTGACTTGATTATTTATAATTCTACAGATATAGACATATATATATATATATATATATATATATATAGTACTTTTTTTTATATATCCTATTTCTATTATAATTTCTTCCTTGTGTTTTTAACTGTGAATTTGCACTGTCCATGGAGCGGACCTGTTTACATTTCACTGCCGGTTGTATATTCTGTATATAACTGTGTATGTGACAAATAAAACTCTTGAATCTTGAATCTTGAATCTTGAGTCACGGTCATGGAATCTCACTTCTTTCCGTCGCGTCCTGCTCGTGTTTGATCTTGTATTCGCTCCTCTTCTGTTGCTTTTCTTGCTCATAGTGTAAGATTTACTCTGAAACAGATTTCACTCAGAAAACATTTCACCAATACATCTGGCACCAACAACCACGCCACCTTCACAATCACTGAAATCACCTTTCTCCCCCATTTCTGATGCTCAGTTTGACCTTCAGCTTTACATATTAATCTGTTATATCAATGTCGATCTAGTTACTTCCCAGCGATCCTCTTCCTTTACAAGAACATGTCAAATGTAAACAGTATTTTTATACAGTCATAAGAATAGTAATAGCCTATATAATTTGCTGCTTCAAAAAAAACGTAAAAATATGGTACAATGTACTGTAATTATTTAACGGGATGTTCTGTATTTATTTTCTACCGGTGTTTTACCTGTAGGCTGTTTAGTATTTTGAACTTCATTGTGTTAATCTGTCCCAGCAAACACTGGTCCGACCGCAACATCGTGTCTGGCCAAAAATATCTGCGGTAGGGCGGCATACATCTAACAGAAGATTTCCATAAAAATGCATTTAGTATTGCCTGTTCAACTTTCATTTTTGGAACTATTTTTCAGTCATGATGGGATGCGTCGTAGAGACGATACGGTTATTAAAGTCCAAATGTTTGCTGGGATGTTAGGGTTACTAGAAATATCCATAAAATACTGGATAATGTCCAGGTAATAAAATTTATTTGTTGTTTTGTATAAGAGGAACGCTGACCAGGCCTTATTTTACATATGTTTTCCTTATGTCATCTTTTTCAGTCTCTTTCAGAGATGTGGGCGGTCAGCTCCAGTCCAGATGACCCAGTGACCCGGATTATTCCTACAGGATCACAACGTTTAAGAAAATAAACCCACAGATCGGCCGCCTGAGCAAAAGTTGGTGTGTGTTTGTTTGTGGACTGTGGCACTTTCTTCCATACACACACGCACGCACGCACGCACGCACGCACGCACACACACACACACACACACACACACACACACACACACACACACACACACACACACACACGTGTGTATAGCTACTACCCAGCTCAAATATCAACCTGCGAGAGGAGTGGCAGATGGTGAAGGATGAGTCTTTCTGCTCTCACTTCATCACAGATCCGCTCACAGGTATGACACATGTTGTTATGCGTTGTTTGAAAAAGTGTAGCTATATGTTTGATTAGCACGTTTCTAAAGTAGTTTGTTGTTAATGTGCACACAGCCTTTTCTTTTATTAGTGCGTTTTCCAAACTAGTAGAAAAGAAAACATAGCATCAGATACGTCATGTGATAATATTTATCTATTTATGTCTGTATTTCAATTACAGTACATATCGTTTAAGGCCGTTTCCTTAAAATAATTTTTTTTTTTTCTTAGAAGAAGCACGTCAGAAATCACATGCATCAAGGATGGGCAACTGGCGGCCCGCTTTAAAAACCACCCGCTGGACCACTCGGGCGGTCCATCTGATATCCAAGTAATGGAAAGATTGCGTACAGATTATGATGCTAGTAGGCTAATAGAGCGCTATTTCCAGCGATTCCCGTATGTATTACAGGTGTGCACG
This sequence comes from Paracanthobrama guichenoti, assembly GCA_018749465.1. Classification (NCBI taxonomy): domain Eukaryota; kingdom Metazoa; phylum Chordata; class Actinopteri; order Cypriniformes; family Gobionidae; genus Paracanthobrama; species Paracanthobrama guichenoti. The sequence continues at coordinate 29,742,795 of CM031945.1, forward strand.
CTAATGTGAAAGTTTACTAAAATGAGCAAGAATAAACGAACATTTGACAATGAAAAGGCAAGGACAGATGATCTGTTTACCATGCTCAAGGGGTCACCAGTAGCCTTTGGATTATTTGGAAACGAAAGCTGTAATACAAGGTTTTAATGTAAATTGCCATTACACCACTGTTCACAAAAGCCACTTTTCCGCCATTGGCCGAACGGTCAATGGTAATTACGGTTCCAGTTGTATTTCCACTTGATGTATTCTCTAGGCTTGGTATCAAAAATAGGAGGACATCTGTGCATGTGTTTGTTGCAAATTTACAGACAATGAAATTGAGATGTTTATATTTCCTTGAGGTAGGCTAATATTGCTTGTCAATATTAATTAATGTATCTTTAAAAACAAATTAGTAGCTAATCTGGCCCAGTGAGAAACACACACACACACACACACACACACACACACACACACACACACACACACACACACACACACACACTCACACACACACACACACACACACACACACACACACACACACACACACACACACACACACACACACACACACACACACACACACACACACACACACACACACACACACACACACACACTCACACACACACACACACACACACACACACACACACACACACACACACACACACACACACACACACACACACACACACACACACACACACACACACACACACACACACACACACACACACACACACACACACACACACACACACACACACACACACACACACACACACACACACACACACACACACACACACACACACACACACACACACACACACACACACACACACACACACTGGGAGGAACAGGAGACGACGGACAGAGAGGAACTGCCAAGTGAAGCCGTTGATAAGAGACTGAGTTTGGTTATGTGGTGCGATGTGCGCCTTGTGTTGCAGCCTGAGTTAAATGAATAAAAACACCTGTTCCGAGTACCCAGCCAGCCAACCCCCCTTGTCTTCTTCCTCCCTAGCCTACGAACTCTGTTACAAACAGTTTTTCAATAACGGAAGATTATGTAAAAGTATGGTATTTGGGCTAAAAGGCACAATAAATAGGGCGGCGCCTGAATAATCGGCTGCGGCCCGGAGGCTTGCTCCAAACTTCATTTCGTTATACTGTACTTGTACATGTGTAATGACGAATAAACTTCAACTTCAACTTCAATAAACAGCCGGTTGACTTTTCCATTAGTTGACATGACATGGTCAGATTCAAGTTGGGTGTCCACCTTAGAGATGATCATCATATTTTATAATGAAACCAGCTGGAGCTTTGAATCCATATGTTGAACGGCATTACTCTCACTCGGTCTTCTTTTTCGTGAAGTCATTGTCTACAAAGTGTGCCGACAACAGGGACTTTGGTGTTATTTATATTAGATCAGATCAGGTAAAATCATTTGATTACAATTAATTATCTTCCAAGAACGTAGATATGTGGCACAGGTTTTGCTAATAGAAGACCAGGAGCAAAACGTTACGTACAAAAATACAAAAACAAACTACCCAATTATTCCGTGGATCAAGCACTGTCTGTAATGTGGACTGTAGTTGTAATCTACCTGTTAACCCGCCTCTTTGCCCATTGTCAGTTATCCGGGCGTGATGCGCTGCCAAGATGGCGACGGCCAGCTCGTCTCTACTATACGCTTCAGAACTGCTCTTCAGATCCTACGGGTGACGTCACGGACACTACAGCCATATTTCTTTACAGTCTATGGCTTATATCTCCTGAATGCAAATTTTGTCATTGTTTTGGAACATACCAGCTCATAACCTTAAGGCTAACATAATCATACTAAAAGCTAAAAAGCTTCAGTGGGCCTTTAAATTAAATAATGTGGTTACGTTTGTGCATTACATGTTGACAGAATTAGAAAAAGTGATATTTCACATCTACACAGCTCGCGTATGTTAAATGAAACTGGATTGTGTTGCTTCTGCAGTACTGCACTTTGGTCAGCAGGTGGAGCTATATCTGCACATGCGCAGATTGAAAGCACATCCGTTCAGCTCACTCAGTCTCTCAACGCCATTTTATGTGAATCAAATTCAACATTTCCCAATCTATGTTTTTGGCTTTATGTGGACACACAGGTGAGATATTTGACCTTTTATGCATTTATTTACTCACCCTAATGTCATTCCAAACCTGAATGAATTTATTTACACCTAGGGGTTAGTTTTAGTACTCACAAATACAGCATCACTACATCACCTTCCCCGTAAAGAACAAGTTATTACAAACTAATTATGTAAACTTATAGATTAGCGAACTACTAAGCAAGCAAGTGTACGTATGATACAAGATGCACTGCATGAAATGACAGACTCATTACAATCACAGTAATAATCAACAGATTACGTTTCTCTCTTGTGAAAACTCAAATGCTGAAGTTATTGCTGTGTGTGCGGCTGAAGAAATGCATTGAGCTGTACTGAGAAGATCCTGACACACTTTACCTGGGAATAACTTCAGCATTTGAGTTTTCACAAAAGAGACAAAAAGGGAAATGTAATCTGCTAAAACATCAAGAGTGTGATACTGACACACCCGCTCGATGTGTGTGATCACTCGTCCAGTGTTCAATCCGTCATCAAAAGAGTTACATTATTACAACGCTTACATTTTACATCACCACCACTGTGAAACTACAGCAAGAGTATGAATGACCCAAAAAACAGAGTTACAGTGTCATTTAGACACACACAGACATAAAAGATCTCAACAGTGATGCAGGAGTTCAAAATGTGTCATGCGCTGTATGACTTTAATATCTATGAATAAAACATTGCTGGATCTCATGCTGTAGAATCACAGAGCTACTGCAGTCAATACATGTAAAACTGAAATGGACTGGATCTAGTTCTCAAGCATCTCGGTCGTACTTTAAGTGAAGTGTGGGACTAAATCTTAAGGGTCAGACTTTGAGATGATCCACGACACTTTGCTGTGCCACAAACAGGATTTTGGATGATGTCATAGGCACGGACCAATCACTGAAGTTCCTCAAGTCTGATTTGGAAACACGCGGCCGGTTCAGCGCAGGCTCCGGTTCACCCGGCACACAACAGGAAACAGGACACAGGACACCAACGCAAACCTTCCTGGGGAAAAAAAGAGTCTGAAACGTGAATGCTGAGCTTCAGTCAAACCCGTTCCTCTCTTTCTCTCTCGATTGATTCACTCACCTGTTTTCTGAGGCATTGCGCTGGAAGTCACTCGCCTCTGCTTTCAGAAAATATCCGACAACACATTGAAACTGATTATTAAATGCTATTATGTTCAATGTATTTTCTATTTATTGAGATGTGAGGCCACTGATTTAATCATTTACTATGACTTTGTCAAATTGATTTTCATGACTATTTAAACTCCCCGTAAATGCTGCATCGACACGACATCCTCATTAAATCCGTCTCCGGCATGACGACTCCAATCTTTCAATCTATTTACCTAATATGAATTATGACCTGCTATGTTGCCAGAATTATAATCATACACTGTTTGTTCGTCGCCAAGTTTGAAGTAATGGTTTACAACAAAAAAATCAAATCGTCGACCCACTCTGGCGACACTAGAGGCGCTGGAAGCTGAAACTTCAGTGAATGTGAAGAACTGGATCAGATGAAGACATGAGCCTTCACACATTAATACTGCTCCACATCAGGTCAGAACAAGAGAACACACTGCCGTCAGAGATTATGACAATTTAATAAAACATTAAAACATTACATACTCGACTCATAAGGAGAATCTGACATGCAAACGTCAACATTACATTCTTCTCCTCTATGAACATTAAACAGAATTGTGTATGTATAGCCTAATTTAATAATAATAATTATAATAATGTATTAATCTGCTAAACACAAAGATCCAGTACAATGTGTAGAAATAAGCTGCAGATGCGGTGAAGAACTGACACATACTCTAATAAACAGCCGGATGTTATCACACAGCATGAGGAAGGAAGATCTGGTTTACTCCGCAGTCCGTCTCTTGTCTTTCGGGGATTTTTCGAAATATTTTACACGCCGTTTTGATGCTACCTACTAATCATCCAGACGGTTTACTGCCGAAATGTATTCAAACATGTGTTTGTATCAAACCTACCTTGAGCGGATGAGTGATGGAGATGAGGAGAGCAGAATGACACTCCCGCAGCTTTTACAGCGTGAACGACTGCGAGTGGAGAACCGTCCGATAACAGGGGCGGAGCGAATCACACTGCTGTCCGTGACTTTACAAAAATTATACAATGATAATGTACAACATGACTCCATTTTATATAATAAATAATATAAAATAAATCGATCTTCACATTTAAATGATTTAAATGTCTTAAACCTAAATAGAAGAAAATAGTATGCTATAGCTATATACATACATATATTTTTACACATTCATTGGAAACACATTTATTTCCTTTATATTTAAAAACGTTTGCCATCTGTAAATAGCCTACATTAATCTGCAATATATGTGCATATATGATTTTTTTTTTTTTTATATTTGTTAATCTATTAGTTGTAAATCTATTTTTAATCATTCAATTACTTAATGTTTGTTTTTTAGTATATTTCACGCGTGTGCCTCCATTATGTAAATATTTTTTTTTTTTTTATATACATTTATAAATTAAACAGTGAAAATGCCACAATGCAAAAATGTTGACCATAAATCAATCCATTCAGGAGGTACAGGGAACACGGTCTACACAAAAATAATGTGAGCTTTTTATTGCTGTAACAAAAATGTGCAGAAAAGTACAGAGACATATAAACATATAAAACTGCACAATCACAAAATTAATAAATCCAGTAACTTAAAAATCAAAGGCTCTTAGAGAGTATGGACTGACGTCACTTTCACCCTTAAGAACATCCTGGAGCATGACTAGCTAAAAATGGGAGTAAACAAGCTTTTATTATTGGCTTAAATGAAATGCAGCTGGACTCGACACAACTCAAAGAACCAGTGGTGCATGGACACTGACCTGAGGCCAGGAATCACTGTAAACCGAATCGATTCATCTATCTAAATTTGCTCATTATAATGGGATGGCTGGAACTCAACTGGCCTAATTCTTCGGTTAGAAAGAACTTTGATGATCACACAATGTTTATTAGGCCATGCAACTGCAAGGAATAACCGGATGATTATTCAAATATGTGAGCATTATGCTGATTGTATGTATCTACACTCACCTAAAGGATTATTAGGAACAAGATTCAAGATTCAAGAGTTTTATTTGTCACATACACAGTTATATACAGAATATACAACCGGCAGTGAAATGTAAACAGGTCCGCTCCATGGACAGTGCAAATTCACAGTTAAAAACACAAGGAGGAAATTATAATAGAAATAGAATAAAAAGTACTATCTATATATATATATATGTCTATATCTGTAGAATTATAAATAATCAAGTCAAGAGAAAAAAAAAGGTAACAAATAAGGATAAAGTGGAATAAAATAATTGAAGTAGACTTTGCAGTGAGTAAACTGTAGACTTATAAATATGTGGTTAACAAATGTATAAGAGTATAATGTGCAAACAGGTTTATAACAGGTTGTTACACAGTAACAACGAGAACAGAAAGTGCAGTGCAATGTCAGTGTATCGATGTTTATCCTGACGTGAAGTCACGTGATGTTAAGTGACTGAGTTCAGGAGTCTGATGGCCTGGGGAAGAAGCTCCTCCTGAGTCTCTCAGTTTTGGCCATCAGGCTTGGAAGCGCTTACCAGATGGCAGCAGCGTGAAATGAGGGTTTGCAGGGTGATTAGAGTCCTTGATGATCTTAGTAGCTCTACCTTTGCAGCGTTTGGTGTAGGCGTCCTGCAGAGACGGGAGAGCTGACCCTGAGATACGCTCGGATAAGCGCACTACTCTTTGCAGGGCTTTGCGGTCATGACTGGTGCTGTTCCCATACCACGCTGTGATGCACTGAGTTAAAACACTTTCTATCGCCCCTAAATAGAAAGTTTTCAGGATAGCTGGTGAAACCTGAATTTCCTCAGCTGGCGCAGGGTGGTACAGTCTTTGCCTGGCTTTTTCACCTGTGTCTGAATGTGAGCAGTCCAGGTCAGGTCCTCGGAGATGTTTACACCCAGGTACTTGAAGCTGCTCACTCTCTCTACTGGTGACCCGCTGATCATGAGGGGAGTATGTCCGTTGCTGTCTCTTCCTGAAGTCCACAATCATTTCTTTGGTCTTGCCAACATTCAGAGAGAGACAGTTGTCCTGGCACCATGATGTTAGATGCTCCACCTCGTCCAAGTATGCCGTCTCATTGTTGTTGGAAATGAGGCCCAGGACAACAGTATCATCAGCAAATTTGATGATAGAGGTGGAGCTGTGTGTGGACAAACAGTCATGCGTGTAGAGAGAGTAGAGCAGGGGCTCAGGACACAGCCCTGTGGAGCTCCCACACTCAGGGTGATGGAGGTGGAGGTGGACTGGCCTATTCTCACCACCTGAGGCCTGCCAGTGAGGAAGTCCTCAATCCAGTGGCAGAGAGAAGGATTCAGGCCGAGATCCAGGAGTTTGGAGGTTAGCTTGGTGGGAACTATGGTGTTAAAGGCTGAGCTATAGTCAATAAATAGCAGTCTTACGTGTAGTTCCCACTTTTGCTGTCGATGTGAGTGAGGGAGGAGTGGAGGACATGAGAGATGGCATCTTCAGTCGATCTATTGGGACGATAGGCAAACTGAAGAGGGTCCAAAGTGTCAGGAATGAAGGCGCAAATGGTGTTTTTAATGAGTCTCTCAAAGACCTTCATGACTATAGACGTGAGAGCCACTGGACGATAGTCATTTAGGCAAGAGGGTTTACTGTTCTTAGGGACAGGGATGATGGTGGATTTTTGAAGGAGGTGGGGACCACAGATGTAGCGAGGGACTCATTAAAGATAGATGTAAACAACCCGGCGAGCTGATCAGCACAGGACCGCAGAACACGACCTGAAATACCATCCGGCCCGGCAGCTTTCCTAACGTCCACACGCTTGAGTGCTCTCCGAACTTCATCCTCTGAGACAGAGATCACGTGACTGCTGCTGCTCTGAGTAATTTCCTCTAACGCGCCACTTGGCGGCGGAGTCGCGTTGCGCGGTTACAGTCAAAGCGAGCATAGAAAGAGTTTAACTCATTCACGAGCAACGGATCAACGCTTGCCTCTGCAGAGGATTTAGATCCAAACGAGCAGATGGACCTCAGACCTTGCCACATGCGCCGCGAGTCGTTGAGTTGGAAATGAGACTCCACTCGGTCTTTATAACGGAGTTATACTATACTAATACTGTGTTTGACCCCTTTCGCCTTCAGAACTGCCTTAATTCTACGGGGCACTGATTCAACAAGGTGCTGAAAGCATTCTTTAGAAATGTTGGCCCATATTGATAGGATAGCATCTTGCAGTTGATGGAGATTTGTGGGATGCACATCCAGGGCACAAAGCTCCTGTTCCACCACATCCCAAAGATGCTCTATTGGGTTGAGATCTGGTGACTGTGGGGGCCATTTTAGTACAGTGAACTCATTGTCATGTTCAAGAAAACAATTTGAAATGATTTGAGCTTTGTGACATGGTGCATTATCCTGCTGGAAGTAGCCATCAGAGAATGGGTACATGGTGGTCATAAAGGGATGGACATGGTCAGAAACAATGCTCAGGTAGGCCGTGGCATTTAAACAATGCCCAATTGGCACTAAGGGGCCTAAAGTGTGCCAAGAAAACATCCCCACACCATTACACCACCACCACCAGCCTGCACAGTGGTAACAAGGCATGATGGATCCATGTTCTCATTCTGTTTACGCCAAATTCTGACTCTACCATCTGAATGTCTCAACAGAAATCGAGACTCATCAGACCAGGCAACATTTTTCCAGTCTTCAACTGTCCAATTTTGGTGAGCTTGTGCAAATTGTAGCCTCTTTTTCCTATTTGTAGTGGAGATGAGTGGTACCCGGTGGGGTCTTCTGCTGTTGTAGCCCATCCGCCTCAAGGTTGTGCGTGTTGTGGCTTCACAAATGCTTTGCTGCAGACCTCGGTTGTAACGAGTGGTTATTTCAGTCAAAGTTGCTCTTCTATCAGCTTGAATCAGTCGGCCCATTCTCCTCTGACCTTTAGCATCAACAAGGCATTTTCGCCCACAGGACTGCCGCATACTGGATGTTTTTCCCTTTTCACACCATTCTTTGTAAACCCTAGAAATGGTTGTGCGTGAAAATCCCAGTAACTGAGCAGATTGTGAAATACTCAGACCGGCCCGTCTGGCACCAACAACCATGCCACGCTCAAAATTGCTTAAATCACCTTTCTTTCCCATTCTGACATTCAGTTTGGAGTTCAGGAGATTGTCTTGACCAGGACCACACCCCTAAATGCATTGAAGCAACTGCCATGTGATTGGTTGATTAGATAATTGCATTAATGAGAAATTGAACAGGTGCTCCTAATAATCCTTTAGGTGAGTGTATATACACTTCAGTGACTTATAATCTGCTCCCCATTCTAGTCCTGTTAAACATCTCATTGTATTTATTACCTCCACATGCTCTACCCATGTTAACCTCGTGTCAAAGCGAACTCCTAAAAACCGGAATGTTTTAACTTTCTCCAAATTACTTCCATATAGTTTTAGATTCATATTTTCCTTGATTTTCTTCCCTGTAAAAAAAACATCATTTGATGGGTCTGCCCCTATTTTAACCTGAATTGTTCTTCCTTTCAGGAAATCCTTTATCCTTTATCCATCATATGCTTTCTCTTCATCGAAAAATACTGCCACTACTGTCTCTTTATTTATTCGTTGCTTTTCTTATGTCCTCTTCCAAACACAATACTGCATCCATAGTATTCCTACCTCTTCTAAACCAATCCCTCTTTTTCCTATAATATACATTAGCCTCACATTTATCATTCTTTCCATTAGTTTACAGACATGAGATGTCAGGACAGGAACTTTTCTTCTTCTTCTTCTGAAAATGAAGAAGAAATGAAAGGAATCAACGAGGAAGGAAAAAAAAAGATTAAATTCATTGTTCCTGTTTTTTTTTTTTTTTTTTTTTTTATATTTAAATAATACTTCATGAATTCTTGATTGTCCTGACCCTAACAAAACTTTTGGTGAAATGTTATCAACTCCCATCCATCGTAATTCTTGAATGAGCTGGTGTCTCTCCCTTTGATAAGCCGCACTCAAACAGAACTGTTTCAGTCACAGTTTCCCGTTTCATGTGTCCCTGCTTTATAAAGACTATCGTTTAATGCAGTGTGACCAATTCTTAACCTTGAAATAATATATCTTTTCCTATTTCCATATCTTTTCCTCTCATGAAGATGTCTTCCTTTAGATGCACTATTCCATATCTTTTGACATTTCTTACTAATTTCAATTGATATCGATCTCTTGATTTCAGATGTACTTAAAGATGCATTAGTTTCTATTTGTGGATAATTTAACACTTTCTTTGCCAGCTGGTCTACTTCCTAGGGATGGGCAAAGGAAGCCTCAGGAAGCACTGAGGCTTTTCCCTGATGGTTTGAGATATATTGGAGAGTTTCGGGACAAGAGTCAAAGCATCAGGAGTGTGGAAAACAGCGCCGCCTTGTGGCAGGACACATTTATATCAGCCATAAACCTGAGTGCAGTGCCGCTGTTTGATCCGTTAAGCACAATAAATAAAAAGCCTGACTATGCTAAATGTTTAGTTTTCTGATAATATAATTCACATATTAAAGTGTGGCAATAAATTATAATATTACCAACAGAGTTGTTTGATGCAAGTAAATGGTGCTCTACTTGTTTCATGATTTTTATACTGTTTATATGGCAGAATATATGGGATTATAATAATTGTAAAAATGCTAGTAAATGGACTTGAACTTCCGTAAACCCGTAGAGTTGGTCTGGGTTCGAACAAAGTGAAGCATTCCTGTGACTGGGAAGAAAGTGAGGCCTCATTTTACACTGATCACTGTCTCTCTCAGTGTAACATCCCTACTACTTCCTCACATGCGCTGGCACCCACAAGAAAAAAATGCCAATAATAATAAAATATTTTTTTATTGGCTTAAAATGTGCATTACCGCCACCTGCTGGACTGGAGTGTGGACAGGATCGTATTTTACAATCTAATAAAATGTGCTTTACTGACTATTGTGTGTTGCAGAGGATGCAAATGTTTTTTATTTTATTTTTATAAATGATTTTCAATGATTTGTGTCCTAATAAGATGGAAAAAAAGCTATATCTCTTTATGGTCTTGCCATTTTTAAGGTTAACTGTCCCGTCCTCGGCTCATGGGGGAAAGGCTAAATCTGATGGTGACGCCCTAAACCTGGCAATAAATATAAGTTTCACCGTCACAACTGAAACACTGCGCATCATTTACTAGAGAACACATGATATCTCTCTACGACTTCATTCGATCGGTCACTGGACCCTAGACTCGGTTCTACTAAAGGACAGACAAGGTTAGGACTCGTTTCAGTTCCGATGACGCTGTAAGAAATGCTGTCGAGCCAATACATAAAAGCTGTGGCATAGCCGTTTAACATGGAATATAGTTTTAGGTTTTACAGGTGTATGCTGTGCTACAAACACACAGCTCATATTTAACACTTGGTTTGCAGCACAGTGGTAAAGGGAAACATGTCCACATTACAGCTGAAACTCATGGTTTTATAAGTGATGACCTTCACAATGTTACCACGGTATTGTCCAGTGTATTCCTGTGAAGCTGCTTAATGTCTGTTCTGTGTAAACACTCAGGTGTGAGGTAACTAATACTCATGGTCACACTGTCAGTATCTGCTTTGGTCTTAATGAAAAGTCTTAAAGCTGTTCTGCGCTAATACTCAATAAGTTTGTGTTTGTTGTGTGTAGAACAGAAGTGAAGGACAATCAGAGCAGCAGAAGCTTCAGTTTATCTGACAGATCACAGTCTGCTGACGTGAGGAAATATCTCCCTTCTGAATGAATGAAATTGAGGAGAATTACATTATTTTCTTTCTTTTCCAGAAGCACACATTATTTTATCCCTGCCTGAAGAGAAGATCATTGGTTGAAGTCCCTGAAGACCTCGTGTTTCAGCTCTACGTCTGTCTTAAGATGCGTGACAATCAAGCAAAACAAGCATTCCTGAAAACCTTCCGTCCTGAATCTTCTAGAAGTGAGAAAACCGATTCCAAGAAAGAGAAAGAAAACGATGTCCCACTAGGTGACATCGAGTTGAGGATTTGGCATCATATTTGAAAAAGTTTTCTCACTTTAAAAAAACATGAAAAAGAAATGTCTGGATAATAATCCTGCAATGCCTGATCTCTGGCCAGTTGAGGTTATCAACAAAGCTTGGAGAAACACAAAAACTATGTACAAATTCTCCTGAAGAAGAAAATGCTGGTCTCTTGCTATATTGTTGCAGGTGATGAAAAGAAGTCCGGGTTATGATGTGAGTGAGAGAGAAGAAGCAGAACAGTCTGATGTGAAGGAGGATAATCAGCGTCTGGAGCAGATCCCAGTGATAATAAACCCTTCTCATGGATGAGTACCAACAAAGAATGCCTTAGTTCAGGTACAGATGCAATGGATATCGTGGAAAGCCCTCTGAATGAAAGTCAATTTAAATTAATAGACAAAATTCCTTCAACTCAAATACTCTACATTACATTATATGACAATCGAACCAGGAATGCTGCATGGGTGTATGAAATATTGAACAAGAGTCTAAAAGCTAATAATAATGTTACGAAAAACCCTTTAAAGATGATCCTTCAGTTCATCCACTCTTCTGGCCATCTAAGGAACCGTATATCATCTGCCGATCACAAGTGGTGTAAAGTCATGACACTTATTTTATAAGTAACAGAGTAACTTTAACCGCAGCACGTGGCTGAGATTGGAGAAACTTTGTCGGGAATAGCTGAGAAAGAAGAAGTCCATGTGTACACTGGACCACTTTACCTATCAAGTGACAGAAAGCCAAAGGATAATAATCATCAAAATGTGGAATATGAGATCAAGGGAAGTGCCAACTCACTTGTTTAAGGCGATAATTGTGGAGAATAAGGACGGGAAAGTGCTAGAACCAGAATGCTATAAGATGGCCAATGAGAAACCAGAACCAGAAGATAAAGTCTCTAAGAGTACAAAATCCAGTAAGAAACAACTGAGAGACATAGAAATAGACACAGAAATGAACACAGATGTGTTATATCTCAATACCATGAAAAGAATATGCAACAGTGAAATACTCCAGGAATCCAATGAGACATTACAACAAAAAACTAGAACCATACAAGGTGTCAACTGATGAAGTCCAGAGAGACTCTGGGCTGATCTTCGAAGAATGTGCAATCACGGAGGAGATGACGGAGGAAGGAACATGGCAAATGCATTGGACAGATAATCCTGATGATCAAAACAGTGGAACCTGGATAGACGTCAAAGTAAGCGGCTCATATACTGATCACAGTGATCGTGTGTGTTCAACAGAAGCTCCGATATTGTATAAGGAGTGCCTGTTGAACCTTCATTCCAAGGGTCTGAACACAGACGAAGGGAGGAGGTGGACCTGCTTGAGGAAATAAACGCTGAGAATGAGAAGAGGAAAAGTTTGTTTTCTCCTGACTTCTTTGATTTCATGCGAACAGCATGTCCATTGTTTGCTTAACTACGGGAAATACACGGACATTATTTTTGTGTTTGCTTTGGAATAAAACTGATGCAGATCCAGTGATTTTTGCTTCTGTTGTTTCGCCGTTTTTGCCACATTAGCGCCGCTGTATTTTTCTTCCTATTTTGAGAATTTCAGCCATTTGCCCAATTATATTTCTTCCTTTCTATATTTTCTCTATATTTTTTGGACACTCTGCAGTGTTTTTCATTTTAAAATTTGGAAATCCTTTTTGAATAAACTTTCTGCATAAAGTTTTGTTTTGAGTGAATCTGCATTACTGTGTGTTTTTCCGTGGAAAAGACTGCCTTGTCTATTGTCGACGTGGATGCTCATTTTTTTGGGTGGATTTTCCTTTTTTTACCTGTGTTTGAAAAAGGAAAGAGACTTTCTGTTTTTGAACAGGTTGCTGTTTGTTGGTTAAATGACCCTGCCGTATCTGGACACTCCAACACCAGCTCAGTTCTACGGTGAGGTGAAATGTAAATGTGGACTGACATGAAGACATATCTGATGTGGAATAACATCTGTAATGTACTTTAGAGTGAACTGAGTACCATTTGAACGTTATCAGAACCGTTGTTGTCTTCCGATTTCTGTTTGGTTTGAGCATAATTGAAGAGAAGAGCCTCTCCTTGAACTGTCACCTTATCGTGGTGGAGGGGTTTGAGTACCCGAATGACCCTGGGAGCTATGTTGTCTGGGGCTATATGCCCCTGGTAGGGTCTCCCAAGGCAAACAGGTCCTTGGTGACGGGCCAGACTAAGAGCAGTTAAAAAAAAAACCCAGTATGAGTCTAATTAAAACAAGGACCGAGACGTCGCCCGGCATGGCGCAGCCGGGGCCCCACCCTGGAGCCAGGCCCGGGGTTGGGGCTCGTATGCGAGCACCTGGTGGCCGGGCCTGCCCCCATGGTGCCCGGCCGGGCTCAGCCCGAACGAGCGGCGTGGGCCACCCCCTCCGTGGGCTCACCACCTGCGGGAGGGATCATATGGGGCCGGTGCATAGTGGATCGGGCAACAGTCGAAGGCTAGGCCCCCGACGACCCGATCTCTGGACACGGAAACTGGCTTTAGGGACATGGAATGTCACCTCGCTGGCGGGGAAGGAGCCTGAGCTTGTGCGGGAGGTTGAGAGGTACCGACTAGAGATAGTTGGGCTCACTTCCACGCACAGCTTGGGCTCTGGAACCACACTTCTTGAGAGAGGCTGGACTCTCTACCACTCTGGAGTTGCCCATGGTGAGAGGCGGCGGGCTGGAGTGGGTTTGCTTATAGCCCCCCAGCTCAGCTGCCATGTGTTGGAGTTCAACCCGGTGAATGAGAGGGTCGCTTCCCTGCGCCTTCGGGTAGGGGATAGGTCTCTCACTGTCGTATGTGCCTACGGGCCAAACGGCAGTGCGGAGTACCCGGCCCTATGGGGTCTCTGGGAGGGTGCTGGAAAGTGCTCCAACTGGAAACTCCATCATTCTACTGGGGACTTCAACGCACACGTGGGCAGTGACAGTGATACCTGGAGGGGCGTGACTGGGAGGAACGGCCCCTGATCTGAACCCGGTGGTGTTCTGTTATTGGATTTCTGTGCTAGCCACGGCTTATCCATAACGAACACCATGTTCAAGCATAAGGGTGTCCATCAGTGCACGTGGGCACCAGGACACTAGACCAGAGGTCGATGATCGACTTTGTGGTCGTCTCATCTGACCTCGGCCATATGTCTTGGACACTTTCGGGTGAAGAGAGGTGCGGAGCTGTCAACTGATCACCACCTGGTGGTGAGTTGGATCCGATGGTGGGGAGGAAACTAGACAGACTCGGGAGACCCAAACGTACTGTGAGGGTCTGTTGGGAACGTTGGCGAGCCCCCTGTCAGAGAGATCTTCAACTCCCACCTCCGACGGAGCTTCGACCGGATCCCGAGGGAGTCTGGAGATATTGAGTCCGAGTGGACCATGTTCTCCACCTCCCTTGTCGACGCGGCTGCTCGGAGCTGTGGCCGTAAGGTCTCTGGTGCCTGTCGAGGCGGAAATCCCCGAACCCAGTGGTGGACACCGGAAGTAAGGGATGCCGTCAAGCTGAAGAAGGAGTCCTATCGGGCCTGGTTGGCTTGTGGGACTCCTGAGGCAGCTGACGGGTACAGGCAGACCAAGCGGACTGCAGCCCGGATAGTTGTGGAGGCAAAAAATCGGGCCTGGGAGGAGTTCGGTGAGGCCATGGAGAAAGACTGTCGGTTGGCCTCAAGAGATTCTGGCAAACCGTTCGCCGCCTCAGGAGGGGGAAGCAGTGCCCTACCAACACTGTTTACAGTGGAGATGGGCAGCTGTTGACCTCAACTGGGGATATCGTCGGACGGTGGAAGGAATACTTTGAGGATCTCCTCAATCCCACCAACACGTCTTCCATTGAGGAAGCAGTGGCTGAGGGCTCACAGGTGGATTCATCCATCACCCGGGCTGAAGTCATCGAGGTAGTTAAAAAGCTCCTCGGTGGCAGGGCACCGGGGGTCGATGAGATCCGCCCTGAGTACCTCAAGTCTCTGGATGTTGTGGGGCTGTCTTGGCTGACACGCCTCTGCAACATCGCGTGGCGGTTGGGGACAGTGCCTCTGGACTGGCAGACCGGGGTGGTGGTCCCTCTTTTCAAGAAGGGGGACCGGAGAGTGTGTTCCAACTACAGGGGGATCACACTTCTCAGCCTCCCCAGGAAAGTCTATGCCAGGGTACTGGAGAGGAGAATTCGGCCGATAGTGGAACCTCGGATTCAGGAGGAACAGTGTGGTTTTCGTCCCGGTCGTGGAACACTGGACCAGCTCTATACCCTTTCCAGGGTGCTGGAGGGTTCATGGGAGTTTGCCCAACCAATCCACATGTGTTTTGTGGATTTGGAGAAGGCATTCGACTGTGTCCTCGTGGTGTCCTGTGGAGGGTGCTCTGGGAGTATGGGGTCCGGGGCCCCTTGCTTAGGCTGTTTGGTCCCTGTACGACCAGAGCATGAGCTTGGTCGCATTGCCGGCAGCAAGTCGGACTTGTTCCCGGTGCATGTTGGACTCGGCAGGGCTGCCCTTTGTCACCGGTTCTGTTCATAATTTTTATGGACAGAATTTCTAGGCGCAGCCAAGGGCGGAGGGTGTCCGGTTTGGGAACCACATGATTTCGTCGCTGCTTTTTGCGGATGACGTTGTCATGTTGGCCTCCTCAGACCAGGACCTTCAGCGTGCACTGGGGCGGTTTGCAGCCGAGTGTGAAGCGGCCGGGATGAGAATCAGCACCTCCAAATCCGAGGCCATGGTTCTCAGTCGGAAAAGGGTGGCTTGCCCACTTCAGGTTGGTGGAGAGTATTTGCCTCAGGTGGAGGAGTTCAGGTATCTTGGGGTCTTCTTCACGAGTGAGGGAAGGATGGAACGGGAGATTGACAGACGGATCGGTGCAGCTTCTGCAGTAATGCGGTCGATGTACCGGTCTGTCATGGTGAAGAAGGAGCTGAGCTGTAAGGCGAAGCTCTCGATTTACCGGTCAATCTACGTTCCTACTCTCACCTATGGTCATGAGCTGTGGGTCATGACCGAAAGGACAAGATCCCGGACACAGGCGGCCGAAATGAGCTTTCTCCGCAGGGTTGCTGGGTGCTCCCTTAGAGATAGGGTGAGAAGCTCAGTTACTCAGGAGGAGCTCAGAGTAGAGCCGTTGCTCCTCCACATCGAGAGGAGCCAGTTGAGGTGGCTCGGGCATCTATTTCGGATGCCTCCTGGATGCCTTCCCGGGGAGGTGTTTCGGGCATGTCCCACCGGGAGGAGGCCCCGGGGAAGACCTAGGACACGCTGGAGGGATTATGTCTCCCGGCTGGCCTGGGAACGCCTCAGGGTTCCCCCGGAAGAGCTGGAGGAAGTGGCTAGGGAGAGGGAAGTCTGGCCGTCTCTGCTTAGACTGTTGCCCCCGCGACCCGGTCCCGGATAAGCGGAAGATAATGGATAATGGATGGATGGATGGATGAAGAGAAGAGACTGAACAAAAGCGTGAATCTGAACAAAGCTTTATTTCTTTTTGTTTGTACATTTTTTTGTGGTGAAACACGAGCTTATCTCCTGACTGTGGTTTTGTTTGAGTCTACTGTCTACCAGTCGTCACTAAAAGAGAAAGACATAAACAATCAAGACGGAGAAAAACATACTTAGACAATAAGTTTAGGGATTAAATGTACTAGGGGTGGGGCCCGAGATCCTGTCATTTTCATCGTCGTCCAAGGTAGAGCAAGAGAAAACTCTTTCCCCTACATTGTAGTGAACTTCACTCGCAGAAGCCGCTTACTACACATGTGGAGACATTATGAGGAAAACTGTACAGGTCTGTATTTTACACAATGCTTTGAGGACAAATATAACAAGTTTGATCTATTTACATTTTTTAGTTCCTGCATTACTCCTATTTTTCCAATTTTGTGTTTTTCATTTATTATTATGTTTTTCCACATTTAAGAATAATACATTTAAACGATGAGTTTCCAAATGTGTATCCGAGTGAACAGCATTATATTAATAGATGTTTCTACCGTATATATTTTCTTTGAAATGTTTGCAGTGATTCTGTGTATGTTCTCCTTCACCGTGACAAACGGAGAAAACCAAATACTGAT
Source organism: Paracanthobrama guichenoti (assembly GCA_018749465.1). NCBI lineage: Eukaryota > Metazoa > Chordata > Actinopteri > Cypriniformes > Gobionidae > Paracanthobrama > Paracanthobrama guichenoti. The sequence continues at coordinate 29,760,159 of CM031945.1, forward strand.
TTTGTTCACGTCTTCATGTCTATTTTACAGTATACGTTATATTTCAGTTACATTTATCTTATTTTATCCTTTGATTGACAGCTTATTCTACTTTAATATTTGTTGCTGCTATATTGTTGTTTTGTTTGTCTGTAGTAGACACAATCATGCTAATAAAGTAGTTGACTGAACTGAATTGAAACTGACTTGCATTCGTCTTTTGCCCTAACATTGCTGCACAGCAAACACTCAGTAATCGCTACCTTCATTTCAGATTTTAACAAAATGACCCGTGGTTAAGACCCATTAATGCTTTCATTTTCTGAGAACATTATTAGGAGACATCAACTGAACTGAACGCTTCCTCTTGATATGTGTTAAAGAGTGTGATTCAATACTGTTCTGCGCTGTAATCGTTTTCACAAACGCATCCATACAGGTAAAAATATCCTCACACAAGCTCACCAGTGTGTGTTTTGTTCGTGGAAAATGTTATTCGACCATCGCCTGAGATGTTATCGACATGTGATCTGGATTTTTTTAGGAAAAGTTTCTGTTGACACATTTAAGAAACCTTTACATTTTGTTTGTTTTGTCCATCTTGAAGCTATAGGAAAGTGTGTGCGCTTATAACTCTGATTATGATATATGATGTTTGATGGGACATCCACTATAAGAACCGGCCAGTGTTTAGATGTATTTGGGGCGAGGTTGATTGTGATGGGAGATGGAAGAAATTGGTACTCAATCTTCAAAATTACCCCACCAATTTCAAATGTAAGGACTACACCACCCAGGATTAATCAGCCGGGAAAAGCCCAATTAAGGGCACAGGTTCAATTTCTCATAAAATAATAATAATATCAAGAAGCTTTGCTGTCGCACCATGGGTGCAGCGGCGCAATGGCAGCCGTTCTGTCAACGTGACAACCTGCTCGCACAGAGAGTGTGCTGGGGACTATTTTCAGGCGCTGCGTAATATCATTGTGCCGCTGCACCCGTGGTACGGCAGCAGCTCCCTGATTATTACGCAGGAATGAGAGTATAGTTCCTAGCCAAATCAGTCTAGAAAGTCACAACTTTTCATTTTCCGCCGGCCTTAGTACATGATGTAACTAAAGAAGAGTCAAGTTTTAAATAGGAAAAATATCGAAAGTCTTTGGTAATTTTTGAGGGAGATGTTAATGGTCTAATCAGAATCGATGATCTATGCTAAGCTATGCTAAAAGTGCTACCGTCAGACCCGGAGATCGGCTGAATGGATTCAAAAACGGTAAAACTATATATATATAATTATTTTTAATTTTTAAGTGGAGTGTTCCTTTAAATAAAGAAAGCTGTGGTGAAATCAGATGATGTTGTCTCCTGAGATAACCACTAGAGGTCAGTGTGTGGTCATGTGACGTGTGCTGTCACATACAATGGGACAAACTGAGCAGATGTGGAAATAAAGAGACACATGTTGTTACTGAACTACAGATCGTTTCATTACAACACATCTCCAGCTGCTCTTTATTCAGATCTGGAGGATCACTCACACACACCTGCTTCTCTCCATCACACACTTCAGCTTCATGTTTCTTCTCAACTTTAAACTTTCTTTCTCCCAGTATAGTGTTTCCGGAAGAGCTTTTCCCAGAACCCTTCCTGCCCATCAGAAGAATCCGGATCCCTGGATCATCTGGACCGGTGATGATAATATGCAGTATGACTGTAAATATAATGGCAAGTGTATTGTCAGTGACTAAAATTACACTTTTTGTTGAGTAAGCGTGTGCAACCACTCAAGAGAAGCTGCAACTTGCTAATACAGCAATAGTCAGAAATCAGATTATCCCAAAATGTCGTGCTCCAAGCGTGTGTGTGTGTGTGTGTGTGTGTGTGTGTGTGTGTGTGTGTGTGTGTGTGTGTGTGTGTGTGTGTGTGTGTGTGTGTGTGTGTGTGTGTGTGTGTGTGTGTGTGTGTGTGTGTGTGTGTGTGTGTGTGTGTGTGTGTGTGTGTGTGTGTGTGTGTGTGTGTGTGTGTGTGTGTGTGTGTGTGTGTGTGTGTGTGTGTGTGTGTGTGTGTGTGTGTGTGTGTGTGTGTGTGTGTGTGTGTGTGTGTGTGTGTGTGTGTGTGTGTGTGTGTGTGTGTGTGTGTGTGTGTGTGTGTGTGTGTGTGTGTGTGTGTGTGTGTGTGTGTGTGTGTGTGTGTGTGTGTGTGTGTGTGTGTGTGTGTGTGTGTGTGTGTGTGTGTGTGTGTGTGTGTGTGTGTGTGTGTGTGTGTGTGTGTGTGTGTGTGTGTGTGTGTGTGTGTGTGTGTGTGTGTGTGTGTGTGTGTGTGTGTGTGTGTGTGTGTGTGTGTGTGTGTGTGTGTGTGTGTGTGTGTGTGTGTGTGTGTGTGTGTGTGTGTGTGTGTGTGTGTGTGTGTGTGTGTGTGTGTGTGTGTGTGTGTGTGTGTGTGTGTGTGTGTGTGTGTGAGTGTGTGTGAGTGTGTCTCTTATGACACTGACACAACACTGCATGGGGGTTCTGTCTACAGAATGTTCCCCAATGGCAGCCCTGCTACCCTTCCTTAAATACCCAGACCAGAACAAAGGGTTGTAACTATTTGCAACACAAACACCTAGTTTGGGGAGAAGATCAGATATCTTTGGAGAGACCACTCAAAAAGAGAACACAATTCTCATATGTTTCAATCTTTCTAACCCTATCAGTGACTTCAGTGATGTTGAGACCATTTTACCAATCGCACTATGACCTTTAAAAAGACACCAGACATGAAAGGGATAAAACAATAGATTCACAAGATAAATCATATGTAGTATATCTGCATTCTGGGACTTGAATCAGGGGGAAGGGGGAAAGGGAGGGGAGCATGTAACTACAGATTCACACTTACCCTGTAACTCCATGAAACAAGAGGGGAACAAACTCCGATCTCCTTGGTGATGTGGAGAGACAGGTCGGTGGCTTTCCTAAGCTCCGTAATATCCTCCGGAGAGGGACCCTCACCCTCATCAAGCTCCTTGAGGAGGTCAGCCTGGTAGGCCTGCAACACCGTCATAGTGCACAACTCATTGTGCAAGTCGGGAAAAAACGGAAGGTCCCGGCGTGGAGGTTGAGACCTGCGCTTTTCATCCAGTTTACTGGGCGGCTGGATTTCCGGTTCTTCCTGTGGCCAATCAATACTTAGTTTAACCACAGTGCGGGTCAAAACCTCCACCAGCTCCTCTTGAGCGGGTGAGTGAAGCGGTGAATCAAGCTCCACATCACCCGCCTCGATGCTTAAAGCTGTGTGACTGTGTGGTTTGTTCCCGCCCCTTTCAATCAAACGCAGTTTCGACAGGAGCCACCTGATGAAACACTTGAAGCTTAATTTAGCCATAGTCACGTGACGGGTGTTTTCAATCACAGTTCGGAGAGGCTGGTTTTGAGGCGATGGTGAAGGTTCTCGCCCGCCAGCAGGAGAAAGCTGCCAGGGAGGTGAATTCTGCAACGGTCCCGGAGGCAGGCGATGATGATGATGGTCCCAGTTCCGGTGGTCTCGAAATGGAGGAGGAAAGGAAAGGTCTCCTCTGTGATGAGCCTGGTGGTCCCGAGTCCGGTGGTCCCGAGCCCAGAGACCATCCCGGATGTTGCTGCCGTCCCAGACACGCCGCCCAGGCGTCGAGCCCTGCCCGCACCGCCCAGGTGCCTTGCTCTGCACCCGCTCACCGAGTCCAGAGAGGACTCTGCTTCCTGTTTCGAGCCCGGAGAGGACTCTGCTTCCTGTTTCGAGCCCGGAGAGGACTGTGCTTCCTGTTTCGAGCCCGGAGAGGACTGTGCTTCCTGTTTCGAGCCCGGAGAGGACTCTGCTTCCTGTTTCTAGCCCGGAGAGGACTCTGCTTCCTGTTTCTAGCCCGGAGATGACTCTGTCCCCTGAACTGTGTGTTTGATTGACAGCTGTGTTAGGCAATTCGGTGTCAGGCAGTCTCATGCATGCCGCGCCTGTGACTGAGTTCATGAAGTCTGTTTGCCTAATCACTTAGCCTATAATTTGCAGTTTTGGGATGGATAAATTGCAGGGATGCAAAATTCTAATAAGAGGACTTTTAAAAACTCGTATTGGGGAGAGAACCCATCCATCAGCCCGCAAATAACACTTCCTTTTCAGTTCCAAGCGCATTCTTTAAAGCCGGGAACACACCGACAGTTAAAGCACCCACCCACCAAAAATACTAATTCTGCCTACGCCACTGACCGTCTGTTTATCTAGTTTTTATCACTTCATTGGTTATGTGACTACACTCCACACATTTTATAACCCTATATTCATACAGAGCTCAAAATGGTTCAGACTGGTTTGGTACAATGGCTGCATTGTGATCATGCTGACAGAGTAGTTTGCCTTGCAAACGTTTTCAGGTTATACTGAATGTCTGCATGTCATTTACTTTCATTTCAAGGCAAGAGAAAGAGAGGGAATGACACACGCCAGAATCAACAACTATTAAACTGTTATTCTGGGCAACAAATGTTTAAATTTAAACAAATAAATAATGTGCGACAAGTCCAACATTAATAAAAAAATAATGATACACTTGACTATCCCGGTGGTTTTGTAAGGGTGGATCCTCTACAGCGGTTCTGACTGCAGGGTTGCCGAATGACTAAAGAAACGTTATCAGCAAGATGATAGAAAACTGTACATTTCTCGTCTTTACCACCCACTGCAGCTTATACCAACGACGGAAATAAGCGCAGTTACAATAGCTAAACATGTGGGAGAGCGTGGCTATAATGTGACTATATTGTATTGCAATAGGTAACACTTCAAAGTCAATACCAAATCAAAACTAGTTAGCACATCATTTGTAATTGAAAGAATTTAATGACAAAATCTAGTTATGGTTACACTTAAAATAGTTACAAAATAAATGTATGAGATGATGAAAACTTATACCATTAATCGTACATGAATGTTACCAGCATGAATGTTACCTGAGAGAGAGAGAGAGAGAGAGAGAGAGAGAGAGAGAGAGAGAGAGAGAGAGAGAGAGAGAGAGAGAGAGAGAGACAGAGAGAGACAGAGAGAGAGAGAGAGAGAGAGAGAGAGAGAGAGAGAGAGAGAGAGAGAGAGAGAGAGAGAGAGAGAGAGAGAGAGAGAGAGAGAGAGACAGAGAGAGAGAGAGAGAGAGAGAGAGAGAGAGAGAGAGAGAGAGACAGAGAGAGAGAGAGAGAGAGAGAGAGAGAGAGAGAGAGAGAGAGAGAGAGAGAGAGAGAGAGAGAGAGAGAGAGAGAGAGAGAGACAGAGAGAGAGAGAGAGAGAGAGAGAGAGAGAGAGAGAGAGAGAGAGAGAGAGAGAGAGAGAGAGAGAGAGAGAGAGAGAGAGAGAGAGAGAGAGAGAGAGAGAGAGAGAGAGAGAGAGAGAGAGAGAGAGAGAGAGAGAGAGAGAGAGAGAGAGAGAGAGAGAGAGAGAGAGGAGAGAGAGAGAGAGAGAGAGAGAGAGAGAGAGAGAGAGAGAGAGAGAGAGAGAGAGAGAGAGAGAGAGAGAGAGAGAGAGAGAGAGAGAGAGAGAGAGAGAGAGAGAGAGAGAGAGAGAGAGAGAGAGAGAGAGAGAGAGAGAGAGAGAGAGAGAGAGAGAGAGAGAGAGAGAGAGAGAGAGAGAGAGAGAGAGAGAGAGAGAGAGAGAGAGAGAGAGAGAGAGAGAGAGAGAGAGAGAGAGACAGAGAGAGAGAGAGAGAGACAAAGAAGAGAAGGCCCCCAAGAAGAGAGAGCCAGAGAATAAAAAGCCCCAGAGCAACAGTTACAATCTTCTTTTATCTATTCCTTGACCATGTGACTGAAACCCTAATGTGAGCCATTCAAACTGACCAATCAGACCAAACTTCCCCCACGGTGTTACAGGTGTGACACACATTTGGCCTACAGGCCTTCAGCATTTCTGTGTCTTTAGGAATTCCAAATGGCCCTCCTGGAGAGAGATGGGGGTTGAAAACAGTAAAGCAAATGTCTTTGTTCATTTTACAAAATCAAATATCTTTGATTATTTTCAATTCTTTCAGTTTTCAGACCTGTCCTGGAGGCACCCCAGCCCTGACACACCCAGTTTAGTTCTTGCAGTCTCTACTAGCGAGTGATAAATGAGCAGACACACAAACTGTGCAGGGCTGGGGTCCTCCAGGACAGGTCTGAAAACCACTGGACTCGACAGTGGAATCAACGAACAGCTCAGTCATTTCAATTATTCTTAATTCCTGTTTTATTTCAGAACATTCTTGAAATTTGACATTATCAAAATCTTGGGTGTAGGAAATTCTTCCTGTCTTGTACATATGAATCATGTGAATCATAAGCAACAGGTGACGTCACTGATATTTTGCCTTTGTTTCTGGATGGAAGAATACCAGCACATGCGCACCTCACCTTTCTGGAGTCTTCATGAAAACAACCACACCTCTAAGGTACCTTTTCCTTGAAACTACCCATAGATTGTATTCTGTACATCTAACCACCAAAAACTGTCCGGTGAGAAAAGTTGGGTAAGTTTTTATATTTTTCAATCCTATTTGTCTACTCTATAGCAAACCAAACCAAATACATCTTTTATTTTTAATTTTAGTTGACACATAAAACACATCTTAGGGTACCTGATAAAACATTCTGTATCTTTGTTTCTGCCTTTATTCCATATATTCTTGTATAAAAACCTCATCCATACGGAAATTCTGGAAAATGAATTAAAATGTATTGAAAAAAGTAAACCGCGCTCACATTGTTCCTTGTGACCAGTCTATCAGGCAGAGCCAGTTTTGAATGGCTACAGCCCAGAAAGTACTGTGTGAACTAAAGGAAATAAAGGAAAATTAACAAATTATTAATGCTGTAAGTATTTTAGAACTAAAGAGCACGTATTCTACAATCATGATCTTACGTTTGGGAGCAATTTAGCGAGAACATACACTACACTTTACATTTCACTGCCGATTGTATACTCTGTATATAACTGTGTATGTGACAAATATGAATTGAATCTTGAATCATGAACTGCGTAGCGTCTTGTAATAATAGAGTACCAATGCCTGTAGGCATGTTATACTCTTGTTCCATGCAGTTACAGGGGCGAGTGGAATAAAAATTCATACCCAATCTGATAATGACTCTGAAAACGTTAATTTAAAGCAAAACTACGTCGGTTGCCATCAGCTTTTATAAAAAAATAAATAATGCTTACAACAAAAAACAAATACTAACAGATACCGAGGAACAAACAAGACCGGCGGAGGACAGAGACGGCAGTTCTCGCTTGACTTTCTCAGCTTCAGTCCTGCTTCAAGCGGCACAGCGTGCTTGCATTTATATCAGACGTGACCTCGACGCTCAGCTGGACGAACTCAAAGATGAAGACAGAAGACAGAAGAGCAAGAGCTAGGCTATGGGATCAGAGGAAAGGACGACGAAGGAGAAGAGGAACGAAAGGAGAAAGAAGCCAAGCAGGAATTAAAAAAGAGACAAAACATGCTACTTTCTGTTAGGACTTTACTATTTTAAATGAAACCAATAAATACATGTTTTTTTTTTTATAAATCTGTTTTGAAAGAAGTTGTTTTTCTAATATCATTGATATCAGATTGTGTATGTATTTGTATTTACTTCCCCTGTAATGAATTGATCAAGGGTGTATTTCCCCAGTACTTACAAATAGTTTTACTTGCCTTGAAACACATGCACTTTTACTATAGAAAATGACTATAAATGCACTCCATCATTTAAAAAAAGCCTTTACACTATTATTACAAAAAGCTACGCAGTGTATGTTCTCGCCAGATTGCTCCCAAACGTAAGATTGTTGCCAATCATAATCAAAAAATATTTACAGCATTAATAATTTCTGAATTTCCCTGGTTGTTACCCCTTTATTCCCCCAACTTTACATATTGGTCCCTCATACCTACACGCATGTCTTACACTGTACTATCCAGGCTGGACTTTACACCGAGATGGACTTCTTAACTGCACTTCTTACCAAAATATGTTGTCAGTCAACAGAAATATCAGTGACTTATGTAAAAGAAGCATTATGTTTTTGTGTTGTGTAATATATCGTGTTATCGCAGGACTGTGTCCAGTCTGCTGTGCGTCATCCACTGTACACATTCCCAACTCTTCTGACAGGTTTGTGTTCATTTCAAATGATTTACACTTTAGTTTGCTATATGCTAGGCGTATGTCATTTTGAGTAGTTGCTATAGAAACCATATGTGCAATTTAAAGTTTCAGCACACTGAATGCAGATTTAAAAATAAAGAAATACAAAAGAAACTATACTGTGCATTTACTTACATGTCAAATGCACCATTGTTACTAAGAACAATGATTTTCTAATGTGGTCCTAATAAAATAAAAGGCAAAAACAACATAATCTAGGACAGCTTCCACAACACCCAGCCAGCCCTCCTGAATCAGGGAAGAGTCGAAGGATACGATTCACACCAAAGGTATAGTCATTCAAAGCCAAATACTCTGTGTTGAGCACACACTGTGTGTAGCCTGTTCAGTAATAGCTTTCTTCTTCAATATTCTAATTATAAAAAAATCATTCAGCATATAAAGGCAAAGGTCTTCTATTGCTCAGTCTTCATAACAAAATCATTGTTTTGATTTTTCCTTTTTTTTTTTTTTTTTTTTTTACCATGTAGTACAACGTTAAGAAGTCTTCAGTCTTGAAAACACAGTTTGAAGCATGACAAACAAGTAAGTGCAGAATAATGCCATCACTGCTCGTTTTAAAGATGCTGGCAGTAGCTATTCACACTGTGTTCATTTATGACTTCATCTGTAACTGCTAATGTTACCCTCTTGCTTTTTCACCTAGCAACTCTTATGCCTAATCAATAACACTAAAGTTTCTCAGCTTCTGGAATTCAGATGTGAAATACTTTGGTCTCGTTCTATTCTTTTACATATGGCCATAACCTCAACATTGGCAATTATACTATCATGATAACTCAAATCCCACCTTTTTAATTAATTAATTAATTTATTTTTCATTAGGTCCCCAGAAAAAAATCAAGCAGAATTTTTTGTCATTTGTTGAAGAAGGTAAGGACGAGTTAAAAATATCTCAGCTTGGGTAAACTGATGTTTTTCGTGCTGTTTTACCAGCATCATTGTGCTTTGAAAATCTCATGATGTGAATTCTCATTAAAATAATCACCAAACATAGTCTAAGGAAAGAAAATGTAAGCATTAAAGTCTTTTAAGACGGCTGGGTGTAACGTAATGTCTGCTGTTCACTGACAGACGACTGCGTTAAAGGCAGAATCAATCGCCCGCTGATCCACTACAGCGGTGTCATGTTTCGGAGACTCCCATTCTGTGGTAATGGGACTGTGTAGAGCACGTGTGCAAACACTGAGAGCAGATCTTGACCAGTAACAAGATCAGTGGCGTTTGCACAGAACGTCTGTACAGAGCATTACTGTAAAGTGTGAGATCCCAAAACATGCCTCTTACATTCGGAAGAACCTGCGACCGCAGCAAACCTCAGCTAGAGAAGATGCGTCCCACCTGGACCAAAACATCTTCATAAAGACACCAAGGAATCAAATGTCTCCAGTGGAAGAGCCCGAGTGCACTTAATATAAATGACTGACGTCAGGAGCGCACAAAGCATCATATTCACACTGCATTTAAGCATGTAATATACACCACATATATACGGTTTTAATAAATGATAAGTCCCTGTGTATTCACTCAAATGTGCTGTTCCGTCAGATGTGTGTGAAGTGCTTCAGTCGGTTAATAACAGAAAGAAAGGAACAGATGAATCTCAGACTGGAGAGCAAGAACAGGATCTGTCGCTGTTCATGCAGATGAGGAGTAACAAAGCTGCTGGACATTGAACAGATATCATCAGTATCATTATGCTGGACGTATTCACCGGCAGATTCATCGTCATCAGAAACGGTCCATCAGTGGTTCTTCAGCGGAGGGACTGCAGGAATAGATGATAGTCCGATGTGGTGAGGTTCAGAAAATCCCTTCCTGAAGTCGAATGTTCACTGAATCCAGACATTTACTCCATGCAGCACGGATGAGAACGCGGAGCGGCATTCCAGCGAGAGTATGACGACTTCTCTTTTGTGGGACAAAGACTCACAATCAAGACGACTAGCGTGAGATGATTCATACCAGTCTCCCCCATTCCTGTAGAATTCAGTTCATATCGGATTCTCTTATTCCTGGACACTTTGATTGATTGATACAGATACCGTGCATTTGTGTACAAAAAACTACAAAATGTACTATTGCATGAATATGTATGTCTTTGTCTGCATATTATATTTCTTTACTTCTAGTTAACTAATATTAATGATAATAATAATTTTCTTCAGATGCTGTGGACCTCTGTGGGATTGCCAAGTTCGTAAAGCGTAACCGCGACTCGACGATTCCTCTCGTGAAACCAAGAGGTGCTTCTGTGAGAATATGTGGGCAGGATGGGACCGTGTATGAAGGGGACGAAGAGCAGCTTGAAGCCTGGAAGGATTATTACCTGGCAGAACGGATGGAGATGGAGGTGATTGGTGCCATTGATGACTTCCCATGTGAGGCATTTGGTCTGCAGTTGGTGCTTTTGTTGGGTGAAGATGGAAGGGTCTTTGCCTATGAGGATGAGCTTCTGCACCTCGTAGCCATGAATTTGAGGGACCTGTTCCAACGCGAGATGGTTTTCCCTGGAATGGAGACCTTCAAGCTTGGAGAATGTTTCGAAGAGCCGGTGAGGTCATTTCCCAACATACATTTATGCATTTATGCTCTTTATTGCATTTCAGTGAAGAAGAGTCAATGGCGGTAGTGTCAAACGAAGCCAAAAGCAGGATTGATTGTTTCGACTCCGAGCAACACACAGAAGTGAATCCATACTTTTGGATCGGGTGAAAGAGTCATTGACTCACTCATGTGTAATGCACAGATACGAACTATGATAAGTGTCGTGACACAAACACTGAACAGTCCCAGTGCGGTTGGACTGTACTCAAACGCCACTCGGCCAATCAAATTGGAGTATCACTGAGATCAAATAATAAGATGAAGCCATAATGCTGAATACGCTGAATACTAGGATCCTTGTGTCTTATGGTGGTTAGATAGTAAATATCTGTGTTTATATATCCTGTTGATTATGCATATTCATATGTTTGTTTCACAGACTGAAGAAGAATACCGTGAAATGATGGAAAGTGATGATATCAAAGAGATGAAGAAATTACACATGGATTTCAGACAATCTCTGGAGCATGAATTACTGAACACCATGAATGATATCACACGGAGCCGTAACGTAAGATTAGATAGTTCTTTTACTTTTATTTATTGCCATAAATACAAATCATATAATAATAAAAATAATGTTTGCTACATTTAACCACAGGATCATATGCAAAAACACAAGGATTCAGAGGATTTCCCTTCAAGCACAGAACAAAGAACTGAAGAACATTCTTTAAAATGCGACTGCAGTGTGGAGAATGGAGGCAAACTTCAGCGTTCATACTGGCCTTTACACGGCTTTTCAAATCACACGCTTGTGACGGGTTAAATGAAACCAGATTTTCAGCCCTAGATGTAAGAGGTTGTAAATAACACTTATTTAGATAATATTTCTTACTGTCTGCTAAAGTGTATTAATGAGGAACAGTATGCACTTCTTCCATTAGCTGAACAGATGATCAGAGTGCTTTCATCAGGAGCTGCACATTTCCTGTCCAAAGGTTACATGAAGCAAATCCACATTATCCAACAAACAATGACGTTCTGCTGTTTCTCCTTAACTTTGTGCACATAGCCTGTGAATACTGTTAAAGTGGGACACTTCAACTTAATCAGCTTCATCATATTGTAAATATTATTTAATTACAAAAAAATGCATGTGATGATAATTGTGAAATACAATTGTGTAAATTGTAAATGTGATGTGTTTTTATAATACAGTTGATAATAAAATGAATGACAGACCAGAGCAGTCACCAGTCAAGACTGCACATTTAATAAGATAAGTTCTTATTATGCATTTTATATATATATAAAATTGTTATATTCACAATGATCAGTGGTATGTATCTACAGGAATTCAACTTTTATCTCATGGTAGCAAATACAATGATGCACAGTGTTGCCAAAGCAACAAAGCAATACAAAGGAATGTAGCAGCCATGTTCATTCAGCCAAATAAGATGAAAGAACTGAATGTATTGTTTCTGAACACAATGTTTTATGAATGTTTTATATTTTGGTAAAAAAAACGAACAAACAAACAAAAATAAAAACAGGACAAATGAATACAATAAAGTAGTAAACCCGTGTTCACCCATCATCTGGAATGATTATAAAAAAGGGTTGTAATTTGATTTTACTTAACATCAATTTAAAATAATACATTTTATGGTAACTGTACATAGATTGGCTACCTTTGATTAGGCTATTCTCGTGTGACGAGAGACTGCTACTCACTTTTATGATCAAAGTCAGGACACTGAAACTAGAGCTGAAGTACAGGACTGTCCCGTCTGGCATGTCATCCAGTATGAAGACTCTCTCGTTCAAGTGTTGAGTCTTCCTAACATGAATGTTCTCCAGCATCATGAATGAATGAAGAATAAACACCAACCTCTTTGTTCTTCAGGATCTTCAGTGTGTTTCATTCTGCAGGTTCTGGATCACTCGTGTTCTCACTGTCCTCTTTAATAAACTCAGTCTTTGCAGATTTCAGCTCTTCCTGATGCTCTGATGCTCCTCTTCACTTGTGGCCTGATGGGAATATTCCAGCATTTATTGATCAACTGATGTGGGAGGAGCTTCACTGACGATGTGATTGCTGTGGGAGGAGCTTCACTGATGATGTGGGAGGAGCTTCACTGATGATGTGGGAGGAGCTTCACTGATGATGTGATTGATGTGGGAGGAGCTTCACTGATGGTGTGATTGATGTGGGAGGAGCTTCACTGAGATGTGATTGCTGTGGGAGGAGCTTCACTGATGATGTGATTGATGTGGGAGGAGCTTCACTGATGATGTGATTGATTTGGGAGGAGCTTCACTGATGATGTGATTGATTTGGGAGGAGCTTCACTGATGATGTGACTGCTGTGGGAGGAGCTTCACTGATGATGTGATTGATGTGGGAGGAGCTTCACTGATGATGTGAATGATTTGGGAGGAGCTTCACTGATGATGTGATTGATGTGGGAGGAGCTTCACTGATGATGTGACTGCTGTGGGAGGAGCTTCACTGATGCTGCAACTCATGAGAGGAGCTTCACTGATGATGTGACTCATGGGAGGAGCTTCACTGATGATGTGACTCATGGGAGGAGCTTCGCTGATGATGTGACTCATGGGAGGAGCTTCACTGATGATGTGACTCATGGGAGGTGCTTCGCTGATGATGTGACTGCCGTGGGAGGAGCTTCACTGATGATGTGACTGCTGTGGGAGGAGCTTCACTGATGATGTGACTGCCGTAGGAGGAGCTTCACTGATGATGTGACTGCCGTGGGAGGAGCTTCACTGATGATGTGACTGCTGTGGGAGGAGCTTCACTGATGATGTGACTGCCGTAGGAGGAGCTTCACTGATGATGTGACTGCCGTGGGAGGAGCTGATCTGGCCAAATCAAAAAATTTTCAGTTACTGAATTTGTTTTTATACTAAATGATAACAGAATATAAATATAATGAATCCTTAAAATATAAATATTGGTAAACTATTGAAAACAAAAACACTAAAATAAATATACATATCGTAACCATCAAATCCCCTCAGTCTGTTGACAGCAATGAAATGAGCTTTACGTGTGAATCTACAGGAGATGTGAAGCCATCATCATAATAAATGAGGTGAAAACAGGAACTATTGAGATGAAATAAAGAGTCTTTTCAGCAGCTCTGTTAATATTGATGAGCCTCAGACTATCAACACTCATTCAACAAGACATTCAGGATCATCAGCAGATCATCTCACTTTATTCTGACTGTTTGCTCTTACAAACACATTATTCCAGTCAGGATGATATGTGACAAAAGACTATTAAACTGCTCTATTGGAAGACAAATTCTCACTAAAACACATTTAGCACTGTGATCCATTTATGTTTCAAAATGTTAAACACATTTGTCATCATTTACACACACTGCTCACACTTATTTCTAATGATGTGGTCTGTGCACAACACAAGTCAGTTCAGAGTGCCAAAACTCAAAATGTGGAGGAAGAGTGTGTGAGGAAAGATGAAGGTGTGGATCCGGCACATGAAGACGTGATGCTGAGGCAGAATCAGTCTCTCATTGGCCTTGATTTTGCAGTTGCACAACTCTTTCTCTGAGTGCACAGAAACATGCTTTCATTCAGAGTTGTTCACCTTTGTGGCTTTTGCTGTTGGACGACTGTATTTTTACAGAGTGAAAGTGAATATACAGACATTCAGTAATATTCAGTGTGATACTATACTCACAGTTCATACAGTTTATTCACCTACTGTAATTTGTGTTTGACTATATTTAGTTTTCTGTCACTGCATGCTTTGGATGTTGTTCTCCAAGGGTTTGATTTTGACATTGGTGGGGAAATCCCTGGAAGCTGAGGATTCAGGAAACAAATAGGATAATGTGTTTTTAGTTTATATTGAGCTTAACAATATGTTAATAATGAATGTTACAGGTAACTCATACAGACAATGAGGCAGTTTAACAGAGACTGAACTTTACTCCATTCAGAGTGCAATGCTATAGTCAATGTGTCTCTGCGTTGTTCTTGTTATTTGAACAAACCCAACACATGTCTATGTCTGTCATTAACAGAAATGAGCTGTTGTGATATTTGTTTCACATCAATATTGTCCAGTTTGTCCTGGTGGACATGACACACAGCAGAACTGTGAAGTCTCATGTTCATGTTCATGTTTTACCCTAAACCCACCCATCACAGCAAACATTTTTACATAAGCTTGTTTCCTCAAAGTTTGTAAGAAAGTACTATATTTTAATGTAATTTGTTTATGAACCGTAGTGCAGTATGTTAGGGGTTCACAGTTTAGGACCCAGGACCAGTAGTGGAGAATGAAGACCAAGAGTCAGGAGTGTAATTAATTAAAGAGAAATTTACTGAAGAATAGTTTGCAGTTTCATCAGCAGAAGCAGCTTCAAGTCTCACGAGGAGTTCGTAGTTGTTGTACCGTACATACAGTTGTCCAACAGTTATGCTGTTTTCAAGGTCTATCCACGTCATTACTGCAAGGTGGATGAGTCTGATTGGAATGGTAAATTTCCACACATTGGATCTCATTCATGAAACTTTCATAAATATATGATCAGATTCTGAGTAATTTGTGCGTAAAATGGACCTTTGTGAAAACTCTTAATGATTCCAATCATTAGTAAATAGAGACGCTCTTCGTAAATACATGCTCATTCACAATTACCATAATCCCCACCCATAAATTACAACTGACAACCATATAAGGATGTCATAATATGAAGTGATAATTAGGTTTTCAACAGAGAATTAAGAAGAAAACATTTTCCGACGTGGAAATAGAAGCTTTATTGGTTGAAGTACATTCAAAATGCAACATTTTCTGTGTACGTCAGGAAGTGTACACAGTGGCATATCAGGACCTAGAAAACTACAGATGCTGTTAGTGCAGTGTCATCTGTTAATCGAACGGGTCAAGAAGTGAAAAGGAAATGGTTCGACATGAAGCTGGAGGGTAAAAAACGCATTGAATGAATGGTAATTATTGAAAAAATCTTGCACAAACTGGAGGAGGACCACCATCATCGAGCTTAATTTTTATTTTTTTATGTGGTAAATAGTGTTATGTGATGGCAAAACAGCTGCTTCACTGAATAAGAGACAAAGGCCTTACCAATGGTCTTCATAAAGCTTTATTCTTGCAAGAAGAGCCACACTCAGCACAACCGTCAGTGTCTGTACCAAGTGTGAACTGAGGAAACAAAGGATGGCCCTAGCCCTTATACCCCTCAATGTCCCGTACTTCCCCCATTAGTGTTTGTGTTCAAGGGTCAGAGTGACTGAATCCTGCTGTGCGTGGTGGGGGGTTTACGATCGTGCATGAGAATGTGAGGTGTGGTCGATATACATTTTAATGAGATAGATGTGTGATTCAATCAGCCCCATCTGACACCTAAGGCCCGGGAGAGTCTCCAAACTAGGAGTCCCGTGACCCCCTGGTAAGAAGGTGTTTTTGTGTGGCAGAGACAGATGTTGACTTCTGTGTGAACTCAAACATAAATGATTACATTTTTCTTTAACAGTTATCAGAATGCATGTCATCAGTGAACACAAAACACTTGAATGTTTTACACACCATTTACACGTGGAAGGGAGCAGGTGTAAATTTCTCTCGTACCAACTAACATTTTGAAAATACTAACATTTTCGTGAGTCTGAAAATTTACGTCAGAACGGCTTTACGAACAATTTGCACACAAATTCGTTCTGCTCGTGTTACATGAATGAGGCCCATTGTCAGTTAATCAGAGGCACGTTGTCGTGTGTTTGGATTTTGGAGGTATCACACACCCCTAACATGCCAGGAGTGCAGTAACAGTGTTTGCTCACTTTACTGCTTTCTAGATATGAAATATGTACATGAAATATGAGAGAAAGCATGTTATCAGTATGTTTTGGGAAATGTTCTGGTCAGAACTGGAGCTTAATCACCTCCAACCATGGAGAGACTGTGTATCTGTGTATGTGTGCAATATTCAGTGTTACAGATCAGTGTTGAGAAGGTGTACAACGGGCATCCTAAGAGATGAGTGGACTTGTTGTTCTGGGCAAGCTGGCACCTGCTCCAGGTCTGGAAGGTCACTACGTGCCAAATTCCATGTGAAAGCGTCAACAAGTGATTTATGGACACGTGTTCAAGTGTTTAGAGACACATCACACATCCCTAGACCAGGCGCTTAGTCACTCAGAGACATATTCTCAAACTTGACTTTTCAGAGTGTGTGTCACAAAATGTAAGTTTATTTTTCATATGTGACAGTAAGGAGCATGAAAAGAAGAAAGAATGAAGAAAGCAGGGTAACTCAACTCACTTCTAAGAGTTGGTTGAGACGGTTCTGTTCTTGAACAATCACACATGTTGCTGTTTAACTGGATCTTCTGTGGTTACAGTTAAATATGATGATTTATAATGTGTTTTTAAACGCAAAACACCAGCTATAGGAGTTGAACTGAAAGACGTTCTTTAAATCTGGAAAAAGTTGCTTCTAAAATAAAAGAATAATTAAATAAATTGTCTAGTCAAGATTCAAGATTCAAGAGTTTTTATTTGTCACATACACAGTTATATACAGAGTATACAACCGGCAGTGAAATGTAAACAGGTCCGCTCCATGGACAGTGCAAATACACAGTTAAAAACACAAGGAGGAAATTATATAGAAATAGGATAAAAAAGTACTATATATATATATACACACACACTCACCTGTCAGGATTATTAGGAACACCATACTAATACTGTGTTTGACCCCCTTTCGCCTTCAGAACTGCCTTAATTCTACGTGGCATTGATTCAACAAGGTGCTGAAAGCATTCTTTAGAAATGTTGGCCCATATTGATAGGATAGCATCTTGCAGTTGATGGAGATTTGTGGGATAATCTGTAGAATTATAAATAAATCAAGTCAAGTAGAAAAAAAAAGTAAAAAAAAAAAAATAAGAAGTGGAATAAAATAATTGAAGTAGACTGTGCAGTGAGTAAACTGTAGACTTATAAATATGTGGTTAACAAATGTATAAAGAGTATAATGTGCAAACAGGTTTATGACAGGTTGTTACACAGTAACAACGAGAACAGAAAGTGCAGTGCAATGACAGTGTGTATATCCCGAAGTGAAGTCACGTGATGTTAAGTGACTGAGTTCAGGAGTCTGATGGCCTGGGGGAAGAAGCTCCTCCTGAGTCTCTCAGTTTTGGCCATCAGGCTTCGGAAGCGCTTACCAGATGGCAGCAGCGTGAAATGAGGGTTTGCAGGGTGATTAGAGTCCTTGATGATCTTAGTAGCTCTACCTTTGCAGCGTTTGGTGTAGACGTCCTGCAGAGACGGGAGAGCTGACCCTGAGATACGCTCGGATAAGCGCACGACTCTTTGCAGGGCTTTGCAGTCATGACTGGTGCTGTTCCCATACCACGCTGTGATGCACTGAGTTAATACACTTTCTATCGCCCCTAAATAGAAAGTTTTCAGGATAGCTGGTGAAACCCTGAATTTCCTCAGCTGGCGCAGGTGGTACAGTCTTTGCCTGTTTTTTTTTCACCTGTGTCTGAATGTGAGCAGTCCAGGTCAGGTCCTCGGAGATGTTTACACCCAGGTATTTGAAGCTGCTCACTCTCTCTACTGGTGACCTGCTGATCATGAGGGGGGAGTATGTCCGTTGCTGTCTCTTCCTGAAGTCCACAATCAGTTCTTTGGTCTTGCCAACATTCAGAGAGAGACAGTTGTCCTGGCACCATGATGTTAGATGCTCCACCTCGTCCAAGTATGCCGTCTCATTGTTGTTGGAAATGAGGCCCAGGACAACAGTATCATCAGCAAATTTGATGATAGAGGTGGAGCTGTGTGTGGACAAACAGTCATGCGTGTAGAGAGAGTAGAGCAGGGGACTCAGGACACAGCCCTGTGGAGCTCCCACACTCAGGGTGATGGAGGAGGAGGTGGACTGGCCTATTCTCACCACCTGAGGCCTGCCAGTGAGGAAGTCCTCAATCCAGTGGCTGAGCTATAGTCAATAAATAGCAGCCTTACGTAGTTCCCACTTTTGCTGTCGATGTGAGAGAGGGAGGAGTGGAGGACATGAGAGATGGCATCTTCAGTCGATCTATTGAGATGATAGGCAAACTGAAGAGGGTCCAAAGTGTCAGGATTGAAGGAGCAAATGGTGTTTTCAATGAGTCTCTCAAAGACCTTCATGACTATAGACATGAGAGCCACTGGACGATAGTCATTTAGGCAAGAGGGTTTACTGTTCTTAGGGACAGGGATGATGGTGGATTTTTTGAAGGAGGTGGGGACCACAGATGCTTTCCTGACGTCCACACGCTTGAGTGCCCTTCGAACTTCATCCTCCGAGACAGAGATCACGTGACTGTTGCTGCTCTGAGTAATTCCCTCTGACGCGCCACTTGGCGGAGTTGAGTTGAGCTAAGAGTGTCAATAGTACTGTTAGTGTCCAGTGTTGAGAACTGAGACAGTAGAGGAAGCAAGGATGAAACCATAATGGATAGACGAGAGGAGGAGAGCGAGCGTGGATTACGCCCGAAAGGTGATCTGCAGATTAGTGTGTGTTGTGTATGAGGAGTGTATGTGAGTTGGTATGAGGTTAAGAGTGATGAGGAAGTGGTCGGAGGTGTGCAATGGAGTAACTAAAGTGTTGTTTGTGGAGCAGTAGCATGTGTAGATAAGGTCCAAATGGTTACCTGATTTGTGAGTAGCCGTAGTAGACACTCACTTAAGGTCAAATGAGGTGAGTAGAGAGGTGAAATCTGCAGCCTGGTGTTTCTCAAGGTGGATGTTGAAGTCACCAAGTAGTACCAGGGGAGTGCCATTTTCAGGAAAGTTGGAGAGTAACATATCCAACTCCTTCAGGAAGTTACCCAATTGACCTGGCGGGCGATAAACAACTACAACATGGATTTTAGCAGGGTGAGTAATAGTGATTGAGTGTGATTCAAATGAATGCCAGATAGAGATGATATGGACTCAAATTTCCAATCATTTGAGATTAGCAGACCAGTACCTCCACCCCTCCCAATCGGGCGAGGGGTGTGAGAAAAAGTGAAATTATTTGAGAGGGCCACAGGAGTGGCCGTGTCCTCTGGTTTGATCCAGGTCTCAGTTTGGGCCATGAGACTGAGATTTGAATGAGTGGAGATAAAATAATGAAATAAAGTCTGCTTTGTTTACAGCAGACTGGCAATTCCAGAGACCAACTGGAATGGACAGTAAAGTGGCAGAGGAAATCAGTACCATAAGCAGATTATTAGGATTACGGCGTCTTGAATACACAGAGCGTGATTTACGGGTGGTAGTAGTAATAGTAGAGATTTGAAAGCACATGGTGAATACGGGTCAGAGAAATAAACAGATGAAAACAAGCAAAACACAAAAGGGGTTAAAGTGAAAGGAAAGCTCAAGTGCCTTGTCATGTGTCCTTGCTCGAGTGGAGTCACACAGAGTAGAGTCGCTGGTCTTTACACTCTTGGGTCTTCACACGATGAGGGCTTCACACCAGGGCTGCCGCGGAGTACTACTCTATTTATATACTCATTATTGAATACAGCTGGCCACACCTCATCGAAACTGTTCCCTCACGCGAACCCACGTGACCAGCACATGAACAAACGCTACTTCACCACACAGCACACTATACTACACAGACAAACGGTCTAAATAACAGCTGATCTAGAAAACGAGAAAAACAATATAGTACTCACACAGTCGTTGCCTTTCCTGTTGATCGAATGCTTCTCATTATATATCCACCAGTCAGTGGCTCTGTCTGAATCACACACTCTCATGGGTAGGAACTTATTTTGAATGAGTTACTTCACGACCACAAAAAAAAGTTCTAAATAGTAGGGCGGGGTAAAAATATTGATTTCTCGATTTTAATCGATTCTCATTTTTATGAACCAATATTGATTCTTAAATCCTAAGAATCAATTAGTCATCCTGTTTTCAGTTGATGAATGAACAGAACATTGTAGCGCGCCCACTAGGGATGGGACGGTGTGAACATTTCATATCACGATTATAGTGACCCAAACGGTTGATCACAGTTTTGTTCAAATGAGATGAGTGTTCAAAAAGAACAGATGCACACACTGGAAACATTTCAACAAGTTTTATATTTGAAAATCAACAATCAATAAATCAAGCAGCTCTGTGCACTTTATGAAGCAAGATTATATTCGGACGCATTTCCTTCCTTATAATGACCGTCGTCAATAGCAACGGATCATAACAGCGCACATCCACGCACCACAACAGACACGCGCTCTCATTTCATTCTAATGCAACTTCTGTCTCTGTTTTTGATTGTATTGAAAATGAAATCAGAGGACTCTACTATTAATACTACTATAACTTCTTGTGATCATCTTGTCTGAACGATTGTTTTGTACGCTGTACACAATGGATTTATAAACGGGTAAGATTTAAGAAAATCTGTGTGATAAGTGTACAATGAATATACGGTATTATCCCTTAAATGTCTTACAGAAATCTGCATCATTCACAAGTGATCACTCAATCAGTGTTTCAACCATGGAAAGACATCAGTAAAACAGCTTGAGAACAAGGTCACGTCACATTTACCTCAGAAAAACCACATCCACTGTCCATAAACTAATTAGACAGCTAGAAAAAAAAATAACTCTAGAGAGGAGCATTTTGATAAATATATGCACCATATTACATATTCATTATAATTTTTTTATGTATGAATAAATCTGGCTGTCATGCTGAATAGCAGGAAGCAAATGCAGCGAAGAATGATTTATTGTAAGATGATGGAATAAAGTCACAGAGAGATGGATCACGGGTGGCGCAGGAACTGAGATGATCAGGTGCGTCGGTGAAGTGACGAGTGCAGGTGAAGACAATCCAGACGGAGAACAAATCCATAAAGACACGGAACAGGAACAGGAACAGGAACAGGAACAGGAACAGGAACAGGAACAGGAACAGGAAGTCGAAGTCGAAGTCGAAGTCAGTGGACGGGAACACCAACAGGAGGGACACACACCAACGAGACAAACAACGATCTGACAATGGAGATGAGAAGGGAGTGAGTATATGTAGGTGAGTTAATGAGCTGCAGCAGGTGTGATGATGGGTGACAGCTGACGACGCTGATTATCCAAGTGGCTTGGAGCACGCCTACTGACACACACACACAAAACAACAGTGACACGAGACAAGCAGGAAACAATGTATTCATAAACCGTGACAGCGTCAGTCGCCAGAGCGTCTCTTGAGATCAGAGGAGTGAGGTTTGAAGCGTCTGCCAAATGCATAAAGGAAATGTAAATGTGATCATGTGATCGTGCTTGGCCAATAGTGAGCCAATAGTGAATAGTGATCAAGTTTATTGTTCATCACACAAAAGATGAAGCGTCTGTTTTCACTCCAGAAAATCACTGTAAGAGCTGAATACACAGTACAAGAAGTGTGCATGAAAGTCTTATCCATAAACTCTCTCTCTCCCTTGCATTATCATCAGCATACACAGCAAATTACGCCGTTACATCTAACAGTAGACAAATACAGATGGTGCTTAATAAACTGGTCAACTTCATATCCGTAAAACATCTCAGATGAACTGTAATAAAGTGTGTGCTCTCCCTCTCATTACTGCAGTGACCAGTGTCCCTCCAGAGAGGCTATAAACCGGATCACCAACAGTTAGTACAGATCCATCCTTGAGTAACAACTTTTGAGCAAAGCCTGCCTTGTATTGCCCCTCATTCACAAAGCAGTCTGGAGTGAAATGAGTCCCGCAGACGTTAACTAATTTAGGTATTGAATATTGTAATGAATAAAGTTTGTGTAGAGAACATATGATCTTGAATGGCGTTTCTGTTGTTTGGTTTACTGTGTTGATGAATCATCTGTGAATACATCTGAACCCTTCTCTTTCTGAAGACAACAGCAAACACATGAATTTTAAGTTTAAGTTGTAGATTGTTAATAGATGTTCCTAGGGTGACCATGAAGCCACGAGGCCTGAAACATCTGCAGTTGTTCTACAGTCTGTGTGTAACCCTTCCTGCTCAACCCGGGTCCGTCGGCATGAGAGTCGGGCGCTCTAACATGGACGCTAAAGGCTGTAACCTCCAGCGTCTGTCATGAATCACAGGAAGCAAATGCAGTGCAGAATGATTTATTGTAAGGTGATGGAATAAAGTCACAGAGAGATGGATCATGGGTGGCGCAGGAACTGAGATGATCAGGTGCGTTGGTGACGTGACGAGTGCGGGTGAAGACAATCCAGACGAAGAACAAATCCACAAGATACTGAACAGGAAACAGGAACTCGAAGTCAGAGGACGGGAACACCAACAGGAGGGGGACACACCAACGAGACAAACAACGATCTGACAATGGGGATGAGAAGGGAGTGAGTATATGTAGGTGAGTTAATGAGCTGCAGCAGGTGTGATGATGGGTGACAGCTGACGACGCTGATTATCCAAGTGGCTTGGAGCACGCCTACTGACACACACACACAAAACAACAGTGACACGAGACAAGCAGGAAACAATGTATTCATAAACCATGACACTGGCAGGTTTTTATGACAGCCACCATTTAAATGTTTATATTTCAAAAAACGAATTGGATTAGAAATATAATTATGTAATTGTAAAGTTAATATTATAACTTTATTATAAAAAAACACCATTGAGTGCAATTTAAGTGTTTGTATAGAAATCAATTAATTATAGTAGGCTAATGTAGCAACTGACTCCTATAGTTTACAGCATTAGTTCAGAGATTTGTTTTCCTTGAGAACATTTACCATGTATTGTACCTGATATATATTCAAAATAATGGATATTGAATCAAATCGAATTGTGAAATTTGGGTCAATGCCCAGCTCTACTACTATACCAGTATGAATGTAATCTGGATGTACTACATTCACTATGTTCTCTACAAAATGGCACCACCGTGTTCGGTCGCCGTTCAGGTCGCTCCGCGAAGACTGTGCTTTTATTTACTATTTTACTTTCTTTTACTCTCAATTTTTACAAACTTATCAACTGCATTGATCTGCTATGACAGCAAAACTCTTTTGGACATTGGTTACCTCTACACTGGACTGTTTCAGGACACTTTCGCCGATCCTCTGTGGCCATCTGAGATTCTTCGCAACGCCGAGTTGAACAATGGACAGAGCCAGCGGCGTAGAACAACAAAAAACACCGTGGGAAACGTGCTGGTATCCGTAACAGACTGAGGAAAAGGGCATTCAGACCTCCTCTCCCGAGCATTCTTCTAGCAAATGTTCAATCCTTGGAGAATAAGATGGACGATCTTAGAGCCAGGATAAGTTTTCAACGGGACATGAGAGACTGTAACATCTATTGTTTGTCTGAAACATGGCTCACGCCCGCGGTCCCGGACACAGCTGTGACGCCGTCGGAGAACTTCTCTGTTTTTCGGATGGACAGAACAGCCGAGGCCGGTAAATCCAAAGGCGGTGGAGTGTGCTTCATGGTCAACAAGAAATGGTGTGACCCCAGGAACATCACCATTCTCTCACGGTCCTGCTCGCCTCATCTGGAACATTTAACAATCATTTGCCGCCCATTCTATCTGCCGAGGGAGTATCTGTCGCGACCGCTGTTTACATTCCACCACAGGCAGACACAGGGCTGGCTTTATCTGGCCTTCATGATGTTGCCAGCGGCGTCATAAACAAACACCCCGATGCGGCGTTCATCGTCGCGGGCAATTTCAACAAAGCAAACCTAAAGAAAGTCCTGCACGTCATGTCTTTCACCAGCACGTCTCCTGTCCTCCACAGGGCTGTGTCCTGAGTCCCCTGCTCTACTCTCTCTACACGCACTCTCAGCTCCACCTCTATCATCAAATTTGCTGATGATACTGTTGTCCTGGGCCTCATTTCCAACAACAATGAGACGGCATACTTGGACGAGGTGGAGCATCTAACATCATGGTGCCAGGACAACTGTCTCTCTCTGAATGTTGGCAAGACCAAAGAAATGATTGTGGACTTCAGGAAGAGACAGCAACGGACATACTCCCCCCTCATGATCAGCGGGTCACCAGTAGAGAGAGTGAGCAGCTTCAAGTACCTGGGAGTAAACATCTCCGAGGACCTGACCTGGACTGCTCACATTCAGACACAGGTGAAAAAAGCCAGGCAAAGACTGTACCACCTGCGCCAGCTGAGGAAATTCAGGGTTTCACCAGCTATCCTGAAAACTTTCTATTTAGGGGCGATAGAAAGTGTTTTAACTCAGTGCATCACAGCGTGGTATGGGAACAGCACCAGTCATGACTGCAAAGCCCTGCAAAGAGTCGTGCGCTTATCCGAGCGTATCTCAGGGTCAGCTCTCCCGTCTCTGCAGGACGTCTACACCAAACGCTGCAAAGGTAGAGCTACCAAGATCATCAAGGACTCTAATCACCCTGCAAACCCTCACTTCACGCTGCTGCCATCTGGTAAGCGCTTCCGAAGCCTGATGGCCAAAACTGAGAGACTCAGGAGGAGCTTCTTCCCCCAGGCCATCAGACTCCTGAACTCAGTCACTTAACATCACGTGACTTCACTTCAGGATAAGCATCGATACACTGACATTGCACTGCACTTTCTGTTCTCGTTGTTACTGTGTAACAACCTGTCATAAACCTGTTTGCACATTATACTCTTATACATTTGTTAACCACATATTTATAAGTCTACAGTTTACTCACTGCACAGTCTACTTCAATTATTTTATTCCACTTCTTTATTCTTATTTTTTTTTCTTCTACTTGACTTGATTATATATAATTCTACAGATATATATATATATATATATATATATATATATATATATATATATATATATATATATATATATATATATATATATATATAGTACTTTTTTTATCCTATTTCTATTATAATTTCCTCCTTGTGTTTTTAACTGTGAATTTGCACTGTCCATGGAGCGGACCTGTTTACATTTCACTGCCGGTTGTATATTCTGTATATAACTGTGTATGTGACAAATAAAAACTCTTGAATCTTGAATCTTGTCACTATCATGTGACCAACCAGTATCAGTTAAGTCGCTTCACTTCCACTCATAATTCCTCTGCCATGGCCTCATGGGATAGTACAGTGTCCATCATATGCACACTTCAGAATCTCACCAGAAGAAGTAGATGTCGGACATACTTCTTTTGTCACGTACTGTTTTCACCTACTATATAGTATGCGATTTTGGATGCAGCTTGTGTTCATGCCTGGGTTCATCTTCCATTTATTAAATAAGCAAAACTTATGCTACTGAAAAGACAGATGCGAATGTCATGCAGCAGCCCATCGCTAAAGAAAGAAGAGGAAGTGCCATCATCAGTCTAAACTGGGTCAGAGATGATCACTGAAACTAACTGAGTTCTGAGGAGCATGTTTCCAAACCTCAACAGTGAGATCACCGCTCTGAAAACATGACAACTGCTATAATTAATTCACTATTTTAGTAACGGAAGTGTAGAGCGGCTATCAGCCATCTCAGCATTGCAAGAAAGTTGTAAGTTCAGCCAACCTCGAGTATGTTCATGGTTAACATACAAGACATTCTTAACAGAGCAACGAATCGACGAGTCATCATGGAAACAGACGCTAAGAAAAAGCACTTCATACTCCCTGATCTGTATAGTGATCAGTGGCCATACCACTTCTTTGTCTTCTTTTGTTTAATGGCTATTTACATACTTATTACATATCGCCACCTATTTGGCGAGTCAGGAGTTTCGAAGTTATCATCTGATCAGAATCAGAAGGTTGATTGGTTGGATTCTACAGGATGTCCGCGAGATGTGTGTGTTGCATAACCAAATAATTTCTGCACAAATGGTCAGAAACCGTCTCAGGGAAGCTCATCTGCATGCTCATTGTCCTCATCTGGTCTCGACCTGACTGCAATTCGTCGTCGTAACCGACTTTAGTGGGAAAATACTTACATTCGATGGTGTCTGGTACTTTGGAAAAGTGTGCTCTCTTCACGGATGAATCCCGGTTTTCACTGTACAGGGCAGATGGCAGACTGCATGTATGGCGTCGTGTGGGTGAGCGGTTTGCTAATGTCAACGTTGTGGATCGAGTGGCCCATGGTGGCAAGCATATGTTATGGACATACGCTTGCTCTGTCAAGTCCTCGTCGTCATTGAGGAACCTGGGTGTGCTCTTTGATACCAGTCTTTCATTTGAAAGCCACGTTTCTAACATCTGTAAAACTGCATTCTACCATCTTAAAAATATATCTAAATTACGGCACATGCTTTCAATGCAAAATGCTGAACAGTTAATTCATGCGTTCATGAGCTCAAGGCTAGATTACTGTAATGCTTTACTGGGTGGTTGCCCTGCTCGCTTAATAAACAAACTCCAGCTGGTCCAAAACGCAGCAGCTCAAGCTCTTACTAGAACCAGGAAGTATGACCATATTAGCCCGGTTCTGTCAACACTGCACTAGCTCTCTATTAAACATCATATACATTTTAAAATCTTGCTTATTACTTACAAAGCACTAAATGGTTTAGCTCCCCAGTACTTGAGCGAGCTCTTAACGCATTATACTCCATCACGTCTATTGCGGTCTCAAAACTCTGGCCAGTTGATAATCCCTAGAATATCAAAATCAACTGCAGGCGGTCGATCCTTTTCCTATTTAGCGCCTAAACTCTAGAACAGTCTTCCTAGCATTGTTCGGGAAGCAGACACACTCTGTCAGTTTAAATCTAGACTAAAAACGCATCTCTTTACTATGGCTTACACATAAAACATTATCAATTTCTATTATTCAAATCAGTAAATGATTGTTAGGCTGCATTAACTAGGTCAGCCGGAACCGGGAACACTTCCCATAACACCTGATGTACTCGTTACATCATAAGAAGAATGGCATCTACGCTAATGTTAGTCTCTCTGTTTATCCCGAGGTTTACTGCAGTCAGCCGGATCCGGGCCGTATCCAGATCAGATGGTGGACCAGCGCCTGGACCAACGCATCCCTGAAATGTCTGCAGAGAGCATGTCAAATAAACTCCCCCCGTAAATGCTGCATCGACACGACATCCTCATTAAACCCATCTCCGGCGTGATGACTCCAATCTCTCGAATAATCTTACGAATATCTATTTACCTAATATGAATTAAGACCTGCTATGTTGCCAGAATTATAATCATACACTGTTTGTTCGTCGGCCAGAGGAGAACTGGCACCCCGACTGAGCCTGGTTTCTCCCAAGGTTTTTTTCTCCATTCTGACCCTGAAGGAGTTTTGGTTCCTTGCCACCGTTGCCTCTGGCTTTTGGCTTGCTCAGTTGGGGACACCTAAATCTCATCTATATTCCCGATCTGCCCGCATTGACACTATATGATACTTGAAATTAGCTGGATAACATCACCGTTTCACCAGAACGGCTGTACAAATTCTGTTGCATTATTTTCCTGTTAACAATGTGAAGCTGCTTTGAAACAATTGGACTTGTTAAAAGCGCTATATAAATAAAGGTGACTTGACTTGACTTGACAATGAACACTGGTGCATTTTATTGATGGCATTTTGAATGCACAGAGATACAGTGATGAGATCCTGAGGGCCATTGTTGTGCCATTCATCCACGACCATCACCTCATGTTGCACTGAAAACATCCCAGTTCTTGCACGGCCAGCATACTCACCGGACATGTCACCCATTGAGCATGTTTGGGATGCTCTAGATCGGCATATACAACAGCGTGTTCCAGTTCCTGCCAATATCCAGCAACTTCACACAGCCATTGAAGAGGAGAGGACCAACATTCCACAATCAACAACCTGATCAACTCTATGTGAAGGAGATGTGTTGCACTGCAGACACTGACTGGTCACATCAGATACTGACTGATTAGACAGCATGATTATGGCTCCCCCGGCCCTCCACTTTTGTTCATTGCGTTTATATATATATATATATATATATATATATATATATATATATATATATATATATATATATATATCTATCATCTTCATCACCTGTTGTTAGTGGGTGGGATATATTATATATATATTATATATAATTATATATTATATATAAGGATTTGAGCGAGTTTGACAAGGTCCAGATTGTGATGGCTGGACGACTGGGTCAGAGCATCTCCAAAACTGCAGCTCTTGTGGGGTGTTCCCGGTCTGCAGTGGTCAGGATCTATCAAAAGTGCTCCAAGGAAGGAACAGTGGTGAACCGGCCACAGGGTCATGGGCGGCCAAGGCTCATTGAAGCACGTGGGGAGCGAAGTCTGGCCCGTGTGTCCGATCAAACAGACGAGAGCTGGAGATCAAACTGCTGCTAACATCTTGGTGCCAAATACCACAGCACACCTTCAAGGGTCTAGTGGAGTCCATGCCTCGATGGGTCAGCAACACAATATTAGGATATTATAATGTTATGCCTGATTAGTGTATATAAATAGTAAATCATGAGTCTCATGGTCCCTCGTCAGGAGCGATTCAGAACAGATATATCTAGTACCAGTGTGAAGGTCAGACAGAAAACAGAAACACTGATAGATCAACATTGATACGATGCCGATTCAACACTTGTCCATCCTGAACTGTGATATAGTGTCAGTGAAAGGCTTCTGTATCATAGAGTCAGCACTAAACACTCAGACGGTCAGATCAGAGGAAGTTCACAACCACAGGAGGAGCTGATGATGATAAAGGAAGAGCTGTGACTATATAAAGAACAGAAAGACTGACAGAAACAGAAAATGGCTGATAAGTGTGATCTGTGTCTGCTGGGACTGATCATTCTCTCTCCTCTTCTCTCAGGTAAACACATCTGTTTATCTATAAGATATCATAAAAGATCTGTATGATGGGAACATATTCAGAAACTGATTGTGGCAAGTGTTTGGTAAAGAGTTTAAACTGTTGCTGAAACTCATATAATGGCGTTTGGTTCATTGGGTTTTATTCCTGAATGCACTGATATCTGTCATAATGTGTGTCATAGTGTCATTCAGATCTGATGCAAAGCTCTTCATTTATTTTCAATCATTCATTTACTCAGAGAGATTTTTCACATATTTATACCTGATAATTAAACATTGAATTATAGAAATGTCCATGACTGTTTAAAGATTGTATTCATTTTAATGACTTAAGAAATCACACTTTTAAAGTGTGTGTGTGTGTGTGTGTGTGTGTGTGTGTGTGTGTGTGTGTGTGTGTGTGTGTGTCGTTCTCTGATGATCCTCAGCTGTGTGGTGTGTGTGTGCGTGTGTGTGAAGTTTGTCCTGTGCCGTTAAACTGACCTGTGTGAGTGTGTGTGTGTGTGTATGTGTGTGTGTGTGACTTTTGTCCTGAGCTGTTAAACTGACCTGTGTGTGTGTGTGTGTGTGTGTGTGTGTGTGTGTGTGTGTGTGTGACTTTTCCTGAGCTGTTAAACTGACCTGTGTGTGTGTGTGTGTGTGCGTGTGTGTGAAGTTTGTCCTGTGCCGTTAAACTGACCTGTGTGAGTGTGTGTGTCGTTCTTTGATGATCCTTAGCTGTGTGTGTGTGTGTGTGATGTTTGTCCTGAGCTGTTAAACTGACCTGTGTGTGTGTGTGTGTGTGTGTATGTGTGTGTGTGTGACTTTTGTCCTGAGCTGTTAAACTGACCTGTGTGTGTGTGTGTGTGTGTGTGTGTGTGTGTGTGTATGTGTGTCGTTTCCTGATGGTCCACTGCTGTGCGTGTGTGTGTGTGTGTGTGTGCGTGCATGTGTGTGTGTGTGATGTTTGTCCTGAGCTGTTAAACTGACCTGTGTGTGTGTGTGTGTGTGTGATGTTTGTCCTGAGCTGTTAAACTGACCTGTGTGTGTGTGTGTGTGTGTCGTTTCCTCATGGTCCACGGCTGTGCGTGTGTGTGTGTGTGTGGCTCTGTGTGTGTGAGTGTGTGAGTGTGTGAGGTTTGTCCTGAGCTGTTAAACTGACCTGTGTGTGTGTGTGTGTGTGTGTGTGTGTGTGTGTGTGTGTGTGTGTGTTGTTTGTCCTGAGCTGTTAAACTGACCTGTGTGTGTGTGTGTGTGTCTGTGTGTGTGTGTGTGTGTGTGTGTGTGTGTGTGTGTGTCTGTGTGTGTGTGTGTGTTGTTTGTCCTGAGCTGTTAAACTGATCATCGTTCTTCAGGAAAATCCTCCAGCTCCTGCAGATTATTGTTTGATTCTCAGTATTAAGAGTCAAGGGTTCATAAACTTTTGAACGGGGTATTTTTTATAAATTCAGCTCTTTTTGTGTTTGGACCGGATCTTCTTTATTTCTAGAACTGAACTCTATTCTGGAAACTGATCAAATAGAGAGGTGAAACTAACAGTAATGGTCTTGTGCGCAAACGTTTAGCCTTTAAGTTGTGTTCAGATCAGATGTGTGTTGACCGTAAGGTGACCATATTTCTGAAATGGAAACCGGGGACATTTGCTATTTGAGTGGTCAAAATATCACTAAAATCTCATTTGTTATCTTGTCATTAAAACACGGGGACAATACATTGTTGAATGTGTGTTGTTGTTGTGAGCTCCTATATTATTATTAACATTAATAATTATGATTTTTGGTCTGGATTTAACAATTCAACACAAAAACAAACAAACAATGAAAACAGTTAATAGTAACCCTTGTAAATAACGATATAAGAACATGACTGAACAAAAACACATTACAAGAATAAAACGACATAAATATGATCAATAAAACTAGCAAATATTTCAACACTTTATAATTGTATTTAATATTTTAATTTGCTCAAGTTTATACTGTATAAATGACTTCTTTCTGAACATGTTTTGTTCCGTTTGTGCTTGAAAAGAACTCTCCTATCTTTAACTGGTCTTGTTATTTAGCATTTTAGGCTTCTTTTAAGCAGAAAGTGTGTGTATTCTGCACATGTTTTTGTTGCAGGTGTAATTGTTTAGGGGTTTTTATAGTTAGGATGTGTGGTAATCACTGCGCTGTGACTGCGCAGCCTGGTCTCATTGTTAATACGTAGGGATTAATCCGTAACGCTCAAAGAGTCAAAACGTGCGTTTGGAGAAGTGCTAAAACGTAGAATATGGACGTATCTGCAACATTTAAACGTAGCAGTATTACGTTTTACAGCTAAAAACTTAAAATATTTACGAATCCGTCATGAGATCTATTTGTGTTATATCATAAAGATATCAGTATAATTTCCCTTTTACCATTGTATGGATTAATGTAAGATCCCTTAACACTTCCCCAAACCTAACATAATGTAAAGGACAGAAATGTGTTGGAAAATGACGTTTTTAGTAACGATATAGCATTAAAAAGATATTTTGAACGGCTAATCCTACACCTACCCCTAAACCTACCCATAACCGTTTATTAAAACTACGTACTGTTATAAATAAAAGCATAACAGACAGACCAGTGTAATCACAATCATTTATTTATTGCAAAAATGTCAAAAGCGGCACCAAAAGTAGTTGAAATGAAGATGTGTTGCAGTCGCAGAGCCTCTCTGGTGGTATATAATAGTTCAGCATCCAAATACATCAGGAAATATGGAAACATTTGGACTGGTGCCGAATGAGAGAGTTAGGCTACATGAGCCCAACGCCACTTTAAATGAATTAGTTTTGGCTTGTTTATAGATACTCTTTCATTCTTGTTCTGTTCTGAATACCATTAAATGTTGGATATTAATAAGAGAGCTGTGAAGCAACACTTCTCCAGTGTGTTTGCATTAAGTGAGGAAAAAACACTGCATTATTTCAATCCTCTGCTTTTTATGCTGGTATGTTTTATGTTTTCATTTATTAATATATATCATAATGATCACTCAGATGTTCTGTGCTTCAGGTTCCAGTGGAGTGGATCATGTGTTCATCAGTTCTGGTGAAAATGTCCGTCTGTCCTGTAATAATGCTCTCTCTGACTGCACATCAACTACATGGACCTACTCTAACAGAAAATCAACAGCAGCCGTTGAACTGATTAATGGAGGGATGAAGAAGAAAGACACAGAGAGACATGAGAGTCTGAGTCTGGGGTCTGACTGCTCTCTGAACATCAACACCGTCACAATAGAAGATTATGGGTTTTACACCTGCAGACAATATGTGAATGGACAGAAACAAGGACCTGATGCAGGTGTTTATCTGCATGTTCTTCATGGTGAGTTTATGATTATGGGGTCAATTTAAAAACTCAGATCATGATTGAAGAGTCTGTGATTTGTGTCTTGTGTTGTGTTTCAGTGTCTCCATCATCCTCCTCATCCTCATCATCATCATCATCATCATCATCATCCTCCTCCTCCTCCTCCTCCTCACAGACTGAGATCAGTCCAGGCCGCTCTGTGACTCTCTCCTGTCAGTTGTATTCATATCCTGGATTCTCCTGTGATCATTGGGTCCGTTCTGAGGATATTGAGCTGCTGTGGGTGAATCAGGCTGGTGTTGATCTTCAGACAGACTCCAGATATCAGATATCAGCTCCAGATCCCTGTATCAGGACTCTGACTACAACACTCCTGAATGAAGATCACAACAGAGAGTGGAGATGTGAAGTTACTCACAGAAAACAACTCAAGACCTCAGTCACACACACTGTCAAGAGTTCAGGTGAGAAAACACTCTTTATTTGACTCTATTATGAAATATTAGTGGTCAAAGCCAGAAAATGCATAACAATCCTCATAATTTGACCTCCTATATGGGTCATAGATGAAATATTGCATAAATCAGAATAGTCATTAAAGCCCAGTGTGACCCATGTAGGAGGGTCAGGTTTATGATTAATAATTAGGCTTAATAATGTCATTGATTCAGCACAAACTGAAGGGTTATGGGCAGCAGCTCACTGTGTTTCACTCTCATATAAACAAGGCATAAATATCTTCATGTGGTTATTATAGTAACACATCTCTTCAATAACTGCCACTGTAAACTGTGATGATGGAACACTGTACGTCATGATCAAGTATGAAAATATGATGTTAATGTCCTACAGGTGATGCGTCTGAACATTCATCTTCTGCAGTCGCTTCATCAACACTGATTCCAGTCAGCAGCTCAAACCCTCAGAAGAAATCAAGCCCAACTACATCAGCAGCTCCTACACAAGGTACATGATCACATGATCACCGTCACACCGTCTCTCACTTCAGCGGTTTGCACTGACTCTCACAGAGTTTATCATCACTAATGTCATCTACTAAAAGTAGCTCTTTAATCAGATTTGTCAGTGAGTCTATGACATTGTGATACACAATAATCATAACTAGACTGTTATGAGCTGCTATGAGAAGTATTACGAACAAACACACTAGTAAAAAGCAGCGCTAAGATGAATGTTTATTACTTAAAGGCTTTTTCCAGAATATGGTGTACCTGAACTAAAAATCCATCCTTTAATTTGTACAGAAACCCAGAAATCATTAAACACCCGAAGCTCTGAGAGGACGACAGCCGCACACACACCTGTATTTACTACACAACAAGGTATTTATGCATGTCTTTCTTATTTCTGTGGTTTACAGAGCCAATTACTGAGAAAGAGCTTATCAAACTATTGAATTTGTAGAGCTCAATCATTCTCTTTCCCCACACAAACAGGAAGTCAACTTAAAGCTAATGTAAATATACTCTTTCATTGTATATGCGATTGAAAGAACTGAGTTTTTGATCTTAAATGATTTAAATCAGCATTTATTAAACACAAGTCATGCCATGTTAGTGTGAGCAGCTTTCAGCCCCAGAACTGAGAGTCACACACACACACACACACACACACACACACACACACACACACACACACACACACACACACACACACACACACACACACACACACACATGCTCTGAACTGAGAGTCACACACACACACACACACACACACACATGCTCTGAACTGAGAGTCTCACACACACACACACACACACACACACACACACACACACACACACACACACACACACACACACACACACACACACACACACACACACACACACATGCTCTGAACTGAGAGTCACACACACACACACACACACACACACACCTGCTCTGAACTGAGTCACACACACACACACACACACACACACACACACACACACACACCTGCTCTGAACTGAGTCACACACACACACACACACACGGATAAATCAGTCCCAGTTTGTAAAAGAAATGCCTTGATGTTGTGTTCATGCATTAAACTGTCTTTAATATTTTTAACATCAATTACAGGAACAGCACTGACATCAAACTCTCTGAATCAAGGTGTGTATGAACATCCTCCTCATGTCAGTGGTTTGATTCACACTAGAATCAGTCTCTGAATGCCCTGAATCCTCTCTGGAGTTGTTAGAGCAGCTAAACACACACTTTGACTCAAGCCATGTTTAATTGGTAATCTGCATCCCTTTCTTATTTCATTCTCTTGTACAGAAACTCAGAGAAACAAGAACAGTGCATCCGGTAAGTATTCACAGCGCTTCACTTTTTCCACATTTTGTTATGTTACAGCCTTGTTCCAAAATGGATTCAGTTCATTATTTTCTCCTCAATTCTACAAACAATACCCCATAATGACAACTTGAAAGAAAAGTTATTTAGAAATCTTTGCAAATTTATAAAAAAAATATAATAAAAAAAAAATCCCATGCACATAAGTATTCCCAGCCATTGCTCAATACTTTGTTGAAGCACCTTTGGCACCGATCACAGCCTCAAGTCTTTTTGAGTTTGATGCTACAAGCTTGGCACACCTATCTTTGGGCAGTTTCTCCCATTCTTCTGTGCAGGACCTCTCAAACTCCATCAGGTTGGATGGGGAGTGGCGGTGCACAGCCGCTTTCAGATCTCTCCAGAGATGTTCAATAGATTCAAATCTGGGCTCTGGCTGGGCCACTCAAGGACATTCCCAGAGTTGTCCCGTAGCCACTCCTTTGTTATCTTGGTCTTAGAGTCCTTCAGCTGCCATTTAGCAAACTCCAGACGGGCTGTCAAGTTGTCTTTTACAGAGAAACGCTGGAGCTCTGTCAAAGTGACCATCAGCTATAGTCCTGGTGGTCCCAAACCTCTTCCATGTACGGATGATGGAGGCCACTGTGCTCATTGGGACCTTCAGTTCTGCAGAAATGTTTATGCACCCTTCCCCAGATCTGTGCCTCGATACAATTCTGTCTCGGAGGTCTACAGACAATTCCTTGGACTTCATGGCTTGGTTTGTGCTCTGGCATGCATTGTTAACTGTGGGACCTTATATAGACAGGTGTGTGCCTTTCCAAATCATGTCCAATCAGCTGAATTGACCACAGGTGGACTCCAGTCAAGCTGTAGAAACATCTCAAGGATGATCAGTGGAAACAGGAGCACCTTAGCTCAATTGTGAGTGTCATGGCAAAGGCTGTGAATACTTATGAATGTGATTTTTTTTTTTTTTTTTTTATAAATGTGCAAAGATTTCAAACTAAATCTTTCACGTTGTCATTATGGGGTATTGTTTGTAAAGTTGAGGAAAAAATAATGAATTTAATCCATTTTGGAATAAAGCAACATAAAAAGTGAAGCGCTGTGAATTATGCTTTTAAATATGACATTTATAACTTTATTTGTAGCTGTTGTATTTATGGGTAAACAGTAATGCTGAATGTGTCTCTATATTGGCTCTCTCTCAGTGATTGTGATTGTGATCGTTGCCGCTTCATTCGCCGTTCTTCTTCCTGCTCTTATTCTCTGGCTGATTCGGAAAAAAAGAGCCGGTGAGTTTTTAGAGTTCCTCATATATGGTAATAACAGGCAAAAGTAGAAAACATCTGAAGTATAATTTAGTCAGAATTCCTCTGAGTGAAGAGAAATCAACGAGTTAAAAATAATGTTTCTATTCTATAGCACTAGACTCTTTTAAAAACTGACAGTCATCTGCATTAGAGACTGTGTGTCTGATAAATATTCCCATGACATTATTTTTCAGGGAACAGAAGCGGCACTGATGACTCTGTGGTGAGTATTGCAGGTCGATCATTGAGTTATTAATAAGAGGACTGAAATATGACACTCTTATTATTCAGATTAAATAATGACAAGTTAGTAAATTTGTACTCTTTCTGGTCTAAAGGATAAGAATAAATGGAAACAATGACACAAATCAACATTTCCTTTCATACTCCCAGTGAACAATATGATCATCTCAAGTACTTTGTGTATATTTTGATATTTGTATATATTTGAAAGTTACTGCACAGCAAAACTAAATGAACTTAAATTAACTCTCCTGGGAGTTTGAGACCACACTCAAGAGTGTTAAAGTGTTAATGAACACTGAAAAGTGTTAAAGTTAATGAGATAATTAAGTGATTCATTGAGTGATGATTGACCATTATTTTAAGATACCTGATGATAATGAGCAGAATCACCAAAGGAGAAAATCACAACTGAGTCACCATTATGGAGATCAGTGTTTGCAAGGCTCTTGACCCTTGACTTATTAACATTAGATTTAATTTGGGTTGTTGTAACAGACAGACAAGCAAAGAGAAAAGTTGATCAGGTGGTGTTGGTTATGTTTTGACATAATCATCGTTTGTCCTGAGTCACTGAGATAATTTATAGCCGGAACCAGCAATAATCTTTTTCCAGGCTTCTGATTGGCCAACATGGCTTTACGGTTATGATCAGCACTTCATAGCATGTTTTTGCATTTCCATGTAGGCCAAGAGGTGATTTTAACAGAGGAAAAGCTTGTGTGGACTAGGCCTAACACTCTTGAGTGTGGCGTCACATATACTCCCAGGAGAGCTCATTTAACACTGGAGTTTTTGCTGTGTGTGGTACTTTTCCCTGTCATGTTACAGTAGATCTGTCATCCTAACGTCATCTCTATATAATAGATTTTCACAAAACTTGATGGAATTGCCATGACACTAGTTTTACAAATATTGTACCTGAAACATTTGCAGCACCTGTGTCAAACAGTACTGATGGTACGGCCTTTAATAGCTTGATGTGCCATATTTCCGTTGATGTTTAGGGGCAGACAGATGATGTGACTTATACTGAGGTCACTGCGTACAGTAAAAACCCAGACAAAAAGAATAAGGTGAGCATGTACATGGCCTATATCGGTTTTATTCTTGTGTGCACTTCGTCAAAACTCTTAATTTGAGCTGAAACAACATGCTGTAATAATTGTGGGTCAAAACTTTTTTGGCTTTGAAAACTTATTTGAAAAAATCTGTGATGTTGATTCAGGTTCGCTGTGATGATAAAGTGACGTATGCTTCCATCAGAGGAGCGAATGCTTGAGCTCAGGAGAACTGCAGTCAACTTTATGCCTCTGTGAACAAGAACCGTCACAAATCAGTCCAATAATTATACAAAACCACATGAGCACAGGGATATGATTCTTATGGGTTTCATTCATTGTAAATACTTTCAATGTCTTTTACATGTTAACAAACAAACCCAAGTGATGCTGTGATTGATTTGTAGTTATTGGTTATTTTGGTCAGTTTGACATGTTTTTTATAGTTTCTGTCTGCTTGTTGATCAGTTAATGCTAGTGTCTATTATTAATTCAGCGTCTGCAGGTTTAAAGTCTAGAGAATGGAGGACAGTTTTCCTCTCTTAGATCGTTCTCATTAAATCATCTGTTCCTGCAGATTCATTAACTGTCAGTTTGCACTGGTTATGAGAACAGCCAAAGCTACTCGATGATGAAAGTGTTTATCACTTTATAACAGGAATGATAATTTGGTGTTTGAGCCGTTTGAGCAGCTGCTTTCAGCAATGTTTGTAATATTATATTTTATTTGTCAATAATAAAATAGCCTATATGTCAAACGTGTGTATGGTGAAATATATTTTCCATCATTATGAATATTTTCTTGTGCAGACTCAGGGATGTGACACAGAAACCTAGGGCCCTATCACATACTCAGCACAATACAACGCCAGACGCGGCGCAAGTGTGTTCTGCTAGTTTCAGCCGGACGCAGTTCTCATGTTCACGTCCAGCTCCACGGTGTTTAAATATCAAATGCACTGGAGCATCCGTTCACCCATGGGCGTCTGGTCTGAACACCAGGTGTGTTTAGGAGCATTGTTGGAGCATTGCTATTGTGAGGAACTGAAACCGACTGTGCCATCGACCAACATAAACCTGCTCTAAAGTCAATAGCGCAGTATTTTTTGTAATATGAGCCTATAGGCGGGTGCACAACATGCATACACTCTGCTTATGACACACACAGTCCGCCATGTAAATAGTGAATCCGCCATGGTGCGAGTGCAACTGGCTTTTAAAGGGAAAGGGAGATTAGACTCTGATCAATAGATACGTTTCAATGTCTGTGTCAGCGGTTCTTTAGACTTCCAAATTGCAAAGGCACAGATGTTGACACATAAAACATCTAATGACAGCATCAAAACGGTACAAAAATGTTACTTATTGAGACAAAACTACCTTTAAAATAAGCTAAAATAAAAAAGTAAAGATATATATTGTTTTTTAATTCAGTCTTGGAAAACCTGAATATATGAGGTCTTGTATATGAGGATTTTTCTAGACCTAAGAAAAAAGGTCTTTCTAGTTCTAGTCTAAAATATTTTATTGGAGAAATTGTGAGTTTGTAAAATAAAAATAAGTAGCTTATGTATTTTCTTACTGGCATATTTAATGTCTAAAACCAGTGTGGTCAAACTAACACACACTTTATTTGCCTGATTGTTGTCTTTTGTCCTCTTTGTGTTCTGGCTTTGAGTTCTGGGGTGTTCAGAGCTGTTTCCATAACCTTTGGTCTGGTTTTAACTGAGCAAGATGGCACTTAGTGTGACATGTCTTCAGTGTATTTTCAGAGCGGTGAGCTCACTGTTGAGGTTTGGAAACATGTTACTGCTGAGCGTGAGAGCTCAGTTAGTTTGACCACAGGCTACTAAAGAAACCGTTAAAGAAAGAAGAGGAAGTGACATCGTAACCCACACAGAACTGACCATCTCTGAACCCAGTTTGGACTGATGGGTGTGACTTCACACATTCGGTGGCGTTTACAAGACACCGTTTTAATCTAAAAAACATTTGTCCGTTCATTTACACGACAATGCAAAAAGAATCGTCTCAGTGTAAACTAGAAATAAAGGCAAATGTGTGAAAATGGTGACGTCCTGTGCAGGCGTATCACGTGTTCAGACATCGCCAACTACTGGCCTGCATGCATGCAACTGCAAAGAATGCTTTTCTTCCTTAGTAATTTTGTCTTGTTTCTAGTCCAAATACCTAAAAATTCTTAAAACAATAAGCATTTACTAGACATAGAAAAATAGAGACACTTGCCACCATAGTCACATGTTTACCGGGAGCCAGAGCACCTGAGATCAAAGCAAATTTAAAAGTTCTGTAAAATTCTCTAAGATTATTATTCATGTCGGCACTAACAATGTTCGACTTCGCCAGTCGGAGATCACCAAAATTAACAGTAAAGAGGTGTGTGAACTCACAAGTACGATGGCAGATGCAGTTTTTTGTTCTGGTCCGCTCCCTGTTAAAAGGAGTGATGAGATACTTAGCAGACTATCATCACTCAATGGCTGGTTGTCTAAGTGGTGTCCGCAAAATAACGTAGGGTTCATAGACAATTGGAAAAGCTTTTGGGGCAGACCTGACCTTTTGAAGAGGGACGGCATCCATCCTTCTTGGAGTGGTGCTGCTCTTTTCTCTAGTAAATTCTAATAATCTAGATGTGCTGTGTTTGACAGAAACCTGGCTAAAACCTGACGACTACATTACTTTAAATGAGTCCACCCCGCAAGATTATTGTTATAAACACGAGCCACGTCTGAAAGGCAAAGGGGGAGGGGTTGCTGTCATTTATAATAATATCTTCAGTATTACTCAGAAGTCTAGTTTCAAATATAATTCTTTTGAAGTTTTGGTGCTTTATGTAGCATTATGTAGTGTAATTGATAAATCCCGTTTGACATTTGTGCTGGCTACTGTATACAGGCCACCAGGGCACAATACAGACTTTATCAAATAATTTGCTGACTTTCTATCAGAGTTAGTACTGGCTGCAGATAAAGTACTAATTGTTGGTGATTTTAATATCCATGTAAATAATGAAAAAGACACATTGGGATTGGCATTTAGAGACATTCTAAACTCTATTGGAGTAAGGCAACACGTGTCAGGACCCACTCATCGCCTTAATCATACTCTAGACCTAATATTGTCACATGGAATAAATGTTGATACTGTTGAAATTCTGCAGCAGAGCGACGACATCTCAGATCATTACCTAGTATCATGTATACTTAATTTAGCTAAGGCTGCAAAGCCGTCCCCTCGCTTCAAATATGGCAGAACTATCACTGCCACCACTAAAGATTGCTTTTTAAATAATCTTCCTCATCAGTTTCATCTCCTCAGCATCCCAGATAGCCTAGAGGAACTCGATTGTGCAACAGAAACTATTGACTCTTTTTTCCAGCACTTTAGACACAGTTGCTCCCCGGCGCTTAAAGAAGATTGAAGAAAATTGTCCAACGCCGTGGTACAACGAGCACACCCGGGCCCTTAAAACAGCAGCCAGGAAAATGGAACGCAGCTGGAAGAAAACAAAACTGGAGGTTTTTCGTAATTCATGGAAAGAGAGCATGATCGCATACAGAAAGGCCGTAAAAACTGCTAGATCTGCTTATTTCTCGACTCTTTTAGAAGAAAACAAATACAACCCTGGGTATTTATTTTATACAGTGGCTAAGTTAACCAAAAATAAAGCTTCTACTTCTGATGGTTGTAAACAGCACAGCAGTAATGACTTTATGAACTTCTTTACGTGTAAGATTGATAATATTAGGAAGAAAATTATAACCATGCAACTGTCTACTACAGTATCACATCAGACAGAGCATTGTTGTGTCACTGAGAAAAAATTACAGGAGAGGAGAGGAAGAATTGGCTAAACTCGTTAAATCATCTAAATCAACAACATGTATGCTCGACCCTATACCGACTAGGCTATTAAAAGAGATGCTACCAGAGGTCATAGATTCTCTTCTTAATATCATTAACTCATCTTTGTCATTAGGATATGTACCGAAAACTTTTAAGTTGGCTATTATCAAACCACTTATTAAAAAACCTCAACTTGATCCTACAGAATTAGTCAATTACAGGCCGATCTCAAATCTACCCTTTCTGTCAAAAATACTGGAAAAGGCAGTGTCTTCACAATTATGTTCCTTTTTAGAAAGAAATGGTATCTGTGAGGATTTCCAGTCAGGATTTAGACCGTATCATAGTACTGAGACTGCTCTCATCAAAGTTACAAATGATTTACTCTTATCATCCGATTGTGGTTGTATCTCTCTATTAGTGTTACTTGATCTTAGTGCTGCATTCGATACTATCGACCACAACATTCTTTTGAATAGACTCGAAAATTATGTTGGCATTAGTGGAATTGCATTGGTATGGTTTAAATCATACTTATCTGACCGTTATCAGTTTGTAGCAGTAAATGAAGAGATGTCACACCGATCACAAGTTCAGTATGGAGAATCGCAGGGCTCAGTGCTAGGACCGTTGCTCTTCACCCTGTACATGCTACCACTGGGAGATATCATTAGGACGCATGGCGTTAGTTTTCACTGTTATGCTGACGATACTCAGCTCTATATTTCTTCACACCCTGATGAAATTTACCAATT
The DNA here is from genome assembly GCA_018749465.1 of Paracanthobrama guichenoti. Classification (NCBI taxonomy): domain Eukaryota; kingdom Metazoa; phylum Chordata; class Actinopteri; order Cypriniformes; family Gobionidae; genus Paracanthobrama; species Paracanthobrama guichenoti. The sequence continues at coordinate 29,802,632 of CM031945.1, forward strand.
CACAAGATTAACGGAATGCATAGCTGATATAAAACATTGGATGTCTAGTAATTTCCTGCAACTTAATTCAGAAAAAAAAATGAATTTTTAATTATTGGACAAAAAAACTCTGCAAGTAGTAACCTAGAATACTGTCTAACACTCGATGGCTGCTCTGTCAAGTCCTCGTCGTCAGTGAGGAACCTGGGTGTGCTCTTTGATACCAATCTTTCATTTGAAAGCCCCGTTTCTAACATCTGTAAAACTGCATTCTACCATCTTAAAAATATATCTAAATTACGGCACATCCTTTCAATGCAATATGCTGAACAGTTAGTTCATGTGTTTATGACCTCAAGGCTATCCATCCATCCATTATCTTCCGCTTATCCGGGGCCGGGTCGCGGGGGCAACAGTCTAAGCAGAGATGCCCAGACTTCCCTCTCCCTAGTCACTTCCTCCAGCTCTTCCGGGAACCCGAGGCGTTCCCAGGCCAGCCGGGAGACGTAATCCCTCCAGCATGTCCTAGGTCTTCCTGGGGCCTCCTCCGGTGGGACATGCCCAAACACCTCCCCGGGAAGGCGTCCAGGAGGCATCCGAAATAGATGCCCGAGCCACCTCAACTGGCTCCTCTCGATGTGGAGGAGCAACGGCTCTACTCTGAGCTCCTCCCGAGTAACTGAGCTTCTCACCCTATCTCTAAGGGAGTGCCCAGCAACCCTGCGGAGAAAGCTCATTTCGGCCGCCTGTATCCGGGATCTTGTCCTTTCGGTCATGACCCACAGCTCATGACCATAGGTGAGAGTAGGAACGTAGATTGACCGGTAAATTGAGAGCTTCGCCTTACAGCTCAGCTCCTTCTTCACCACGACAGACCGGTACATCGACCGCATTACTGCAGAAGCTGCACCGATCCGTCTGTCAATCTCCCATTCCATCCTTCCCTCACCCGTGAACAAGACCCCAAAATACCTGAACTCCTCCACCTGAGGCAGAAACTCTCCACCAACCTGAAGTGGGCAAGCCACCCTTTTCCGACTGAGAACCTTGGCCTCGGATTTGGAGGTGCTGATTCTCATCCCGGCCGCTTCACACTCGGCTGCAAACCGCCCCAGTGCACGCTGAAGGTCCTGGTCTGAGGAGGCCAACATGACAACGTCATCCGCAAAAAGCAGCGACGAAATCATGTGGTTCTCAAACCGGACACCCTCCGGCCCTTGGCTGCGCCTAGAAATTCTGTCCATAAAAATTATGAACAGAACCGGTGACAAAGGGCAGCCCTGCCGGAGTCTAACATGCACCGGGAACAAGTCTGACTTGCTACTGGCAATGCGGACCAAGCTCCTGCTCTGGTCGTACAGGGACCAAACAGCCCTAAGCAAGGGGCCCCGGACCCCGTACTCCCAGAGCACCCTCCAAAGGACACCACGAGGGACACAGTCGAATGCCTTCTCCAAATCCACAAAACACATGTGGATTGGTTGGGCAAACTCCCATGAACCCTCCAGCACCCTGGAAAGGGTACAGAGCTGGTCCAGTGTTCCACAACCGGGACGAAAACCACACTGTTCCTCCTGAATCCGAGGTTCCACTATCGGCCGAATTCTCCTCTCCAGTACCCTGGCATAAACTTTCTCGGGGAGGCTGAGAAGTGTGATCCCCCTGTAGTTGGAACACACTCTCTGGTCCCCCTTCTTGAAAAGAGGGACCACCACCCCGGTCTGCCAGTCCAGAGGCACTGTCCCCAACTGCCACGCGATGTTGCAGAGGCGTGTCAGCCAAGACAGCCCCACAACACCCAGAGACTTGAGGTACTCAGGGCGGATCTCATCGACCCCCAGTGCCTTGCCACCGAGGAGCTTTTTAACTACCTCGATGACTTCAGCCTGGGTGATGGATGAATCCACCTCTGAGCCCTCAGCCACTGCTTCCTCAATGGAAGATGTGTTGGTGGGATTGAGGAGATCCTCAAAGTATTCCTTCCACCGTCCGACGATATCCCCAGTTGAGGTCAACAGCTGCCCATCTCCACTGTAAACAGTGTTGGTAGGGCACTGCTTCCCCCTCCTGAGGTGGCGAACAGTTTGCCAGAATCTCTTCGAGGCCAACCGATAGTCTTTCTCCATGGCCTCACCGAACTCTTCCCAGGCCTGATTTTTTGCCTCCACAACTATCCGGGCTGCAGTCCGCTTGGTCTGCCTGTACCCGTCAGCTGCCTCAGGAGTCCCACAAGCCAACCAGGCCCAATAGGACTCCTTCTTCAGCTTGACGGCATCCCTTACTTCCGGTGGCCACCACCGGGTTCGGGGATTTCCGCCGCGACAGGCACCGGAGACCTTATGGCCACAGCTCCGAGCAGCCGCGTCGACAAGGGAGGTGGAGAACATGGTCCACTCGGACTCAATATCTCCAGACTCCCTCGGGATCCGGTCAAAGCTCTGTCGGAGGTGGGAGTTGAAGAACTCTCTGACAGGGGGCTCGGCCAAACGTTCCCAACAGACCCTCACAGTACGTTTGGGTCTCTCGAGTCTGTCTAGCTTCCTCCCCCACCATCGGATCCAACTCACCACCAGGTGGTGATCAGTTGACAGCTCCGCCGCTCTCTTCACCCGAGTGTCCAAGACATGCGGCCGGAGGTCAGATGAGACGACCACAAAGTCAATCATCGACCTCCGGTCTAGGGTGTCCTGGTGCCACGTGCACTGATGGACACCCTTATGCTTGAACATGGTGTTCGTTATGGATAAGCCGTGACTAGCACAGAAATCCAATAACAGAACACCACTCGGGTTCAGATCAGGGGGGCCGTTCCTCCCAATCACGCCCCTCCAGGTATCATTGTCACTGCCCACGTGTGCACTGAAGTCCCCCCAGTAGAATGATGGAGTCTCCAGTTGGAGCACTTTCCAGCACCCCTCCCAGAAAACCCATTAGGGCCGAGTACTCCGCACTGCCGTTTGGCCCGTAGGCACATACGACAGTGAGAGACCTAGCCCCTACCCGAAGCCGCAGGGAACCGACCCTCTCATTCACTGGGTTGAACTCCAACACATGGCAGCTGAGCTGGGGGGCTATAAGCAAACCCACTCCAGCCCACCGCCTCTCACCATGGGCAACTCCAGAGTGGTAGAGAGTCCAGCCTCTCTCAAGAAGTGTGGTTCCAGAGCCCAAGCTGTGCGTGGAAGTGAGCCCGACTATCTCTAGCCGGTACCTCTCAACCTCCCGCACAAGCTCAGGCTCCTTCCCCGCCAGTGAGGTGACATTCCATGTCCCTAAAGCCAGTTTCCGTGTCCAGAGATCGGGTCGTCGGGGGCCTAGCCTTCGACTGTTGCCCGATCCACTATGCACCAGCCCCATATGATCCCTTCTGCAGGTGGTGAGCCCACGGGAGGGTGGCCCCATGTCGCTCATTCGGGCTGAGCCCGGCCGGGCCCCATGGGGGTAGGCCCGGCCACCAGGCGCTCGCATACGAGCCCCAACCCTGGGCCTGGCTCCAGGGTGGGGCCCCGGCTGCGCCATGCCGAGCGACGTCTCGGCCCTTGTTTTAAATAGACTCATATAGGGTTTCTTGACCTCAAGGCTAGATTATTGTAATGTTCTACTGGGTGGTTGCCCTGCTCGCTTAATAAACAAACTCCAGCTGGTCCAAAACACAACAGCTCGAGCTCTTACTAGATCCAAAACGTATGACCACATTAGCCCGGTTCTGTCAACACTGCACTGGCTCCCTATTAAACATTGTATAAATTTTAAAATCTCCCTCTCAAGTACTAGCTCCCCAGTACTTGAGCGAACTGTTAACGCATTATGCTCCATCACGTCTATTGCGGTCTCAAAACTCTGGCCAGTTGATAATCCCTAGAATATCAAAATCAACTGCAGGCGGTCGATCCTTTTCCTATTTAGCACCTAAACTCTGGAACAGTCTTCCTAGCATTGTTCGGGAAGCAGACACACTCTGTCAGTTTAAATCTAGACTAAAAACACATCTCTTTACTATGGCTTACACATAAAACATTATCAATTTCTATTATTCAAATCAGTAAATGATTGTTAAGCTGCATTAACTAGGTCAGCCGGAACCGGGAACACTTCCCATAACACCTGATGTACTCGTTACATCATAAGAAGAATGGCATCTACGCTAATGTTAGTCTCTCTGTTTATCCCGAGGTTTACTGCAGTCAGCCGGATCCGGGCCGTATCCAGATCAGATGGTGGACCAGCGCCTGGAAATGACCAACGCATCCCTGAAATGTCTGCAGAGAACATGTCAAATAAACTCCCCCTGTAAATGCTGCATCGACACGACATCCTCATTAAACCTGTCTTCGGCGTGATGACTCCAATCTTTCGAATAATCTTACAAATATCTATTTGCCTAATATGAATTAAGACCTGCTATGTTGCCAGAATTATAATCATACACTGTTTGTTCGTCGGCCAGAGGAGAACTGGCACCCTGATTGAGCCTGGTTTCTCCCAAGGTTTTTTTCTCCATTCTGACCCTGAAGGAGTTTTGGTTCCTTGCCACCGTTGCCTCTGGCTTTTGGCTTGCTCAGTTGGGGACTCCTAAATCTCATCTATATTACCGATCTGCCCGCATTGACGCTATATGATACTTGAAATTAGCTGGATAACATCACCGTTTCACCAGAACGGCTGTACAAATTCTGTTGCATTATTTTCCTGTTAACAATGTGAAGCTGCATTGAAACAGAGGCAAGCATGTTCTGGTCCGTACGGACAGCACTGCGGCCGTTGCGTACATCAACAAATAGGGTGGTGTACGCTCCCGTCGCATGTCACAACTCGCCCGCCATCTCCTCCTATGGTGTCAGAAGCATCTGAGGTCGCTTCGTGCCATTCATATTCCGGGCCTGCTCAATCGTGCGGCCGACGAGCTCTCACAACAGCCAGTGCTCCCGGGAGAGTGGAGACTCCATCCCCAGGTGGTCCAGCTGATCTGGAGTCGCTTTGGGGCCACGCAGGTAGATCTGTTTGCCGCCCCAGACTCCACCCACTGCCAGCTGTTCTATTCCCTGACCAAGGGGACCCTCGGCTCGGATGCGCTGGCACACAGCTGGCCCCAGGACCTACGTAAATATGCGTTTCCCCCAGTGAGCCTTCTTGCACAAACACTGTACAAGGTCAGGGAGGACGAGGAGCAAGTCCTGTTGGTCGCTCCATACTGGCCCAACAGGACTTGGTTTTCGGAACTAGTGTTCCTCGCGACAGCACCTCCTTGGCCAATTCCTCTGAGGAAGGACCTTCTGACTCAGAGATGGGGCACCCTCTGGCACCTGCGTCCGGACCTCTGGTCCCTGGATGAGACGCGGAAGTTCTAGGCGGTCTGCCACAAGCTGTGGTAGACACCATTACTTCCGCTAGAGCGCCCTCTACAAGACACCTCTACGCGTTGAAGTGTAACCTGTTCGTCGAATGGTGCTCTTCTCGCCGAGAAGACCCCCGAAGGTGTTCGGTCAGTTCCGTCCTTTCCTTCCTACAAAACGGGTTGGAGCGAAGGCTGTCTCCCTCCACCCTCAAAATGTATGTGGCCGCCATCGCCGCCAATCATGACTTCGTAGGCGAAAAGTCCTTAGGGAAGCACGATCTGATCGTCAGGTTCCTGAGGGGGGTGAGGAGACTGAATCCGCCTCACCCTCCCTCTATACCCTCTTGGGACCTGTCTCTGGTGCTGACCGCACTGCAGAGGCCTCCCTTTGAGCCTTTGCAGTCAGCTGAGTTAAAAATTCTGTCTCTGAAGACAGTAGTCCTAACTGCATTGGCCTCCATCAAGAGGCTAGGGGACCTGCAGGCATTTTCGGTTGAGGAATCGTGCCTGGAATTCGGGCCTGGTAACTCTCACGTAATCCTGAGACCCCGGCCTGGATATGTGCCCAAGGTTCCCACCACTCCCTTCCGGGACCAGGTGGTGAGCCTGCAAGCACTGCCTTCAGAGGAGGCAGACCCAGCCCTAGCTTTTCTCTGTCCCGTCCGCGCCTTGCGGACTTACGTGGACAGAACGCAAAGCTTCAGGACCTCAGAGCATCCTCTCCAAGCAGAGGATGGCCCACTGGATAGTGAATGCCATTGACTTGGCGTATGAAACCCAAGACGTGCCCTGCCCACTCGGGTTAAGAGCCCACTCCACCAGGGGTGTAGCTTCTTCCTGGGCGCTGGCTCGTGGTGCCTCGCTGGCAGATATCTGTAGAGCTGCGGGCTGGGCGATGCCCCAAACGGTCGCTAGGTTCTATAGCCTACGTGTAGAGCCGGTATCTTCCTGTGTGCTCACTTCCCATAGTAAGTAACACCGAAGTGCCCGTTCTAAGTGTCGGCTTGCTGCGCCACTCCCTTCCCCATGGAACGGATATGTGAGCTTATATGCTCCAGTCAAGTTGGATACTTGACTCAACGGATATGTGCGCTTATATGCTCCAGTCAAGAACCCTGTCGAGTCCTCCGCAACCCTCGGCAGTCAGATGTGGCAGAGCATCCGACGCCAGGCCTAATGCTCGTATGCATTGGTGGAACTTGTGTTAGGTTGGGTTCCATATGTTGTGACCCCCACGGCGGTCCCATATGTGTATTCTCCACGATAAGTCTCCCTTCGGCGAGCTCGTCTCAGTGTGGTGTGGACCCCCGCCTAAAATTGGCCGGAGCCACCCCTGGGACTTCCGTATGTAGCACTGCCCACAGCCAGTCCATACGTGTATTCTCCACATGGTAACTCCCTCCGGGCATGATGTGGCTTCCGCAGCGGCCCCCCGAGGCACGCTTTCCCAGCGTTATATCCAATAGTCGGCTGAGTGGGTCTTGCGGAACAGCAGCTGACTCTCCCTGCATGAATTTCCCCGCCCGGAACAGCCGGGGTCTGAGGGGCTCTCTCAGGGCGCTGGAAGTGGTAGCAACTGTGGCGTGTTCCAAAGGGATCCCAATTCGTCGGTGACGTCCGACGTAAGTCGAATGTGACCGACTGAAAGGGAATGTCTTGGTTACGTATGGTAACCCTCGTTCCCTGAAGGAGGGAACGGAGACGTACGTCCTGTGCAGGCCGAGTCAATAGTTCGGCTCCTCAGTGAAAAATAAACGTGCGTGCATTTCACTTCCGCTCTATACCTGCGACGCGGGGCGGAGCGTGAGATGCAAATCTCGCACGCCAATTCTCATAGGCCTCTTCTCTGTATCTCGAAGCTGTTAGGGGCTCCCTGAAGTGATCCCAATTCGTCGTGACGTCGGACGTACGTCTCCATTCCTTCCTTCAGGGAACGAGGGTTACCATACGTAACCGAGACGATACTTCGTATCGACCCTGTAATGAGTAATGAATGTGGGAAATGTCAAATCTATACATAATAATAATAATAATTCAAAATTTGCTTTGTGTTGCTCTTTATTTTAGAGATAATTGTCAGTTTCTGCTCATAAAACTGTATCATGTTATGATCTAATTTGTATTGCAATAAAATGACAGCAGTTATTAGATTAAGACTCATATGTAGATATTATGCTGCTGTAGTTAGGTAAATACCTGTGGAGGTTCATGAAGATGAGAGTTGTTGAATTATGTTTTACACTTGTCATATTGTGAGATATTACAGTATTGTCGTTCAGTAGAGCAGTTTAATAGTCTTTTGTCACATATCATCCTGACTGGAATAATGTGTTTGTAAGAGCAAACAGTCAGAATAAAGTGAGATGATCTGCTGATGATCCTGAATGTCTTGTTGAATGAGTGTTGTGAAGGAATTGAAAATAATCAAAGACATTTGCGTTACTGTTTTCAACCCCCCATCAGAAGGGCCATTTGGAATTCCTAAACTAGATTTTGTCATTAAATTCTTTCAATTACAAATGATGTGCTAACTAGTTTTGATTTGGTATTGACTTTGAAGTGTTACCTATTGCAATACAATATAGTCACATTATAGCAACGCTCTCCCACGTTTAGCTATTGTAACTGCGCTTATTTCCGTCGTTGGTATAAGCTGCAGTGGGTGGTAAAGACGAGAAATGTACAGTTTTCTATCATCTTGCTGATAACGTTTCTTTAGTCATTCGGCAACCCTGCAGTCAGAACCGCTGTAGAGGATCCACCCTTACAGTTGATAGTCTGAGGCTCATCAATATTAACAGAGCTGCTGAAAAGACTCTTTATTTCATCTCAATAGTTCCTGTTTTCACCTCATTTATTATGATGATGTCTTCACATCTCCTGTAAATTCACACTTAAAGCTCATTTCATTGCTGTCAACAGACTGAGGGGATTTGATGGTTACTAAATGCACGTTTATTTGTCTTTATGCCTTCAACACCTGTAAAACTGCATTCTACCATCTTGTAAGGAGCGGTTTTACTGCTAAGACAAAAGCTGAGATCCAACGCCCTGACCAAAACCTTCTCCCCCTCTCTACCTCCCTTTCCCCCTTCCCCCTGATTCAAGTCCCAGAATGCAGATATACTACATATGATTTATCTTGTGAATCTATTGTTTTATCCCTTTCATGTCTGGTGTCAGACACAGGTGAAAAAAGCCAGGCAAAGACTGTACCACCTGCGCCAGCTGAGGAAATTCAGGGTTTCACCAGCTATCCTGAAAACTTTCTATTTAGGGGCGATAGAAAGTGTTTTAACTCAGTGCATCACAGCGTGGTATGGGAACAGCACCAGTCATGACCGCAAAGCCCTGCAAAGAGTCGTGCGCTTATCCGAGCGTATCTCAGGGTCAGCTCTCCCGTCTCTGCAGGACGTCTACACCAAACGCTGCAAAGGTAGAGCTACTAAGATCATCAAGGACTCTAATCACCCTGCAAACCCTCATTTCACGCTGCTGCCATCTGGTAAGCGCTTCCGAAGCCTGATGGCCAAAACTGAGAGACTCAGGTGGAGCTTCTTCCCCAGGCCATCAGACTCCTGAACTCAGTCACTTAACATCACGTGACTTCACGTCAGGATAAACATCGATACACTGACATTGCACTGCACTTTCTGTTCTCGTTGTTACTGTGTAACAACCTGTCATAAACCTGTTTGCACATTATACTCTTTATACATTTGTTAACCACATATTTATAAGTCTACAGTTTACTCACTGCAAAGTCTACTTCAATTATTTTATTCCACTTTATCCTTATTTGTTACCTTTTTTTCTCTTGACTTGATTATTTATAATTCTACAGATATAGACACATATATATATATATATATATATATATATATATATATATATATATATATATATATATATATATATATATATATATATATATATATATATATATATATATATAGTACTTTTTATATCCTATTTCTATTATAATTTCTTCCTTGTGTTTTTAACTGTGAATTTGCACTGTCCATGGAGCGGACCTGTTTACATTTCACTGCCGGTTGTATATTCTGTATATAACTGTGTATGTGACAAATAAAACTCTTGAATCTTGAATCTTTTTAAAGGTCACAGTGCGATTGGTAAAATGGTCTCAACATCACTGAAGTCACTGGTAGGGTTAGAAAGATTGAAACATATGAGAATTGTGTTCTCTTTTTGAGTGGTCTCTCCAAAGATATCTGATCTTCTCCCCAAACTAGGTGTTTGTGTTGCAAATATTTACAACCCTTTGTTCTGGTCTGGGTATTTAAGGAAGGGTAGCAGGGCTGCCATTTGGGGAATATTCTGTAGACAGAACCCCCATGCAGTGTTGTGTCAGTGTCATAAGAGACACACTCACACACACTCACACACACTCACACACACTCTCACACACTCTCACACACTCTCACACACTCTCACACACTCTCACACACTCTCACACTCTCACACACACTCTCACACTCTCACACACTCTCACACACACTCACACACACTCACACACACTCACACACACTCACACACACTCACACACACTCACACACACTCACACACACTCACACACTCACACACACACACACACACACACACACACTCACACACACTCACACACACTCACACACACTCTCACACACACACACACACACACACACACACACACACACACACACACACACACACACACACACACACACTGTATGTATTGTGCCAGATATGACTCTTTGAAACTATTTTCATATTACTTAATTGTATTTTATGCTGAAAGTTGTGTACCATGGATTCATGTTTAATTATGTTCTTTAAGTTCTGTCTGGCCAAAATAAATGTTAATCTTGATTTATTCTGTATTTTTCATAAATCATTACTCAAGTAGTGTCGCATGAGGAGTTTGTAGGAGTTTCCGTAAATCTTTCTGTCAGGGCAGATCCATACCGAGGACCCCATGACCGGAGCATGGCGCTAAGCATGAGGGGCAATCTGATTTCTGACTGTCACTGTTATTATCAAGTTACAGCTCTCGTGACTATTGCTAAAATTACACTTTCTGTTATGAGTAAGCATTTGCGACTCACTTAAAGGTAAAATAGTTCACTCTGTAATCCTCTGTAATATCAGAACTGACTAATTTGCGTCCGTGAGGTAATGTAATTATAATCGCGAGCATTATCCTCTGAGCGACTCCGGGTCCCATGGAGGAACGAGTATTTGAAATTAAGAGATACTAAGAGAAATCAAAGATCTAAATTAAATCACAACTAAACTTATGATCAGCTGTTAAGTTACAAATGTAACAAATGTAACAAAGTTACAAAGAATTGGAGTCAGATCAAATTATTCATGGAGTCAGATTTAAAATTCGATGGTCATAAATTAAGTGAATCCAACAGAAGTGCTGAGAAGACGAACACGCAGAAGTCCTTCGACCAGGCCGTTAGATTCCGTCCTTGGGCTAACGGATGGACCTTACAAAATGGTGACCCTGACGTGATCTCCAGGATGCGAGTGTCTTTTCAGCGAAGTATTGGGATTACAACAAGCAAGAGGTGATTTCCTTCTCTTTCTTCAGCTGTGATGGTAAGTCCATTCTTATTTTGCTTTTAGAAATGTTGGGAATATATTGAATACTGTATAAATCCGATCAAGGCTTGAGAATTAGACAACCAAATTCCTTATCAGGAACATGAAAGCAACAGCGTAGAGTAGAAATGATATCCCTTGCTTTAAAATTCTCCTTGTTTGCTTACGCAGCAAGAGAGGAAATTTTATTTCGGTACTCAAAAGAAGGCTGTAAGTTAAAAACTGAATTCTGAGGACAAATGGCCACGTTAACGTGTGAACAAAATCTTACTGGAAAAGATCTCACTGCAATCCTTTGTGTGTAAAATGTGAAGGTGGACAAAACTGATTCAGGACTGATGTCACAATTATAAATGTGTTGTGAAATATAGCGCTTTACTAGGGTCTTATTTCAGACATTGGAATCGCTGCACTTTTGTGTCTTCATTAGCGTCTCAAAAGAGACTGAGAAAATTAACAGAACAAAGATGAACTTTGTCTTTCTCCATCAGACCTGTGTTTGTCAAACCTTTCTTTTCATATGCAAATAGATTCTCCAAAGAATGCAATTGATAACATCCAAAAATAAGAAAATTGTGCCCAATTCTATATTGTGTAGTCACAAAATCTTTAAATTGAGCAATGATTTGACCCGTGCGCTCAGTGTTTGCAGTTTATTGAACGTCCACAGCATCTAAGTTGATGACTGGTTTCCAGTTTGGTCTTGTTGCTGTCACACAATGATCACGCCAGCACAGCAGGAGCTGCAGGGCCAATCTGAAAGATCAGTGAGATTATAACACATGATTCTGGACACAGGACTCAGCAGAGACCCTCTTGAGACCAGCAAATAAAATGATTTTTTAATTCATACTATTTTAATATAATATGATTTATATTATGATTATAATGTAAATTATATTATAATGGCTAGGAATGGCTTTTGATCTCATGATGATTCAGCATTATTTAGAGGATGAAAGATTGTTGAAGGAGTAGAAGAAGGATCAGAATGTAGAAAGATGGGATGTGCATTAGGGAACAAGACGGCAAGAGCACTATCAGTGTTGAAATGATGGGAAGGAGAACATAGATGGTTAAAGAAATTAACGTTAAGAAAGAAAACTGAAGTGAAAAACCTAAAGAGAAAGAACTTCTTTACCTTCTATTTGTGCAAGAATCTTTAATGAGAAAAATGACAATGCCCAGTTAAATGATTAACCTGATTGCTGTAACTTGAATAGGCTGAATTCATTCAAGACCTAATCATTTACATTCCAATCTCAAACCCAGAGAGGAGAGGAGGTGCAAGCTTTCCATTGTGATGCAATGACAAACAAAGGGGTGCAAGTTTCTCGTTTTAACCGTGGCCAAAAAAGATATCGTAGCAAACGATCGTAAGTCTTACGGACTCCCTGGTGACCTGACTGATCATGTGCAATTTCAATCATCATTTGTCGAAATTTAGTAGGAACTAGTACTTGGAAAACAGGATCTCCAATGATATCCTTATGGGGAATCCACTTCCTCAACAACACGCCATTTACAAAATATCCACGAGCAACGTCACATTCTTCTGCTGGAAGAACGGCACTCTGGAACAAATCGTCTAAGGACGAATCACTTCGCTGTTCCAAGGCAAACAGATCAGGCATAAACAACTTAGTAGCCTGGTTCTCTTTTTAATCACCCAGTTCGTCATTGACCCGTTTCCACACGTTGCATCTTGACAAGAAGAATTCATTTCATTTTTAATTTTATTGTTAGAAGGGACTATAGGGAACACTGAACTATCAGCCCAGACACGTCCACTAGTCCATTTCCTAAAATAATATGAACTCCCTCAACTGGCAAAGCTGGTCGTACTCCCACTACAACCTTACCTTGAATCAGATCAGACTGAAGTCTTATCTTATGAAGAGGCACATACAGAGTATTCAGTCCTATTCCCCGAATTAATACATTCTCACCAGTATGAGACTGCGATGAAAAAAGTAATAGCACCAGTATCTCAAGATTTTAACAAGGATTTCCTTTTTCTCTCCAACCAAAGACACATAACCTTCTGTAATAAAAGGGGAGTAAGAAGAGAAATCAGTGTCAGTTTTTTGCTTTTCAACAATTTCACTCCCTACAGACACGGTCGGTGCTGCAAGAGCAGCAGGCTTAACCTGTGAACTTATTTTTAAGGACAGAACAATCTGCTTTCCAATGTCCTTTCCCATGACAATAATTGCAAGTCTTACTTGGGTCGAATTTTCCCATAGGACCATGATTATACTTGTATGAAGGCTTCAGAGACACCACCGATTGAACGTCATGATCATGCCAATCAACAAATACCTTTTTATGCGCCAGTGCAAAGTCATCGGCTAACATGGCTGCTTCCTCTGGTGTTTTCACATTATGCTCACTAATACAAGTCGCTATACGACTCGGAACTGAGTTTTTAAATTGTTCCAACACCATCAAGTGAGTCAACTCCTGCACTGTTTTAATGTCCACTGCTGTACACCAACGAGTAAAGCGCTTTCTCAGGTCGCGCACAAATTCTAAGTGCGTTTGCAAGTCCTCTTTCTTCTGTAATCGAAAGCGCTGTCTGTAAGCTTTAGGTACACATTCATATACCTTTAAAATTACAGATTTAACTTGATCATAATCTTTACAGTCATCAAGCGATAATGAAGAAAAAGCTACTTGTGCTTTCCCAGTTAACACACATTGTAACAGTGTGACACGGTTATCATCTGACCAGTTCCTTACTTTTGCCATGCGTTCAAACAGAGTAAAGAAAGTATCAGGATCTTCCTCGTTGAATTTTGGAACAAGTTTTAGACTTGAAACTAGTGGAAAAGACATACTTTGCTCCTGATCAGAATTAAAGATCTTGCCTTCTTTTATAAGGCTGAGCTTCTGGAATTCTAACTCCAACTTTGCTTTTTCCAACTCTAGCTTACCTTGTTCAGAACGCGGTTTTACTTTCTCATGCTCCATCTGCGAAAGCAACAACTCTTTTTGCTGTTCAAAAGAGAATGATTGTGAATTAGATGCACCTGGTACAGATTCTTCCATCTTGGTTTCTAAAATACCGTTTCTAATCAACTCCGTTACCAAAACTATTTTGACATTTTCTTTGAGCCTTTTATCTTTAATCAAAATGCCATAATGTTCAGCAATATCTAATAATTGTTCTTTAGTACACCCATCCAAAAAATTCATGAGAGGGCGAACTAATAAATGCATCAATAACAGCCATGAGAAATCATCAGAAAGAAATTCAGTCCACACAGTGCAGTCCAATAACGAGAGTTTTCCCTCTACCTGTCCAACAACTACCTAACTCAACCCTAGTCTTCATGCGATTAACGGTGGGGGGTATTTATGCACTACAGCCCGCTGGGTGAAAAACGCAACTGGTCAGACCAGTGACGCCTTCAACACCACGGATGTGCTCCCGAGATAACTTCTACTACCCACTTTCACCACAACACTACACAAACACAACAAGCCCGATACGTCTCAAAAGAAACATGTCGCTGAACCGATCAGAGAAAACCCACGTTCAAAAAACAATATTGCACATGGACTACTTCCCTACTGATGACTTCACACGGTGAACAAATCGACTTATTTTATTAAATCGACTTAAAAATATTTTGTGTGTCCAAAATAATTTTCCAATTTGAAAAACTTTCAAACAAAGCAAGGATGAGTTCCCAATTTGTTATCAGAAGTGGGATATAAATCTACACTTCCACAAAAAACGGACGAGCCTCCAATTTGTTACGACCCCTGGCTCAAGGGACGCAACAAAACAAGGGACACACGCAAACCGAATATTTAAGCTCAAAAATAGATGTTTATTACTAAAATTAAGATAACATTAAATCATTGAAAACAGATAATTAAAGAAAATAACAGTATTTCTGAAACCATCAGTAATGTCAACATGTAACGCAAGGTGCATGGTTGAAAGTGTAATATAATGTTGAGAGATGAAGGTGGAACGCAATCAAACAAAACACAACAAAGGCCAAATTCTCAGTCTTCCAGACTCCCTCAGTTTCCTCCTCACTTCTTCTTCTTGTGATGTTTATTGGAGGTGGGCAAGCTAACTTTTGGTGCATTACCGCCACCTACTGAACTGGAGTGTGAAGTGACAATGGGAAGGAATATATAAAAAAAATAAATAAAAAAAAAAGAATTATATTCTCCTGTAGTTTCCTGTATCTATTATATATTTTAATATCATTCTTCTGAATTTTCTATTGCCTAATATCAGTTCTAATGTCATATTCTTTGCACCTTCTGTTTGTATCTGTAAGGTCCATCCGTTAGCCCAAGAATGGAATCTAACGGCCTGGTCGAAGGACTTCTGCGTGTTCGTCTTCTCAGCACTTCTGTTGGATTCACTTAATTTATGACCATCGAATTTTAAATCTGACTCCATGAATAATTTGATCTTACTCCAATTCTTTGTAACTTTGTTACATTTGTAACTTAACAGCTGATCATAAGTTTAGTTGTGATTTAATTTAGATCTTTGATTTCTCTTAGTATCTCTTAATTTCAAATACTCGTTCCTCCATGGGACCGAGTCGCTCAGAGGATAATGCTCGCGATTATAATTACATTACCTCACGGACGCAAATTAGTCAGTTCTGATATTACAGAGGATTACAGAGTGAACTATTTTACCTTTAAGTGAGTCGCACATGCTCACTCATAACAGAAAATGTAATTTTAGCAATAGTCACGAGAGCTGTAACTTGATAATAACAGTGACAGTCAGAAATCAGATTGCCCCTCATGCTTAGCGCCATGCTCCGGTCATGGGGTCCTCGGTATGAATCTGCCCTGACAGAAAGATTTACGGAAACTCCTACAAACTCCTCATGCGACACTACTTGAGTAATGATTTATGAAAATACAGAATAAATCAAGATTAACATTTATTTTGGCCAGACAGAACTTAAAGAACATAATTAAACATGAATCCATGGTACACAACTTTCAGCATAAAATACAATTAAGTAATATGAAAATAGTTTCAAAGAGTCATATCTGGCACAATACATACAGTGTGTGTGTGTGTGTGTGTGTGTGTGTGTGTGTGTGTGTGTGTGTGTGTGTGTGTGTCTCTTATGACACTGACACAACACTGCATGGGGCTTCTGTCTACAGAATATTCCCCAAATGGCAGCCCTGCTACCCTTCCTTAAATACCCAGACCAGAACAAAGGGTTGTAACTATCTGCAACACAAACACCTAGTTTGGGGGAGAGGATCAGATATCTTTGGAGAGACCACTCAAAAAGAGAACACAATTCTCATGTTTCAATCTTTCTAACCCTATCAGTGACTTCAGTGATGTTGAGACCATTTTACCAATCGCACTATGACCTTTAAAAAGACACCAGACATGAAAGGGATAAAACAATAGATTCACAAGATAAATCATATGTAGTATATCTGCATTCTGGGACTTGAATCAGGGAAGGGAAAAGGAGGTAGAGAGGGGGAGAGGGTTTTGGTCAGGGCGGTGTCCTACAGTTTCTCTGTGAGATCTTCTCTTCAGATTGAGTTTTATTGTTTTAATGCAGGGTGTTGGATCTCAGCTTTTGTCTTAGCAGTAAAACCGGTCCTTACATATCTGTGTTTCTAGCTTTAGCTCTCTTTGCTATATGCTCTACACTGTAATAAAATATGCTCCACTGTTTCAAATTCACCACAACAACTACAAAACCCAGAAGGGTGCTTCCTGATTTTATGCAGGTTTCAATTTAAAGATGAATGTCCTATTCTTAATCGTGCTATTACTACTTCTCTTCTTTTAAAGTCACTTCCAGTCTCATTCATTTGTAATCCTACTTTCTTTTGGATTTTATATCCAAATGTCTACCTGTCTTCTCCATATCCCATTTTTGTTGCCAAGATTTAATAACAGCTTGCTTTATAATGATCTTTGCTTCTGCTTTACTGATTGTTGCATCAATTTCTACATTATTTTTATTCAATGATCTTTTAGCATGTTTATCTGCCATTTCGTTTCCATCTATTCCAACATGTGCTGGGACCCATAAAAATGACACAACCCTGTCGTATTCATGTATTCTGTACATCAGTTGCATTATTTCTATAATAATATCCAGTCTGCAATTTGATTGACCTGACTGAATACTTCTTAACGCTGCCACTGAATCTGAACCATTGTAAAGCTATGAAGTTGAAGTTGAAGTTTATTTGTCATTACACATGTACAAGTACAGTATAACGAAATGAAGTTTGGAGCAAGCCTCTGGGCCGCAGCCGATTATTCAGGCGCCGCCCTACGCTCTCCAGAAATACAAGAATGCAATTTAGCAAGCATTACATAGCAAAACACAACAAAACATAAACATAAACATGACACAGTACACGTGGTCACGTGATGGGATTTTTTGTATGGAGTGGGAGAGGAGATAGATAACAGACAGGCAGACGGATGGAGGGGAATGAGGTCGGGTATGTATGGTGCGAGTGAGTCTGAGATTGTGTTGTGTGAGAATGTTAGCCATAACTTCAGATGTTTTCGAGTTCAGTTCTATGGTTTGTCCTTGAAGGGAGATAAGGCAGTGCACAGGGAAGATAGCAGACCAGCTGTCAGGCTGAAATCCCAACCGAGAGATAGGGACCAAGTGAGGTTCGTTGGGCTAGTTGATTAGGTCAGGCAAATACAATTTATTATTTTTTAATCCATTTGATGATCTTCGGTAATTTGTCCGGATCATAATCAATCAATCAGATCTGGTCCTCAGCACTCGCGTCCGGTCTGTGCAGTTTCCCTAGACATTACGTCCAGCCTCATGGCCAGACCGGTTACAGTCCGTAAAGTTCACCGATCTGACCCCCGATAGAGCCCACTCTTCCCTGCGTATCCGCAGTCCGGACTGCGTTGTTACGGTTCAGTTCCTCAATTCCTATCACTTTCTGATCTAATTCCTTCAAACGGTCACACAGAACCCCGAAGCATACTTTAATTTCCACAGACAGCGGCTGGGTGAATTTGCTTGCAGCTGTCTTACCAATCTTCCGATAGGTCAGGGCAATCCCAAAGCCAAAGAATAGGAACCCCGCCATCAATAATCCAATCATGTATAAATCTTCCGCATCCTCCACGGACAGAGCCTCCAGGCACAGGACTTGCCAGTTGTTCCATGCGTCCCTCACGTACCCTGCGGCAAAGGTCCCGTCCGGGCAGGTGGGTTCTCCCGGGGCACCCTTCCTTAGTGAGAAAATCTTGTCGATTGCGCTGATTGACCAGTTAATCAATTCCATTTCAGTATTTTCAGGAGTCCAGCAAAGCAGCAGTCAGAGAGAAAGAGAAGAGACGAAACACTAGACAAAACAAAACAGCGCGAGAGCCAGCAGGGAACAGAGAGAAAAACACGTCTGCACGGATTGAAGGACAGAAAGGAAGAGCATTGCTATGACAATAGCAATCGATTCTGTAGTAAATACAGACAGGTGTTCTGGTGTTCTTTCTGTAATAATTACTTCTTGTTGTGGTATGACTATTGCTACTCCTGTTTTATTGGATTCTGGATCTTCTGAACCATCTGTATAAATCTGTACAATATCATGGTACATCCGTTCCATATACTGATTTACTTCATTTATTACACCACTACTGGATTTTTCTACTTTTATTAGATACAAATCTATTGCAGGCATTTGAAATAACCACGGAGGGATTACTGCTATAGGCACTGCATCACTGTATTTCCTATTTACTAAATCCATTGTCTTTGCCATTTCTTCTGCCATCCACCCAATGCTTTTTATATTTGTTCTCTCATGCTCCCAACATTCTTCAAATATCGCCTTTGTTGGATGTTTACTGCTGTGACCTTTTAAAGATACCCAATAAGTCATTTTTAATTGCATGTGTCTTTCCTCTAAGGGCGTTTCACCCATTTCTACCTTCTCTTGGTGATAAACGCTCCCATGCATATTCTCAACACTTGTGTCTGCACCTTGTCAATTTTTTCCAGAACATGCTGGCTTGCTGATCCATATGCAATGCATCCATAATCAATACCAGACCTGATAACTGCTATATATATATATATATATATATATATATATATATATATATATATATATATATATATATATATATATATATATATATATATATATATATATATATATATATATATGAGAGAACTACGGCTAGCCCCCCATTCACTTCCTGCTAAACATCTCATAACATTCAGTGCTTTCTTACATTTAGCCAATAACTTCTCTACATGTATGTTTAAGTTCAGTTTCTCATCTAACCAAACACCAAGAAACCTTACTACTGATACCTGCTCCAATTGCTTTCCATAAAGAGACAACTTAATTTGAACATTTTTCTTCTTTGTAAAACATATTACCTGTGTTTTCTCTGCTGATACTCGAAACCCCCACTTCTGTGCCCACTCTTCAACTTTATTTACTGCTTGCTGAACTTTCTTAACTGTGTAAGTTATATTTCTGCCTCTTCTCCAAAGTGCACCATCGTCTGCATATATTGACCTCCCCATCCCTTTTCCCACCTCATTAAATATATCATTGATCATTATATTAAACAGAAGGGGGCTACACACACTCCCTTGAGGGGGTCCATTTTCAACTTTATAAACCCTAGAATATGATGTTCCCACTCTAACCTGAATTGTCCTGTCAAATAAAAAGTCCAATACCCAGTTGTACATTCTTCCTACAATACTCATGTTTTTCATTTTATTAGTAGTCCTTCTTTCCAAAGCATATCATCTGCTTTTCTACATCTATAAAAACTCCTATAACAGCCTCTTTATTTGTCTGAGCTTTTCTTATTGAGTCCATTGTTGTTCTACCCTTTCCAAACCCACTCTGGTGCGGTGTAAAAAGGCCTTTACTCTCTCTCTCATATGTAAGTCTATTCACAGTCAATCTTTCCATTATCTTACACATGTTTGATGCCAGTGCTATTGGTCTGTAGCTTGTTGCCTCAGATCTGTCTTTCCCTGGTTTTCCTATAGGAACAATTATGGAATGTTCCCATGATTTAGGCAGTTTACCTTCTTCCCATACTTTATTATATAATGCTAATATACTTGCAAGTGCTGATAATTTTCCTATCATGTTATAACTAATTTCATCCTTTCCAGGAGAGGTTTCTTTTACATTCATTACTGCTCTTTTGAGCTCATACAGAGAGAAAGCTTTATTTAAACAATTATTAGTAACTTCACATTTTTAGTTATTTCAGGATTATCTTCTTTAACTTTTCCCTAATATTTCTTGCTTCTTCTGACAAATTGTTATTGCTATGTATATTATAAAACACTTTAGCTAACATTTCAGCTTTTTCTTCATTTGAGATCACAACTTCTTCTCCACTTCTTAATGCCGGCATACTTCAGTTTTTATGCTGCCCACCCATTTTCTAATCAATATCTGAAATTTGTATATCCCATCCAATATTATTACAATAATCCCTCCAATACTTCCTTTTGTAGCTTTAATTATTTTCCTTAGCAGCGCCTGTGCTCTTTTATATTTCACAAGGTCTTCATATAGAAATGATGATTTTGCCTTTCCGAAAGCTCTGTTGTTTTCCCGAATAGCTTCTCCACACTCTTCACTCCACCACGGAACTGCTTTCCTTGTCCTTGATGTTGTTTTCTTACCTATAACTTCTGTTGCAGTTGTATGAATAATATTACATACCTTTGTATTATATTCCTCCACATCATCTTCTATATTACCCATATTAATTAATCTCTGACTACAGATATAACTGAATCTTTGCCAATCTGCATTTTTTAACTTCCATCTATCTATACTCCCTGCTCTGTGTTTGAAACTATAATTCCTATTCTACATCTTACTGGGTAATGATCACTCCCTATCGTTGATTCCTTTAAAACCTCCCATAAACTTACATTAGCTATATTCTCTGATACAAATGTGAGATCTAACATTGACTCATGCCCATTCGCAATATTTATTCTTGTACCAGATCCATCATTTATACACACCAACCTATTTTCATCTATTAACTCTTCAATTATCTTACCGTTATAATCTGTGGTTTCACGACCCCACAGTGTATTGTGGCTATTGAAGTAACTTAACTCTAATATCTCTTCTAATTTAACTTTTGTAATTTCTTACATGGGTTATAAAGTTTATCACTCCGATACCTCTTCCTCTCTGTCCAGATTTTTATAATAACTGCTTCAATTTCATTCACATGTATAACCCTATAGCTTATACCTTGTTCAGTAAATGTTGCTACTCCTCCTCCTGCTCCTTCATCTCGGTCCTTACGGATTACTTCACAACCTTGGATTTTAAAATCAAGATGCGGTTGTCTCTTGTATACAAATTATATTTGGCTTTTGTTCCAACTCATCTATATATTTTTTTAAATTCCTGTCCATTTGCTAGAAGACTTCTTGCATTCCACTGTAAAATTTTTCAGTCTCATTTTTTTTTATTTTTTTTTTTTATATCCACTACTTTTCTGTGTTCCTTGGAGATCTCCTACAAGACTATCTTGTATTTTCTCAACTGTTATTTCTCTTACATCAACGGAGGTGGAACATATTCCCTTACATTGTAGCTCATATATCCCACCATCACCCTCACTGGCAGTGCCTCCTCATCAAACTGTATCATTACAGATAAACTGTCTTTTTTTCACTCCATCCCTTGTGAATTGCAGCCGTTTCATCTTGCATTTCATTCTACTACCTTCACCTCCTTCTTCCATCCAGTCCACTTCCTGATTCGTCATCACTTCCTACCATCGTCACTCCAGTCACAGTTCAGCGGCCGGCCACCCCTCCCTCAGTCTCTCTTAGGTGATCTTAAAGAGCACAGGAAGTACTGGACACAGGTGTTAGCGATCTGCCGCTAATTGATGGAAACCCACAAGCTGCAGTAACCAAGGCCGACAGCAGAGGCCATCACATACACACACACACCTTTAACTCTAAAACCGCACAACATCTCTACCTGGAATAGATCATAGGACTATCCAGGCCAAAATCATTCATATAATGCAAATCTATCACACATTATTCACCTTCATACATATAGGACAAGGGCAATTATTTTCATAATTCCTTTTCAGTTATGTTGAACAAGTTTATGGCTTACAGCTATGTCAACTTCCTATATGTATTCCATGTAAGGTGCATAAAACATGTGCATGGCTATCGACACACATCAATTGATTGACAATTAATTGATCAGTAAATTGATGGACAAAATCTTTATTATGTCCAGTCATTGGTATTGTTGCAAACTGGGAGGGCCCCCTAGTTTCCATCATATCACTAATGACAATGAAAATATATCTAAAAGAGTTAGATGCAGAGTGCAGGCATTTCTATCAATTAATAAAACAATTCTCAGTCAGACCTGCCTTACCTTATTGAGTGTGTCTTAGCCTGTACATCAAATGCACAGAAGATAAGTGCAAAAGCTAAACTAGAGATTTAAATCTCTGTTTCTGTAAATCTCATCCTCTAAGTGATTTGATTGAAATATTAGCTTTCAGTAATGATTTGAAAGTAAAACCAACTGATATAGACACTTTTATAATAACAATTATTAAAATGTGTAATTCCATGTTTAATTATGTGATATATTTTGATTATGCATACTTCTGGTAAATATACTTGTTATATTGATGTTTTGTTACCCTTCCTGTAATTCATCCAGACCACGTTTAAATTCCACTTCCATGTCAGTGGCAGTGAAGAATCTGGCTATCAAATGAGACCTCACTAAATATTTGACCCTGAGAAATGAGACCGTATTTACCACTCGCACTTCTGACATGAGTTTATCATGTGTTGTTATTCTTATGTTCTTGTGTTTATCCAACAACTCTCTTTTCCCATCTCACAATAACCAGAAAGTCATCAGTGTTCAATTATTGCATGGTTATTCAGAAGTTGTTCAGGTGTCTCACACACAATGGAGCTTCATCAGTGAAATGATTCCTTCACCCATGGAGATCTGACCTGCCCGGCAAACCAAACCTTCTGCTTGAAGGTGACCGAGGACTTCTCAAAGGGTCAGCTATAGCTAAGAATCCTGGGGAGGACAGGACACAGATGCTTCCTCAAAGAGTAAAGACACTTTCCACTGACACTTTCTGCTCATGCTGATGGACACAACAGACTTGGGACAACAAGTCATTCTACAGACTGAAAACTATCGCAATCAAGTGCAGGTGGAAGGAAACCTGACCAACAGGATCATAGATATCCTGTCCAATTGCGACAGCATCCAGTCAGCGCAGTACGCCTACACCTAAAGGGACTGTGCCAGAGGTGTGTTTTGCAGTGTTTTCATCTTCATGTTCAGCCTGTCTTAATGTTGCTATTTCAGGTGACTACTTGATTCCTGCACCCATGGACTTGTGCTGTTAACAAGGATCAGCACCATGAACACTACGGAAACAACATCCAAAATATGGAAACAGGAATATCCAAATATGTCCCCTTGAAACTCATATGAATTTGTCCTAAGGGCCAGGGTCGTCTGTAAGGACCGGTTTTACTGCTAAGACAAAGCTGAGATCCAACACCCTGCATTAAAACAATAAAACTCAATCTGAAGAGAAGATCTCATAGAGAAACTGTAGGACACCGCCCTGACCAAAACCCTCTCCCCTCTCTACCTCCCTTTCCCCTTCCCCTGATTCAAGTCCCAGAATGCAGATATACTACATATGATTTATCTTGTGAATCTATTGTTTTATCCCTTTCATGTCTGGTGTCTTTTAAAGGTCATAGTGCGATTGGTAAAATGGTCTCAACATCACTGAAGTCACTGGTAGGGTTAGAAAGATTGAAACATATGAGACTTGTGTTCTCTTTTTGAGTGGTCTCTCCAAAGATATCTGATCTTCTCCCCCAAACTAGGTGTTTGTGTTGCAAATATTTACAACCCTTTGTTCTGGTCTGGGTATTTAAGGAAGGGTAGCAGGGCTGCCATTGGGGAACATTCTGTAGACAGAACCCCCATGCAGTGTTGTGTCAGTGTCATAAGAGACACACACACACACACACACACACACACACACACACACACACACACACACACACACACACACACACACACACACACACACACACACAGCACTGTACTCGGTTCAAACAAGGCAGAAATGACCTCATTACCGTGTAAAGTGCATTTTACAACAGTTTAAATCTGCACAATACTGTGGGAAGGGAAGGCCACCAATTTTTGAAACTATATGATTTGGGTTAAAAAACCATATAGAATTGGGATTTGTTAAGCATCATTTAATCCAGTTTATCCTAAAGGTGTTTACTGTATCACTAAAGTCCACCTTCTTTCCGACTGTTTGAAAGGACTGTTTATTTTTAGCTTATGAGGTTTGTTTTTCCATATAAAGTTCATTAAAATGTTGTTAATTCCTTTGACAGTAGTAATTAACATAAAGAGAAAGAGAAGGATATACAAACGAGATAACCCTTCTGCTTTGGATATTCCCCCATAAAGGGAAGGATCTCTTTGGAGCCAAATATTAAAGATGATTTGTGTTTTTTTGAGCCTGCCAGAAGAATTAAGCTGTTGCCTAGCTGCTAAAAGTTTTGTTCAAATCCCCAGATACCTTACCATCTCTTTTACTGAAATACCTTCAACTGAAGAATCATCATTTTTATAGAGCGTCATTATCTCACACTTGGACATACTCAGTTTCAGTCCAGAAGCACATGAAAACTGCTCAATTATATTTATAGCCTTGGCTAATTGACTCTTATCTTTTAAATACAAAATGGCGCCGCTGTGTTTGGTCGCCGTTCAGGTCGCTCCGCGAAGACTGTGCTTTTATTTACTATTTTACTTTCTTTTACTCTCAGTTTTTACAAACTTATCATCTGCATTGATCTACTACGACAGCAAAACTCTTTTGGACATTGGTTACCTCTACACTGGACTGTTTCAGGACACTTTCGCCGATCCTCTGTGGCCATCTGAGATTCTTCGGAACGCCGAGTTGAACAATGGCCAGAGCCAGCGGCGTAGAACAAAGAAACACCGTGGGAAACGCGCTGGTATCCGTAACAGACTGAGGAAAAGGGCATTCAGACCTCCTCTCCCGAGCATTCTTCTAGCAAATGTTCAATCCTTGGATAATAAGATGGACGATCTTAGAGCCAGGATAAGTTTTCAACGGGACATGAGAGACTGTAATATCTATTGTTTGTCTGAAACATGGCTCACGCCCGCGGTCCCGGACACAGCTGTGACGCCGTCGGAGAACTTCTCTGTTTTTCGGATGGACAGAACAGCCGAGGCCGGTAAATCCAAAGGTGGTGGAGTATGCTTCATGGTCAACAAGAAATGGTGTGACCCCAGGAACATCACCATTCTCTCACGGTCCTGCTCGCCTCATCTGGAACATTTAACAATCATCTGCCGCCCATTCTATCTGCCTAGGGAGTTTTCTGCGGTTGTCGCGACCGCCGTTTACATCCCACCGCAGGCAGACACAGCGCTGGCTTTATCTGGCCTTCATGATGTTGCCAGCGGCGTCATAAACCAACATCCCGACGCGGCATTCATTGTCGCGGGCGATTTTAACAAAGCAAACCTAAAGAAAGTCCTGCCAAACTTTCACCAGCACGTCTCCTGCCCCACACGAGGAGCAAACACACTGGATCACTGCTACTCTCCGTTTAAGAACGCCTATAAAGCGCGGTCACTTCCAGCGTTTGGCAAATCGGATCATGCCGCCATTTTCCTCACTCCCGAATACAAACAAAAGCTCCTCCAGGAACCCCCGGTGAGGCGGGAAGTTAAACGCTGGTCACCCCACTCAGAGACCGCGCTACAGGCAGCTCTGGGCGATGTGGATTGGGACATGTTCGGCGAGTTCAGCTGGCGTAAGCGAGTTCACAGGCGTGGCGCTTTGCTTCATCAACACGCTTACAGAGCAAGCCACGCAAACAATAACAATAACGTCCTTCTCAAATCAGAAACCGTGGGTGGACAATTCAATCCAGCGGCAGTGAACGCACGCACTGCTGCTTACAACGCCGGTCTCCATTCAGGGAATATGAATGAATACAGATCGTCCTGCTATGCTCTCAGACGAGCAGTTAAAGCCGCAAAACTCCGTTATAAAGACCGAGTGGAGTCTCATTTCCAACTCAACGACTACGCGCGCATGTGGCAAGGTCTGAGGTCCATCTGCTCCTTTGGATCTAAATCCTCTGCAGAGGTGAACGCTGATCCGTTGCTCGTGAACGAGTTAAACTCTTTCTATGCTCGCTTTGACTGTAACCGCGGCAGCGACGACTCCGCCAAGTGGCGTTAGAGGAAATTACTCAGAGCAGCAACAATCACGTGATCTCTGTCTCGGAGGATGAAGTTCGGAGAGCACTCAAGCGTGTGGACGTCAGGAAAGCTGCTGGGCCGGATGGTATTTCAGGTCGTGTTCTGCGGTCCTGTGCTGATCAGCTCACCGGGTTGTTTACATCTATCTTTAATGAGTCCCTCGCTACATCTGTGGTCCCCACCTCCTTCAAAAATCCACCATCATCCCTGTCCCTAAGAACAGTAAACCCTCTTGCCTAAATGACTATCGTCCAGTGGCTCTCACGTCTATAGTCATGAAGGTCTTTGAGAGACTCATTAAAAACACCATTTGCGCCTTCATTCCTGACACTTTGGACCCTCTTCAGTTTGCCTATCGTCCCAATAGATCGACTGAAGATGCCATCTCTCATGTCCTCCACTCCTCCCTCACTCACATCGACAGCAAAGTGGGAACTACGTAAGACTGCTATTTATTGACTATAGCTCAGCCTTTAACACCATAGTTCCCACCAAGCTAACCTCCAAACTCCTGGATCTCGGCCTGAATCCTTCTCTCTGCCACTGGATTGAGGACTTCCTCACTGGCAGGCCTCAGGTGGTGAGAATAGGCCAGTCCACCTCCACCTCCATCACCCTGAGTGTGGGAGCTCCACAGGGCTGTGTCCTGAGTCCCCTGCTCTACTCTCTCTACACGCATGACTGTTTGTCCACACACAGCTCCACCTCTATCATCAAATTTGCTGATGATACTGTTGTCCTGGGCCTCATTTCCAACAACAATGAGACGGCATACTTGGACGAGGTGGAGCATCTAACATCATGGTGCCAGGACAACTGTCTCTCTCTGAATGTTGGCAAGACCAAAGAAATGATTGTGGACTTCAGGAAGAGACAGCAATGGACATACTCCCCCCTCATGATCAGCGGGTCACCAGTAGAGAGAGTGAGCAGCTTCAAGTACCTGGGAGTAAACATCTCCGAGGACCTGACCTGGACTGCTCACATTCAGACACAGGTGAAAAAAGCCAGGCAAAGACTGTACCACCTGCGCCAGCTGAGGAAATTCAGGGTTTCACCAGCTATCCTGAAAACTTTCTATTTAGGGGCGATAGAAAGTGTTTTAACTCAGTGCATCACAGCGTGGTATGGGAACAGCACCAGTCATGACCGCAAAGCCCTGCAAAGAGTAGTGCGCTTATCCGAGCGTATCTCAGGGTCAGCTCTCCCGTCTCTGCAGGACGTCTACACCAAACGCTGCAAAGGTAGAGCTACTAAGATCATCAAGGACTCTAATCACCCTGCAAACCCTCATTTCACGCTGCTACCATCTGGTAAGCGCTTCAAGCCTGATGGCCAAAACTGAGAGACTCAGGAGGAGCTTCTTCCCCAGGCCATCAGACTCCTGAACTCAGTCACTTAACATCACGTGACTTCACGTCAGGATAAACATCGATACACTGACATTGCACTGCACTTTCTGTTCTTGTTGTTACTGTGTAACAACCTGTCATAAACCTGTTTGCACATTATACTCTTTATACATTTGTTAACCACATATTTATAAGTCTACAGTTTACTCACTGCAAAGTCTACTTCAATTATTTTATTCCACTTTATCCTTATTTGTTACCTTTTTTTTCTCTTGACTTGATTATTTATAATTCTACAGATATAGACATATATATATATATATATATATATATATATATAGAGAATACTTTTTTTTTAATCCTATTTCTATTATAATTTCTTCCTTGTGTTTTTAACTGTGTATTTGCACTGTCCATGGAGCGGACCTGTTTACATTTCACTGCCGGTTGTATATTCTGTATATAACTGTGTATGTGACAAATAAAACTCTTGAATCTTGAAAAGAGAGTCATGTCATCAGCCAGCTGGGAGATTTTCATTTCTCTATCAAAGATGGATATACCTTCCAAGCTTTGTTCATGGATAATGCTTAATGATAATAGTTCTGTAACTAAAATAAATAAAAAGGGGGAAATTGGACAACCCTGTCTTACACCTCGGGTAATAAAAAACCTCTTAGAAGTATCAAAACTAACTAAAGCCCTGTTTCCACCAAAATTACCCGGAACAATTTGCACCAGGGACTTTCCCCAGGAACTTTCCCCAAAGTTCCTGGGGAAAGTTCCTGCGGTGGAAACACACCGAGTACCACACCAAAATTCCCAGGGAAAGTTCCTGCAGTGGAAACACACCGAGAACCACCCCAAAGTTCCTGGGGAAAGTTCCTGTGCTGGAAACACACCGAGTACCACCCGGAAGTTCCTGGGGAAATTTCCTGCGGTGGAAACACACAGAGTACCACCCCAAAGTTTACTGGGGAAAGTTCCTGTGCTGGAAACACACCGAGTACCACACCAAAATTCCCAGGGAAAGTTCCTGCAGTGGAAACACACCGAGAACCACCCCAAAGTTCCTGGGGAAAGTTCCTGTGCTGGAAACACACCGAGTACCACGCCAAAGTTCCTGGGGAAATTTCCTGTGGTGGAAACACACCGAGTACCACGCCAAAGTTCCTGGGGAAATTTCCTGCGGTGGAAACACACCGAGTACCACCCCAAAGTTCCCGGGGAAAGTTCCTGCGGTGGAAACACAGCGAGTACCACCCCAAAGTTCGTAGTTCCCGGGGAAAGTTCCTGCGGTGGAAACACACCGTGTACCACCCCAAAGTTCCTAGTTCCCGGGGAAAGTTCCTGCGGTGGAAATGCGGCTTAAGACAGAACTGCTGATATCCTTATAAAACATTTCAATAACATTAACAAAAGAAATCACCAAAACCAAATAACTTGAGAGTCTGCAAAAGAAATCCATACTCAAGGGTGTCAAAAGCTTTATAAAAGTCTAGGAAAAGAATCATAGCTTTAGAATGTATAAAATCTGTGTAGTCTAAAAGATCTGCAATAAGTCTAATATTGTTACTAATATTGTTACCTTTTATAAAACCGGATTGCGTCTCATGAACAAACTGATTAAGTTTGACCTTTAAATATTAGCAAATACCAAGGCTAGAATTGCATAATCAACAGTCAGGAGGTAATTGGACTATTAAAAGAATGTCTTTGTCCGGTTTGGGAACAAGGAAGATAATACTGTTTCATTGATGCCGTCATTTCCTTTGTGTTTATACATTCATTATACATACAAAGCAATCGCTGTTTAATTAATTCCCAAAAATGAATATAAAACTTGATGGTTAATCCATCACGGCATATCCTTAAGGTAAGTCAAGGAATCAGGTCTTTGTAAAAGGATGTGTTTTCTTCATCACCTTGGAAGGAAGATTCATCTGGATTGACACAAGAAGATCTGGCAGAAGAGGAATTAACACATCCTGAACATTGTGAATGGTAGGATTTAGTCCGAGTACATGGCAACACAGAGCGATAACACAACACAAAACCAAGTGAAGACACTTGTGACGAGTCTCCGGTTCTTCCTGCTACAGCCAGTCAGTGGGTGTGGCTAGGAGACTCATCAAGTGAACGATGTCCACCTGTTCTTCCCTCTATAAAGCTTGGGTTTTGTTGACTTGGTGGGGGGGCTTGCTTTTGGTTTCATTGCTACTGGTTTTGGTTTGTTTAGATCCTGTTATTAGTGTAATCTTGGTTCTGTCTGATGTCTTGATTTATCAGGTGTCTGACAGAAATGTTGTTTAATTGTTTTGGTTCCTTCTTTTGTATATTTTTCTCTTTATGTTAATAAACCTTTTGGTTGAAACTGTCAACCTGACTGTGTCCTCCAAGTCATTTGTCACGGCTTTGAGCCGGTCGTGACACTAAATCCAGAGTGTGACCCTTCTGATGTGTAGGGCTGGGGATAGAGCAAAATACTTTAGGCACTGACCGAATTGAGTATTAAAAAAAAAAAAAAAAAAAAAAAAATGTAGCAAAACGACACCAAATTTCAATACCTAAGGGGTTAAGTAGTCAAAGTAGTCAAACAGCGTGGATCCTCATGTGGTTTCACATGAAGATGAGTTTCATTGTGAAACTCTTTCCACACTCATCACACGAGAACGGCTTCTCTTCAGGGTGATCTCTCATATGGACATCAAGATGTTGTTTGCATATGAAACTCTTTCCACACTGAGTGCAGGTTGTAGATTTCTCGGCTCTTGTTTTCTTTATAAATGTCTTTTTAGTCTTTGAGCGACTCAAAGGTTTTTCTCCAGGTTTGACATGATGTTCCTCCTCCACTTCACTCAGTTCTTCACTCTCCTCGCTCTCTTCCATCACGTCTGAAACCAAAGAAAAACAGTTTCATTTCATTTTCAGTAAATCAGTTCCAGTAAAGTGGAGTAGACTGTATATTTATACATTTTGGAATGATTATTGTTATATAATTGTGTTTTTTATTAGCATTATCTGTGTCCTACATGTTTCGCTCTATAGGTTTGGCATGACATGATTCTGGTTCTAAATATGCCAGAAAATGTTTGTCTTTGACCCATATACTGACTGACACATTAAAGCATTTAAATCTATCGCAAAGCAACTGATGCTAATTGACAATATTTTATTTCTAATTCTAACATTCATTTGTTTCTTCATTAAAAGAATGGCAGATATCTAGAAAAGTAGTAAAGAACTGTGAGAAAAACAAACACAGAAATAAACATTTAGTAACATCAAATCCCCTCAGTCTGTTGACAGCAGTGAAATGAGCTTTACGTGTGAATCTACAGGAGATGTGAAGCCATCATCATAATAAATGAGGTGAAAACAGGAACTATTGAGATGAAATAAAGAGTCTTTTCAGCAGCTCTGTTAATATTGATGAGCCTCAGACTATCAACACTCATTCAACAAGACATTCAGGATCATCAGCAGATCATCTCACTTTATTCTGACTGTTTGCTTAGAAACAGATTTGTTCTTGTTTTAATCAAATTAATTCAAACGCAAGTCATTTCCATACCCAATGACAGATATTTTGTTCTTGTTTTAAGCATGAACTCTTACTTTTGTTCAATTTCTCAGAAAAGAGATTTCTTCATTTCTTCATCTGGCATGTCAAGTAAATGTATTTTGATTTAAGGATGCTTAGATATTTGTACTGGAAAACAAAAATCCAGAGGAAGAATTTTTTTGCAGTTTACACAATTTAATTTTGGGCACTGTGAAATCTGAATATAATTCAAAACTTTCATCATCTCCAGAACACAAATAAAGATATGTGTAATGAAATGGGAAATATTTCTGTCCCTGAGCAATTCTAGCGTTATGGACGTGACATTTGAGGTCAAAACTTGAAATATACATTCCCATAGAATGTATTCATTATCAATATATTGAGCCATCTCTTTATATTTTCTTAATACCCTAATCATAAAATTCAGGCATCAGAAAAATAACAGTCTGTACACGTGTTTTATATTTTACAAGAGGAAAATAAATATGCGTTACGGACGTGACAAATAAAATGTGCAGATTTTGGGTGACAACATACTTTGAAGAAATTCTGTGAATTAAA
Organism: Paracanthobrama guichenoti; assembly: GCA_018749465.1. Taxonomy (NCBI): domain Eukaryota; kingdom Metazoa; phylum Chordata; class Actinopteri; order Cypriniformes; family Gobionidae; genus Paracanthobrama; species Paracanthobrama guichenoti. Next base: position 29,834,421 of record CM031945.1, read on the forward strand.
ATGCACAAGACAAAGGAAATAGACTGAGGGGATTTGATGGTCACTAAAGTTTTTATAGCTTTTCTTACGGTTCTTTTCTAATTTTCTAGATATCTGCCATTATTTTCATGAAGAAACAGAATAATATTAGTTAATGTTTAATAAAAGTGAATTAGTATCACTTACTTTACAATAGACAATACAATTGATTTTTACAAATTAGTTTGAATGCTTAAATGTGTTAATTGGTATACAGGTTAAAAAAAAAACATTCTTACACACACACACACACTGTAACAAGGAGTCAGCCGATTGAGAATCCATCTGCAGCTTTATTTCAATGGGTAACCAGAGTACAGATAAGAGGCAAAACAGAATCATAAACAGGGACAGGCTTGAGTCGAGGCAGGCAGCAAACATACACAAATCCAGATAATCAGGCAAGGTAGAGGCAGGCAGCAAAAGGGTCAAAGTAGAGATAAACAGTCCAAGGTCCTCTTCCTTTCTGTCCTTCAATCCGTGCAGACGTGTTTTCTCTCTGTTCCCTGCTGGCTCTTGCGCTGTTTTGTTTTGTCTAGTGTTTCGTCTCTTCTCTTCTCTGACTGCTGCTCTGCTGGACTCTTGAAAATACTGAAATGGAATTGATTAACTGGTCAATCAGCGCAATCGACAAGATTTTCTCACTAAGGAAGGGTGCCCCGGGAGAACCCACCTGCCCGGACGGGACCTTTGCCTGTGCCTGGAGGCTCTGTCCGTGGAGGATGCGGAAGATTTATACATGATTGGATTATTGATGGCGGGGTTCCTATTCTTTGGCTTTGGGATTGCCCTGACCTATCGGAAGATTGGTAAGACAGCTGCAAGCAAATTCACCCAGCCGCTGTCTGTGGAAATTAAAGTATGCTTCGGGGTTCTGTGTGACCGTTTGAAGGAATTAGATCAGAAAGTGATAGGAATTGAGGAACTGAACCGTAACAACGCAGTCCGGACTGCGGATACGCAGGGAAGAGTGGGCTCTATCGGGGGTCAGATCGGTGAACTTTTACGGACTGTAACCGGTCTGGCCATGAGGCTGGACGTAATGTCTAGGGAAACTGCACAGACCGGACGCGAATGCTGAGGACCAGATCTGATTGATTGATTATGATCCGGACAAATTACCAAGATCATCAAATGGATTAAAAATAATAAATTGTATTTGCCTGACCTAATCAACTAGCCCAACGAACCTCACTTGGTCCCTATCTCTCGGTTGGGAGTTCAGCCTGACAGCTGGTCTGCTATCTCCCCCTGTGCACTGCCTTATCTCCCTTCAAGGACAAACCATAGAACTGAACTCGAAAACATCTGAAGTTATGGCTAACATTCTCACACAACACAATCTCAGACTCACTCGCACCATACACAACCTACCCGATCCCACCCCTCCAACCGTCTGCCTGTTTATCTATCTCCTCTCCCACTCCATACAAAAAATCCCATCACGTGACCACGTGTACTGTGTCATGTTTATGTTTATGTTTATGTTTTGTTGTGTTTGCTATGTAATGCTTGCTAAATTGCATTCTTGTATTTCTGGAGAGCGTAGGGCGGCGCCTGAATAATCGGCTGCGGCCCGGAGGCTTGCTCCAAACTTCATTTCGTTATACTGTACTTGTACATGTGTAATGACGAATAAACTTCAACTTCAACTTCAACTTCAGGTCAGAAACAGAATAACAATCCAGGAACAACCGCTCAGAAATGATCACCGCAGCAAATCAAGACTTCGCAATGGTGGTGTGTGTGTGTGGTGTGCTAATATAGTGTATGTGATGAGATGCAGGTGTGTACGTAATTAGTCTCAGGTATGAGTGTCAGTGGGAATTGTAGTCCGAATGAGAGTCAATATTCTGGTGAGGGCTCCCTCTGGTGATCCGGAGGAAGCGGAGAGGGAGCCTCACCTGTAACACACACACACACACACACAAAGATACAAATTCATCCATATTTTGATATTATTGAAGTTATTAGAAACATTAAAATAGACACTTGCATTTCATTGGTTTTCTGTATAAAATCACTTTAAATGTACTTTTATGCATATGTTAAAATTTGACATCTAGTCTTTTACCCTATAAAAATAATTCATTAACTAATATATTTTTTTATTTTTGCAGTTCAGCTCCTCTAACCAATCTGCAGTTCAGACAGTGTAGCTCCGCCCACTGCAATCCAGTTGACCATAAATTAAGCTCCACCCACTAAAGCCAACTAAGCTCCTCCCACATCAGTTGATCAATAAATGCTGGAATATTCCCATCAGGCCACAAGTGAAGACGAGCATCAGAGCATCAGGAAGAGCTGAAATCTGCAAAGACTGAGTTTATTAAAGAGGACAGTGAGAACACGAGTGATCCAGAACCTGCAGAATGAAACACACTGAAGATCCTGAAGAACAAAGAGGTTGGTGTTTATTCTTCATTCATTCATGATGCTGGAGAACATTCATGTTAGGAAGACTCAACACTTCAGCACATTTAGAGAAACAGTTCAACTATCAAACAATGAAATTAAACAAAATGAATAAAGCAAACTTTCCAGAATGGCTGACAGGGTTTTAAGCAAAATCTGATTTATAGTTACTGATAAAGTTTTATTTCTCATAAATGACTCATAGTTCTAGAGATTATTCTTTTCACAGTAACTTTGGTAAGAGGGTTGATGAATGTGATCAACATTGTACAGTTTGAGACGATGGATCGAGATTATTGTCTTGTCCTCCCATCATGCTTCAGGAAGAGCCCTGATGACGTCACTTCCTTTGTGTCACAATTTTAAGAAATGCTCTGTTATTTCAAATGAGGAAAATCATGCCAGCAGTAACAGGGTTGAGCGAAACATGTAGGACACAGATAATGCTAATAAAAAAGAATTATATAACAATCATTCCAAAATGTAAAAATATACAGTCTACTCCACTTTACTGGAACTGATTTACTGAAAATGAAATGAAACTGTTTTTCTTTGGTTTCAGACGTGATGGAAGAGAGGGAGGAGAGTGAAGAACTGAGTGAAGTGGAGGAGGAACATCATGTCAAACCTGGAGAAAAACCTTTGAGTCGCTCAAAGACTAAAAAGACATTTATAAAGAAAACAAGAGCCAAGAAATCTACAACCTGCACTCAGTGTGGAAAGAGTTTCACAAGGAAAGATAATCTTGAGCTTCACATGAAAATCCACACCGGAGAGAAGCCGTTCACATGTGATCACTGCAGGAAAACATTTATTTTGTCATCAAACCTGAGGAAACACTTGAGAGTTCATACGAAGGAGAAGCCACATTCATGTTCTGTGTGTGGAAAGAGATTTTCACAGCTGCATCATTTACATAGACATGAGAAAATTGTCACGGTTCGCTAATTCATTGTCTTTCCTAGGGTATATCATCTCGTCGGAGGGAGTGTGCATGGATCCCGACAAGGTTAAGGCTGTGATAGAGTGGCCAACCCCGGACTCTCGCAAGGCCCTGTTGAGATTCCTGGGGTTCGCCAACTTCTATCGACGTTTCATCCGCAACTTCAGCCAACTAGCCGCTCCTCTGACGGCCTTGACCTCCCCCAGAACTACGTTCAGGTGGTGCAACGCCGGCAAAGCGGCGTTCTCCAAACTTAAAAGCCGCTTCGTTTCGGCTCCCATTCTGATTGCCCCTGATCCCACACGTCAGTTCGTGGTGGAGGTCGATGCATCAGAGGTGGGGGTAGGTGCGGTTCTTTCCCAGCGTTCTCCCTCAGACGATAAGATGCACCCTTGCGTGTTTTTTTCACATCGTCTGTCCCCAGCAGAAAGTAATTATGATATTGGTAACCGGGAGCTGTTGGCAGTCAAGCTAGCGTTGGAAGAGTGGCGTCACTGGTTAGAGGGGTCAGGGGTGCCTTTTCTAGTTTGGACCGACCACAAGAACTTAGAGTACATTAGAACAGCCAAAAGACTCAACTCCAGGCAGGCTCGGTGGGCCCTTTTTTTCAGACGTTTTGACTTTTTACTATCGTACCGCCCGGGTTCCAAAAACATCAAACCCAATGCTTTATCTCGCATTTTTGATCTTTCCGAGCGCCCGTCTACTCCCGAGTGCATTTTTCCTGAGAGACTCATTGTTTCCACACTCGTATGGGAGATCGAAGCGAAGGTCAAGTCGGCCTTAGAAGGGGTAACGCCTCCGCCCGGGGGTCCACCAGGTCGATTATTTGTTCCGGAGGAAGTCAGATCCGAGGTCATCCGATGGGGCCACTGTTCCAAAATAGCCTGTCATCCAGGAATCAGTCGTACTAACTTTTTAGTTAAACAACGATTCTGGTGGCCTAAGATGGCCCGTGACATCCGAGAGTTTGTTTTGGCTTGTTCCGACTGCGCCCAGGGTAAGACTTCCAATCGTTCACCAGATGGGTTGCTTCAGCCGCTGTCTGTGCCCTCGAGACCCTGGTCCCATATAGCGCTAGATTTCGTCACCGCCCTCCACCCCTCCCAGGGTAACACGGTTGTTTTAACCGTAGTGGACCGGTTCTCGAAGGCCGCGCATTTCATACCCTTACCCAAGTTACCATCAGCTAAGGAGACAGCGGCATCTGTCATTGAACACGTCTTTCGCATTCATGGCCTCCCGACAGACGTGGTCTCTGACAGAGGGCCCCAATTTATATCCAAATTCTGGAGAGAGTTTTGTAAATTACTGGGAGCGAGTGTAAGTCTGTCTTCGGGTTTCCATCCCCAGAGCAATGGCCAGACCGAACGAGCCAACCAAGACCTCGAGAGGTGTTTGCGGTGTACTGTGTCACAGAATCCGTCTTCCTGGAGTCAACAACTCCCGTGGGTTGAGTACGCGCATAACTCGTTACCAGTATCATCCACGGGCCTTTCGCCATTTGAGTGTAGTCTAGGGTACCAGCCACCTATCTTTCCCAGTCTGGAATCCGAAGTCGCGGTCCCCTCCGCTCACGCATTCATCCAGAGGTGCCATCGCACTTGGAGTAGAGCCCGTGAGACTCTACTACAAGTGGGAGCACGCACCAAGGCCCAGGCCGATCGCCACCGGTCGAAGCCTCCCGTCTACGTCGTGGGTCAAAAAGTGTGGCTTTCTTCCAAAGATATTCCTCTCCGCTCTGTGTGTAATAAACTTGCTCCCAAATTCATTGGCCCATTCCCTGTCACCAAAATCATTAGTCCGGTGACAGTCCGCCTCAAATTGCCTCCTGCGTACGGGAGGATTCATGCCGCCTTTCATGTTTCCAAAATTAAGCCTGTGATTCGTTCTCACATTAATCCACCCACCCCGGTTCTCCCACCGCCGCGTCTCGTAGACGGGGAACCAACTTATTCGGTAAACCGTATTCTGGATTCAAGAAGGAGGGGACGCGGATTCCAGTACTTGGTGGACTGGGAGGGTTACGGCCCGGAGGAGAGAAGTTGGGTACCTGCTAGAGACATACTGGATCACTCCCTCATCGATGACTACAATCGACAGGTAAGTGCCCCTGGGAGCGTCGAGAGACTGTCTGGGGGGGGTACTGTCACGGTTTGCTAATTCATTGTCTCCTAGTACTGCCTGTGTATGCATGCAAGGTGAAATGTGGGAGGCGTGGTCACTGATCACCGCCACCATCATCATCACCCACACCTGATCCATATCTCATCTGCCTATTTAGTCACCTCTCTTCCCACCGTTGTTTGTCGAGTCGTTGTCTTCCATGTGCTCCTCGTCAGCGATCTACGTTCCTGCTTCCCGGTATCAGCGTTCCTGTGTCTGCGTTCCTGTGTCCAAGTGTCAGCTCGTCAGCGTGTCTCTGTGTTCCTGGTTCCCGTGTTCCGTGTCCACTTCCACGCCGCGCACTCTGGATATCACCGCATCACGCCGTCACCAGCAGCCCATTGAGTCTCTGCGCTGCCAGCTTTCCCGGACATTTAGTTTCACTTTCACTTTCAATAAACATTCATTCGCAAACTGAATCCAGTCTCTCTCGTTTCCTGACAAAAATACACACTGGTGTGAGAGAGTACATGTGCTTTGAGTGTGAGAAGACTTTTACTAGAGCGAACTGTTTAAAAGTGCACCAGAGGATTCACACTGAAGAAAAACCTTACAAGTGTTCAAACTGTGACAAGAGATTCAGTCAGTCATCAAATCTGAAAAAACATGAGAGGATCCACACCGGAGAAAAACCTTACAAGTGTTCACACTGTGACAATAGATTCAGTCGGTCATCAGATCTGAAAACACACGAGAGGATCCACAGTAGAGACAAGCCTCACACGTGAGATCAGTGCGGGAAGAGTTTCTCTTTTAAAAGTCACCTGAAGAAACACATGAGGATCCATGCAGTGGAGAAACAGTTTGTGACAGAACCATTTTTTGACTGCTTGGAAAGTTTCTCATCATAAGAAGAAAGTGTCTCATTATTCGGAGAGATGGAGCCGTCATTATGAGAGTCTCATTATGAGATGTTAAGTCATCAGTGGCTTCACACCACATACTGTACACAAATCTTCCTCACATGGAGGGATTGACTACTTTGACTACTTAACCCCTTAGGTATTGGAATGTGGTGCCGTTTTGGTAATTTTTTGATACTCGATGTTATCGAGGCAATTCGGTCAGTGCCTAAAGTATTTTGCTCTATCCCCAGCCCTACACATCAGAAGGGTCACACTCTGGATTCAGTGTCTTCACTTGGTTTTGTGTTGTCGCTCTGTGTTGCCATGTACTCGGATTAAATCCTTTCATTCACAATGTTCAGGATGTGTTAATTCCTCTTCTGCCAGATCTTCTTGTGTCAATCCAGATGAATTGCTTGATCTTTTTAACAGTACCTGGACTTCTACCTGCCATCCAAGGTGATGAAGAAAATACATCCTTTTACAAAGACTTGATTCCTTGACTTACCTTAAGGATATGCCGACAGCAAGAGGATGATTTGTGAAAGGATTTCAGACAGAAATCCAGTGGCTAAACATGGCTCCAGTTGTGGAAGAGGTGTGTGAGACACTAGCTTGAGTCTGGCCTGTATGAAAACACATCAGGGATATTGGCTTCTACAGAAAGACATCAGTCTGAGCATCACATCAGTGTCTGCTCAAATCATACTGTCATAAAATATGCTAAAATCTGACTTTGCAAAAAATTATATGTCAGTTGTTAATTTTCACGTGACAATAAAAGCACATGAACCTGTATTAAAAGAAAAGTTTGTGGGATTACAAATTGTATTTCTATGAAGATCAAGTTAATCAGCTCAGGTGTTTGAGACATTAGTCTTTTGTCTTTATGCACTTCCTGACCATTTGGTATGACAAGTTCAGGGCACAGTTGTGCTTTTGTCTCTATGATAATGTGAATGAATGGGCAATACTGCCAGAGTGATTGGATTAGCATCTTTGCATTTGAATGACTGATTGGATTAGAACTGGTGACTGTCAGTCATTTGTTTAGATTGTCTCCTTCTTTACTGTGTGAATCCTTCCCCCTGTGAAATGTAGATATATTACAGTCTTATTGTTTTAAGTCAGAAAGGATTTGAAGACTACAGCGACCAAACAGCACATGTTCTCAATAAAGAATAATGTCTGCTTGAAAGATACCCCAACATCTCCTGGTCTCTGCTTCAATAAGGAAAAAAAGTTTCAAGCAAGTTCTTGTGTCTTTGTTTCCTGTAAAAACATATGGAACTGAACTGGCTCTTGTTGACACTCACAACCTCTCAAATCTCACAATACAATAATGATTATTATCTCATTACTCAATTGATCAACAGCTTATCTTTGTTGTCCATTTTTATTTTTCTGCTAATAGAAATGCATCAGGAATGATTTCATAATTTTAGTTCTGAATTTACTTTTGAGCTTTCCATGTTTTTAAATGCCTATTAAATGATATTTCCCCGCACACATGACTGACATTGAATGAGATTGCTGTCTGTCTGCATTATTAACAGTTTCACTCTTGATATCCAGTATCATATTCACATTTCAAAGAGTTTGTTCTAGTCAGTTTGATGTTCATTCACACCATGAGGCTTCATGAAGTCAGAACAATTACTATGAACTTTAAACAACGCTCAGTTTGTACAAATAAGATGAAAAGATGACTGTCTCCATCTCACCACAGCTTTATACACCCAGCAGAAAGGTCCCAAGTGTGCCACATTAATATGCTTAAAGCCCATGTAAAGAGGGATGTAGCTCAGAGGATGTCAAATGTCATTGCTCCCATCCCTGTTGCTACAGCAGCCGTGTACTGTCCTGAGGAGGACGGGCTTAGAAGGCGAGATGTATCATGCTCGGTTGGATAAATTAACACTTTTAGCAGATTTAAAGTCTGTGTTATCTAACTGAAGTGTGTCAGAGTGATATTATTACTCTAATTAAAAAGTTATATTCTCTTTTTTCTGATGTGCCTAGCCAAACCACAGTGTTGGAGCATGATATTGACGTGGGTGATTGCTCCCCTATCAAGCAAAATTCCTATCAAGTAAACCCCATAAAGAGAAAAATAATGCACGAGGAGTCTGCATACTTGATAGAACATGGTTTTTCCATGCCAAGTTCCAGTTCATGGAGTTCACCATGTCTACTGGTGCTTAAATCAGATGGCAAATTTAGATTTTCTTATTAGAATAGTGCAGGCTAGGTTAGAAAACTGTGAGGCATACTTGGATGACATTGTTGTTTAGTCATCTGACTGGGAACAGCATCTCACAAGTCTGTGTTCAGTGTTTCAGCGTTTAAGTGATGCATCCCTTACATTGAATCTTGCAAAATGTGAGTTCAGTAAAGCTTTCGTGACCTACCTTGGGAAAATGTGTGGGTCAAGGACGAGATTCAAGATTCAAGAGTTTTATTTGTCACATACACAGTTATATACAGAATATACAACCGGCAGTGAAATGTAAACAGGTCCGCTCCATGGACAGTGCAAATTCACAGTTAAAAACACAAGGAGGAAATTATATAGAAATAGGATAAAAAGTAGTACTAATATATATATATATATATATATATATATATATATATATATATATATATATATATATATATATATATATATATATATCTGTAGAATTATAAATAATCAAGTCAAGAGAAAAAAAAAAAAAAATAAGAATAAAGTGGAATAAAATAATTGAAGTAGACTGTGCAGTGAGTAAACTGTAGACTTATAAATATGTGGTTAACAAATGTATAAAGAGTATAATGTGCAAACAGGTTTATAACAGGTTGTTACACAGTAACAACGAGAACAGAAAGTGCAGTGCAATGACAGTGTGTATATCCTGAAGTGAAGTCACGTGATGTTAAGTGACTGAGTTCAGGAGTCTGATGGCCTGGGGGAAGAAGCTCCTCCTGAGTCTCTCAGTTTTGGCCATCAGGCTTCGGAAGCGCTTACCAGATGGCAGCAGCGTGAAATGAGGGTTTGCAGGGTGATTAGAATCCTTGATGATCTTAGTAGCTCTACCTTTGCAGCGTTTGGTGTAGACGTCCTGCAGAGACGGGAGAGCTGACCCTGAGATACGCTCGGATAAGCGCACGACTCTTTGCAGGGCTTTGCGGTCATGACTGGTGCTGTTCCCATACCACGCTGTGATGCACTGAGTTAATACACTTTCTATCGCCCCTAAATAGAAAGTTTTCAGGATAGCTGGTGAAACCCTGAATTTCCTCAGCTGGCGCAGGTGGTACAGTCTTTGCCTGGCTTTTTTCACCTGTGTCTGAATGTGAGCAGTCCAGGTCAGGTCCTCGGAGATGTTTACTCCCAGGTACTTGAAGCTGCTCACTCTCTCTACTGGTGACCCGCTGATCATGAGGGGGAGTATGTCCGTTGCTGTCTCTTCCTGAAGTCCACAATCATTTCTTTGGTCTTGCCAACATTCAGAGAGAGACAGTTGTCCTGGCACCATGATGTTAGATGCTCCACCTCGTCCAAGTATGCCGCCTCATTGTTGTTGGAAATGAGGCCCAGGACAACAGTATCATCAGCAAATTTGATGATAGAGGTGGAGCTGTGTGTGGACAAACAGTCATGTGTGTAGAGAGAGTAGAGCAGGGGACTCAGGACACAGCCCTGTGGAGCTCCCACACTCAGGGTGATGGAGGTAGAGGTGGACTGGCCTATTCTCACCACCTGAGGCCTGCCAGTGAGGAAGTCCTCAATCCAGTGGCAGAGAGAAGGATTCAGGCCGAGATCCAGGAGTTTGGAGGTTAGCTTGGTGGGAACTATGGTGTTAAAGGCTGAGCTATAGTCAATAAATAGCAGCCTTACGTAGTTCCCACTTTTGCTGTCGATGTGAGTGAGGAGGAGTGGAGGACATGAGAGATTGCATCTTCAGTCGATCTATTGGGACGATAGGCAAACTGAAGAGGGTCCAAAGTGTCAGGAATGTAGGCGCAAATGGTGTTTTTAATGAGTCTCTCAAAGACCTTCATGACTATAGACGTGAGAGCCACTGGACGATAGTCATTTAGGCAAGAGGGTTTACTGTTCTTAGGGACAGGGATGATGGTGGATTTTTGAAGGAGGTGGGGACCACAGATGTAGCGAGGGACTCATTAAAGATAGATGTAAACAACCCGGCGAGCTGATCAGCACAGGACCGTAGAACATGACCTGAAATACCATCCGGCCCGGCAGCTTTCCTGACGTCCACACGCTTGAGTGCTCTCCGAACTTCATCCTCTGAGACAGAGATCACGTGATTGTTGCTGCTCTGAGTAATTTCCTCTAACGCGCCACTTTGCGGAGTCGCGTTGCCGCGGTTACAGTCAAAGCGAGTGTAGAAAGAGTTTAACTCATTCACGAGCGACGGGTCAGCGTTCACCTCTGCAGAGGATTTAGATCCAAATGAGCAGATGGACCTCAGACCTTGCCACATGCGCCGCGAGTCGTTGAGTTGGAAGTGAGACTCCACTCGGTCTTTATATCGGAGCTTTGCGGCTTTAACTGCACGCCGCAGAGCATAACAGGACGTTCTGTATTCAGTCATATTCCCCGTTAGGAGACCGGCGTTGTAAGCAGCAGTGCGTGCGTTTACTGCCGCGCGGATTGAATTGTCCACCCACGGTTTCTGATTTGAGAAGGAAAAAGTAAATGACATGTAAAGAGTGAGGTACAAAACAAGGAAAAAGGAAACACTCCAACAAACATCACAAATAAAAGAAGGAGGATAGAAACAGTAGATAACTCTATTTAACAATCAGCGGTAGAGCGGCCATCTCTATTAAAGGTATATTCCCACATAACAATAAAGTGGCCGTTACAGATCCCCCCCAGAAAAGAAAAGGCTGCCCTCAGCCGTGCACAACTGAGTACAATCACTTTGAACAACCTCATACATGAAAAGTTGTCAAAATAACAAAACAGTAGTATTAAGTATTAAGGCACATACTGGCATACATGACAGTACAGATAGACCAAAATACCAAGTCTGCAGCAGCATATTTCAAACAAAGGAAAACAGTATACAACCAACCACAAACTTAAGATAGGACATTTCCTTTTACAAATTTTCTTTTTTTTTTACACATTTCAACATTGTAACCATGTTATGAAAATGAAATGAAAATACCATTCAAATGAAAATACCATTTCAAATTTTTTGCTTGAAATGTTAACCCTTCTTTTTCTTCAGTGTCACACAAAACATATGAACACATTCACATGGTTGAACACTATTTAAGGTCTAGTTTGTCTGTGTGGTACACATTCATCCACCTATTAGTCGACCAGTCTGAGGTGATTCTTGGTAGACGTCGAGGTCTCAAGTCATAGCTGTGTCTGTCAAGTTCGTAGTCATTATCAGTCAAGTTATTGTTCTGAGTTCCTGAGTCAATTTGAAGGTCAGGCAAAGAATTCACATTGTCCAAAGTACCTGACAGATCATGAACACTTGCTTCTTCAGTCACTCCCTCTGACAAAGAACTGTTAACTGATGTTTCCGCAACAGAATCCTCTGTTTGCACCAACTCCGTTTCAATCGTTGGGTTCCAGGTACGAAAAGGAAGCAGATTTACAACATGAAACACACCTGCGTCCGTCCCCGTATTCACGTCTATGAGTCTGTAGTTCACTTGTGACAGCTTTTGAGCAATTCAGTAAGGGCCTGTATATACAGATGCTAGTTTAGCTGTGAAATTTGCCAGCGCATCTGATCGGGGATGAGTCTTTACTCTGACCAGCTCATCCACGGAGTAAGACACAGGCCGACGTCTCTGGTCGTAGTATTTCTTCCTTTTGGCATGACTTCCCTCCAAAATTGACCGAGCATGATCATGCGCTTCTCTGATTGATGATTCCAAACTTTCTGGGTATGGGATACCAGGCTCGTCCATTCCATCGCAATTAGGCTGAGTCATAATGTCGAGAGGAGTGTTCAATTCTCGTCCGTACAACAACATGGATGGGCTATGGCCAGTGCTTTCGTGTGGTGCAGGTCTCAAGGCAAAGCAAATTTGGGGTAGGTAACGATCCCAAGCGGTGTGCTTGTTACCAACATAAGCACGGATGGCGGTTTTCAGTGAACGATTCACCCTCTCCGTAGCATTCGTTTGGGGGTGATATGCAGTCGTGAGTCTGTGTTCTGACCCCAAGGTAGTGAGTACATGCCTGAAGAGTTCACTTACAAATGGTGACCCTCTGTCCGTGATCAGGTAAGTAGGCGCGCCATGTCACGCAAACACTTCGCTCAGCAACTTGCCAGCAGCAACTTGGGCAGTCGCTTCTCTTACTGCACTGATCTCCACCCACTTCGAAAAATAGTCCACGAAGACCAGGATGTACGCGTTTCCACAGGATGTGCGCGGTAATGGCCCCACAAAGTCCACTCCAGTATACTCCCAAGGTCTTTTGGGGCAGATAGGAATCATAAACCCAGCAGGTTTCCTCTGGCTTGGTTTTGTGAACTGGCAGACAGTACAGGAAGCAACATACTTTTTAGCGTCAGACACCATCTTTGGCCAGTAAAAACGAAGTTTCAGTCTCACTATTGTCTTTGTCATTCCCAAGTGTCCAGCCATTGGGTGATCATGGTAATATTCCATCAAACTCCTCTTAATAGTCGTAGGTGTGTACAGTTTAAGACGCTTCATAGGGTGAAGATTACAAGAAACTCTGTCATCCACGAAGTACAGGAGTCCATCCTGGATCTCATACTGAGACAACTCCTCCGCATTACTCCCAGTCTGTTCCTCCAGCATCCGTAGAAGTTTCCCCGTCTCTGGGTCATTGAACTGCAGCTGCCTAAGTTGCTCCCGATCTGAAAAAATGACAGGTGGTAAAGTATGCAAATCAAGGCTCCCAATTATGGCATAATCAGGCAGAAGTCCCAAGGGTACACTACAGGAAGGAACAGGGTTACGAGAAAGAGCGTCTGGCACTTTGTTGCTTGTCCCTGGCTTATGGACAATATCAAAGTCAAAGTCCTGCAATCTGAGAGACCACCTAGCCAGCCGGCCAGAGAGGTTTGGTTGATTCATTAGCCATCTTAAGCTGCTGTGGTCCGAAAAAATTGTCACATGAAGTCCCTCGATATATGGCCTGAAGTGTTCAAGAGCCCAGATGACGGCCAAGCACTCTTTTTCTGGAGTAGAATAGGGTTTTTCGGACTTATGTAGAGCACGACTTGCATAAGCCACTACAACATCTCTGCTGTTATTGTCCCTTTGCATGAGTGCGGCACCAAGTCCACTGTCGCACGCATCAGTATGAATAAAGAAAGGTAGAGAAAAGTCTGGGAAAGTTAAAACAGGGGCAGAACTCAGTTTTTCCTTGAGAAAATCCATTGCCGTCTGACACTCATTAGACCACACGAAGGGAACATCCATCCTGGTCAATGCAAAGAGTGGTTCAGCTTGGCGGGCATAGTCAGTGATAAAGCGATAAAGATGCCACCACAATATCGTCCAAGTAGACAGCGCACGACTTATAGATGAGACCCGCAAGAACTGTGTTCATAAGCCTCTGGAAAGTGGCAGGGGCATTGCACAAGCCAAAAGGTAAGACCCGAAACTGAAATAATCCACAGTGGGAAATGAAAGCAGTCTTTGGCTTTGAGTTCTCTGCCATCCCTACCTGCCAGTAGCCTCTGGCCAAGTCAATGGTGGAAATGAAAGTCCCTCTAGCCAGAAAATCTAGAGACTCATCAATCCTTGGGAGCGGATACGAGTCCTTGACAGTGATGTTATTGAGTGTACGATAATCGACACAGAACCTTGGCTCTCCTGATTGTTTTGGGACGATGACGACAGGTGAAGCCCAAGGACCCGAAGCAGGTTCAATTATTCCTTCCCTCAACATGTCTTTGATTTGAGACTCAATGAGTTCCTTTTTTGCAGGAGAAGTGCGGTAAGGTGCAAGGTGTACCGGTTTTGCATCACTCGTGACAATCTCGTGTTCCACTAGAGAAGTACATCCCAAATGTCCATCAAATAAACTGCTAAATGTATTGAGTAATTCAGCCAATTTGGTTTTCTGCTCATTATTTAATGATGCTTCTTCAACCTTCTCAGACATGGCAGAAGAACTGGCCTCCAAGCATGACAAATCAAGTCCAGGTATTGTGAAGTCAGCACCCTCTAACTCTTCAAGAGGTAATGGCTCATCACCGAGCACCACAGTCCTGGATGGAACATGGATAGTAACCGAAGATCTCAACATAAAGTCCATTCCCAAAATAACAGGAGAAGATAGACTATGGACAACAGCAAAGCGGTGATAGAAACGCTGGCCCATGAAACCCAAAGATAACCAAATGACACCCTGCGGGCAACAGGATGCTCCATCCGCAAGCCGAATAGGAGGTGCGGACCATGGCTTAACTCTTAAGTCCCCCCCAGGAATAGTCTGGATAACCCCTGATTGCACTGCAGAAAGAGAAGCACCAGTGTCAAGAGTGGCATCGAAAGCATGTCCATAAAGATTAACCTTAACTCTGAATGGGGTATTCCAAGAAGACACGGAAGTAACGTCCTCCACATGACAAAGTGTAGGTCGCTCACTCATGAAAGCATCAGGTAAACGAGGCACATCTATCTTCTGGAGGGAAGATTGCCCCGCCTGAACGTCCTCCCTCCTCTGAAGTTTCCCCTCTGGGCAAAGTCTGAGAGCCCTGTTTCCTCCCCAACGGCCTGGTTAGAGCCATCCATTCTACCAGCACCTGGCCCTCTATCGTCAGTCTCTCTTGAGAGTTCTGGTGGTTCTGTTGAAGACAAATTTGGTTTCGCTCCTCAGCCACAGTTTGGGCAAGTACGAGTGGTGAATCCTGGCAAGGAGCATTTAAAACAGTAAACATCCCTCAAAGGTGCACTGCTCGGCTGTGTCAGAAGCGAACACCCAACACTTGGACCAAGAACTGCATGAAGCTCGTGAGCCCGCAAAAGAAGATCCATGACCGATGGTATTGGTGTGCCATAAAGAGCAACTCTATATTTCTCAAGAACATGCTTCCGTATCAGATCTACTTGCTCTTGTTGGGGTGGGGGGGTTCAACATGTGAGCGACAAAGGTCGGCAGCGGCTCATCGGTTCTTTGCATGCGGTCTAGAATGCCCCTCAGGATACGTTCTTGATTGTCTGAAGGCAGAAAAACCGTCTTAAAAAACTCACAGAACTGGTTCCATGTGGTCAAATGTGTGCTAAGTACAGTAAACCATTTTCTCGGCTCTTTTGACAGGAAACGTGGGAGCTCAAGGAGAATTTGGGCGTCCGTGAGATCCAGGGAGGTTCTGTACACATTAAGTAGTTGAAGCCATTCCTCAGGATTTAGGGAACCATCTGCAGCAAACACAGGTGGCTCGAGCCGTGATTGGTGAAGAATAGAGGTGAGAGCATTTGCAGTGGCATTCATATCTACAGTGGGTGGCTGAGCAAAATGGTTTGTATTACAATTGGCTGTATTGACTGGAACTGACCTTGAGGCTGTAAATGGAGCTTGTGCCAAACTGTAAGGCGTCGAGCTGGCCCAGGGAACTGGTTGCGGGGTAGCAGGCATGGTACACTCCTGATGCGTCAAGCGGTTCATCATGTCTTTTTGTAGGTCTATCGAATCACGCAGGCACTGCTGCAGCACTGCCACCTCAGCTTGTAATAGCTTGACTTGAGTCTGCATGTCTCCAGAATTAGGCTGCGGTAATTCCTGTTCAGAAAAAGAGTCTGCTGCTGTGGGCCAGTCAGTTAAGTCATACTGCAAGTCAGGGTGAGTAGCCATTAT
Source organism: Paracanthobrama guichenoti (assembly GCA_018749465.1). Lineage (NCBI taxonomy): Eukaryota > Metazoa > Chordata > Actinopteri > Cypriniformes > Gobionidae > Paracanthobrama > Paracanthobrama guichenoti. The sequence continues at coordinate 29,850,628 of CM031945.1, forward strand.
GTAGTAAAACACAATCAATGCAAACAATAAATTGAAAAAAAAAAAAACGTAAAGTATTTTTCCACAAATATTGGATTCAAAATCAGTACTCAACCAGAATTATTTCTTCTTTTCTTTTTTTTTTTTACCCACAGTAAAGAACAGTTTTTCAGCAAGATGTTCTCAGATAACAGTAACACTTTAAGTTTCCCCTTTTACAGCACACCAATGTGTTTCAAACAGAATAAAACTGCAAAGTGTAATAGAAAATTGGAAACAAGTAGACTATTTCAATCAAATACATTTTTTTTTTTTTTTGTAAGTAGAGAGCTTTTCCATCAGCACTGGCTTGAAGCAAACTTGCACACCACAGAAATGTCAAGAAAAAAACTTACTCCACGAGTGCAATTCTTCTCACACAGTTTTCACAGTTCCTTATTGGCATTTGTGCATACACGTGAGATTAATGAAAAAAAAAAAAAATTGCGCTGATACAGTACAATACAGTCCAGTACAATTAGTAATCCACAAGGCAAAACGTCGAAAAATATCCAACAGTTCTCATATATCGTCTCAAACAGTCAATATTCTGGCGATCCACGAAAAGAAAATAAGCAATCCGTCAAAACAGTACCTGAAAATCAGTCACGCACCAACCGCATGGTCTCCATTGTTAGCAAGCTAGTCAGCAAAATCCCGTAGCCCATCGCAATGCAAAAACTCTGTACAACGAACTATTCCAAAAAAAATAAAATGTCGAAAATCCTCGTGGGGAAAAGATGACCGGTATGAATCCAGTTGTTCGGGCGCCAATTTATAACGTCTGTCAGAGTGGTTGACAACTGCCCAGATGGAAAATGAAAACGAAACGAAACTCGAGGCGATTAAACTGGTCACTCAAGCTTTTATAGATGGGTTTCGTACCGGCACACTCCTCTCAGACATGTAAAGAGTGAGGTACAAAACAAGGAAAAAAGGAAACACTCCAACAAACATCACAAATAAAAGAAGGAGGATAGAAACAGTAGATAACTCTATTTAACAATCAGCGGTAGAGCGGCCATCTCTCTCAAAACTCAAAAACTCTCTTCACTCAACCAAAAACTCCTCCCCCGTGCATGCGTGCACACAACAACATACACCGTATTAAAGGCATATTCCCACATAACAATAAAGTGGCCGTTACAAAGTAACTAATAAGTTTTAAAATGTGAACTCAACACTTGAGATGATTACCATCAATTCCCCTCACAGATCTCAAACTTTGACTTTTGACTTGACCTTCAGTCACAGTTCTCACTCAAACATCGAAACAATCACACACACAAACACACACAAGCACACACACTCGCTCAGGTCTGAATGAACTCAACACATGTTCCTCTCATGCTCGCTGCTGCTGCACTAAATGTTTATTTCAGGAGGAAGAGCTCAAGCAGCGCTGTGCCCGATGAGAACAATACAGAAATGAGCCTGTCGCTTCATCAAACTGCATAAAGTGTGTGTGATGGTGTGTAGATATGAGGAGAAACACAGCAAACTGCTCGCATCACCTCAGAGACTCGACGCTGCTGTTACTGAACTGAACAAGCAGCTTTGTGTGTGTGTGTGTGTGTTTTCATTGGTGAAAGAAGCTTCTTGCTGGCAGCTGCGTTGGCCAATCGGAATCTGTGGATCAAGAAAACGCTATATGAGGAGAGAGCAGACCCAGAGCAGTTTCACTGTTGTTCCTGAAGTGGCCAGTAGGGGGAGAAGGGTATACGGTAAAATAACAGCATTAAATCGAGGCTCGAAACTTACACAAAAAGTCAGAGGTCTTCAACCCTGCTCCTGGGGACCCACTGTCCTGCAGAGTTTAACTCCAACCCTAACCAAAGACAGCTGAAGCTAATCAAGCTCTTCGGGATCACTTGCTGAAAATACACAGGCAGGTTTGCTGAAACAGGTTGGAAATAAACTCTGCAGGACAGTGGGTCCCCAGGAGCATGGTTGAAGACCTCTGAAATAAGTTACAATGGCCATAGACTTTGTCTAATTGAGTGTTTTTTGTGAATTGTGAATTTAAATATACACGTCAAATAATATATCTGTTACATGTTGTGTTCCCCTGTCACATGTTCCTTTGTTCTGTTTTCCCGCCACTCCTGTGTTTCCATGGTCACCCTCATTATGAGTTAATTTGTCCCAGCTGTGTCCTGTTAGTCTAGTCATCACCTTGTTTCCCCTGTGTATTTAAGCCCTCTGTTTGCCCTTAGTGTTGGTCGGTTCTCGTTTGTTGGTGTTTTCCCTGTCTGTTTCCCGAGTTTATGATTAAAGTTCCAAGTTCCGAGTTCTCCTTCGCCTTCGTGAGTTTGTTCCACACCAAATCCGTAACAGAAGAACCGACCGAAACAGTTTTTTTGCGCGATGTTTTTTCTCCTTTGTTTTGAGTTTTCCCCGTGTTCCCCATGGCCCTTCCCGCTGTTCGTCTTCTCTGCCTGGAGCAGGGAGACTGCCCGCTGGAATTGCACACACGGGACTTCCTGGACCTAGCGTGGCAGACGCACTTCCCTGATTGCTCACTCTGTGGGTTTTACTATGCGGACCTGAGTGAGCGGTCGAAGGCATGCGTTCCAGCGGTCAGTCCGAAGGAGGATTTCGTCGCCTTCGTGGAGTGGGTACTGGTCAATAACAACTCGCCCTTTACCATCGGCCACACTGAGGACAGCATGACCAGTACCACTCCACCACCGCCAGAGACCAGCCATCCACCACCCACCACGACCGGCACGAGGGAGTTGCCTGTGCCCACCGCAGACCGTGGAGACCGGCCTGCCGCGATCGACGAGCTCAAACCCAGGCAGAGGTTGAGAGGAGTCATCGGCCCGGAGCCCGGACCACAGCGAGGGTCTGACCAGGTGCGTGAGCCGGCAACATTGTGCGTCAGGGAGGGATTACTCGTGAAGCTTGAGGGCTGGGAAGGGAGCCCCGTCCACCACCCAGCCCCGGTGGAAGTAACGGGGACCTCTGGCGGTTACCTCGAGGAACTACAAGACTTTTTCAAGGAGGATCTTATTGACTTTTTTTGGAGAGGCTATCCCCAGTCCCCCTGTGTCTCCAGTGCTCCTTGCATCTCCAGTACTTCCTGTATTCCCTGTCTCTCCAGCGTCCCATGTTTCTCCGGAGTCTTCAAAACTCCCACCCAGCCTCCCTCTCCCACCTCCTCAGTCAGCCAGTTCCTCAGCCCTGCCTTCACTGCTGTCCTTCAGCCCCTCTGCTCCTCCCACATGCAGTGTCGTCTCGCCTCGGGTCTTCTGTCCAGCAGTTCCGCCCTACACAGATGATCCCCTGTCGTCACTGCCAGTCTCCTCACCCTGCACTCCACCACGGCCTGTCGACACACTTGGCTAAGCCTTGGCTCCTCCCCCCCTCGGCTCCACCGGACACCTTCGGCCATACGGCTTCCCGGGCTCCCTTGTCTCTCCGGCTCCGCCTTGGTCAGTCGTCGTCCTGCCTACACCTTCGGTTTCGTCTGGCTCCGCCTTCCCCCCAGCTCCGCCTTCATCCTCGGTCGCACCGGCTCAGCCTCTGTCCTGTGGTGTTCCGGCTCCACCTTGGACGCTCGTCGCTGCGGCTTCACCTCGGTCTCCTGGGCCTCCAGTCTCGTGCGGGCTCATCGACCTGGCAGCTCCTCCAGTGGCTCCATCATCACTGGCTGGTCTCTGTGCCATCTGGCTCCTGCTCCAGGCTCCCCACTGGCTCCTCCCTCCTTCCACACCCCATGGACCCATGTTTGGACCTTTCCCCTGTTTTTGTGCCCGCCTCCAGAGCCCCCCACTCCCGCTGTTCCTTTTACGGCGCGAGGACGCGCCTACTCGGGGCGTAATGTTACATGTTGTGTTCCCCTGTCACATGTTCCTTTGTTCTGTTTTCCCGCCACTCCTGTGTTTCCATGGTCACCCTCATTATGAGTTAATTTGTCCCAGCTGTGTCCTGTTAGTCTAGTCATCACCTTGTTTCCCCTGTGTATTTAAGCCCTCTGTTTGCCCTTAGTGTTGGTCGGTTCTCGTTCACGTTTGTTGGTGTTTTCCCTGTCTGTTTCCCGAGTTTATGATTAAAGTTCCAAGTTCCGAGTTCTCCTTCGCCTTCGTGAGTTTGTTCCACACCAAATCCGTAACAATATCAGATAGACAGTGCAGTGATTTTTACTGATTAAAACATCTGTCGATAATTCAGTTACACATAGTTGTATCAGATGGGCAATGTAATTGTCATCATTTAAGCAATGGATTGTTTAAAAAATAAAAGACATTAAATGAAAAGGGATTTTTTTATTTATCAAATCAAACAATTTTTCGGTTTATAAAGATTTGTTTTATGCAATATGTGGGTAAAATGGCCATAAATGTGTAGTTCCACTGTACAACATGTCATGAAAAAGAATAGGAGTAATAGTGTGATAATAGGAGGAATAATTAGCAGTATTTTCACAATCACAAAAAACTACATCTTGTGTTTATTGAGAAAGTGACTGGCATGGTTATTTTGTGATATTTAAGGAGATTAAGATCACTTTATATTGCATCTGACTTCTGAAGCTAATTTTATTTTTAAATGCTTATTTTTATGCTTTCGTCCGATTTCTCCCTGTTTCTTTTTTTTGTTGTTTTTTTTAAGAATGTTCTCTTTTATATATTCTTTTGTCATTGAATGTGTTAAATAAAATACATTGACTGAACAGCTGGAAATGTGTCATTTATACTTGACAAGGTATGCATTTGCACTGAAATTATCTCTCTCTCTCACACACACACACACACACACACACACACACACACACACACACACACACACACACACACACACACACACACACACACACACAGCCGTGGATCATCAGGGAACGCCACACACACACACACACACAGCTGAGGATCATCAGAGAATGACACACACACACTTTAAAAGTCATTAAAATTAATACAATCTTAAAAGTCATTGACATTTCTATAATTCATATAATGTTTAATTATCAGGTATAAATATCTGAAAAATCTCTCTGTGAGTAAATGAATGATTGAAAATGAATGAAGAGCTTTGCATCAGGTCTGAATGACACTATGACACACATTATGACAGATATCAGTGCATTCAGGAATAAAACCGAATGAACCAAACGCCATGACATGAGTTTCAGCAACAGTTTAAACTCTTTACCAAACACTTGCCACCATCAGTTTTTGAACATGTTCCCATCATACAGATCTTTTATGATATCTTATAGATAAACATATGTGTTTACCTGAGAGAAGAGAAGAGAGAATGATCAGTCCCAGCAGACACAGATCACACTTATCAGCCTTTTTCTGTTTCTGTCAGTCTTTCTGTTCTTTATATAGTCACAGCTCTTCCGTTATCATCATCAGCTCCTCCTGTGGTTGTGAACTTCCTCTGATCTGACCGTCTGAGTGTTTAGTGCTGACTCTATGATACAGAAGCCTTTCACTGACACTATATCACTATAACTATAAACCCAAGATGGCGCCGAGTATGGCGGCCGTGTTGCGAGCACCGAGCAAACTTTGCGGTTTTTCGTTTGTTTTACTTGTTTTTATGTTGTTCTACGTGTTGGATGTTGTTTGTATAACTGTCTACAACAGACACACGCTTCTAAGCATAGGTTCCTATGTCGCGAAGCGTGAACCGGACTTTGAGTTCTTGAAGGCTGGCGCCCTGTTTACAGACACCGCATCTGAGCCCTTTGTCTGGGTCGCACGGGCGCGACGGAGGAAAAGTCGCTGGAAAAGAGGGAAGAGAGCCGGCGTCCTAGTAAGACTCAGACGTCGTCCCCTCCGACCTCCTCTCCCAACCATTCTGCTGGCTAACGTTCAGTCACTGGACAACAAACTCTGTGAACTGCAGGCACGCGTCTCATACCAACGAGAAACAAGGGACTGCTGCATTATTTGCCTCACAGAAACCTGGATGTCTGCAGTGGTTCGAGACTCAGCCATCGAGCTCACAGGGTTCTCCGTGCACCGTTTGGACAGAACGAAAGAGCTCACGGGGAAAAGCAGAGGTGGGGGTGTTTGTTTATTTGTCAACCACTCGTGGTGTGACGAAAGGAACCTACACTCCATTAATTCCTTCTGCTCCCCTGATCTGGAATTTCACATGCTTCTGTGCCGACCATTCTGGCTACCGAGGGAATTTACAGCGGTCATAATCACAGCTGTTTATATTCCTCCTCAAGCCAACACAGAACAAGCACTCAAGGAACTGTATGGGAATATAAGTGAGCAGGAAACCGCGTACCCAGAAGTAGCGTTTATTGTTACGGGGGACTTTAACAAAGCCAACTTCAGAACAATAGCCCCAAAATACTTTCAGCACATCACCATTAACACGCGTGGTGATCGTGTACTGGACCACTGTTACTCTCCTTTTCGGACGCATACAAATCTCTCCCGCCCACCTTTTTTGGCAAATCAGATCACTCTTCCATCCTGCTCCTGCCTGCTTACAGGCAGAAACTGAAACGGGAAGCACCCGCCCTCAGGACAATCCAATGCTGGTCGGACCAATCAGACGCTACACTACAGGACTGTTTTGATCACGTGGACTGGGACATGTTCCGGGCAGCTTCTGATGACGACACAGAGGTGTACTCAGAGACTGTAACGTGTTTCATCAGGAAGTGTGTAGAAGACGTTGTGCCGACTAAAACAATCCGTATCTACCCCAACCAAAAACCGTGGATAAATAGCGATGTTCGAGCAGCCTTGTCAGCACAAACATCCACTTTTAAATCCGGTAATGTTGATGATCGCAAACAAACCAGTTACGATCTCAGAAAATCCATCAAAGCCGCAAAAAGACAATATAAAAACAAAGTTGAAGATCAATTCAACACCAACGATGCAAGAAGTATGTGGCAGGGAATCAATAACATCACAGACTTTAAAGGGAATAAACCAGCTACTGTGAACATTGCCGCCTCTCTACCGGATGAGCTGAATAACTTTTATGCTCGTTTCGAGGCTCACAACACCGCCCACACAGAGCGCGCTCCCGCAGCTGCTGCAGGAGATGTGAGTGCACTCACCGTCTCCGTCGCGGATGTAACCCGATCCTTCCGACGGGTAAATATCCGGAAGGCTGCGGGTCCTGATGGCATCCCCGGCCGCGTGCTCCGAGCATGCGCATTACAACTAGCCAGTGTTTTCACAGACATTTTCAATCTCTCCCTCTGTCTGTCTGTGGTTCCCTCATGCTTCAAAAAATCCACTATTGTGCCAATACCAAAGAAAAGCAAAACCACCTGCTTAAATGACTGGAGGCCCGTTGCTCTCACACCCATCTTCAGCAAGTGCTTTGAGAGACTCATCAGAGATCACATCTGCTCTGTGCTGCCTTCATCATTGGATCCGCTATAATTTGCATATCGTAGTAACCATTCTACAGATGATGCTATTCCTTTCACCCTACACACTGCTCTCTCCCACCTGGAAAACAAGAACACCTATGTGAGAATGATGTTTGTGGACTACAGCTCAGCATTTAACACCATAGTGCCCACTACACTTGTTGCGAAGCTCCAGACTCTGGGACTAAACAGATCTCTGTGCAGCTGGATCTTGGACTTCCTGACAGGCAGAAGTCACGTGGTCAGAATGGGCAACAACACATCATCCCCTCTGACCCTCAACACTGGTGCTCCTCAGGGCTGTGTCCTCAGCCCACTCCTGTACTCCCTGTACACACATGACTGTACAGCCACATACAGCTCCAACGTCATTGTCAAATTCGTCGATGACAACGGTGACAACGGTGATAGGCCTGATCACCGACAACGATGAGACGGCCTACAGAGAGGAGGTGAGCACTCTGACTAAATGGTGTCAGGAGAACCACCTCTCACTCAACACCGACAAGACCAAGGAGCTGGTGGTGGATTTCAGGAGACAGAGCAGAAAACACAAACCCATCACCATCGACAAGACACCAGTTGAGCGGGTTAACAGCTTTAAGTTCCTCGGTGTCAACATCAGTGAGGATCTCACCTGGTCCACACACACCGACGCAGTGCTGAAGAAGGCACATCAACACCTCTTCTTCCTGAGACGGCTGAGGAAGTTTGGAATGAGCCCCAGCATCCTCAGATCCTTCTACACGTGCACCATAGAGAGCATCCTGACAGGCTGCATCACGGCCTGGTTCGGAAACAGCACCGCTGGCAACCGTAAAGCTCTGAAGAGGGTCAGGAAGACGTCTCCGCAGCATCCGATCCCGCACTAGCCGACTTAGGGATAGCTTTTTCCCTCAGGCTATCAGACTATTGAACGCTCAAAACTAATACTCTCTACAGCATACTCCCACAATATGGCATGCCACACACCACACTCAACTATAACAGTTGTAAGAATGGATTTCACCTGAGAGCAAACTCAAGAGATCTAAACTGCACCAAGACAATAAAACTTCACTCATCTGAATAAGAAAAAACAAGACTCAATCTTATCTCCTCCCCTGCCGAGTTCTGACCCTCTCACTCTTCCTGCCTCGGAGACCACACAATCATGCAAATCTCACAGATACTGCCACAAGGTGTTTTCTTTGACTTTTGGTGTTTCTGGTAAACAGGTTTCATTCCCACATCAGAGGAACAGGTCATAATAAAGACAACAGAGCTTGTTCCCCTGGTGTGGGAGATGCTCAGAAAGATCTTTTGATAAACATTTGCTGTCATCCCCCAAAGCTAGGTGTGACCATTTGGTCACGAGAAAAGATTCAACCAAAAGCTGCATAAATATTTGGGTGCTAAATGTTTATTGTTCTTTTGTTCTGGTTGAGTATTTAAAGGAAATGGGCAGACCACTCAGGAAAGCATCTGTAACCAGAATTTCCCACGCTGTTGAAGTGTGTCTCTATTGCCAGGTAACAATGACTCTTTGAAACTATTTTTTATGTTTTTTAGAATGATTTTTTATATTGTATGCTGATCAGTTGTGTATTATGGATTCTTTCTAAATTCCTTTATTTTGATATGTTTACCTGGCTAGAATAAACATTAATCTTGATTTATCTTGTATGAGTCTAAATTCCTTTATTCAAGTAGTGTCGCATGAGGAGTTTGTAGGAGTTTCCGTAAATCTTTCTGTCAGGACAGATCCATACCGAGGACCCCATGACCGGAGCATGGCGCTAAGCATGAGGGGCAATCCGATTTCTGACTGTCACTGTTATTAACAAGTTACAGCTCTCGTGACTATTACTAAAATTACACTTTCTGTTATGAGTAAGCATGTGTGACTCACTTAAAGGTAAAATAGTTCACTCTGTAATCCTCTGTAATCTCAGAACTGGCTAATTTTGCGTCTGTGAGGTAATGTAATTATAATCGCGAGCATTATCCTCTGAGCGACTCCAGGTCCCATGGAGGAACGAATATTTGCAATTAAGAGATACTAAGAAAATCAATGATCTAAATTAAATCACAACTAAACTTATGATCAGCTGTTAAATTACAAATGCAACGAAATTACAAAGAATTGGAGTCAGATAAAATTATTCATGGAGTCAGATTTTAAATTGGATCTTCACATTTTAATAAATTAAAGTGATTTTTCTAGAAGCGCCAGAAAAGACATACACGCAGAAGTCCTTCGACCAACTGCTGGATTCCTACGTTGGGCCAATCAGCTGGACCTTACAAAGTGGTGACTGCCCTCCGTAATCTCCCAGTCTCAGGAGAGTGACGTCTTTTTGGCGCGACAATTCAGATCCAAGCCGAGGGAGCATGAGGTTTGAGGTTCTACTTTTCTGTCTACAAATGTCCTGGTAAGTCAATTTTTTGTTTACCTTTTAGAAAGTGTTGAGGGAAAACCTAGACACACCCAATATAAACACATTTGTAGAACGGGTCGGTATACCCACATTAGACCGGAGACCGTAGAAATCCGGTGGTGTTTAAGATTATTAGAAAACAACATGGCTTGTCAGGGAAATGGTAGTTTGAGTGTAGATAAGGAGGTAATGGACACTCTTGGAGTGCAAATTAAAGATCTTCTCTTTCGCTTGCGTAACAAGGGAGTAGATTTTGAGTGGAGCAATGATAAAATTTTTGCCTGGTACAGTACCGAGGGCCGAAAATTAGAAACTAAAGCTCCTTTTAAGAAAATTCTGGTCGCGATCGTCTATATGCTACGTCGAAACGATTTGACAACTATTACAGAAAATGAACGCGTAATAGCAAACATAAAAGAACTAGAAACGCAGTGATCAGACGAGCTAAAAAAGCTAAGAGCACAGGTCGAAGCATCTGTGTATGATAAACAAACTTGGGCAAGACAGGGCAACGCGATGGAATCGAAAATGAAAAAGCTTGAAAAGAAGCTTCGATTAGATAAAGAATACACATCTGCGCTCGAAGAATGTTGCGAATCAGCAGGATTTCCTGTATCTGCGGTAAAAGTCGCGGCGATAAACAGTAAAATTGGTAGCGAGATAAATAGCGACAGTGATGATGACGTTGCAGCTCTATCAAGCAGTATGCAAGGCCATCTGGACCTGAGAGAGCGTGAGTTTTCCCTAGAAACCGTGAATGAGGAAAATAGGCCCGAAAAGCCGAAACAAGATTCAAGATTCAAGAGTTTTATTTGTCACATACACAGTTATATACAGAATATACAACCGGCAGTGAAATGTAAACAGGTCCGCTCCATGGACAGTGCAAATTCACAGTTAAAAACACAAGGAAGAAATTATAATAGAAATAGGATATAAAAAAAGTACTATCTATATATATATATATATATATATATGTCTATATCTGTAGAATTATAAATAATCAAGTCAAGAGAAAAAAAAAAAAAAAAGGTAACAAATAAGGATAAAGTGGAATAAAATAATTGAAGTAGACTTTGCAGTGAGTAAACTGTAGACTTATAAATATGTGGTTAACAAATGTATAAGAGTATAATGTGCAAACAGGTTTATAACAGGTTGTTACACAGTAACAACGAGAACAGAAAGTGCAGTGCAATGTCAGTGTATCGATGTTTATCCTGACGTGAAGTCACGTGATGTTAAGTTCAGGAGTCTGATGGCCTGGGGAAGAAGCTCCTCCTGAGTCTCTCAGTTTTGGCCATCAGGCTTGGAAGCGCTTACCAGATGGTAGCAGCGTGAAATGAGGGTTTGCAGGGTGATTAGAGTCCTTGATGATCTTGGTAGCTCTACCTTTGCAGCGTTTGGTGTAGACGTCCTGCAGAGACGGAGAGCTGACCCTGAGATACGCTCGGATAAGCGCACTACTCTTTGCAGGGCTTTGCGGTCATGACTGGTGCTGTTCCCATACCACGCTGTGATGCACTGAGTTAAAACACTTTCTATCGCCCCTAAATAGAAAGTTTTTCAGGATAGCTGGTGAAACCCTGAATTTCCTCAGCTGGCGCAGGTGGTACAGTCTTTGCCTGGCTTTTTCACCTGTGTCTGAATGTGAGCAGTCCAGGTCAGGTCCTCGGAGATGTTTACTCCCAGGTACTTGAAGCTGCTCACTCTCTCTACTGGTGACCCGCTGATCATGAGGGGGAGTATGTCCGTTGCTGTCTCTTCCTGAAGTCCACAATCATTTCTTTGGTCTTGCCAACATTCAGAGAGAGACAGTTGTCCTGGCACCATGATGTTAGATGCTCCACCTCGTCCAAGTATGCCGTCTCATTGTTGTTGGAAATGAGGCCCAGGACAACAGTATCATCAGCAAATTTGATGATAGAGGTGGAGCTGTGTGTGGACAAACAGTCATGCGTGTAGAGAGAGTAGAGCAGGGGACTCAGGAAACAGCCCTGTGGAGCTCCCACACTCAGGGTGATGGAGGTGGAGGTGGACTGGCCTATTCTCACCACCTGAGGCCTGCCAGTGAGGAAGTCCTCAATCCAGTGGCAGAGAGAAGGATTCAGGCCGAGATCCAGGAGTTTGGAGGTTAGCTTGGTGGGAACTATGGTGTTAAAGGCTGAGCTATAGTCAATAAATAGCAGTCTTACGTAGTTCCCACTTTTGCTGTCGATGTGAGTGAGGGAGGAGTGGAGGACATGAGAGATGGCATCTTCAGTCGATCTATTGGGACGATAGGCAAACTGAAGAGGGTCCAAAGTGTCAGGAATGAAGGCGCAAATGGTGTTTTTAATGAGTCTCTCAAAGACCTTCATGACTATAGACGTGAGAGCCACTGGACGATAGTCATTTAGGCAAGAGGGTTTACTGTTCTTAGGGACAGGGATGATGGTGGATTTTTTGAAGGAGGTGGGGACCACAGATGTAGCGAGGGACTCATTAAAGATAGATGTAAACAACCCGGTGAGCTGATCAGCACAGGACCGCAGAACACGACCTGAAATACCATCCGGCCCGGCAGCTTTCCTAACGCCCACACGCTTGAGTGCTCTCCGAACTTCATCCTCCGAGACAGAGATCACGTGATTGTTGCTGCTCTGAGTAATTTCCTCTAACGCGCCACTTGGCGGAGTCGCGTTACGCGGTTACAGTCAAAGCGAGCATAGAAAGAGTTTAACTCGTTCACGAGCAACGGATCAACGCTTGCCTCTGCAGAGGATTTAGATCCAAAGGAGCAGATGGACCTCAGACCTTGCCACATGCGCCGCGAGTCGTTGAGTTGGAAATGAGACTCCACTCGGTCTTTATAACGGAGTTTTGCGGCTTTAACTGCTCGCCTGAGAGCATAGCAGGACGATCTGTATTCATTCATATTCCCTGAATGGAGACCGGCGTTGTAAGCAGCAGTGCGTGCGCTTCACTGCCGTATGGATTGAATTGTCCACCCACGGTTTCTGATTTGAGAAGGACGTTATTGTTATTGTTTGCGTGGCTTGCTCTGTAAGCGTGTTGATGAAGCAAAGCGCCACGCCTGTGAACTCGCTTACGCCACCTGAACTCGCCGAACATGTCCCAATCCACATCGCCCAGAGCTGCCTGTAGCGCGGTCTCTGAGTGGGGTGACCAACGCTTAACTTCCCGCCTCACCGGGGGTTCCTGGAGGAGCTTTTGTTTGTATTCGGGAGTGAGGAAAATGGCGGCATGATCCGATTTGCCAAACGCTGGAAGTGACCGCGCTTTATAGGCGTTCTTAAACGGAGAGTAGCAGTGATCCAGTGTGTTTGCTCCTCGTGTGGGGCAGGAGACGTGCTGATGAAAGTTTGGCAGGACTTTCTTTAGGTTTGCTTTGTTAAAATCGCCCGCGACAATGAATGCCGCGTCGGGATGTTGGTTTATGACGCCGCTGGCAACATCATGAAGGCCAGATAAAGCCAGCGCTGTGTCTGCCTGCGGTGGAATGTAAACGGCGGTCGCGACAACCGCAACATGGGACCCACGTAGTCCCATAATGACTCAAACTAAATCAGGCTCGGTTCACCGAAAACCAGTGAACATTGCTGTGCTTAAAACAATGAAAAATGCAGATAATGAAGTCACTACCATTAGCCGCCCTTTAACTTGCGAAGAATGCACAAAACACAAAGAAGTTGTGGGAATGATGCCCCGAAAAGGCCCGTTCTAACCCTACTGGGACAACTTAATGTTACAGGCATCAGTGTACAAATTAGAGATCAGGGACGTTTGGCAAGTAGCCCTCCTTACTATTCCAGACGAGCTAAAACCAAAAATGCCCCGTGAATTGAGAAGTGGAGAAATTGTAGTCAAACAGGAAGATGAGGACGAAAACGATGTGTATGAAAGATTGAGGGGGACTCTATTAGAGTTAAGGGGACCAACACACGCTGAGTGGAGTAGAATTTTAGAAATAAAACAGGCAAATAAAGAACCGTTTGAAATTTATGCTGAGTGCCTATGGGTGACTTACAAAGAGCATTCAGGGTTAGAAGATGCACAGCGCGATCAGGAAGTTTTACTACAACTCCTGAAAAATAACGCCAGTTCCCATATACAGCAGGCATTAGCTCACGGAGCCGATCCACCAGAGAATACCTACAGGTCATTGGTGGATTGGGCTTCCAAAATAGAGGCCAGACTAAAACAAAACACAGCTCGTTCCATTGCAACAACACAATGGTTGGCCGAAGGAAAAGGTGTTGGAGATCCTAATCCTAAACCTCAGATACCGCCTCGTTGTAAGTATTGCAAGAAAATCAATCATACCGTTTAGAACTGTCTTAGATTGAAACGCGTGCAAAACAATCAAACCATGCACTCTAAAAATGACAGTGACATTCTCAGGCGTTTAGGGAATTTGATTGCAGGGAAGGATAATTCAGAAAACAGCTTGAAGCAAACTGAAGAAAAACCAACGAGCCAAGATAGCCCGTATAATAAATTGCAGACAGAGCTCGCAGCCCTGTTAGCGAAATTTAGCGAACCCCAATAGGGGTGCGTGGCCTCCGTCGCTATAGGAAGCGTTGTCACCAGCGGTAACCGAATCAAAATACGAGCTAATCTTGGAGGCCGGTTAGTTAATATTCTCGTTGATTCTGGAGCCGCCTGCTCTTGTACGAACCTTCCGGTACCCCTAAGTACGAGAACAATTCAAATTAAAGGTATAGGCGATACTTTGATGACCGCAACACAAACAAAACCAGTGAGACTCGATTTGGGCATGGTAGTGCAGAACAATTCTGAAGAAATTCTACAGAACAATTCTGGTATTTACCAGAGAATAGTGAAGGAACTGTGCTGGGAATGGACATTATGAGAAAGCATGGATTTGTCATTCATTGCTTTGAAAAACAAATTGAACTACAAACAAATAAAACCACAAAGAGATGCTTGCCTAAAGGCAATGCAAGCATTATGTCCATCTCCAGTTCAGATCTGATTCAACTTCTCATCAGCAAACACAGCAATGTTTGGGCTAATCATGAACACGACTGCGGCCTTGTTGACTTTGAGGTATGCATCGAGGGAGAGCCCCTTCCCCCGCAAAAACAATACCGCATCAAGCCAGAGGCAGAGGTCGCTGTTCATGAGATAGTACAACAGCTTGAGAAAAGAGGAATAGTTCGGCGATGCAGTTAAACTACAAACTCCCCATGTCTGCCAGTGCCAAAACCTAATGGTAAATGGCGTCTGTGCATTGATTATCAGCGTCTCAACAAAGTTTTACCCAAAGCGACACCAATAGTACCAAATCCAGCTACTATTTTATCACAAGTCTCAACCAATGCTTCGTGGTTCACAGTGCTTGACATCAAAAATGGTTTCTGGTCTCTTAAAGTTAAACGAGAAGACCAATGGAAACTAGCATTTACTGTAAACCAAATGCAGTATACATGGGAATGAATGCCACAGGGCCTTCACAACAGCCCAGCCATTTTTCACAGAGCTGTGGCAGATGTGCTCAGTCCCTTACTAGGGAATGGCAAGGTCGTTCACTATGTAGACGACATTTTGATAGCTACAGAAGAACCACTTGAGAACCACTTGCAGGTTGATGACGTTTTGTATAGGTTGGGTGACACAGGCTTTAAAATGAACAAAGAAAAAGCCCAAATTGCACTAAAAGAGGTACACTACTTAGGGTACACTCTGACGCAAAGCCACAGAGCCTTAACAGACGATAGAAAGAAATGCATTGCCGAACTGCCTCGACCTCATACTTTAAACTCGCTGCAAAAAGTATTAGGAACAGCAAACTATCTTCGAGAGTTTATCCCTGATTTTGCAAACACCGCTGCGCCGTTGTATTCTCTTCTAAAAGGAAAAACAAAACCAAATGATGTGCTTGAATGGATTGACGAACACGAACAAGCTTTTAGCGATTTGAAACAGCGTTTGTGCTCCGCGCCTGCCCTGGGACTGCCCACCGTATCCAAAGCTTTCCACATTCAGGTAGACACGCATGAAATAACACTAAGCGGAGTCTTAGCTCAGGAACATGGGGGAAAACTGCGTCCAATCGCGTATTACAGCCGTAAGAAATCTCTGGTCGAGCAAGGATTCGACCCATGTACACAGCATGTGCTAGCGGTGCATTGGATGCTAAAAATAACAGAACCCATTGTCGGTTTTCAACCTGTTGTTGTACATACCATGCACACACCTGTACGAATGCTGCTACAGGGCCGAATAAAGGGAGTTTCCTCCCAACGTTTAGCGAGATGGCTAGCAGACATTCAAGCGTGTGAAATTACAATAAAAAACACACAAATTTTGCCGCATCTGCTCGGGGATGTTGAGGGAAATCCACACACATGTCAGCCTGTCAAAGAGGCACAAAGCCTTGTACATGACCAGCCATTACCAGGCCAAGCACCTGTGTACATAGATGGTTCCCGATTCTGGCAGAATGGTAATTTTTATGCTGGATGTGCTGTGTGGGCTCCCCATCTTCCCGAAACGGATGCGAGACAACAATTGTTGTTTAAATTACCATCTAGCATATCCGCGCAAGAAGCCGAACTCATTGCATTGCTAGAAGCGATTAAGGCACACCCTGAACCGCTTTGCGTGTATACAGACAGTCAGTATGCGTTTGGTGTTGTAACTGATTTTATGGCCCAATGCCAGTTGTGAAAATTCCTCACCTCCGCCGGAACGCCTATAAAACATTTCAGCACTATAACGTCAATATGGCAAGCAATACAAGCACGAGAAACCCCCATTTCTGTTGTGAAAGTGCGTGCACACATCAACAAAAACCCTGATGTGCATGAGGAAAACAATAAAGTTGTTGACCAATTGGCTAAGCTGGCTGCAGTAAACGGCGACCAGTGGGAAAAAGAGACACCCTCTGCTTCTGTGGCAAGTGCTGTCCAAGTCACACCCATTGACCTCAAACAGTATCAACAAGATCTGTGGGTCTCTAATGGAGCGCTTGTACCGCGCCTGAAGCAGGATCAGATGGTGAATGTAATTGAAGGCATAGTAATTCGAGATGGAAAATTTGTCGTTCCAGAAGCTGTCCAAAAACCAATAATCAAATTATACCATGAGTATGCGCATGTATCGGCGACAAGAACCACGCAGTTGATACAAAATCAGTTTTGGTGGCAGGGAATGACAGCTGACATTGAAAGATGGTGCAACACCTGTGTGGTGTGTGCTACCATCAACCAAGGAAAGCACGGCCGAACAAACCTACGTAGGCCAGAACCACCGAAAGGACCCTGGGAGTCCTTACAAATGGATTTCATTGGTCTACTATCCAGTGCCAAAGGGGGGTATCGGTATTGCCTTGTGATAATTGATAAATTCTCAAAATGGGTTGAAGCAATTCCCACTCGGAATAACACGGCAAATACTGTGGCACGTGTGATGGCGAACCAAATCATCCCTCTTTGGGGGGCACCAATTCAAATTGAATCCGATCAGGGGACTCATTTTACTGGACAAGTGATGAAAAACATGTGCAAAATGCTAAACATCAAGCAAAGATTCCATATTCCATATAGGCCACAAAGTTCAGGGAATGTTGAACGATCTAACCGCACCATAAAAGAAAACATTGCAAAACAGATAGCACAACACCAAAACAGGTGGATTGATGCCTTACCCACAGTTCTGACTGTGTTACAGAGCAACCCCATCAAAAGCTACAGGCATTAGCCCATATGAGCTTATGACTGGAAGGGTGATGAAGTTGCCCATTGATCCAGAAATTTCCCAGCAGACCTGGGGCCTCTCATGCTTGCAACTCAGCAAACTGTGTTGGTGAAACTGCAAGAAAGATTGAAGGTGCTGCACACACAGGCTGTACTGAAACAACAACAGTCAGACCTGTCAAATGATTCGCAATTTAACCAAATCTCTGAAACAAAATTTTCAAAAGGAGATGTGGTTATGGTACGCGTCTTCGTGAAACAAAATGCATTTTCCCCTAGATGGCACGGGCCCTATGAAATTAACGCTGTTTGTAACAGTTGTGTGGCCGTGAAAATCAGAGGAAAATTGAAATGGTACCACATGTCCCAGTGTAAACCATTCAAAGGTTCAGTGAATTAAATATGATTTTTCATTTTCTTCTTCTCAGGAGGATCACTGCAATTCCATGGAGGCCGGATGCCAGGGTGGTATCCGGACCAACCTGCATCGAATTGGGACAACGCATCACACTCACACACACCCTAGGATGCGAGAGATGGGTATGGAAATATACCAAGGGGCCATTCACATCTTACACTCCAATTACATACAAAGAAATAGTCACATGGCCCCCCGGATTAGCACCGGAACCAAATTGCACCACAAAAATCTGCTGTAATACAGGTTCTACCCATCTCCCATACCAAAACCTTACCGGATACACACATGCACCCCAAGTTCACCATAATCTTACGGCCTGGGACCAACTTAAAATGTACCCAGATTCAGAAATTGGTAGGATGTACACATTTTATGAGAAGAACAATTATGGCACAGATCCAAAAAAAATTTTACTTCATTAAAGATCTTGAATCTACAACATATAGGTGCACACACACAACAACACATAACCATACACATTTAAAGTTTACTGAGCTTCTTTTTGATCTAACAAAGAGGGCACCTAATAGCAATGTAAAAACATTTGTTTGGACTAGTCGGAAAGAAGGAACATACTGTGTGGGAAAATGTGAGGCAAATATGGACAATTTTACTAGCCCTCACAATTGCTCATGGACTTTACACCATTGCTTTAATTTGACTACCTGTGGATACGAGAAACCCACACAGTGTCCAAAATTACATCCCACCCCTCCAGGTGGTCTGATCAAAGGAAATGTAAATAAGACATTGCTTCATGATGTCAACCTTGTGATAAGTTTCAAGTTTCAAGTTTCAAGTTTATTTGTCATTACACATGTACAAGTACAGTATAACGAAATGAAGTTTGGAGCAAGCCTCCGGGCCGCAGCCTTTTCAGGCGCCGCCACACGCTCTCCAGAAATACAAGAATGCAGTTGGCAAGCATTACATAGCAAACACAACAAAACATAACATAACGCAGTACACGTGGTCACGTGATGGGATTTTTTTGTATGGAGTGGGAGAGGAGATAGATAAAGACAGGCAGACGGATGGAGGGGGGCTGGATAGTTGTGTATGGTGCGAGTGAGTCTGAGATTGTGTTGCACAGGGAAAGATAGCAGACCAAGCTGTCAGGCTGACCTCCCAACCGAGAGATAGGGACAAGTGAGGTTCGGTGGGGTAGTTGAATTAGGTCAGGCAAATACAATTTTTTTTTTTTTTATCCATTTGATGATCTTCGGTAATTTGTCCGGCTCATAAACAATCAATCAGATCTGGTCCTCAGCATTCGCGTCCGGTCTGTGCAGTGTCCCTAGACATTACGTCCAGCCTCATGGCCAGACCGATTACAGTCCGTAAAAGTTCTACCCCCGATGGAGCCCACTCTTCCCTGCGTATCCGCAGTCCGGACTGCGTTGTTACGGTTCAGTTCCTCAATTCGTATCACTCTCTGATCTAATTCCTTCAAACGGTCACACACAGCCCCGAAGCATTCCTTAATTTCCACAGACAGCGGCTGGGTGAATTTGCTTGCAGCTGTCTTACCAATCTTCCGATAGGTCAGGGCAATCCCAAAGCCAAAGAATAGGAACCCCGCCATCAATAATCCAATCATGTATAAATCTTCCGCATCCTCCACGGACAGAGCCTCAAGGCACAGGACTTGCCAGTTGTTCCATGCGTCCCTCACGTACCCTGCAGCAAAGGTCCCGTCCGGGCAGGTGGGTTCTCCCGGGGCACCCTTCCTTTGTGAGAAAATCCTATCGATCACGCTGATTGACCAGTTAATCAATTCCATTTCAGTATTTTCAGGAGTCCAGCAAGCAGCGGGTCAGCGAGAAAAAGAAGGACAAAAAAACAGAGCGCCAGAGCACAGCGGGAGCAGAGTGAAAACACGTCTGCACTCAATGAAGGACAGAGTCAAGAGACAAGACAAGAGATAACACATGTGACGAATAACATCTCTAATATTTTGTCTGCTTATGTAAAACACTGTAACATTAATGACAAAACATACACATGGCTACAGTCACGCGTCAATGATTTAGTTTCTGATTACAAAAATAGACTTGCAGTCCAAATTCCACCTGCTCGTACTAAACGAGACCTGCTTGGAAATATAGCAGGCCTTTTTGGTTCAGTCAATTCTATATCCAACACCTACAAAATAACAGGTCAATCTCAATTTTCAACATGGTTGGCAAATCAGGTGGCCACTGGTTTCCAACACATCACTAATAGTAACGAGAATATTATCAAAGTGGTCAGATCTGAAGCGCAGGTGCTTCTGACGACCAGCCAGACAATTTTCAATCAGACCCGTACCATCGAGCATGACTTAGCCTGTAGGTTGTATGCGCAAGATTTGTTTACTGCAGCAAGACAGGAGATTTTAGATCTTCGTCTCCATAAAACACCTAGGCATGTTTTAATTGATCTTATTGAAATTTTAGACCTGCATAGATGGCTTGCATTAGAGAAAATTAAGAATATTAATTACTCTGAATTATTATCAACGTTAATGATGTATACTGGAAATGAATGTGCTGGCTGTATTTGGTTCTTTGCCACTTTCCCTTTAATCCACCCAGATCAGGTTTACCTAGATTCCACCACCATACGCTCTATTGGTGTTGTAGTAAAGGATCAGATCATTAAATGGGACCATCTTACGGGGTATATGACTTTGAAGGGCACTGAAACCTTGTTTACCACACGCACCTGTTGTCATGAAACATCAAGTTATATTATTTGCACTTGCAACAGGTTACAACCTTTTTCTTCTAATGACTCTAAGCTGGTTAACGTCCAGTCATTGCATGGTCATTCTGATGCTGTTCAAGTGTCTCACACACAGTGGTGCGTCGTCAGCGAGATGAATTCCTTCACCTACGGAGGTCTGACCTGCTCTGCAAACCACACCTTCTGTTTAGAAGTGAAAGAGGACTTTACGATGGGCCAGATAAACATCCTGGGAAGGGTGCCCATGGACTCAGACATTTCTCCCTGGTGGGAGGACACTTTCTATGAACAAAGCACACAGGACTTGGTAAAAACAATGGACTTAGTACAAGAAATTATCTTGCAGACGGAATACCATCTCAACCAAGCACAAGTGGAAGCAAATCTGGTGAAAAAGACTGCAGAGATCCTGTCCGGTTCCTCTACCCGCTCAGCACGGTATGCTTACACATGGTGGGACTGGATGTTCCGTGGATGTGCCATCGCCAGCGTGCTCATCTTCTTCTTCACACTCTGCCAATGCTGTTACTTTAGATGTCTTCTTCGAGCAATGCGCACATCAACCAACATGGCCATCGCACTCAGCCCATTACAGGTACCAGCTCTACGGAAAGTGCAGTTGTAAAGCAAACTTCAAGAAATCCCTGAAAATGGCCCCTCGGAGACTGCTCTGAATCTGCTCCAAGGGACCAAGGGCGGAACTGTGAGAATGGATTTCACCTGAGAGCAAACTCAAGAGATCTAAGCTGCACTAAGACAATAAAACTTCACTCATCTGAATAAGAAAAAACAAGACTCAATCTTATCTCCTCCCCTGCCGAGTTCTGACCCTCTCACTCTTCCTGCCTCGGAGACCACATGTAAGGTCCATCCGTTAGCCCAAGGACGGAATCTAACGGCCTGGTCGAAGGACTTCTGCGTGTTCGTCTTCTCAGCACTTCTGTTGGATTCACTTAATTTATGACCATCGAATTTTAAATCTGACTCCATGAATAATTTGATCTTACTCCAATTCTTTGTAACTTTGTTACATTTGTTACATTTGTAACTTAACAGCTGATCATAAGTTTAGTTGTGATTTAATTTAGATCTTTGATTTCTCTTAGTATCTCTTAATTTCAAATACTCGTTCCTCCATGGGACCCGGAGTCGCTCAGAGGATAATGCTCGCGATTATAATTACATTACCTCACGGACGCAAATTAGTCAGTTCTGATATTACAGAGGATTACAGAGTGAACTATTTTACCTTTAAGTGAGTCGCAAATGCTTACTCATAACAGAAAGTGTAATTTTAGCAATAGTCACGAGAGCTGTAACTTGATAATAACAGTGACAGTCAGAAATCAGATTGCCCCTCATGCTTAGCGCCATGCTCCGGTCATGGGGTCCTCGGTATGAATCTGCCCTGACAGAAAGATTTACGGAAACTCCTACAAAACTCCTCATGCGACACTACTTGAGTAATGATTAATGAAAAATACAGAATAAATCAAGATTAACATTTATTTTGGCCAGACAGAACTTAAAGAACATAATTAAACATGAATCCATGGTACACAACTTTCAGCATAAAATACAATTAAGTAATATGAAAATAGTTTCAAAGAGTCATATCTGGCACAATACATACAGTGTGTGTGAGTGTCTCTTATGACACTGACACAACACTGCATGGGGGTTCTGTCTACAGAATATTTCCCCCAATGGCAGCCCTGCCACCCTTCCTTAAATACCCAGACCAGAACAAAGGGTTGTAAATATTTGCAACACAAACACCTAGTTTGGGGGAGAAGATCAGATATCTTTGGAGAGACCACTCAAAAAGAGAACACAAGTCTCATATGTTTCAATCTTTCTAACCCTATCAGTGACTTCAGTGATGTTGAGACCATTTTACCAATCGCACTATGACCTTTAAAAAGACACCAGACATGAAAGGGATAAAACAATAGATTCACAAGATAAATCATATGTAGTATATCTGCATTCTGGGACTTGAATCAGGGGGAAGGGGGAAAGGGAGGTAGAGAGGGGAGAGGGTTTTGGTCAGGCGGTGTCCTACAGTTTCTCTATGAGATCTTCTCTTCAGATTGAGTTTTATTGTTTTAATGCAGGGTGTTGGATCTCAGCTTTTGTCTTAGCAGTAAAACCGGTCCTTACACACACAATCATGCAAATCTCACAGATACTGCCACAAGGTGTTTCTTTGACTTTTGGTGTTTCTGGTAAACAGGTTTCATTCCCACATCAGAGGAACAGGTCATAATAAAGACAACAGAGCTTGTTCCCCTGGTGTGGGAGATGCTCATAAAGATCTTTTTATAAACATTTGCTGTCATCCCCCAAAGCTAGGTGTGATCATTTGGTCACGAGAAAAGATTCAACCAAAAGCTGCATAAATATTTGGGTGCTAAATGTTTATTGTTCTTTTGTTCTGGTTGAGTATTTAAAGGGAATGGGGAGACCACTCAGGAAAGCATCTGTAACCAGAACTTCCCACGCTGTTGAAGTGTGTCTCTATTGCCAGGTAACAATGACTCTTGGAAACTATTTTTTATGTTTTTTAGTATGATGTTTTATATTGTATGCTGATCAGTTGTGTATTATGGATTCTTTCTAAATTCCTGTATTTTGATATGTTTACCTGGCTAGAATAAACATTAATCTTGATTTATCTTGTATGAGTCTAAATTCCTTTATTCAAGTAGTGTCGCATGAGGAGTTTGTAGGAGTTTC
>CM031945.1:29879042-30069042 GCA_018749465.1 Paracanthobrama guichenoti
CTTAGCTGGGTCTTGTACATTTATTAAAACTTTTTGTTCAAGCAACCAAAATCTGTCTTAAAATGTTTCTATTATTTTTGTGTACAGTCACAATAAAAACAAATTGTTGTGCTTCTTGCAAAATAAAGAAAACAAACATGATGCGCAATCTGCAGCCTCTCTGTCAAAGACGTTCATTCAGAAAGTCTTCAGAAAAGGAACTCTAACTTAGTAAATACATGTCTCACAAACATGAGACATATGTCTAAAGAAACGTTGAAATGTCAGGTTTTAAATAATGTAAATCAAAAACAAATATTCTGTGTTTATGTAATCTGTTTGAAAAGGGAGAGATGTGAGTCGTTTGTGAGTGTCTCATTATCCGCTAATGCACCACGCCCACGGAGTGCTCGTTCTTTTGAGATTCAAACCTGATGCGATCCTTGTGAGAGCACAGTCGACGACCACATCAACTCAAATAAACACATCGACACTTTATATCGGTTTGAGATGCGGTGAGGAATAATCCTGGAATATTTTACCTCAGAAAAAGCTGTTTATTTCTAAGAGCAAGGGATCCAGGCGAGGATTGTGAGGTAAGTTTATTCGGTTAGCGTCTGTGAATAATAAATGCAAAAACACTGTTTAAATATGAATCCTGCTGCAACATAAAATGTCAGATGCAAGATTTACTTGGCCTGTTTTGGACAGATTAGGAAGTGTTTATTGTAAAATAGCCTAGTGTCGCATAAATACAGCTTTTATTCGCAAATGTCTGCTCAGATGCTATAAATATAGTACCAGTAAAATGTATTTTGTTTCATATTGATGTTTAAATATTAGTCAAAGTCAAAGTCAGCTTTATTGTCAATTCTGCCATACGTACAGTACATACATACAGAGAATTGAAATTCTATGACTCTCAGACCCTAGGTGCCTAACAACAACAAAACAATAACAATAACAACAAAAGTTTAACAGTAACAACAACAGAAGAAAGATTAAAAAAAGGTGGATAAAGTGAATTATAGAGGTAAAGTGGCGATGGCAAATAGTGCAAACAATAGTAACAATAATGCAATTTCAGATTTAAGTCAGTGCAGGTATAAAATAAAATTATAAGAGTGTGTGCAAAAAAAAAAGCATTATACCCTAATGGTATTTTTAAGGTCTGAAAATAACCTAAATATATAACTGAATGTCTGTGAAGACTAAGATTTTATTATTTAATATCAATATTCATAATCATTATTTAGTCAGAGTGGCTCTGAAGTGTGAGGGTTACATGGAGATCTTAAACACAGGAATATGTAGCATAAGTTTTCCAATTATAATAATAATAATAATAATAATAATAATAATAATAATAATAATACATTTTATTTATAGTGCGCCTTTCTCAGACCCAAAGCGCAGAGTACAATACTGAAAATTCAAAACAAGAAAAAGAAAAACAACAAATAAGTAAAAATACACATATAAATACAAGTAAATACACAAGTTATACAATAAAAACTTGACTAAAAAGATGTGTTTTGAGACACTGCTTAAAACAATCCAGAGAGTTTGCATTTCTAACATTGGCAGGAAGTGAATTCCACAACTTTGGTGCGTTGTAGGAAAAGGCCCTCCCTCCCATAGATTTTAATTTACAGCGAGGCTGATACAAGGTGAGAGAGCCAGAGGAGCGGAGGGAACGAGAAGGAACTGATGGAGTAACCAAGCCACAAATGTAAGCAGGAGCCAACCCATGTACTGCCTTGTACGTCAAAATCAGAACTTTAAAATCAATACGTGACTGAACTGGTAGCCAATGGAGTTGCTGGAGCACAGGGGTGATATGATGGCGTGATGAAGTGCATGTTAAAACACGTGCAGCAGAGTTTTGTATGTATTGCAATCTCTTAATACAGCTTGCTGGTAAACCTGCAAAGAGAGAATTGCAATAATCAAGCCTTGATGTGATGAAGGCATGGATAAGCCTCTCAGCATCAGGCCTAGACAGAAGTGGTCTGATTCGAGCAATGTTTTGAAGATGGAAAAAAGCAACCTTTGTTATATTTTTAAAATGAGAATTAAAAGTCAGCTGAGCATCAAACATCACTCCCAAATTGCGCACCATGACAGATGGAGACAATCGGGTATTGGCAACTGAGAGTTCAAAATCATTGTACTTTTTCACATTCGATGTAGTGCCTATTAATAAAATTTCAGTTTTGGACGAGTTCAGTTTAAGAAAGTTGTGTTTCATCCATGCCTTGATCTCCAGCAGACAAGCAGAGAGACTTGAAGAGGAAGATGTGATATCGGGCTGAGTACTAATATAGATCTGGGTGTCATCAGCATAAAAATGATAGTCCAGGCCAAACCTCTGAATAATCTGCCCAAGAGGCAGCATATAAATACTAAATAAAACAGGACCCAAAACGGACCCCTGAGGGACACCCTGACACATAGGTACAGTCTGAGATCTATTAGTACCCAGGTAAACAAATTGGGAGCGATCTGAGAGGTAGGATTTAAACCATTTCAGCACATTACCCGACAGACCAATCCACCCATGCAGCCTGTCCAATAAAATGTGGTGACAAATGGTGTCGAACGCAGCAGTAAGATCCAATAAAACCAAGATGCCACAAGCCCCCGAGTCAGCTATGAGAAGGAGATCGTTCAGGACCCTAACCAGGGCCGTCTCCGTACTATGTCCAGACCTAAACCCAGATTGAAAGGTTTCCAGCAGGCAGTTTGTAGAAAGATGGGTATGAAGCTGACCAACAACCACACGCTCAAGAACTTTTGCTAGAAATGGTAAGTTTGAAATTGGCCTAAAATTAGACATAACAGAAGAATCACTCCCAGGCTTTTTAAGAACTGGCGTGACTGCTGCCATTTTTAGAGCAGGAGGGACAATCCCTGAATTGAGTGAGGCGTTGACGATTGCAGTGATGTGGGAACAGAACTGGCAGACATTTTTTCAAAACAGTAGTTGGGAGGGGATCAAGCATGCAGGTAGTCGAATTCATTGATGAAATGAGTTTAGCAATAAAATCAAAATCAACAGCATTAAAACTTGAAAAAACAAGACCAGAAAGATTGTGAGGAACCAACGCAGAATATTCCGAAACATCATCACTGCTGATAGCACTGTAGATATTCTCAATTTTGGAAGTGAAATAATTGAGAAACTCATTACACTGCTCAGTGGTGGAACTGTTGATGTTACTGTGCGGTTTAATAATATTATTAATAGTTCTAAACAGAACTCTGGGATTAGCAATATCACTACTAATAATAGTAGAATAATATGCCACTTTTGCCGCTTTAAGAGCATTATGATACTCACTCTGATGCTGGTCAAACATTGATTTATGAACTGTTAAGCCAGATTTTTTGTATTTCCTCTCTAACTGCCTTCCTAGAGCCTTCATTTGGCGCAACTCAGTAGTGTACCAAGGCGATGATCTCTTAAAAGAAACAACACGTTTTTTCAGGGGGGCAAACTCATCCAAAATAGAGTTAAAAGCAGTGTTATAATGGTCGATAGAGGCCACAACTGGTAAGTCAGCAACTGTATGACTAAGAAGATCAAAATCAATTTCAGCAATTTTCCTAAAACAGATAATACATTCTTTCACCGGGTGCAAAGAAGGAGGAATCAGATTAAAAGTGAGGAGCTTGTGGTCACTTATGCATACATCAGTAAGCTCCAGTTGTTCAATGGTTACTCCTGAAGTGCAAACCAGATCTAATATATGACCATGTTTGTGTGTCGGCAAGTTGACATGTTGAGTGAAGTTAAAACATTCTAAAGTGTCCATAAAGCTCACAGTATTATTACAAACTTTGTTGTCAACATGAATGTTAAAATCACCGGTGAAAAGGATAACTGAACAGATTGCACTGGCAAGTGTCAAGAGCTCAGTAAGTTCTGAAAAAAACACAGAATTGAGTTTGGGAGGACGATAAATATTTAAAACAAGA
This sequence comes from Paracanthobrama guichenoti, assembly GCA_018749465.1. NCBI lineage: Eukaryota > Metazoa > Chordata > Actinopteri > Cypriniformes > Gobionidae > Paracanthobrama > Paracanthobrama guichenoti. The sequence continues at coordinate 29,883,003 of CM031945.1, forward strand.
ACTGGTGAATGACCAGTCAGTTTAAATGCCAAGCATTCAAATGATGAAAAGCAAGGCACCTCCGTTACTGTAACATCAGACCTGTAAATGACAGCAAGACCGCCACCTCTACCGGTGGAGCGCGGCCGGTCAATATAAGTGTAGCCAGACAGAGCACACATATTTAAATTAAAATAGTCATTTGTCTGATGCCATGTTTCACAGAGGCAGAGAAAGTCAAGTTCTTTGTCCACAACAATGTCACATATTGAAGCCGTTTTGTTATTTATCGAGCGGGTGTTCAGATGCGCAAACCTGATTTTGTCAAGGCAAACACGACCCAATCCAGTAGACTTTTGGAGGTAGGAAAAGTTAGCAGGACAGGCACCGTGCTGAGGTAGATGACGGCGAAGATCCGATCGACTTTGAGACCAAACTGGGATTTTACCAGCACCACTTGCAGACAGATTCCGGCGGGATCCACGATGACGGAGTAGATGTTGCAATCGCAGCGTTTCCAAAACACGAGTGGCAGGAGGCGAAGAGTGACCAAACTTTAAAAGTTCCATGGCAGAGTATTTTAGCATGGTGAAGTCACAGTAATCGAGGTGAGTCTTGCCGTAAAATCCACATAATTCCAATAGGAAAATGAGCAGAAACCAGCAAGGCCGCATATCAGCAGCAGGTATATTCCAAAAGAACAGACAGTGGTTCAGGCGCAGTGAAATCACAGAACTAGTAACATCAACTGATGCGACACTGACGTGAACATGAATAAACAACAACACGTTACAGTAGCCAGTTTAACACGCTAATGGAGAAGCGGCAGCCACATGCGGCGCCAGCGTCCTCTCCCCACCAAGCAGAAGCGGAAACTGCCTAGTAAGGCCAACTGTGTTCCCACCTGTTCACAATTATGCACATGTGACTGAAATTATCTGTAAGGAAGAACTGTGTAAGGAAGAAAAGTCACAAGTTCTCTAAAAGACATCTATTTTGAACTATGAACAACACGTTTCTTTATGCATATGTTCAAGGGTATATTATGCTGCATGAAAGCACAAGATATATTTCTCTGTTTAAGCAACCTATAAAAACCAACCTTGTGTCCAGAAAGCTAGAGAAATCTCTCTGTTTTTCTCTCCTATGCTGACATATAACATAGTAAAAAAGAAAATCACCTGGCAAAATGACTGGTGTCCGGTAGGGATGTCACAAGTACCAGTACTTTGGTACCAAGTCGGTACTGAAATTTAAAAAAAAATGTGATGATACCAGCATTGCAGTAGTAGGGGTAGTACAGACTCCCGAGTATATTCAGTATCCGCAGCTGCGTTCAGTCGCAGGTATAAGCAAATCTGGATTTCTTTATTATTTCAGCTTGTTACTGTCATGAGATTATATATTTAGACATCTGTCTAGTTTAATTTGATCATATTCAAACATGACTCAGACACACTTTGTCTACTTTCTGCTATTCTGTTATTCTATGTTTTTCATTTGATATTTCCCTCTTTTGAATTATTTTGTTTTACTGAAAATTAAATGAATTTTCCTCTTTGATTTCAGACATGATGGAAGAGAGTGAGGAGAGTGAAGAACTGAGTGAAGTGGAGGAGGAACATCATGTCAAACCTGGAGAAAAACCTTTGAGTCGCTCAAAGACTAAAAAGACATTTATAAAGAAAACAAGAGCCAAGAAATCTACAACCTGCACTCAGTGTGGAAAGAGTTTCACAAGGAAAGATAATCTTGAGCTTCACATGAGAATCCACACTGGAGAGAAGCCATTCTCATGTGACCAGTGCGGGAAGAGCTTCACACAAAAACCAAATCTTACAAAACACATGAGGATCCACACCGGAGAGAAGCCATTCTCATGTGATCAGTGTGGAGAAGAGTTTTTTCCATACAAACAAAGTCTTGAGGGTCACATCAGAGTTCATGCTGGACACAAGCCCTTTACCTGTGATCAATGTCCGAAGAGCTTCACACAAAAAATACACCTTAAGATTCACATGAGGATCCACACCGGAGAGAAGCCACACGCATGCGATAAATGTGGGAAGAGTTTCACGACTTCATCACACCTTAAGAGTCACATGAGGATTCACACCGGAGAAAAGCCGTTCATGTGTGATCAGTGTGAAAAGAGATTCTCAAACAAACACAATCTTGATGATCACTTGAGGGTTCACACTGGAGAGAGGCCGTTCTCATGTGATCAGTGCGGGAAGAGCTTCGTGAAATCTGCTAAACTTAAAAGACACATGAAAATACACACTGGAGAGAAGCCATATGCATGTGATCAATGTGGGAAGAGTTTCCAGGAATCAGCAGACCTTAAGAAACACATGAGGATCCACACCGGAGAGAAGCCGTTCTCATGTGATCAGTGTGGGAACAGTTTCATGGATTCAGGATACCTTAAGAGTCACATGAGAATCCACACCAGAGAAAAGCCATGCAAGTGTGATCAGTGTGAAAAGAGGTTCTCAAACAAACACAATCTTGATGTTCACATGAGGATCCACACCGGAGAGAAGCCGTTCACATGTGATCAATGTGGGAAGAGCTTCAAAGAAAAAGCAAGTCTTAAGCTTCACAAGAGAGTTCACACCGGGGAGAAGCCGTTCATGTGTGATCAGTGTGAAAAGAGATTCGCTAATAGACAAAATTTAAATTCTCACATGAAGATCCACACCGGAAAGAAGCCGTTCACATGTGATCACTGCGGTAAAACATTTATTGTGTCATCAAACCTGAAGACACACCTGAGAGTTCATACGAAGGAGAAGCCACATTCATGTTCTGTGTGTGGAAAGAGTTTTTCACAGCTGCAAACTTTACAAACACATCAGAAAATACACACTGGTGTGAGAGAGTACATGTGCTTTGAGTGTGAGAAGACTTTTACTACAGCGAGCAGTTTAAAACTACACCAGAGAATTCACACTGAAGAAAAACCTTACAAGTGTTCACAATGTGACAAGAGATTCAATGTGTTAGGAAACCTGAAATCACACGAGAGGATCCACAGTAGAGACAAGCCTCACACGTGTGATCAGTGCGGGAAGAGTTTCTCTACTAAAAGTCACCTGAAGAAACACATGAGGATCCATGCAGTGGAGAAACCACTTAGTGGAGAAATCTATTAGTTTCCCAACAGCCATGATAAGTGACATTTTGTTGGTTGATTGTAGGGGTGGGCGATCTGATGATTTTATCGTCTCTATCGTGTGTAATCGTAGAAATAGGGCTGTGAGAGGAATTTAATTTAGGTTTTTCAGAATAATCTGAATGAAAGATTTGATTTGTCTGTTTACATGCATAAAAATAAAAAAACAGCAGGAAATGCATATTCATTCTCTTGACAGTAGGTGTCGCTCATGGAAAAGCAGAAAGAAAGCTGCTGTATGTTTCGACACCTTTTTACAGAGAACATCAAATAGTATTTTTTCATATTTTTGTATTTGCTGTGGTGCTTATCAAGAATACAGAGACACTTTCAGAATATTCCTGCTTCAGTTTTTACTTGACACATCTAAGCATGTCTGTCTGACTATCCTTAAGTAACTGGTGCTCATTCAACTCATAACCAGAACATTATTCTCCTCCTCCATTCTAATATAGGCAAATATTGTCGTGGAGTCTCTTGAAATCTTGGGGTTTTGATGCCAGAAAATACATTTTAATATCCAAGAAACTTTATCTGACAAAGCCGAGCACTTCTGCTAAATCACCTCCAGAGTCCAGTCTCTAACATACACACACCTCAAAGGAAATCAATACATGACGAGACAAAGGCTTCACCATATTTGAGCATTTCCACCCTGGCCTGAAACAAGGAGCCATAAGCAGGAACATTTCATTCCAGTCGCATGCTTTAATATCTCTCAGGATTCTGCCCTGAGCCAGATATAATAGTATCATGTATTTGGGAATATTCTCATAGATTACACTCAATTCATTTCCAATCAATAAAACAACTGTAATGCCACGCCAGCAGAGGGAGCCCTCACCTGAATTCTGACTGTGTACCACTTCCCCTGCTCACTTTGGCAGCCATTTTAAGCATGGCATGACCAAACAGACCTTGCAAAGTATTGCCAGTCTTACTGCCTTACCGAGCATATATCCATTGTCTGTTTGCCTTGTGTTAGACCATTTGCCTGTTTACCTTGATCACTGTTTCTGGAATACCCTTTGGACTTGATTGCCTATTTGGACTGATTATTGTGTTTGACCATCTTGCCTGCCTCTCGACTCTTGCCTTTTGGATAGTCCCGTTGTTTAGAACATCATATGATTACTTTATTCATCAGCTATGAGATGTGTTTGAATATCCCGCAGGGGGGAAGAATATATCAACTCAACTGCTTCAAATGTCTCAGGGCGGTCGTACCGCTGCAGAGTACGCTATTGAATTCAGAACGCTTGCAGCCCAGAGTGGATGGAATGATGTTTCATTGAAGGCTGTGTTTCAACAAAGTCTAAATGCTGATCTACAAACTGAACTGGCCTGTAAGGGTGAGAATTCTTCATTCTCTGAGTATGTGGCACTTGCTATCAGAATTGATAACCTGATGAGAAATGCTCCTAAGAAGAGATCTGCTCGATGATCACAGTCAAGCACTCCTACCACGCATCAGTTTCACCATGTTCCTCAGCTCACCACAATACCCGAATCAAAGCCAAATCAGGAACCAATGCAACTGGGTTTCTCCAGACTCTCTGAGGAGGAAGAGTTCGAGGGAGGCAGCTCAATCTGTGCTATTACTGTGGGGAAGCAGGCCACATCAGCATGGAATGCCCTCACAAGGCCCGGAGAACAACCAAGACTACCACCCGGGTAAATATTGACCAATTTTCTTTCTTCCCTATCAAATCATTTACTTTCCTGTTCGGCTGACTGCTGAAAATATCTCTATTGATTTAACAGCGCTGATTAACTCTGGAGCAGCCTTGAACCTTATTCACAAACCTTATTACTCAACAGACGCAACCCCTACAACTTTATATCGGATTATTCCATCAAGAGTCTATCTCTTTCTACGCCATTGACTCACCTAGACATGACATCATCCTTGGCTTTCCCTGGTTATCTGTCCACGACCCAGTTATCTCCTGGCATTATGGTGAGCTGACTCATTGGTCTGAATTTTGCCTTAACCATTGCATGCACTTGAACGTAGTCCAGCCATGTTTCACTACAAGCATTGAAAGCCCAGACACCAAGCAAACCACAAGGATTCCAGACTGTTATAATGACCTTGCCGAAGTGTTTAGTAAAACTAAAGCCATGCAACTCCCACCTCATCGACCATGGGACTGCGCTATTGATCTGTTGTCTGGTGCCATGCTCCCTAAAAGCAAAGTGTATTCTCTGTCCCATAGTGAAACTCAAGCTATGGAGGAGTATATAGAAGAAGCCACGAACTCTGGGTTTATCCACCCTTCCACTTCCCCAGCAGCTGCAGGGTTTTTCTTTATAGAGAAGAAGGATGGAGACTTATGCCCATGTATTGACTACAGGGGACTGAATAAGAGTCAAGTTCCGTTACCCTCTTCCTCTGGTTCCTGCAGCCCTGGAACAACTATGTGAAGCCAAGATCTACACAAAACTTGATCTCAGAAGCGCATACAATTTGATTAGAATTCATGAAGGGGATGAATGGAAGACGGCCTTCCTAACCACTAGGGGGCACTATGGATATCTGGTCATGCCCTATGGACTTGCTAATGCCCCTGCAGTTTTTCAGGCCTTTATCAATGAGATTTTTTGTGACCTCTTGAACCAGTATGTTGTGGCCTACCTCTATGACATTCTAATATATTTCAAATGTGAAGCCGACCACATTAGTTATGTCAAGACTGTGCTCACCCGTCTATTGGAGAACCAGCTGTATGTCAAGGCTAAGAAGTGTGAGTTCCATGTTAAACAGAACTTTCTTGGGGTATCACATCAGTCACCAAGGTGTAAAGATGGACGAATCTGAAGTCCTAGCAGTCACCGAATGGCCCCAACCTACCACAATAAAGGAATTGCAGAGGTTCCTAGGCTTCACAAACTTCTACAGTCTGATTGCTTCTCCACTGACATCGCTTTTGAAAGGCAAGCCTGCTAAGCTCAAATGGTCTGAAGAAGGCACCAAGGCTTTCACTAAACTCAAGGACAATTTTACCATGGCTCCCATTCTCAGGCATCCTGATCCCAATATTCCATTTGTGGTTGAAGTCGACGCCTCAGATTGTGGAATTGAAGCCGTGCTCTCACAACATCACAGCCAGCCAAGTAAACTCTACCCCTGTGCATTTTTCTCAAGAAAACTGACTTCAGCTGAATGTAACAATGATGTGGGAAATAAGGAGCTGTTATTAATGAAGGCAGCTATTGAAGAGTGGAGACATTGGACATCCAACCACTTCTAATTCCTCACCTTCCTTGGTCACATTTGTCCATAGACTTTGTCACTGACCTACCCCTCTCAAATGGTTTCAAGGCTATCCTGGTAATCATCAATCGCTTCTCTAAGTCCTGTCGCCTGGTTCCATTAAAAGGTCTCCCTACAGCTATGGAGACAGCACAAGCCCTATTCCATCATGTCTTCTGGGTCTATGGCATCCCAGATGATATTGTCACTGACAGGAAACCAATTCACATCTCAGGTTTGGAGAGCCTTCTGCAGGCACCTGGATATCAACATAAGCCTCACCTCAGGGTATCACCCACACTCTAATGGACAAGTAGAACGCCTAAACCAAGAGATCGGCAGATACCTTAGAAGTTACTGCAGTCATGAACAACATCGCTGGACGGAATTCCTCCCATGGGCTGAATATGCCAAAAACTCCCTGACTCACTCTTCCACTGGCATGACTCCCTTCCAATGCATCTTGTGATACCAACCCCTCTTATTCCCATGGTCTGGCGAACCCTCATCAGTCCCTGCTGTGGATGACTGGATCAGGCATAGTAAGAGGGTGTGGGACAGTGCCCATGTCCGTTTACAAAGAGCCTTCAGAGCGCAGGAGTTCCAGGCCAACAGACCTGTCTCCTACTTTTTGGATAGTCCCGTGGTCTGTTTTCCCATTTGACTTTTACTGTGGTTTTGACTCGTTGCCTGGTTTTATGTTTTATTCTGGACTGTCCTATTAAACTTCTGCACATGGATTCAATCACGGCTTCAGCCTCTTCCTTACAAAAACATAATACAATAAGCAGAAATCTAGAAAATAATAAATAATGCTAAGAAAAACAGTTGAAAGCATAAACCCAGAAATAACTGTATGTATTTGTGACCATCAAATCCCCTCAATCTGTTGACAGCAATGAAATGAGCTTTAAGTGTGAATTTACAGGAGATGTGAAGACATCATCATAATAAATGAGGTGAAAACAGGAACTATTGAGATGAAATAAAGAGTCTTTTCAGCAGCTCTGTTAATATTGATGAGCCTCAGACTATCAACACTCATTCAACAAGACATTCATGATCATTAGCTGCTCTATAGGAAGATAACAATATGACATGGATAAAGCATCAATAATACAAAAACAAACACTAATGACACTCAGATAAATAACTATCCCACAACACCACAATATGTCCATATGAATCTAATTATAGTTTGACTTTCTAATAACTACATTAATTATCAAATCCAGTTATTAAATCCAGGTTTTATGAAGGTAAATGTAAGACTTTTAAGACCAATTAAAGAATAAATTGAAGGGAACATAACACATCAATATGTTCTCTAAATGTCTCACAATGAGTTGTATTAGTGACACTTCAAAGTTTGAAAATACAATTTCCAACAGATCTCCATAAATGTTTAATTAATTTTACCAACAAAAAGAAATGTTGTGAAAGAGAATTTAAAACAAAAAAATCTGCCAATGGATTTATGCAAATCAAGTTAATTCAAACATAAGTAATTTTCTTACCCAAATTACAGATATTTGTTTTTGTTTTAAACATAAACTCGCTTACTTTTGTTCAATTTCTCAGAAAACAGGACTTCATTTATTTATGTGGCATGTCAAGTACATGTATTTTTTTTTTTTTTTTCTTTTTCTTTTTTTTTTTTTGCAGTGTATGCAATTAAATTTAGCACCATATGAAATATGAATGAAATTTAAAACTTTTCATGTTTAGAACACTGAAGATATGTGTAATGAAATGCAACTACCACTGACACTTCAAAAGTTCATAAAGAGATCATAAAACTAATCTATACAAATTGAGCGGTTTATGACAAATCTTCTGAAGAGACTTGATTGCGTTGATTGCGTTGATCAGTCTGACTGATTAGAAATGAACTGAGAGCGAGTAAATGATGACAGAATTCACTTTTTGATTCATTCCTCCCAATCTTGACAAATTCTGTCATTCTGCATTACACAGTAAATCACGAAGTCAGTAGTGTTTCGGCATCCGGGTTGCCAGCTCTGCTCTAGTTACCACAGCTGCAGCTACAAACTTTTTGGATAAAAAAGGTCGAACTTTACAAAACCTAAAATACCTCGTTATGAATCAGAAAAACGTTGTGACAATGTCTGAAATAAAAGAAGGATTTGTGTAGGATTTGCCTTTGAAAGATGGAGATGGCTGAAAACGGAGAAGAATTTGAAGACAGATGCCAACGTTGCTAAGTAAATATTTTAGCGTTATGGACGTGTACTGCAGGGTAAGTTAAAAAATACAGCTGGTCGCTTTCACTTATAGCTTCAGCTACAATGTACGATCATATACGCGTGTTCATATTTACGATTATATTTGGCTAATCGCCATTAGTAAATTTTTGCAATACGTAATTACTTCACAAAACTCTCATGAAGCATAAACATAATTAACAGAAAGAAATCTATGATATTTAAACTCACAAAATTAAAGATACGACTATCTGGTAAAGATATATTTTTGATATACAAAAATAAGAGTTTGGAGAGAAAATAGTGGTAAATGATCACCGTTTGTAAAGTGGCAACTGTGGAGGAAATTCATTTTTTAGTAGGCCTCAGTGGGCCTCATCTGTGTTGTAGGGAGGCTTTGGCCGTATATTATGGGCCTCAGTAGGCTTCAGATGTGTTGTAGGGAGGCTCTGGCCGTATATTAAAGACCAGGGTCTGTCGTCCATCGAAATATGAAAAACAAGGGAAGACTATATTTATTGTGTGGGAAACTGGTGAGGGGTGACGGGAACCAGTCATAAATTAGGTGTGAAGCGCTGGGAGACTGTCCTATGAAGGTTATATGAGTGTTTTTAAGAAAGTTAGAAAGCTGGGGATTTTCCACCAATATGTATGGAACATGATAAAGTGTGCGTCTAATTGTGGAGAAACTGTGGGGTGGAGTTAAAAAGAAAAAGGTACGTGGAAGAGCGTCAATTGGATGAAAGACGATGAGAAAATGTATAAGACATGAAGTTTTATCATGAAAGAGTCAGATGTTCAGCTGGCATCTCACTTTGTTGTACTTACAATAACGTTAGTTTTCCTGAAGACCTGGAACTTCGACTCAGACAATTTGAATTTGAAGACTATTGAAACTTAGAATTTTCCACAACATATTTGGCGAGCCAGCCAGGAGTGGTAGAGGCTGAGGGACCCATGGGGGGCTTCCTGGCATGAGACCTCACAAAACAAAAGGCGCGCCATATAAATAAAAGGTTAGCAGATTTGCTTATATGTATTTTGTTTTGTGTGGTGCCTGTCAGCTGCTGCCTGGGGTAACTATATATTGTCTTACTAAACGAACCTAAAATTTGATTGATATTAAATAAGTCATTGAGTGAATTAACTGTTAAAAAAAAAAAAAAAAAAAAAAAAAAAACAGACAGAGGGTAATTTCCAGGTCCAGGGAATAGCGCATGCGTAGTAGTAGTTAGTTTGGACTGCGAGGAGTGCCGCGTCCAACACACGAGAAGTGCCGTGTGTCTGCCTCAGAGGGGCATTTAAATCCGAGGAGGGACGCGTCCAACACACGAGAAGTGCCGTGTGTCTGCCTGAGTGGGGCATTTAAACGCGAGAAGTGCCGCGTACACACGAGAAGTGCCGTGTGTCTGCCTGAGTGGGGCATTTAAAACGCGAGAAGTGCCGTGTGTCTATTTATGTACATACTTCTGTGTGTATCTGTAAGACTGCGCTTGTCTGCTGCTCAGAGTTGTTGGGAAGGCAAAAAGAGAGACAAATTGAACAAATATTATTGAAAGACCCGGCCATATTGTCAGTATTTGCAACCACTAACGTAAGATCACAATTAAACGAGGGACAAACAACTATATTGGCCTTTAGTGTCCCTCATTGGAGACCTCGATTAAACAGAGAAACGGGGGAAATCAGTTTGACTCCCACTAAATTGCGGCATGAGCGCTGGTAATACGCTAATGCATGGTATCCACTGAATTAAAATATTGAAAAGAGAATAATAAAACTCTGTGAAAAGTGGCAAAGTATTTTGAGAAATAGGTTGTTTTGAATGCTTTTCCTGATTGCAAGTACTGTAAATTAAGCTGCGAGACATGATCATTGATAATTAAACAAAAAGAAAATAAAAATATCTCTATTGTCTTCCCAAAAAGCCAGTGAAAGAAAAGTTGCATGTTTTAAAGTGTGTGAGTGAAATCCCGGGTAAGTGTGAGTGAGTCCATATATGCGCAGCGGGAAAAAAAAAGGCAAGAGAGTGTGTGGAGGAGAGACTGAGAGAAAGTGTTTGTGTGTGTGTGTGTGAAGGAGAGACTGAGAGAAAGTGTGTGTGTGTGTGTGTGTGTGTGGAGGAGAGACTGAGAGAAAGTGTGTGTGTGTGTGGAGGAGAGACTGAGAGAAAGTGTGTGTGTGTGTGTGTGAAGGAGAGACTGAGAGAAAGTGTGTGTGTGTGAGTGAGAGGCGAATGCTCCGTTTGTGTGTAAATGACCCTGAAGTGCGCGTGCGGTTCTGAAGGGAGCGGCACACGGGGTGTGTGTGTGTGTGTGTGTGTGTGTGTGTGTGTGCAAAGTAAAGTAGAAAGAGATTTCTACAGCATGTGGACAAGGGTCAGTGATGCTGACAGAGAAAGATATAGAAGGAGGGATATAGAATATGGAGAATACCAAAAGTATAAGGAAGCTCTGATTGAATCTAAGGGAATTAAGAAGCATTTTTGGCTGGAAGATGAATATGTGAATGCAAAAGGGCAGAAAGAAGTCTTAACTGAAGAAAAGAAAGATGCGCTTCTGAAAAGCCTAACAAAAGTCACAAATTAAGTCCAAATTAAAAAGAATGGCCTGATAGATTGGCGTTATGAGGTCAGACAATATATGACCCTGGTTATTACCCATTGATAAAAATATAAAGGTCAAAAGTAAGAGTGAAAAGGGAGAAGTAAAAAAGGGAAGAACAACAAGTACAGACCTTATTTATAAGATAAAAAGGAGAGAGAAAATGTATTTATGTAGCCGGTGTGAAAAAGAAAAAAACTCATTTATTTGTTCTAACTTTTTTCTACTGTATTTGTATAAACAAGTTTTATTTTGTTTAAAGTAATTATTTTAATTTCTTATTTTTGTAATAAGTGTAGGTTATTGAACTTCACTAAATTTTGTTGGTTTTGTATTTTGTTTATAGTTTATAAGTATGTTGTTTGTGGAACTACTTTATTTGAACGTTGTTGAGGAGGGATATCAGTGGCGCAATCGCGGGGGTTTTCAGGTGCGCGTCACCTTATAGTCTCAGTTTGTTGCGAGACTGGTGGACGTGCAGCATATCGCTCTCTCTCGTCAAGAGTACTGGTACGGTGACATTTTGCTTTAATATACGTTAGCGAAGGATATATATTATTATTTTTTGTTAGTGGTGTTTAAAATGTTTTATTCAATGTTATTTGAATTGGTTGGAGTACACTTTGACGCCAGTCGTTTTTGTTATATGTCTAGTGTGCACCAGAGAGAGAGAGAGACTTCATTTGATGATTGTTTCCACTGATGTCCATCTTTTTTTTGTTACAGGTATGTTAAAAAAATGGGTTCGTTTAAAATCGAGTGATTATTTTGATTTGTTGATTAATGTGTAGCGCGTTATTGGAGCGAGAATGTGACGCACGTGGTGCGGCCTACACATTGCTGCTATATACATACATACGGTATGGTGGAATTACAATTTCATTTTAATTTGATTTGTGATTTGTAATAACAGGGTTATATATAGTTAATACTGTCATTGTAACATGCTATAGTAAATACTATAAGTAACATTCATGTCAGTGATGTTGTATGCTATATATTTGTCATGTATAATACTAATATATATATATATATATATATATACTATTGTACTGTATTAATAATTGTTAATCTAAATTTTATAGAGCAAAACAATTTTTACATTTGTTTTTGTTATTTAATGTTTTTATTTTATTTTCTGGTTATGTTTTTGGTTAAATATGATAGTCTCAGTTTGTTGCGAGACTGGTGGACGTGCAGCATATCGCTCTCTCTCGTCAAGAGTACTGTGTGCACCAGAGAGAGAGAGACTTCATTTGATGATTGTTTCCACTGATGTCCATCTTTTTTTTTTTTTGTTACAGTAAACAAGGAAATCATCTTAAGTCATCGTGTTCGTGTTTTTTTGGGGTGAAGACCAGTTCAAGTCCGTTACATTTATAAATTGTGAGACAAGTCAAACGGAAATATAAAAACAAAACTAAAAAGAAAACAGAAAGATAGTCTACTCATCCAACACCTTATGCCCCTTCGGAGAAGCAAATGTCTGTCATAACAGCAACAGAAGTTAGAGGTAGGGCTGCGTGATACTGAAGAAAAATGCAATATGCATGAACCTGTCAAACCTGTCAACCTGTTAAATCATGCAATATTAGATATGCGATACGATATTGATTTAATGATTTTATTATATTTTTATTTTATTATATTTTATTTATTATACATTGACCTGTTATATGAAGATGTCTGACATTTTTATCTCGTTATCCCTGGGAGACAGTTTAAAATTTGATCCATTGCAGATATTCTGAGATTTTTGGATTATGTTAATTAAAATAATTTCTGCATTGTTGAATGAGCACGATTGGGTGACCAAGCTAAACAGACATTTTAACAGACATAATATACACATTTTACAATAATGTGAGTCATTGATTTAATCCTAACAGGTTTTGAGAGAGTATAGTGATCAATATAATGAGTGATAAAACATTAAAACAAGGCAACCCAGACAGACTGAAAAGCTGCCATTTTCTGCATTCTGCAAAGAAGAACTTGCTTTATTAAAATAGCGTGGGGAAACTGTTGTTATCAACCAGATGATACTTAAATTATAAAGAATACAGCTGATTAATGCGGATCTCTGAGTGTTCAATTTCCAGATGACACCAGATGACTTCTGGGGCAGCTGCCTTGACATACTAAAGGAAAGCAACTGGACTGTGCAACAAGTGAAGGACATGGCTGCAGAGAAAAGAAGAGGCATTGGTTGAGGGGCTGATGTGACAAAGTCAATGCAGAAATGACCAAGATAACATGCTGTCATTATGCAAACGGAATCCTCTGTTTCTTGATCAAAAGTCAGACTGAGGGGAAGCAAAGGACAACAGCATCCGGAGTCAAACCACTGTCACACCATGACACCAGGCCCTTGAATGACATCAGACCAAATGCATCGAATGAGGAGGGAGACACTCAAACAGCAGCCCAACCAGTTCAACTGATCGCTGATCCAAGCAGAAGGACTTCATCCCTTCTTAAGTGGGCACAGGTGATACCTTTCCAATGATCACTACAGAGGCCGCTTCAGATTTTATTGATTGGCCATATTAATTGGATTTTGATTATTCACTGGTTCAACAGCAGTTCTCTGTATTCTGTTAAGATAACACTTTCTATCTGCTTTCTTTCAGTAGACATCAGTCCAGCTGTACGCATAAAAACAAAAACAACAAAAAAAAAAAACAAGTGTTTGCCTGACTCAACAATTAACTAAAACTGGGTCTGGATTTAGCACATGCAGTAAGGGACTATTGCATTAACCAATTAGGGAGTAAACGCATAATTAGATAATTGATGCTGTCCAATAAAGAGAGAGATTTTGGGATCTGGTTTCAAGACAGAGCTGATAAGCTTTTATGATACAGAGCACTCAGTCAGAGAAAGAAAAGAAAAGAAAAGAAAAGAAAAGAAAGAAAAGAAAGAAAAGAAAAAAAAAAACAGAAAGAAAGAAGGCAGACATAATGTGTTCAAGAACAAAATGTTGATTATTAAAATATGTTGCTGGTCACTCCATCTTGGTCAATAGTTAATTTTTAGGGCTATAGCTAAAATAGTACATCCCAAAATTACAAACCCATGATGTCATAAGCTGTCATTACCAGGGATTACGTGAAGTCAATATTGTTGGTCATGAATTCAAGATCTGAGATCTCCAGGCATATATATATATATATATATATATATATATATATATATATTAATTAAATGAACAGATGAATGGAAAATTAGATTTGAGAAATTTCAAATTGCAACATGTCCAGACCCACCAGATCATTTGATCTATTAGAAATTGAAAAATGTGGGGTTTACAACAGTGGTGTTTAACACAACCACATGGCACCTGATATTGGCCAGCAGTATTATTCAAACATTTAGACACTGTCGCATGGGGAATGCCACATTGCCTATGTTCAGTGGCTTTTGTCATCAGAGTTGTGTATGGACAATTGAACAGAAAAATAAGGCCATATCGAGAAGTCAATTAGAAAGCATAAGCAGAACATTTGAGAAGAGATATGAAGATATATGATGACATCAGCAGCACTTTTTACTATTTTTTAATTTTAGATGCGCATGGTTGACCATTGCGCAAGGGGGGAAATTATGAGGAAAATTAAACGTCAGGGATTTTGGTCACCATACCTACAGCAACGAATTGACGAATTTCTAAATGAGTGTGAAATTTGTGCCCAAAACAATGTTAGAAAAGGGACATCAACGCCAATAGGTTCAATTCCGGTCCCTGAAGGACCTTTCAAACATTTGGTGTTAGATTATGTGGACATGATAAAATCAATTAGAGGAAAACGATATATGTTGGTAGTTATTGATCGATTTAGCAGATGGGTGGAGGCAGAACCCTCAGCGGATCAGGAGCTCAAACAGTCATCAAGTTTCTGACCAAAAGTTGGATGTTAGGGTAGATCCGAGAAAAGAGAAACACCCCAAAACTATGTAATAGATCTGTCATTGGGATATGAGTGCTTTAACAAAACCAAAGGCCACATGAATGTTGGACGGTTTAGAGGTAAATGTTCCATTATTTGGCACTTAGATAAAGATATGTATAATGATCCACATGTGTACAAGTCCTCGAGTATAATATATGCAACAAGCGACCATAAATAGTGATATAAAAGTGATCCAAACTCATGAGGACTGCAATAGGGCGACCTTGCATTTTCCATTAATAGAACCCATGAAGAGCCAAAGTGAAGCAGTAGCAGATTATTTCTGGCTGTGTGGGGGAAAGAAATTACGGGCGATTTTACCCGAAGAATGGAAAGGTTTATGTGTTAGGGTAAGATTGGCCCAGGAAGTGGGGATAATGGATTGGGATTTAAATGAAGAAAACACCTCTGAAGATTTGGACAGGCCCTCTGATAAGAAGTATAGAACAAAAAGAGCCTATGAACCTGACCCTAATGTGAAATTAGATGCAATTGGACAGCCAAGAGGATACCCCATAAATATAAGGCAAGAGACAAAGTAGCTTCTGGTTTTGAGTCTATATTTGTGTGGATAACGCCAAATAAAAATGCAGAATGGATAAATTACATATATTATAATCAGCAGAGATTTATTAACTACACAGATCAGGCTCTAGATGCGTTAGGACACCAACTTAAGTATACAAGCAAAATGACATGGCAAAATAGGCAAGCACTAAATTGGTTATTGGCCGAAAAAGGAGGTGTGTGTGTAATGTTTGGAGCTGACTGTTGTACTTTCATCCCAAATAATACAGCCCGAATGGAGCGTTTACTAGAGCCATGAAGAAGTTGAAGGGACTCAGGCAAGAAGTTGCGGAAAATGCAGGCAGCCAAAGGAAAGTGGGAGAGTGGTTTGACTCAGTGATCGGGTCATGGAAAAATTGGTTGATAAAGGTGGGAATAATAATTGTAATAGCGCTTGGCATTTTTGCTTTGTTGTTTTGTTGTGTTGTACCCTTTCTTAGATCGATGCTGGCTAACGCTGCTGCCAAACAGATGATTAATGTATCTGTGACAAAATCAGGAGTGGATATTGGTGCCAGTTCTGGAGTGTACCCTATAGGTCCGGGCCTGGATGAGCTGGATGAATTCCTGTAAAAGGGTCCAGGAGAAAAGGGAAGGGTGCTTTATTATTTTCATTTTATTTTACTATAATTATAGTAAATTTCATTTTAATTTGATTTGTGATTTGTAATAACAGGGTTATATATAGTTAATACTGTCATTGTAACATGCTATAGTAAATACTATAAGTAACATTCATGTCAGTGATGTTGTATGCTATATATTTGTCATGTATAATACTAATATATATATATATATATATATACTATTGTACTGTATTAATAATTGTTAATCTAAATTTTATAGAGCAAAACAATTTTTACATTTGTTTTTGTTATTTAATGTTTTTATTTTATTTTCTGGTTATGTTTTTGGTTAAATATGATAGTCTCAGTTTGTTGCGAGACTGGTGGACGTGCAGCATATCGCTCTCTCTCGTCAAGAGTACTGTGTGCACCAGAGAGAGAGAGAGACTTCATTTGATGATTGTTTCCACTGATGTCCATCTTTTTTTTTGTTACAGTAAACAAGGAAATCATCTTAAGTCATCGTGTTCGTGTTTTTTTGGGGTGAAGACCAGTTCAAGTCCGTTACATTTATAAATTGTGAGACAAGTCAAACGGAAATATAAAAACAAAACTAAAAAGAAAACAGAAAGATAGTCTACTCATCCAACACCTTATGCCCCTTCGGAGAAGCAAATGTCTGTCATAACAGCAACAGAAGTTAGAGGTAGGGCTGCGTGATACTGAAGAAAAATGCAATATGCATGAACCTGTCAAACCTGTCAACCTGTTAAATCATGCAATATTAGATATGCGATACGATATTGATTTAATGATTTTATTATATTTTTATTTTATTATATTTTATTTATTATACATTGACCTGTTATATGAAGATGTCTGACATTTTATCTCGTTATCCCTGGGAGACAGTTTAAAATTTGATCCATTGCAGATATTCTGAGATTTTTGGATTATGTTAATTAAAATAATTTCTGCATTGTTGAATGAGCACGATTGGGTGACCAAGCTAAACAGACATTTTTAACAGACATAATATACACATTTTACAATAATGTGAGTCATTGATTTAATCCTAACAGGTTTTGAGAGAGTATAGTGATCAATATAATGAGTGATAAAACATTAAAACAAGGCAACCCAGACAGACTGAAAAGCTGCCATTTTCTGCATTCTGCAAAGAAAAAACTTGCTCTTTTCTGCAAAGAAGAACTTGCTTTATTAAAATAGCGTGGGAAACTGTTGTTATCAACCAGATGATACTTAAATTATAAAGAATACAGCTGATTAATGCGGATCTCTGAGTGTTCAATTTCCAGATGACACCAGATGACTTCTGGGGCAGCTGCCTTGACATACTAAAGGAAAGCAACTGGACTGTGCAACAAGTGAAGGACATGGCTGCAGAGAAAAGAAGAGGCATTGGTTGAGGGGCTGATGTGACAAAGTCAATGCAGAAATGACCAAGATTAACATGCTGTCATTATGCAAACGGAATCCTCTGTTTCTTGATCAAAAGTCAGACTGAGGGGAAGCAAAGGACAACAGCATCCGGAGTCAAACCACTGTCACACCATGACACCAGGCCCTTGAATGACATCAGACCAAATGCATCGAATGAGGAGGAGACACTCAAACAGCAGCCCAACCAGTTCAACTGATCGCTGATCCAAGCAGAAGGACTTCATCCCTTCTTAAGTGGGCACAGGTGATACCTTTCCAATGATCACTACAGAGGCCGCTTCAGATTTTATTGATTGGCCATATTAATTGGATTTTGATTATTCACTGGTTCAACAGCAGTTCTCTGTATTCTGTTAAGATAACACTTTCTATCTGCTTTCTTTCAGTAGACATCAGTCCAGCTGTACGCATAAAAAAAAAAAAAACAACAAAAAAAAAACAAGTGTTTGCCTGACTCAACAATTAACTAAAACTGGGTCTGGATTTAGCACATGCAGTAAGGGACTATTGCATTAACCAATTAGGGGTAAACGCATAATTAGATAATTGATGCTGTCCAATAAAGAGAGAGATTTTGGGATCTGCTTTCAAGATAGAGCTGATAAGCTTTTATGATACAGAGCACTCAGTCAGAGAAAGAAAAGAAAAGAAAAAAAAACAGAAAGAAGGCAGACATAATGTGTTCAAGAACAAAATGTTGATTATTAAAATATGTTGCTGGTCACTCCATCTTGGTCAATAGTTAATTTTTAGGGCTATAGCTAAATAGTACATCCCAAAATTACAAACCCATGATGTCATAAGCTGTCATTACCAGGGATTACGTGAAGTCAATATTGTTGGTCATGAATTCAAGATCTGAGATCTCCAGGCATATATATATATATATATATATATATATATATATATATATATATATATATATATATATATATATTAAATGAACAGATGAATGGAAAATTAGATTTGAGAAATTTCAAATTGCAACATGTCCAGACCCACCAGATCATTTGATCTATTAGAAATTGAAAAATGTGGGGTTTACAACAGTGGTGTTTAACACAACCACATGGCACCTGATATTGGCCAGCAGTATTATTCAAACATTTAGACACTGTCGCATGGGGAATGCCACATTGCCTATGTTCAGTTGCTTTTGTCATCAGAGTTGTGTATGGACAATTGAACAGAAAAATAAGGCCATATCGAGAAGTCAATTAGAAAGCATAAGCAGAACATTTGAGAAGAGATATGAAGATATATGATGACATCAGCAGCACTTTTTACTATTTTTAATTTTAGATGCGCATGGTTGACCATTGCGCAAGAAAATTATGAGGAAAATTAAACGTCAGGGATTTTGGTCACCATACCTACAGCAACGAATTGACGAATTTCTAAATGAGTGTGAAATTTGTGCCCAAAACAATGTTAGAAAAGGGACATCAACGCCAATAGGTTCAATTCCGGTCCCTGAAGGACCTTTCAAACATTTGGTGTTAGATTATGTGGACATGATAAAATCAATTAGAGGAAAACGATATATGTTGGTAGTTATTGATCGATTTAGCAGATGGGTGGAGGCAGAACCCTCAGCGGATCAGGGAGCTCAAACAGTCATCAAGTTTCTGACCAAAAGTTGGATGTTAGGGTAGATCCGAGAAAAAGAGAAACACCCCAAAACTATGTAATAGATCTGTCATTGGGATATGAGTGCTTTAACAAAACCAAAGGCCACATGAATGTTGGACGGTTTAGAGGTAAATGTTCCATTATTTGGCACTTAGATAAAGATATGTATAATGATCCACATGTGTACAAGTCCTCGAGTATAATATATGCAACGGCGACCATAAATAGTGATATAAAAGTGATCCAAACTCATGAGGACTGCAATAGGGCGACCTTGCATTTTCCATTAATAGAACCCATGAAGAGCCAAAGTGAAGCAGTAGCAGATTATTTCTGGCTGTGTGGGGGAAAGAAATTACGGGCGATTTTACCCGAAGAATGGAAAGGTTTATGTGTTAGGGTAAGATTGGCCCAGGAAGTGGGGATAATGGATTGGGATTTAAATGAAGAAAACACCTCTGAAGATTTGGACAGGCCCTCTGATAAGAAGTATAGAACAAAAAGAGCCTATGAACCAGACCCTAATGTGAAATTAGATGCAATTGGACAGCCAAGAGGGATACCCCATAAATATAAGGCAAGAGACGAAGTAGCTTCTGGTTTTGAGTCTATATTTGTGTGGATAACGCCAAATAAAAATGCAGAATGGATAAATTACATATATTATAATCAGCAGAGATTTATTAACTACACAGATCAGGCTCTAGATGCGTTAGGACACCAACTTAAGTATACAAGCAAAATGACATGGCAAAATAGGCAAGCACTAAATTGGTTATTGGCCGAAAAAGGAGGTGTGTGTGTAATGTTTGGAGCTGACTGTTGTACTTTCATCCCAAATAATACAGCCCCGAATGGAGCGTTTACTAGAGCCATGAAGAAGTTGAAGGGACTCAGGCAAGAAGTTGCGGAAAATGCAGGCAGCCAAAGGAAAGTGGGAGAGTGGTTTGACTCAGTGATCGGGTCATGGAAAAATTGGTTGATAAAGGTGGGAATAATAATTGTAATAGCGCTTGGCATTTTTGCTTTGTTGTTTTGTTGTGTTGTACCCTTTCTTAGATCGATGCTGGCTAACGCTGCTGCCAAACAGATGATTAATGTATCTGTGACAAAATCAGGAGTGGATATTGGTGCCAGTTCTGGAGTGTACCCTATAGGTCCGGGCCTGGATGAGCTGGATGAATTCCTGTAAAAGGGTCCAGGAGAAAAGGGAAGGGGTGCTTTATTATTTTCATTTTATTTTACTATTTGAATAATGTTTTTGAAAAGAAAGGGAGTTAGCCCCACTGTGTATTTTATTTTGGGTAAAATAGAAAGCATTTTTAGAAATTGGGCAGAGTAGGCAGGAAGTTAGAAGGGGTTTTGTTTGTTATTTTCATAAAGGCCCCTTCCCACACTATATATCTTATTTTTATTCATTATTTGCATCTATTATTATTATACTCTTTATATTCTTAACTGTAATTGAGAGGGGACGATTAAGGGTCAGAAGCAGGTCATTGTCCGTGTTATGAGATAATGTAACCAGACTTTAAGGGAATGAGTTGAAGGATTTTATATATGGAAAAAAAAAAGAAAAAAAGAAAAAGAGAGTCTTTTCAAATCTACTGTATTTTGAAATATGCTGTAAAGTCTCATGACAGCCAAAAGGAGAAGAAGGAATCGACGAGCACCTCAGTGCTTAGCAACTGGGCTAGACTCTACTGGTGGTTTAAAAACCCGCTGTCAGCCCCATCACCAGGTAGCACTCTAGGCAGGACTAGAGTACACCTGGCAACGGTGGAGTCAACCCAGATAGCGCTCCAGACTACCGGAAGCGTCTGAGAGTTCCTCTGGCAACGTGGGACAAAATATAATCTACTCATGGTATAATCACTGGAGAATGTTAGTCTACTGAAGTATTAATACACTGAAATGATGATATACTGAAACATGTACAATACACTGGTTAATTGAATGGCTTAATGTGATAGTGCCCCCTAATGGATGTATTAGTTAGGGAGATGAGATCTTTTACTTCCGTCTAGCCAAAAAAAGAGGGGAGATGTTTGGTCTCATTCTCCAGCCGGAGTGTGTCCACATGAGGAAGGCCAGGAAGTATAGGAGAACGGATGGCCTAAAGTTTGGCCATAGATGGTTTAACAGAAAGAGAGCTGAACTTATGAGGACATACTCGGGTAAGGGAACATAGGTGTGGGACATAGATCTAGTCCCAAAGGGGGGATGTGTGGAGGAAATTCATTTTTTAGTAGGCCTCAGTAGGCTTCAGATGTGTTGTAGGGAGGCTCTGGCCGTATATTAAAGACCAGGGTCTGTCGTCCATCGAAATATGAAAAACAAGGGAAGACTATATTTATTGTGTGGGAAACTGGTGAGGGGTGACGGGAACCAGTCATAAATTAGGTGTGAAGCGCTGGGAGACTGTCCTATGAAGGTTATATGAGTGTTTTTAAGAAAGTTAGAAAGCTGGGGATTTTCCACCAATATGTATGGAACATGATAAAGTGTGCGTCTAATTGTGGAGAAACTGTGGGGTGGAGTTAAAAGAAAAAGGTACGTGGAAGAGCGTCAATTGGATGAAAGACGATGAGAAAATGTATAAGACATGAAGTTTTATCATGAAAGAGTCAGATGTTCAGCTGGCATCTCACTTTGTTGTACTTACAATAAAGTTAGTTTTCCTGAAGACCTGGAACTTCGACTCAGACAATTTTTCTTTAAAGAATTGAAGACTATTGAAACTTAGAATTTTCCACAACACAACTTCAGCTCCTAAAGAGTCAAAGTTTGAGATCATTTGATTGTGTTAATTTACTTTAACCTTCATTTCTCTTTTAAACTATTTAAACTATTCTAATATTTACTGTATACATTTACTATAAATATAGGCTACTAGAACAGATAACGTCTAGATATTACAGGGTCGATATGAAGTGAGTAATGAATGTGGGAAATGTCAAATCTATACATAATAATAATTTAAAATTTGCTTTGTGTTGCTCTTTATTTTAGAGGTAATTGTCAGTTTCTGCTCATAAAACTGTATCATGTTATGATCTAATTTGTATTGCAATAAAATGACAGTAGTTATTAGATTAAGACTCATATGTAGATATTATGCTGCTGTAGTTATTTACCTGGATCATGAAGATGAGAGTTGTTGAATTATGTTTTACACTTGTCATATTGTGAGATATTACAGTATTGTCTTTCAGTGGAGGAGTTTAATAGTCTTTTGTCATATATCCTGACTGGAATAATGTGTTTGTAAGAGCAAACAGTCAGAATAAAGTGAAATGATCTGCTGATGATCCTGAATGTCTTGTTGAATGAGTGTTGATAGTCTGAGGCTCATCAATATTAACAGAGCTGCTGAAAAGACTCTTTATTTCATCTCAATAGTTCCTGTTTTCACCTCATTTATTATGATGATGTCTTCACATCTCCTGTAAATTCACACTTAAAGCTCATTTCATGGCTGTCAACAGACTGAGGGATTTGATGGTCACTAGATGTATATTTATTTGTCTCTATGCCTTCAAAAGTTTTCCTTACAGTTCTTAACTAATTTTTAGATTACTGCCATAATTTTCATGAACAAAACAGAATGATGTTAGTATTATAAAAACCTGAAAAGACATTTGAACTCTTTCTCTAGTCTAGTCTAATAGCACTAAATGTGTCTCTTTTAATATATATGGCCATGGTTTGTGTTACAAGAAAAGAAACGCTGAAATGGGACAGCCTTGTCGTATGCCTCTATTGATTTTAAGCCTGGATGACGTTCCATGCGATAACTTAACTGAGCTGTTACAGTCACAGAATTGCAGATTCCTAAATAGTTATACTTTGGGTCATTTACATTTAGGACCCAAGGGCCAGATATGATGAAGATATAGTCAAGTGAAGACAAATGTACTGAAGAAAATAGTGTACAGTTTGATCAGCAGAAGTCAGCTTCAATACTCATGGAGTTTGTAGGCCACTCTGTGTAACTCAATAAGCAGTGATTCTACTATAACAGAGTCCACTAACTGTGTCATTACTCAAGCTAAAAAGGATTCTGATTGGTTAAAGCATAGAAAAACATGCAAAATCTAATTTTTATATTATTGAAGTTATTTTAAACATTAAAATAGACACTTGCATTTAATTGGTTTTCTATATAAAAATCGCTTTAAATGTACTTTTATGCTTATGTTAAAATTTGACATCTAGTCTTTGACCCTATAAAAGAATTCATTAACTAATATATATATATATATATATATATTTTTTTTTGCTCCTCCCACAGCAATCACATCATCAGTGAAGCTCCTCCCACATCAGTTGATCAATAAATGCTGGAATATTCCCATCAGACTACAAGTGAAGACGAGCATCAGAGCATCAGGAAGAGCTGAAATCTGCAAAGACTGAGTTTATTAAAGAGGACAGTGAGAACACGAGTGATCCAGAACCTGCAGAATGAAACACACTGAAGATCCTGAAGAACAAAGAGGTTGG
Source organism: Paracanthobrama guichenoti (assembly GCA_018749465.1). Classification (NCBI taxonomy): domain Eukaryota; kingdom Metazoa; phylum Chordata; class Actinopteri; order Cypriniformes; family Gobionidae; genus Paracanthobrama; species Paracanthobrama guichenoti. The sequence continues at coordinate 29,906,932 of CM031945.1, forward strand.
TGTTTATTCTTCATTCATTCATGATGCTGGAGAACATTCATGTTAGGAAGACTCAACACTTCAGCACATTTAGAGAAATATAAATGGGATTTTTGTTGTTTTTACCTATAAACTGTATCAAGTAAATGGACAGGGATGTAAGCATAACTCAAGCAAAATCTTATTTATAGTTACTGATAAAGCTGTATTTCTCATAAATGATAAAAGTCATCCACAGTAGATTATTCTTCTTACTATAACTTTGGGTAGAGGGTTTCTATGGACACTGTAAACTCGAACAGGAATGCAGTAAGAATCACTTGAGCTTGTGTGTCAGTGTCCCACATTCACATGTGTATGAATGGAAGACAATGCAGCTGTTTGAAATTCAGACACAAAGACCAGACGTATCTTCAGCAGGATTCTTTGAGAATGAGCTTTGTGATGCTCCAGTTATCAGTTCAACTAAAGTCTCATTGTAGTTTATATGCACTTTACGTGGTCAGTGTTTGGAGATGGAGACGAAGCCTGTTAAAGACACCATGCAAATTAAGTATTCAAATGTAGTTACCTGTCCCAGACTCTAGAGTTTCACAAGTCTTAATCCAATCTGCATAACTATTCAAAGAATGGGACGGGCTCCACGAGCCATTAAAGACAATAGGTGAGAGTCTCTGGCTGAGGTAATCTGGCTCATTTGACTTACAACGACGAGAACAGAAACCTCATGCTAGAGACATTTCTTAACAGAATCATTCACCTTTATGGATGTGTCCAGGATATCACCAGACAATGGATGTATAGCTATCTGTGCTTGTTTTTCTATGAGCTGCACTATATACAGGAATTTGGCTCTTTGCTTGGTTTTGTCCTAATATCCCAAGCAACTGACCTCCATTGGTCACACTGTTTAAAAGGTGATTTGGATATAATGTTTTTATATTGAAGGTTTCCAGTTACCCCATAGAACCAATGTTCTGCATTGTGTTGAAACATCATTTAAAGGAACAAATCATTACACTAATTTAGACCTTTTCCATCAATGCATTACTAATCTTTATTGCGTCCCCAAACAAATGTTGTAGTAACCTCCTGGGTTCATATGAATGCAACGGCATACCAACTCTCATGACTGTCCACCAGTGTACTACTAAAAATATATATTTGATCTTTATATAAATAAATATAAATGATTCAAACTGAAGGAGATTATCGTAAAACACTGGTGTTTCTCTAGAACAGTGGTTCCCAACTGTTTGGGAGTCACTACTAATGAGCTGATGACCTGAATCAGGTGTGTTTGATTGAGGAGACATACAAAATGTGCACTGTTGGTGGGCCTCCAGGAACGTGGTTGGGAACCAGTGCTCTAGAAGGTAGCAATGAGAGTTGATGAGTCTTGACAAGTAGTTCAGTGATATCAGTTTGTCTGCGCATCACATCTTCAAAACATAAATGATTTTGTTTTGAAGCTGTAAGGACCGGTTTTACTGCTAAGACAAAAGCTGAGATCCAACACCCTGCATTAAAACAATAAAACTCAATCTGAAGAGAAGATCTCACAGAGAAACTGTAGGACACCGCCCTGACCAAAACCCTCTCCCCCTCTCTACCTCCCTTTCCCCCTTCCCCCTTCCCCCTGATTCAAGTCCCAGAATGCAGATATACTACATATGATTTATCTTGTGAATCTATTGTTTTATCCCTTTCATGTCTGGTGTCTTTTTAAAGGTCATAGTGCGATTGGTAAAATGGTCTCAACATCACTGAAGTCACTGGTAGGGTTAGAAAGATTGAAACATATGAGAATTGTGTTCTCTTTTTGAGTGGTCTCTCCAAAGATATCTGATCCTCTCCCCCAAACTAGGTGTTTGTGTTGCAAATATTTACAACCCTTTGTTCTGGTGAGACACACACACACACAGACACACACATACACACACATACACACACACACACACATTATTACTCAAGTAGTGTCGCATGAGGAGTTTGTAGGAGTTTCCGTAAATCTTTCTGTCAGGGCAAATTCATACCGAGGACCCCATGACCGGAGCATGGCGCTAAGCATGAGGGGCAATCTGATTTCTGGGTGTCACTGTTATTAACAAATTGCAGCTTTCGTGACTATTGAATTGGAGTAAGATCAAATTATTCATGGAGTCAGATTTAAAATTCGATGGTCATAAATTAAGTGAATCCAACAGAAGTGCTGAGAAGGCGAACACGCAGAAGTCCTTCGACCAGGCCGTTAGATTCCGTCCTTGGGCTAACGGATGGACCTTACAAAGCTGAGTTTTAAAATGATACCTTTTGTATTATATAATATAAATAATATTGTAATAATATAATGCCTTTTATCAGCAGTTTCTCCACATTAGATTGTAATAAGAAAAATATATTTTCTAAAAATATATAATGTGTTATATATAGTGTTCTAACAAATGATACATACTTTTGACTCTCATTGCTATAGTTTGAGTTATGAGTCTTTACATTTGTGTGTGTAACAAGATGGGTGGCTTTAGCAGTTTTCTATTACATCACAGCTGTTTCATTTCACTTAATATCTCTCTCTCTCTCTCTTTTAAATTATTTTGTTGTACTGAAAATAATTATTTTATCTTTGATTTCAGACGTGATGGAAGAGAGTGAGGAGAGTGAAGAACTGAGTCAAGTGGAGGAGGAACATCATGTCAAACCTGGAGAAAAACCTTTGAGTCGCTCAAAGACTAAAAATACATTTATAAAGAAAACAAGAGCCGAGAAATCTACAACCTACACTCAGTGTGGAAAGAGTTTCCTCTACAGAAAACTTCTTGAGATTCACATGAGAGTTCATACTGGAGAGAAGCCGTTCACATGTGAACAGTGTGGGAAGAGATTCAGTTCAGTTCAGTTCAGTTTAGTTTATTGTCACATCACCAAAGCACATGTGCCTTGGAGAGTGAAATTCTTGGGAGCGTGCTCCAGACAATTGCAGTAACAGTTAACATAACCATACAACCTTAAGCAGGTAAAAACAGAAAAAAGTGCAATGTGCACATACATATAGTTAGTACACACAGTGTACTATTGGACATACTTACAGTCAGTACTACATTACACATTATACTCTGAAAGTACATGCATACAGTTAGCACCACGTTAAACACTATACACATTAAACACTATACACATTAAACACTAAGCACTATACACATTAAGCACTATACACGGAATATACACATTAGACACTATACACATTAGACACTATACACATTAGACACTATACACATTAGACCCTATACACAAACACAATACACAGAATATACACATTAAGCACTATACGCATTAAGCACTGTACACAGAATATACACATTAAGCACTATACACAAGAAACACTATACACAGAATGTACACGTTCTACATTATTGACATTTGTGCGTGTAAATGATGATGATTTTATGTGAACTGGATACAGAATGTCATGAGTGTGCATCGGATGTATCCAGTGGTAACCGGTAGATAGTGCGGTGATAAATGAAGTGTGTGTATATAGTCCAGTGTTGACTGTTATAGTTGAGTGCGGTGTGTGGCATGCCATATTGTGGGAGTATGCTGTAGAGAGTATTAGTTTTGAGCGTTCAATAGTCTGATAGCCTGAGGAAAAAGCTATCCCTAAGTCGGCTAGTGCGGGATCGGATGCTGCGGAGACGTCTTCCTGAGGGCAGCAGAGAGAGCAGTCTGTGGGGCGGGTGGCTGGAGTCACTGATGATCCTCCGGGCCTTCCTTGCACACCGCCTGGTGTAGATGTCCTGGAGGAGGAAGCTCACCTCCAACAATGTGGCTGGCAGTTCGCACGACCCTCTTCAGAGCTTTGCGGTTGCCAGCGGTGCTGTTTCCGAACCAGGCCGTGATGCAGCCCGTCAGGATGCTCTCTATGGTGCACGTGTAGAAGGATCTGAGGATGCTGGGGCTCATTCCAAACTTCCTCAGCCGTCTCAGGAAGAAGAGGCGTTGATGTGCCTTCTTCAGCACTGCGTCGGTGTGTGTGGACCAGGTGAGATCCTCACTGATGTTGACACCGAGGAACTTAAAGCTGTTAACCCGCTCCACTGGTGTCTTGTCGATGGTGATGGGTTTGTGTTTTCTGCTCTGTCTCCTGAAATCCACCACCAGCTCCTTGGTCTTGTCGGTGTTGAGTGAGAGGTGGTTCTCCTGACACCATTTAGTCAGAGTGCTCACCTCCTCTCTGTAGGCCGTCTCATCGTTGTCGGTGATCAGGACTATCACCGTTGTGTCATCGGCGAATTTGACAATGACGTTGGAGCTGTGTGTGGCTGTACAGTCATGTGTGTACAGGGAGTACAGGAGTGGGCTGAGGACACAGCCCTGAGGAGCACCAGTGTTGAGGGTCAGAGGGGATGATGTGTTGTTGCCCATTCTGACCACCTGACTTCTGCCTGTCAGGAAGTCCAGGATCCAGCTGCACAGAGATCTGTTTAGTCCCAGAGTCTGGAGCTTCGCAACAAGTGTAGTGGGCACTATGGTGTTAAATGCTGAGCTGTAGTCCACAAACAGCATTCTCACATAGGTGTTCTTGTTTTCCAGGTGGGAGAGAGCAGTGTGAAGGGTGAAAGCAATAGCATCATCTGTAGAACGGTTACTACGATATGCAAATTGTAGCGGATCCAATGATGAAGGCAGCACAGAGCAGATGTGATCTCTGATGAGTCTCTCAAAGCACTTGCTGAAGATGGGTGTGAGAGCAACGGGCCTCCAGTCATTTAAGCAGGTGGTTTTGCTTTTCTTTGGTATTGGCACAATGGTGGATTTTTGAAGCACGAGGAACCACAGACAGACAGAGGGAGAGATTGAAAATGTCTGTGAAAACACCGGCTAGTTGTAATGCGCATGCTCGAGCACGCGGCGGGGATGCCATCAGGACCCGCAGCCTTCCGGATATTTACCCGTCGGAAGGATCGGGTTACATCCGCGACGGAGGCGGTGAGTGCACTCACGTCTCCTGCAGCAGCTGCGGAGCGCGCTCTGTGTGGCGGTGTTGTGAGCCTCGAAACGAGCATAAAAGTTATTCAGCTCATCCGGTAGAGAGGCGGCAGTGTTCACCGTAGCTGGTTTATTTCCTTTAAAGTCTGTGATGTTATTGATTCCCTGCCACATACTTCTTGCATCGTTGGTGTTGAATTGATCTTCAACTTTGTTTTTGTATTGTCTTTTTGCGGCTTTGATGGATTTCCTGAGATCGTAACTGGTTTGTTTGCGATCATCAGCATTACCGGATTTAAAAGCGGATGTTCATGCTGACAAGGCTGCTCGAACATCGCTGTTTATCCACGGTTTTTGGTTGGGGTAGATGCGGATTGTTTTAGTCGGCACAACGTCTTCTACACACTTCCTGATGAAACACGTTACAGTCTCTGAGTACACCTCTATGTCGTCATCAGAAGCTGCCCGGAACATGTCCCAGTCCACGTGATCAAAACAGTCCTGTAGTGTAGCGTCTGATTGGTCCGACCAGCATTGGATTGTCCTGAGGGCGGGTGCTTCCCGTTTCAGTTTCTGCCTGTAAGCAGGCAGGAGCAGGATGGAAGAGTGATCTGATTTGCTGAAAGGTGGGCGCGGGAGAGATTTGTATGCGTTCCGAAAAGGAGAGTAACAGTGGTCCAGTACACGATCACCATGCGTGTTGATGGTGATGTGCTGAAAGTATTTTGGGGCTATTGTTCTGAAGTTGGCTTTGTTAAAGTCCCCCGTAACAACAAACGCTGCTTCTGGGTACGCGGTTTCCTGCTCACTTATATTCCCATACAGTTCCTTGAGTGCTTGTTCTGTGTTGGCTTGAGGAGGAATATAAACAGCTGTGATTATGACCGCTGTAAATTCCCTCGGTAGCCAGAATGGTCGGCACAGAAGCATGTGAAATTCCAGATCAGGGGAGCAGAAGGATTTAATGGAGTGTAGGTTCCTTTCGTCACACCACGAGTGGTTGACAAATAAACCACTCAATTCACACAATCATCAAACCTTAAAGTTCACATGAGGATCCACACCGGAGAGAAGCCGTTCTCATGTGATCTGTGTGGGAAGGGTTTCTCAGAAAAACGAAATCTTGATGTTCACATGAGAGTTCATACTGGAGAGAAGCCATTCACATGTGATCAATGCAAGAAGAGTTTCATGCATTCATCACACCTAAAAAGACACACGAGGATCCACACCGGAGAGAAGCCATTCACATGTGATCAGTGCGGGAAGGGTTTCACAGAAAAACAAAGTCTTGAGATTCATGTAAGAGTTCATACCGGAGAGAAGCCGTTCACGTGTGATCAGTGCGGGAAGGGTTTCACAGAAAAATCAAATCTTAGACGCCACATGAGGATCCACCAGAAATACACACTGCTGTGAGAGAGTACATGTGCTTTGAGTGTGAGAAGACTTATTACAGCGAGCCATTTAAAACTCCACCAGAGGATCCACACTGGAGAAAAACCTTACAAGTGTTCACACTGTGACAAGAGATTCAGACAATCAACAACTCTGAAAACACACGAGAGGATCCACACTGGAGAGAAGCCTTACACGTGTGATCAGTGCGGGAAGAGTTTCACAGGAAAACAAAGTCTTGAGATCCATGTAAGAGTTCATTCCGGAGAGAGACCGATCACATGTGATCAATGCAGGAAGAGTTTCATGCATTCATCACACCTAAAAAGATGAGGATCCACACCGGAGAGAAGCCGTTCACATGTGATCAGTGCAGAAAGAGTTTTGCTTTTAAAAGCTATCTTAAGCTACATATGAGGATCCATACAGTAGAGAAATCATATCACTGCTATCCATGCAGAGAGAGTTTCGCTCAGTTATCTTCTTTGTTCACTCATATGAAGAACAATCATGGCACAGCTACCATAAAACATCTGGAAGGAGAGGACAGAGAGAACGCCAGTGGTCTGTGCAGAATGAAGCGTCATGAGAGTGAAGAACAAAGAGGTTGGTGTTTATTCTTCATTCATTCATCATGAGACTGAACAACATGCTGATGCTCACCAAACTAGTATTTTATAACACACATCATCTTCATTACATTAAAGGGTTAGTTCACCCAAAAATGAAAATGTGATGTTTATCTGCTTACCCCCAGGGCATCCAAGATGTAGGTGTGTTTGTTTCTTCAGTAGAACACAAATGAAGATTTTTAGCTCCAACTGTTGCTGTATGCTAGTTGTATAATGCATGTCAATGGTCATATTTTAGAGTATGAGAGTAAAAAAAAATAGACATACGAATCCAAATTAACCCTGCGGCTCGTGATGTCGAATTGATGTCTTAAGGCACAAAATGATTGGTTTGTGCGATAAATCCAACAGTATTTATATCACTTTTTTACCTCAAATACAACACTATGTACATCAGCCATCTGCGCGCCATCACTTATGGTCGGTGAGGTCAAATGTACACGATATGCAACGGTTAGACTTCTACTGAAGAAACAAAGGCACCTACATCTTAGATGCCCTGGGGGGTAAGCAGATAAGCATCACATTTTCATTTTTGGGTGAACTAACCCATTGAAATAGATCATAATGGTGCACAGATTGTCGAGCAGAATTGATGGCATTAAAATGACTATTGAACTCTTCAGTGATCTTGAATTTGGGCTTCACTTTTGTCTCTCATTTGAAATCTCTTGATTTAATGTTTCTTTTAGATGTGAAAAAGAAAGGGAAAACAGAAGCCATAAAATCTGTCTCCTGCCCTCAATGTAAAAAAAGACTCGCAGATAACTCAAGCCTGAGGATTCACATGAGAATCCACACCGGAGAGAAGCCCTTCACATGTGATCAATGCGGGAAGAGCTTCACAATTAAAGGAAACTTTCAGAGGCACATGAAGATCCACACTGGAGAGAGACCATACACATGTGATCAGTGTGGGCATAGTTTCCCAAGTAAACGAAACCTTAAGAATCACATGAGGATCCACAGTGGAGAGAGACCTTACACCTGTAATCAATGCGGGAAGAGTTTCTCTCAGTCCTCCACACTGAAATCACATCTTCTCACTCATTCTGAAGAAAGACCGTTTAACTGTGATCACTGCGGTAAAACATTTAGCTGGGCCTCATCCCTGAAGAAACACCTGAAGATTCACACAAAGGAGAAGATTCATTCATAATATTACAGCAGAAAAGAAACAGCGGTGTGTGTTTCAGTGCAGGAAGTCCTTCACTACAGATGAAAAACTAAAAGAACTCCACACTGGAGACAAACAACACTGAAGTCCTTCACTACAGATGATAAACTGAAAGAGCGCCAGAGGATTCACACCAGAGACAAACAACACCGAAGTCCTTCACTACAGACGATGAACCGAAAGAGCTCCAGAGGATTCACACTGGAAACAAACAACAGCGAAGTCCTTCACTGCAGACAATGAACCGAAAGAGCTCCAGAGGATTTACACTGGAGAGAAACACATCAGAGTTTGAGCAATGATCTAGTCTACGGTCACGATCACGGTACCTACATCATCTTCAGATCCAGCAGTGCGACACCAAATTATTGTGTCAAAATCTGTCCAGATCAGTTGCAATGAAAGACATGACAAACATCATCCATCTTCAGGACCAGCAGTGTGAGATTCAGAGCGACTCAAAGATGGAGTTGCTCCACAAATAACAACATCTAGGTTTTATTCTTACATGGCATTTAGTTTTATCAGAAAAAATATGTGAATATGTTGTATTATTGTCATGTGTAGGTTCAATAAAGTGAAAAGATTGATCAATTTACAGCAGTATCAGATTTATTAAACAGAAACCAAAGCTCATCTTCAGGAGTTTATTTTCTTGAATTTATATTACTAGAATAGTAAGTTACTTATTAGAATAGTAAGAATTAGAATTAGTACTTTTTTTATGAAGGATAGTCATAAAAATCTTCCTCCATATGAAAACATGTACATCAAATAGACATCTCTGAGATGTATGTGTGCTTTTAAGGTAGTTTAAAATCAATCTATAGTTATATTTTTATTGTGGTGTTGTACATGGTATTTATCTGAGTGTCATTAGTGTTTTTGTATTTTTGATGTTCCATACATGTCATATTGTGAGAAATAACAGTGTTATCTTTCACTAGAGCAGTTTTATAGGCTTTTCTCATATATATCCTGACTGGAATATGTTATATCTTTAGTCATCTCCTCTAGCAACTTGGCAGGTGAATAAATTCCTCAATTCCTGGTTGCCATATTTAAACTGTAAATGACACTTAATGAAACAAACTGATTTTATTTTTTTATTTTTTTAATTTTTTTTATTTTTTTGCTGCTTATTTTGTTTTTAGAACGGAAAAGGCAAAACACCATTTGTGTCTCTCTCTGAATGTTGGCAAGACCAAAGAAATGATTGTGGACTTCAGGAACAGACAGCAACGGACATACTCCCCCCTCATGATCAGCGGGTCACCAGTAGAGAGAGTGAGCAGCTTCAAGTACCTGGGTATAAACATCTCCGAGGACCTGACCTGGACTGCACACATTCAGACACAGGTGAAAAAAGCCAGGCAAAGACTGTACCACCTGCGCCAGCTGAGGAAATTCAGGGTTTCACCAGCTATCCTGAAAACTTTCTATTTAGGGGGCGATAGAAAGTGTACTAACTCAGTGCATCACAGCGTGGTATGGGAACAGCACCAGTCATGACCGCAAAGCCCTGCAAAGAGTCGTGCGCTTATCCGAGCGTATCTCAGGATCAGCTCTCCCGTCTCTGCAGGACGTCTACACCAAACGCTGCAAAGGTAGAGCTACTAAGATCATCAATAACTCTAATCACCCTGCAAACCCTCATTTCACGCTGCTGCCATCTGGTAAGTGCTTCCGAAGCCTGATGGCCAAAACTGAGAGACTCAGGAGGAGCTTCTTCCCCCAGGCCATCACATGACTTCACTTCAGGATAAACATCGATACACTGACATTGCACTGCACTTTCTGTTCTCGTTGTTACTGTGTAACAACCTGTTATAAACCTGTTTGCACATTATACTCTTTATACATTTGTTAACCACATATTTATAAGTCTACAGTTTACTCACTGCACAGTCTACTTCAATTACTTTATTCCACTTCTTTATTCTTATTTTTTTACTTTTTTTTCTTCTACTAGATTATTTATAATTCTACAGATCCACTTCCCCTGGTTCCCCGTTCTGGAGCAGCTGCGGGGAGCTCGCTGTTTCACCAAGTTGGACCTGCGCAGCACCTATAACCTCATCAGAATCAGAGAGGGTGATGAATGGAAAACTGCTTTCATCACCCCAGCCGGACATTATGAGTATAAAGTCATGCCATTTGGATTATCCAACGCCCCAGCAATTTTCCAAGGGTTCATGAATGAGATTCTCAGAGATTTCCTCAACAAATTTCTAATAGTCTACATCGATGATATCCTGGTTTACTCCCATAACATGACAGACCACCACCATCACGTTGCACAGGTCCTCCAACGACTCAGAGAACACCATCTATACTTGAAGCTTGAAAAATGCGAGTTCCACCGCAGCTCCACCCAATTCCTCGGATACATCGTGGACCAGGGGAAGGCCCCAACCCACCACGATCAAAGACCTCCAACACTTCCTGGGATTCGCCAATTTCTATTGCCGGTTCATCCGTCAATTCAGCACCATTGCAGCACCCCTCTCCGCACTGCTCCGAGCTAGCCCCAAGTCCCTGTCCTGGACCCCTGAAACCCAACAAGCATTCCATCAACTCAAAGAAGCCTTCAGTACGGCTCCTGCCCTCGTTCATCCCGATCCAGAGATCCCATTCGTCGTGGAAGTGGACGCTTCGAGTGTGGGGGTAGGAGCCATACTGTCCCAGTGGCAGGATGAGCCTCCAAGACTCCATCCATGTGCCTACTTCTCCAAGAAGCTGTCCCCGGCGGAACGCAACTACGACATCGGAAATTGTGAGTTGCTTGCCATCAAACTGGCGTTGGAGGAGTGGCGACATTGGCTGGAGGGAGCCAAACACCCGTTCCAGGTCATCACCGACCACCAAAACTTGGAGTACCTACGAGAGGCCAAGAGGCTCAACCCACGACAGGCCAGATGGGCCTTGTTGTTCACCCGGTTCGACTTCTCTGTAACCTACCACCCCGGAGAGAAGAATACCAAGGCTGACCCTCTCTCACCAGTTCCTACCCGACCATCCCACTGCACAACCTGAACCCATCCTCCCTCCAGCCGTCATTGTCAGCCCCATCCAGTGGGCCCTGGATCAACGTATCGCCGATGCAACTCACGATGACCCAGTTCCGCCGGGGTGTCCTGAGGGACGGACCTATGTTCCAGCGAGTCTTCAACCGTCCCTCATGGACTAGGCACATTCCTCTCCAGGCTCTGGACACCCAGGCAGCCAGCGTACACTCTCGCTCATTCAAGGACGCTACTGGTGGCCCAGTATGGCTCAGGACATCTCCCACTTCATTCGAGGATGCTCAGTCTGTGCCACCACCAACACTCCCTGTCACTTCCCTGAAGGCAAGCTGGTCCCCTTACCCATTCCACGCTGTCCCTGGTCACACCTCGGTATCGATTTCCTCACTGATCTCCCTCCCTCCGATGGACACACCTGTATCCTTGTTGTTGTCGACCGCTTCTCTAAAGGATGTAAGCTCATTCCCCTGTCAGGACTTCCCACAGCACTGGAAACGGCGGAGGCCCTATTCCACCACGTCTTCTGACACTTTGGCCTCCCCGAAGACATAGTCTCTGACAGGGGCCCACAGTTCATCTCACGGGTTTGGAAATCCTTCTTCTCACGCCTGGGTGTCACAGTCAGTCTCACTTCAGGATATCACCCCCAACCCAACGGCCAGACTGAGCGAAAGATACAGGAGATCAGGAGGAACCTCCGAGCCTACTGTGGTCACCACCAGGACAGCTGGAACCGCTTCCTTCCGTGGGCTGAGTATGCACAGAACTCCCTTCGCCAAGAATCCACTCACCTCACCCCGTTTCAATGTGTTCTAGGTTTCCAACCCCCACTGTTCCCCTGGTCTGGAGAGCTCACGGATGTTCTAGCTGTCCATCACTGGTTTCAGGAGAGCGAGAGGGTGTGGGACTCAGCACACGTCCATCTGCAACAGGCAGTCCATAGGCAGAAGATTCAGGCTGACCGTCGTCGCGGACCAACCCCCAGATACCATCCCGGCCAGTTGGTGTGGCTATCGACCCGAAACATTTGCCTACGGCTGCCCAGCCGTAAGCTGAGTCCCCGCTATATTGGTCCCTTTAAGATTCTGAGGCAGATCAACGAGGTCACCTACAGGTTACAGCTGCCCCCACAGTATCGCATCTCACCTTCCTTTCACGTGTCCCTCCTCAAACCATACCCTGTTCTCCCTTCCTCCACAGAGTCTGGTGCAGATGCAGTGCCTCCCCCTCCGGTGGGAAAACATCTACCGTGTCACCACCATCCTCGACTCCCGACGGCGAGGCGGCGTTCTGCAATATCTTGTGGATTGGGAGGGATTTGGCCCCGAGGAACGCTCTTGGGTTGTGCGGGACGACATTCTGGACCCCTCGCTCCTTGCCAACTTCCACGCCACACACCCAGACCACCCAGCACCTCGGGGGCGAGGCCGGCCTCGCCGTCGTCCGCCGCGGTCCTCTGGAGCTGCCCGTGAGGAGGGGGGTACTGTCACGGACTCAGCCACGCCCTCTGCACCAGACTCCCGCACTCCGCCCACTCGTTCTCAATCACCTGAATACTGAGCACCCGCACCTGTTTTCCATCACTGAAGCCCTTTATCACCAGCCCTCACCCCACACTCAGTGTCTGGTCACAGCTCACGCTACACAGACTGCTTCGCTACTCTTTGCAATCCAAAGCTTCCAAGTTCCTCGAGATTCCAAGATTCCAAGATTCCACGATTCCAAGGTTCTTTAAGATATTCTCTGTGTTCACCACTCCAGTTAAGCCTCTCACCATTCCCTGTGTTTACACCTGTTCACCAGTTCACTGTTTCGTGTCCTGACTTCAATAAAACCTGTTACTGCGTACTAACCTCTGTGTCCTCAAGTCTATCATGACAGTACCATTTCCAGGTTATTGTTTTTTTAGTCAGTAAAATCTTAAATATCTGTCATCTTTTCCAACCTCATCTGGGATATAAAACATAAAATGACATTGGTATATGTAGAGTGAAAATATTATTAATAGTAGACCGTATGACCTCCCAAAAACATTCCACCTTTGGACAATGCCAAAGTTAGAGATGTTCTGATACCCTTTTTCCTTCCCGATACCGATTCCAATACCTGGGATCAGGGTATCGGCCGATACCGAGTACTGATATGATACCTGGGTGTGTATCTGTATTGTAGCGGGTTCTTGACGGTTGTCTTCAGACCGTTCCTCTGTGCTTCTCCAGTGCTCCCCCAAAAGTGAGTCTTTGTGGTCTCAAGGCGTGAAGGTGAAAATCCACTGAACAATATGGGAGTTTAGGAGGTGTAGAGAGTCTGTCCCACGGTTCTCCCGTTAATCACTCTCTGTGAGGGAAAATCAAACAACACCATAAACATTAGTCTTCTGTTGAGAGAATCTTCTCTACCTCTTTTGTTTCAACCAGGGTATATATCCCTGTCTAGATGATTGTCTGAACTCCCTCAGCTGGACTTCATGATTGCTTCCCAGCTGGTGTGTGTGTGTTGCCAGGGCGACACTTGACGAGCTGCTGGTGACTCGCCACAGTATATACTACTAGCCCTGTATGAATTGCTAGAATTATTTTAAGGTGTGCTTCAGACTTATCCCTTAGTAAAACATGAACAAATACATACAGTGAACTACTGTATTTATTACATTATTTTCATTAACTGACATGCATAATTACTGACAGTAATATTATTTATTTTTCTTAAGTGAAAAAGAACGTCTCGGTTACTGAAGGAGGGAATGGAGACGCCACGTCGGAGTACCGACGAATAATAATCTCACTCGTAAGAGCCAATCTGCTTAGAGTGTAACTAAAATGAGCCAATGTACATTGGCATGCAATGATTGCACCAGATGCTCATGCCACGCCATGCGGGTATAAATGAGACACAGGTGATTGTATCAAATCAGCCTTTTGCTGAGGAGCCGAGTAGGTAGATAGGCACCCCAGCAGGGTACAGAGGACATAGCGACGGGATGTGGCATCTCTGTTCCCTCCTGCAAGGGAGGAGGGGGCTCAGTCCCAGTGACAGGAATGCTCTCCCAAGGGAAAGACACAGTCTTCCCCGTAGGACCGACCGTGGAAGAATAAATGGGATCCCCTCAGGGTCACTCATATAACCCCAGCCCATTACCGGTTCTCAAGGATTCAGCGGCAAGGGGCCTGATGCCTGACATTCCGCAACGTCCGGCACCGAGGGTGATGGAGGGCTCACAGAGTTTGTTTCTAGAGAATAAGAGTGCCGGAGCGCAGCAAGCTGACAAAAGCCAGGGCCTCTACACGTAGGCTATAGAATCTAGCAAACGTGTTGGGTGTCGCCCAGCCCGCAGCTCTACAGATGTCTGACAATGAGGCGCCACGTGCCAGCGCCCAGGAGGATGCAACACTTCTAGTAGAGTGTCAAGTCAAGTCACCTTTATTTATGCTTTTAACAAGTCCAATTGTTTCAAAGCAGCTTCACGTTGTTAACAGGAAAATAATGCAACAGAATTTGTACAGCCGTTCTGGTGAAACGGTGATGTTATCCAGCTAATTTCAAGTATCATATAGTGTCAATGCGGGCAGATTGGTAATATAGATGAAATTTAGGTGTCCCCAAACGAGCAAGCCAAAAGCCAGAGGCAACGGTGGCAAGGAACCAAAACTCCTTCAGGGCCAGAATGGAGAAAAAAACCTTGGGAGAAACCAGGCTCAGTTGGGGTGCCAATTCTCCTCTGGCCGATGAACAAACAGTGTATGATTATAATTCTGGCAACATGGCAGGTCTTAAGTCATATTAGGTAAATAGATATACTTAAGATTATTCGAAAGATTGGAGTCATCACACCGGAGATGGGTTTATTGAAGATGTCAGAGTGTGCTCGCACCCTGAGCGGACAGGGCACACCTTGTGCTTGGTAAGCCAAGATGATGGCATCCACTATCCAGTGGGCCATCCTCTGCTTGGAGACAGCCTTTCCCTTCTGCTGGCTTCCGTGACAGACAAAGAGCTGATCTGAGGTTCTGAAGCTTTGAGTTCTATCCACGTAGATCCGCAGAGCGTGGATGGGACAGAGCAAAGCTAGGGCTGGGTCTGCCTCCTCCGGGGGCAGTGCTTGCAGGTTCACCACCTGGTCCCTGAAGGGAGTGGTGAGAACCTAGGGCACATAGCCAGGGGTCTTAGTATCACGTGGGTATTACCTGGCCCGAACTCTAGGCACGATTTGTCGACCGAAAATGCCTGCAGGTCCCCTACCCTCTTGATGGAGGCCAAAGCAGCCAACAGCAAAGTCTTCATAGACAGAATATTTAGCTCTGCTGACTGCAAAGGCTCAAATTGGGCATTCTGAAGTGCTCGGAGCACCAGAGCAAGATCCCAAGAGGGCCCCCCTTAGGAACCTGATGACCAGGTCATGCTTCCCAACCGTCTTACCTTCTACATGGTTGTGATAGGCGGATATTGCAGCAACATAGACCTTGAGGGTGGAGGGTGACAGCCTATGCTCCAACCCTTGTTGTAGGAAGTGTAAGGTCCAGCTGATTGGCCCAACGTAGGAATCCAGCAGCTGGTCGAAGGACTTCTGCGTGTATGCCTTTTCTGGCGCTTCTGAAAAAATCACTTTAATTTATTATAATGTGAAGATCCAATTTTAAATCTGACTCCAATTCTTTGTAACTTTGTTACATTTGTTACATCTATAACTTAACAGCTGATCATAATTTTAGTTGTGATTTAATTTAGATTGTTGATTTCTCTTAGTATCTCTTAATTTCAAATTAAGAGATGTCATCAAGGGACCCGATATCGCACAGGAACGAAGCGTCCGGTTTCGCCCGCCCACGATCACAACCTAGCCAGTTCTGATATTAGTCAGAGGATTACAGAGTGAATATTTTACCTTTAAGTGGTCGCACATGCTTACTCATCAAAAAGTGTAATTTTAGTAATAGTCACGAAAGCTGCAACTTGCTAATACAGTAATAGTCAGAAATCAGATTATCCCGCATGCTGCGCTCCATGCTTCAGTCAGGGGTCCTCGGTTTGATCTATTCTGGCAAAAGAATTGCGAAATAAAGGACTCCGGTTTGATCAATACTAGAAAAAATGGTTTCAGAATAATACAAGGTAAATCAAGACAAAGGTTTATTTTAGCCAGGCAAAAACCAAACAAAAGAATCACAATTACAATTACAAATAACTCATCATACGCAACTGATCAGCATCCAATATAAAACCTGATTAAGGGATAATATAAAAATAGTTTAAAGATTCATTATTACCTGGCAATAGAAACACACTTCAGCAGTGTGGGAAGTTCTGGTTACAGATGCTTCCTCGAGTGGTTTTCCAATTCTCTTTAAATACCCAACCAGAACAAAAGAACAATAAACATTTAGCACCCAAATATTTATGCAGCTTTTGGTTGAATCTTTTCTCGTGACCAAATGGTCACACCTATCTTTGGGGATGACAGCAAATGTTTATCAAAAGATCTTTACGAGCATCTCCCACACCAGGGGAACAAGCTCTGTTGTCTTTATTATGACCTGTTCCTCTGATGTGGGAATGAAACCTGTTTACCAGAAACACCAAAAGTCACAAAGAAACACCTCGTGGCAGTATCTGTGAGATTTGCATGATTGTGTGGGCTCCGAGGAAGGAAGGGTGAGAGGGTCAGAACTCAGCAGGGGAGGAGATAAGATTGAATCAGGTGGAGTCTTGTTTTTTCTTATTCAGATGAGTAAAGTTTTATTGTCTTAGTGCAGCTTAGATCTCTTGAGTTCGTTCTCAGGTGAAATCCATTCTTACAGTTCCGCCCTTGGTCCGTTGGAGCAGATTCAGAGTAGTCTCCGAGGGGCCATTTTTAGGGATTTCTTGATGTTTGCTTTACAGCTGCACTTTCCGTAGGGCTGGTACCTGTAATGGGCTGAGTGCGATGGCCATGTTGGTTGATGTGCGCATTGCTCGAAGAAGACATCTAAAGTAACAGCACTGGCAGAGTGTGAATAAGAAGATGAGCACGCTGGCGATGGCACATCCACGGAACATCCAGTCCCACCATGTGTAAGCATACCGTGCTGAGCGGGTAGAGGAACTGGACAGGATCTCTGCAGTCTTTTTCACCAGATTTGCTTCCACTTGTGCTTGGTTGAGATGGTATTCCGTCTGCAAGATAATTTCTTGTACTAAGTCCATTGTTTTTACCAAGTCCTGTGTGCTTTGTTCATAGAAAGTGTCCTCCCACCAGGGGGAAATGTCTGAGTCCATGGGCACCCTTCCCAGGATGTTTATCTGGCCCATCGTAAAGTCCTCTTTCACTTCTAAACAGAAGGTGTGGTTTGCAGAGCAGGTCAGACCTCCGTAGGTGAAGGAATTCATCTCGCTGACGGCGCACCACTGTGTGTGAGACACTTGAACAGCATCAGAATGACCATGCAATGACTGGACGTTAACCAGCTTAGAGTCATTAGAAGATGTAAGGTCCACCCGTTAGCCCAAGGACGGAATCTAACGGCCTGGTCGAAGGACTTCTGCGTGTCTGCCTTCTCAGCACTTCTGTTGGATTCACTTAATTTATGACCATCAAATTTTAAATCTGACTCCATGAATAATTTGATCTGACTCCAATTCTTTGTAACTTTGTTACATTTGTTACATTTGTAACTTAACAGCTGATCATAAGTTTAGTTGTGATTTAATTTAGATCTTTGATTTCTCTTAGTATCTCTTAATTTCAAATACTCGTTCCTCCATGGGACCCGGAGTCGCTCAGAGGATAATGCTCGCGATTATAATTACATTACCTCACGGACGCAAATTAGCCAGTTCTGAGATTACAGAGTGAACTATTTTACCTTTAAGTGAGTCGCACATGCTTACTCATAACAGAAAGTGTAATTTTAGCAATAGTCACGAAAGCTGCAACTTGTTAATAACAGTGACAGTCAGAAATCAGATTGCCCCTCATGCTTAGCGCCATGCTCCGGTCATGGGGTCCTCGGTATGAATCTGCCCTGACAGAAAGATTTACGGAAACTCCTACAAACTCTGCATGCGACACTACTAGAAAAATGATTTCAGAAAAATACAGAATAAATCAAGATTAACATTTATTTTGGCCAGACAGAACTTAAAGAACATAATTAAACATGAATCCATGGTACACAACTTTCAGCATAAAATATAAAATACAATTAAGTAATATGAAAATAGTTTCAAAGAGTCATATCTGGCAAACTACATCCAGTGTGTGTGCGTGTCTCTTATGACACTGACACAACACTGCATGGGGGCTCTGTCTACAGAATGTTCCCAAATGGCAGCCCTGCTACCCTTCCTTAAATACCCAGACCAGAACAAAGGGTTGTAACTATTTGCAACACAAACACCTAGTTTGGGGGAGAAGATCAGATATCTTTGGAGAGACCACTCAAAAAGAGAACACAATTCTCATATGTTTCAATCTTTCTAACCCTACCAGTGACTTCAGTGATGTTGAGACCATTTTACCAATCACACTGTGACCTTTAAAAAGACACCAGACATGAAAGGGATAAAACAATAGATTCACAAGATAAATCATATGTAGTATATCTGCATTCTGGGACTTGAATCAGGGGAAGGGGGGAAAGGGAGGTAGAGAGGGGAAGAGGGTTTTGGTCAGGGCGGTGTCCTACAGTTTCTCTGTGAGATCTTCTCTTCAGATTGAGTTTTATTTTTTTAATGCAGGGTGTTGGATCTCAGCTTTTGTCTTAGCAGTAAAACCGGTCCTTACAAAGAAAAAGGTTGTAACGTGTTGCAAGTGTAAATAATATAACTTGATGTTTCATGACAACAGGTGCGTGTGGTAAACAAGGTTTCAGTGCCCTTCAAAGTCATATACCCCGTAAGATGGTCCCATTTAATGATCTGATCCTTTACTACAACACCAATAGAGCGTATGGCGGTGGAATCTAGGTAAACCTGATCTGGGTGGATTAAAGGGAAAGTGGCAAAGAACCGAATACAGCCAGTACATTCATTTCCAGTATACATCATTAACGTTGATAATAATTCAGAGTAATTAATATTCTTAATTTTCTCTAATGCAAGCCATCTATGCAGGTCTAAAATTTCAATAAGATCAATTAAAACATGCCTAGGTGTTTTATGGAGACGAAGATCTAAAATCTCCTGTCTTGCTGCAGTAAACAAATCTTGCGCATACAACCTACAGGCTAAGTCATGCTCGATGGTACGGGTCTGATTGAAAATTGTCTGGCTGGTTGTCAGAAGCGCCTGCGCTTCAGATCTGACCGCTTTGATAATATTCTCGTTACTATTAGTGATGTGTTGGAAACCAGTGGCCACCTGATTTGCCAACCATGTTGAAAATTGAGATTGACCTGTTATTTTGTAGGTGTTGGATATAGAATTGACTGAACCAAAAAGGCCTGCTATATTTCCAAGCAGGTCTCGTTTAGTACGAGCAGGTGGAATTTGGACTGCAAGTCTATTTTTGTAATCAGAAACTAAATCATCGATGCGTGACTGTAGCCATGTGTATGTTTTGCCATTAATGTTACAGTGTTTTACATAAGCAGACAAAATATTAGAGATGTTATACGTCACATGTGTTATCACAAGGTTGACATCATGAAGCAATGTCTTATTTACATTTCCTTTGATCAGACCACCTGGAGGGGTGGGATGTAATTTTGGACACTGTGTGGGTTTCTCGTATCCACAGGTAGTCAAATTAAAGCAATGGTGTAAAGTCCATGAGCAATTGTAAGGGCTAGTAAAATTGTCCATATTTGCCTCACATTTTCCCACACAGTATGTTCCTTCTTTCCAACTAGTCCTAACAAATGTTTTTACATTGTTATTAGGTGCCCTCTTTGTTAGATCAAAAAGAAGCTCAGTAAACTTTAAATGTGTATGGTTATGTGTTGTTGTGTGTGTGTGCACCTATATGTTGTAGATTCAAGATCTTTAATGAAGTAACATTTTTTTGGATTTGTGTCATAATTGTTCTTCTCATAAAATGTGTACATCCTACCAATTTCTGAATCTGGGTACATTTTAAGTTGGTCCCAGGCCGTAAGATTATGGTGAACTTGGGGTGCATGTGTGTATCCGGTAAGGTTTTGGTATGGGAGATGGGTAGACCCTGTATTACAGCAGATTTTTGTGGTGCAATTTGGTTCCGGTGCTAATCCGGGGGGCCATGTGACTATTTCTTTGAATGTAATTGGAGTGTAAGATGTGAATGGCCCCTTGGTATATTTCCATACCCATCTCTCGCATCCTAGGGTGTGTGTGAGTGTGATGCGTTGTCCCAATTCGATGCAGGTTGGTCCGGATACCACCCTGGCATCCGGCCTCCATGGAATTGCAGTGATCCTCCTGAGAAGAAAGAAAATGAAAAATCATATTTAATTCACTGAACCTTTGAATGGTTTACACTGGGACATGTGGTACCATTTCAATTTTCCTCTGATTTTCACGGCCACACAACTGTTACAAACAGCGTTAATTTCATAGGGCCCGTGCCATCTAGGGGAAAATGCATTTTGTTTCACGAAGACGCGTACCATAACCACATCTCCTTTTGAAAATTTTGTTTCAGAGATTTGGTTAAATTACGCATCATTTGACAGGTCTGACTGTTGTTGTTTCAGTACAGCCTGTGTGTGCAGCACCTTCAATCTTTCTTGTAGTTTCACCAACACAGTTTGCTGAGTTGCAAGCATGAGAGGCCCCAGGTCTGCTGGGGACATTTCTGGATCAATGGGCAACTTCATCACCCTTCCAGTCATAAGCTCATATGGGCTAATGCCTGTAGCTTTTGATGGGGTTGCTCGCAACACAGTCAGAACTGTGGGTAAGGCATCAATCCACCTGTTTTGGTGTTGTGCTATCTGTTTTGCAATGTTTTCTTTTATGGTGCGGTTAGCCCGTTCAACATTCCCTGAACTTTGTGGCCTATATGGAATATGGAATCTTTGCTTGATGTTTAGCATTTTGCACATGTTTTTCATCACTTGTCCAGTAAAATGAGTCCCCTATCGGATTCAATTTGAATTGGTGCCCCCCAAAGAGGGATGATTTGGTTCGCCATCACACGTGCCACAGTATTTGCCGTGTTATTCCGAGTGGGAATTGCTTCAACCCATTTTGAGAATTTATCAATTATCACAAGGCAATACCGATACCCCCCTTTGGCACTGGATAGTGGACCAATGAAATCCATTTGTAAGGACTCCCAGGGTCCTTTCGGTGGTTCTGGCCTACGTAGGTTTGTTCGGCCGTGTTTTCCTTGGTTGATGGTAGCACACACCACGCAGGTGTTGCACCATCTTTCAATGTCAGCTGTTATTCCCTGCCACCAAAACTGATTTTGTATCAACTGCGTGGTTCTTGTCGCCGATACATGCGCATACTCATGGTATAATTTGATTATTGGTTTTTGGAGAGCTTCTGGAGCTTCTGGAACAATTTTCCATCTCGAATTACTATGCCTTCAATTACATTCACCATCTGATCCTGCTTCAGGTGCGGTACAAGCTCTCCATTAGAGACCCACAGATCTTGTTGATACTGTTTGAGGTCAATGGGTGTGACTTGGACAGCACTTGCCACAGAAGCAGAGGGTGTCTCTTTTTCCCACTGGTCGCCGTTTACTGCAGCCAGCTTAGCCAATTGGTCAACAACGTTATTGTTTCCCTCATGCACATCAGGGTTTTTGTTGATGTGTGCACGCACTTTCACAACAGAAATGGGGGTTTCTCGCGCTTGTATTGCTTGCCATATTGACGTTATAGTGCTGAAATGTTTTATAGGCGTTCCGGCAGAGGTGAGGAATTTTCGCAAGTGCCATTGGGCCATAAAATCAGTTACAACACAGAACGCATACCGACTGTCTGTATACATGCAAAGCGGTTCAGGGTGTGCCTTAATCGCTTCTAGCAATGCAATGAGTTCGGCTTCTTGCGCGGATATGCTAGATGGTAATTGTTGTCTCACATCCGTTTCGGGAAGATGGGGAGCCCACACAGCACATCCAGCATAAAAATGACCATTCTGACAGAATCGGGAACCATCTATGTACACAGGTGCTTGGCCTGGTAATGGCTGGCCATGTACAAGGCTTTGTGCCTCTTTGACAGGCTGACATGTGTGTGGATTTCCCTCAACATCCCCGAGCAGATGCGGCAAAATTCGTGTGTTTTTTATTGTAATTTCACGCGCTTGAATGTCTGCTATCCATCTCGCTAATCGTTGGGAGGAAACTCCCTTTATTCGGCCCTGTAGCAGCATTTGTACAGGCGTGTGCATGGTATGTACAACAACAGGTTGAAAACCGACAATGGGTTCTGTTATTTTTAGCATCCAATGCACCGCTAGCACATGCTGTGTACATGGGTCGAATCCTTGCTCGACCAGAGATTTCTTACGGCTGTAATACGCGATTGGACGCAGTTTTCCCCCATGTTCCTGAGCTAAGACTCCGCTTAGTGTTATTTCATGCGTGTCTACCTGAATGTGGAAAGCTTTGGTATACGTTGGGCAGTCCCAGGGCAGGCGTGGAGCACAAATGCTGTTTCAAATCGCTAAAAGCTTGTTCGTGTTCGTCAATCCATTCAAGGACATCATTTGGTTTTGTTTTTCCTTTTAGAAGAGAATACAACGGCGCAGCGGTGTTTGCAAAATCAGGGATGAACTCTCGAAGATAGTTTGCCGTTCCTAATACTTTTTGCAGCGAGTTTAAAGTATGAGGTCGAGGCAGTTCGGCAATGCATTTCTTTCTATCGTCTGTTAAGGCTCTGTGGCTTTGCGTCAGAGTGTGCCCTAAATAGTGTACCTCTTTTAGGGCAATTTGGGCTTTTTCTTTGTTCATTTTAAAGCCTGCGTCACCCAACCTATGCAAAACATCATCAACCAGCTGCAAGTGGTTCTCAAGTGGTTCTTCTGTAGCTATCAGAATGTCGTCTACATAGTGAATGAGCTTGCCATTCCCTAGTAAGGGACTGAGCACATCTGCCACAGCTCTGTGAAAAATGGCTGGGCTGTTGTGAAGGCCCTGTGGCATTCGTTCCCATGTATACTGCCTTTGATTTACAGTAAATGCTAGTTTCCATTGGTCTTCTCGTTTAACTTTAAGAGACCAGAAACCATTTTTGATGTCAAGCACTATGAACCACGAAGCATTGGTTGAGACTTGTGATAAAATAGTAGCTGGATTCGCTACTATTGGTGTCGCTTTGGGTAAAACTTTGTTGAGACGCTGATAATCAATGCACAGACGCCATTTACCATTAGGTTTTGGCACTAGCAGAAACAGGGAGTTTGTGGTGGAACTGCATCGCCGAACTATTCCTCTTTTCTCAAGCTGTTGTACTATCTCATGAACCGCGACCTCTGCCTCTGGCTTGATGCGGTATTGCTTTTGCGGGGGAGGGGGCTCTCCCTCGATGCATACCTCAAAGTCAACAAGGCCGCAGTCGTGTTCATGATTAGCCCAAACATTGCTGTGTTTGCTGATGAGAAGTTGAATTGGATCTGAACTGGAGATGGACATAATGCTTGCATTGCCTTTAGGCAAGCATCTCTTTGTGGTTTTATTTGTTTGTAGTTCAATTTGTTTTTCAAAACAATGAATGACAAATCCATGCTTTCTCATAATGTCCATTCCCAGCACAGTTCCTTCACTATTCTCTGGTAAATACCAGAATTGTTCTGTTAGCACTACCATGCCCAAATCGAGTTTAACTGGTTTTGTTTGTGTTGCGGTCATCAAAGTATCGCCTATACCTTTAATTTGAATTGTTCTTGTACTTAGGGGTACCGGAAGGTTCGTACAAGAGCAGGCGGCTCCAGAATCAACGAGAATATTAACTAACCGGCCTCCAAGATTAGCTCGTATTTTGATGCGGTTACCGCTGGTGACAACGCTTCCTATAGCGACGGAGGCCACGCACCCCTATTGGGGTACGCTAAATTTCGCTAACAGGGCTGCGAGCTCTGTCTGCAATTTGTTATACGGGCTATCTTGGCTCATTGGTTTTTCTTTAGTTTGCTTTAAGCTGTTTTCTGAATTATCCTTCCCTGCAATCAAATTCCCTAAATGCCTGAGAATGTCACTGTCATTTTTAGAGCACCTTCTTAATCTAAAACAGTTCTGGATAGTGTGGTTATTTTTCTTACAGTAATGGCATCGAAGTTGAGATTTAGGGTCAGGCTTCTCAGCACCTTCTCCTTCGGTCACCCATTGTGTTGTTGCAACGGAATGAGCTTTGTTTTGTTTTAGTCTGGCCTCTATTTTGGAAGCCCAATCCACCAATGACCGGTAGGTATTCTCTGGTGGATCGGCTCCGTGCGCTAATGCCTGCTGTATATGGGAACCGGCGTTATTTTTCAGGAGTTGTAGTAAAACTTCCTGATCGCGCTGTGCATCTTCTAACCCTGAATGCTCTTTGTAGGTCACCCATAGGCGCTCAGCATAAATTTCAAACGGTTCTTTATTTGCCTGTTTTATTTCTAAAATTCTACTCCACTCAGCATGTGTTGGTCCCCTTAACTCTAATAGAGTCCCCCTCAATCTTTCATACACATCGTTTTTCGTCCTCATCTTCCTGTTTGACTACAATTTCTCCACTTCTCAATTCACGGGGCATTTTTGGTTTTAGCTCGTCTGGAATAGTAAGGAGAGCTACTTGCCAAACATCCCTGATCTCTAATTTGTACACTGATGCCTGTAACATTAAGTTGTCCCAGTAGGGTTGGAACGGGCCTTTTCGGGGCATCATTCCCACAACTTCTTTGTGTTTGGTGCATTCTTTGCAAGTTAAAGGGCGGCTAATGGTAGTGACTTCATCATCTGCATTTTTCATTGTTTTAAGCACAACATTGTTCACTGGTTTTCAGTGAACCGAGCCTGATTTAATTCGAGTCATTATGGGACTACGTTGTTTCGGCTTTTCAGGCCTATTTTCCTCATTCACGGTTTCTAGGGAAAACTGCTTGATGCATACTGCTTGATAAAGCTGCAACGTCATCATCGCTGTCGCTATTTATCTAGCTACCAATTTTACTGTTTATCGCCGCGACTTTTACCGCAGATACAGGAAATCCTGCTGATTCGCAACATTCTTCGAGCGCAGATGTGTATTCTTTATCTAATAGAAGCTTCTTTTCAAGCTTTTTCATTTTCGATTCCATCGCGTTGCCCTCTCTTGCCCAAGTTTGTTTATCATACACAGATGCTTCGACCTGTGCTCTTAGCTTTTTTAGCTCATCTGATCGCTGCGTTTCTAGCTCTTTTATGTTTGCTATTATGCGTTCGTTTTCTGTAATAGTTGTCAAATCGTTTCGATGTAGCATATAGATGACCAGAATTTTCTTAAAAGGAGCCTTAGTTTCTAATTTTCGGCCCTCAGTACTGTACCAGGCTAAAATTTGATCATTGCTCCACTTAAAATCTACTCCCTTGTTACGCAAGCGAAAGAGAAGATCTTTAATTTGCACTCCAAAAGTGTCCATTACCTCCTTATCTACACTCAAACTACCATTTCCCTGACAAGCCATGTTGTTTTCTAATAATCTTAAACACCACCGGATTTCTACAGTCTCCGGTCTAATGTGGGTATACCGACCCGTTCTACAAATGTGTTTATATTGGGTGTGTCTAGGTTTTCCCTCAACACTTTCTAAAAGGTAAACAAAAATGGACTTACCAGGACATTTGTAGACAGAAAAGTAGAACCTCAAACCTCATGCTCACTCGGCTTGGATCTGAATTGTCGCGCCAAAAGACATCACTCTCCTGAGACTGGGAGATCACGGAGGGCAGTCACCACTTTGTAAGGTCCAGCTGATTGGCCCAACGTAGGAATCCAGCAGCTGGTCGAAGGACTTCTGCGTGTATGCCTTTTCTGGCGCTTCTGAAAAAATCACTTTAATTTATTAAAATGTGAAGATCCAATTTTAAATCTGACTCCAATTCTTTGTAACTTTGTTACATTTGTTACATCTATAACTTAACAGCTGATCATAATTTTAGTTGTGATTTAATTTAGATTGTTGATTTCTCTTAGTATCTCTTAATTTCAAATATTCGGTCATCAAGGGACCCGATATCGCACAGGAACGAAGCATCCGGTTTCGCCCGCCCACGATCACAACCTAGCCAGTTCTGATATTAGTCAGAGGATTACAGAGTGAATATTTTACCTTTAAGTGGTCGCACATGCTTACTCATCAAAAAGTGTAATTTTAGTAATAGTCACGAAAGCTGCAACTTGCTAATACAGTAATCAGATTATCCCGCTGTGACATCCTCATGGAGGAGTGACGGGAGTATAAAAGGAGGAGCGACGACATGGCAAGACGAGAGAGGACCAGGCCTGGATTTTATTTTGTGTTTTGTTTTGTGTATGTAGGCGGCAGTCGGCCATGAGGGGCTGCCGCCGTCGTTATGGTTTATTTTTGGATTAAAGTTTTTAAATGTTCGCCGGTTCCCGCCTCCTTCTTCCCTGATCGTTCATTGTCGTTACACCCGCATGCTGCGCTCCATGCTTCAGTCAGGGGTCCTCGGTTTGATCTATTCTGGCAAAAGAATTGCGGAAATAAAGGACTCCGGTTTGATCAATACTAGAAAAAAATGGTTTCAGAATAATACAAGGTAAATCAAGACAAAGGTTTATTTTAGCCAGGCAAAAACCAAACAAAAGAATCACAATTACAATTACAAATAACTCATCATACACAACTGATCAGCATCCAATATAAAACCCGATTAAGGGATAATATAAAAATAGTTTAAAGATTCATTATTACCTGGCAATAGAAACACACTTCAGCAGTGTGGGAAGTTCTGGTTACAGATGCTTCCTCGAGTGGTTTTCCAATTCTCTTTAAATACCCAACCAGAACAAAAGAACAATAAACATTAAGCACCCAAATATTTATGCAGCTTTTTGGTTGAACTTTTCTCGTGACCAAATGGTCACACCTATCTTTGGGGGATGACAGCAAATGTTTATCAAAAGATCTTTACGAGCATCTCCCACACCAGGAGAACAAGCTCTGTTGTCTTTATTATGACCTGTTCCTCTGATGTGGGAATGAAACCTGTTTACCAGAAACACCAAAAGTCACAAAGAAACACCTCGTGGCAGTATCTGTGAGATTTGCATGATTGTGTGGGCTCTGAGGCAGGAAGGGTGAGAGGGTCAGAACTCGGCAGGGGAGGAGATAAGATTGAATCAGGTGGAGTCTTGTTTTTTCTTATTCAGATGAGTGAAGTTTTATTGTCTTAGTGCAGCTTAGATCTCTTGAGTTCGTTCTCAGGTGAAATCCACAGAAGGAAAGTAAGGAAGGAAAGTGATGGTGTTAACTACCTCTTGGGGTAAGTCACCTAGAACCTCTGCGTCCCGTCCAGGGCCCAGACATGAAGCCTCCACAGGTCTGGACGTAGGTGCCACAGGGTGCCCCATCTCTGAGTCAGAAGGTCCTTCCTCAGAGGAATCAGCCAAGGAGGGGCTGTCGTGAGGAGCATAAGTTCTGGGAACCAGGTCCGGTTGGGCCAGTACGGCACCACCAACAGGACCTGCTCCTCGTCCTCCCTGACCTTGCACAGAGTCTGTGCAAGTAGGCTCACTGGGGGAAACGCATATTTGCGCAAGGGCATCCGTGGGATGTTTCTGGGGAAACAAACAGGTCGACCTGTGGCACCCCGAACTGTCTCCAGACCAGCTGAACCACCTGGGGGTGGAGTCGCCACTCCCCTGGGAGCGCAGCTCATGAAAGCTTGTCAGCCACACGGTTGTGCACGCCAGGGACATGAATGGCCTGAAGCGACCTCAGACACTTCTGACTCCAGAGGAGGAGATGGTTGGTGGGTTGCGACATGTGACGGGAGTGCAGACCACCTTGTCGGTTGATATATGCAACGGTTGCAGTGTTGTCCGGGTGTACCAGTACATCTTTGCTCCGTAACCGCCCTTTTAGGCGGCTCAGAGCAAGATGTACTGCTAGCAAGTCGAGGCAATTGATGTGCCAATGCAGGTGCGGGCCTGTCCAAACCCCTGACACTGCATGCCCATTGTACGTGGCTCCCCAGCCCATGGCAGAGGCATCTGGGAAAACCACAGCGTGCTTGGACACCTGTTCCAGGGGCACTCCAGCCCGAAGGAACGAGGGGTCTGACCATGGACTGAAGGACTGGTGACAGGCCGGTGTGATGCTCACCCGGTGAGTGCCGCGTTGCCACGCCCATCTCGGGACTCGGCAGTGTAGCCAATGCTGACGCGGTCTCATATGAAGCAGGCCGAGTGGCGTTACTGACACCGTGGCTGCCATATGCCCCAGGAGCCTCTGAAACTGTTTCAGTGGAACCACCATCCTGCCTTGAAATGTGTTCAGGCAGTTCAGCATCAACTGGACACACTCCTCTGTGAGGTGTGCTGTCTGCTTGACCGAATCCAACTCCATACAGAGAAAAGAGATCCTCTGCACGGGGGCGAGTTTACTCCCAGTTGACCCGAAGACCCAACTGGCTGAGGTGTCTGAGCACCAGGTCCCTGTGTTCACACAACTGATCCCTGGACTGTGCTAGAATGAGCCAGTCGTCGAGATAGTTGAGGATGTGAACGCACTGTTCTCTCATGGGCGCAAGGGCCCCTTCCGTGACATTCGTGAAGACACGGGAGGACAGGAACAGCCTTTGTATTGATATGCTCGACCCTCGAACACAAAGCACAGAAACAGCCTGTGTCTAGGAAGGATCGAGACATGAAAGTACGCATCCTTCAGGTCGATCGCTGCAAACCAATCTTGGGGACGGATGCATTCGAAAATGCGTTTCTGCATGAGCATCTTGAACGGTAGCTTGTGGAGGCTCCGATTCAGGACTCGCAGGTCTAAGATTGTCCGTAACCCACCGGTCTTCTTGGGTACAATGAAGTATGGGCTGTAGAAGCCAGTCAGGCTGGAGGGAGTGGCTCTATCACGTCCTTCGCCAGCAGGACAGCGATCTCCGCACGTAGGACATGGGCATCTGCAGCATTCACCAAAGTGAAGTGGACGCCCTTGAACCTGCCGGGCGAACTGAATCACGTAGCTGAGCCTGATGGTCCGAATGAGCCAGTGAGATGGAATGGGGAGCGCTAGCCAGGCTCCCAGAGACCATACAAGCGGGACCATAGGGACCACTGGCGTACCCACCGTGGGGCAGCGAGGTGGACTCACGAGGTGGCAGGTGCCTGGACGGGCGGGGGGGGCCTGCTTGCGCCCGGCTCCACAATGTCACTTGGGTGGAGGCTGGTGCGGCGCGGGAGTGGAGGCAGACGCAGGTGGCCGCCCTCGGCGATGAGCAGGCTGAAGTGCTGCCGTTGCTGGGGTGGAGATAGCAGCTGACCGCCGTGGCAGAATGTGACTGATCACAGTCTGCTTCTGTGCGGCCGAGAACTGCTGGGCAAAATTCTGGACCGCGTCGCTGAAGAGGCCAGAGACACAGCCAGAAATTACGTTCCTGGACCACCATAGTGGACAACGCACGACCCACGGCCCATGCCGTAACCTTGGTCGCATGAAGCACGAGGTCCATTGCGGTTCTCAGTTCCTGGAGAACTGCGGGATCGTGACCACCCTCGTACAAGGCCTTCAGTGCCTGGGCCTGATGGACTTGCAACAACGCCATAGCGTGCAAGGCAGAACCTGCCTCTCAACAAGCCTGATAGGCCTTCCCGATCAGATCGGATGAGTACCTACAGGCCTTGGAGGAAGACACGGATTCCCCCTGGAAGTGGAGTTAGGGCACAGTTGCATAGCAATGGCCTGTTCCATGGGAGGAACCTGCGTGTATCCCTTTGCAGGTCCACCATCGAGGGTGGTGAGGGATGAGGATCCACTGGGCCGGTTTCGGGCAGTAAAATGTGCCGTCCACGACCTAGTGAGCTCCTCATGCACCTCCGGGAAAAAAGGAACTGTGGTGGGGCGCTGAGAACCAGCATGGGCCACCCCGAGAAACCAATCATCCAGCCTTGAGGGTTCGGGACACGGTGGAGGGTTCCACACGAGCCTGACTCTCTCGGCGGCCCGGGAAAGCATAGCCATCATCTCCGGATCAGTATCGGGCACAGCGGGCCTTCATGGAGGAGCCCCCTGCGCCAACACATCCTCTCCAAAGAGTTCTGACCCTCCCTCCAATGCAGCGATGGACATTTGGTCCTCGAGAGGAGCCCCGAAGGATATGCACACCTCGTGGATGGCCCACCGTGTTCCAATGGCAGCTCTACTGGCTGTGGAGTGCGAGAGGGATGAGGGTTCGCCAGGGGTTGGTTCCTTGGGGGAAATGCGCTTACCGTAACCCTCAAATCGCCCAGGCTACTGCCTGAAGTAACCCTCTGTGGAGGGTTAGATCGAGGCAGAGGCACGGGGGCTCCGTCCCTTGGGAGATGGAGCCTCGATCGCAACTCTGAGATGGTCATGTTCCCGCAGTGAGAACATGATTCATCCACCAGCGCTGCCTCAGTGTGCTGAACGCCCAAACACGAGATACAGCACTGATGACCATCCCTCGGTGACAGGTAACCACCACATCCAGAAACATCCAGATAGGATGTCATCTTGAAAAAGACGCAAGCTCTATCTGTGTAAGCTCTTTCAGAAGGACGCTCTACTTGGTGCTGAAGCACACAGGGGGAGGGGTCGCAGCGACACAGTCAGGGGATAGTGCAGCCTGACATGCGTGCTCTCTCACACGAAGGCTCTCTCTTACCAGCCGTAGGAACGGCTTTTCAGCGCTCTCCACCTAGTGCACTGAACCAGCTGTGAGAACAACCCTTGTGATTGTTCTGACAAACAACAAAGAGAGATGTTTGAAAAACCACAAGACCCGCTGCTTTGCCATCACATCAACACAGACTGAAGAGATCGCTTCCGAAAAGGCGGCTTCCGTCTTCAGTCAGGACTGCGAAGTAAGGAGCGATATCTGGCGTTACCATCTACCACTCGGCTCCGAAGCAAAATGCTGATTTGATGCAATCACCTGTGTCTCATTTATACCCGCACGGCATGGCATGAGCACCTGGTGTCTGTGTTCATGATATGACAGTTTTCTCAAATGAAACGGTAAATTCTCACGAAGTGACAGTTTATGCATCCTTGTCCTCATATAGTGACACACGGCAGAGACTACAAAAATAGCGAGCAAGTGTCGCGCATGCACGACGCAGAATTTGCAGGTAATATTTAAGTAGTGTTTTGCAGTTTAGTATTCACAGACATTAGTAAATATTCGGCTACAGTATGGAGACCTGCGCTTAGATTAACACGGAAGCGACTGAACGCAGCTGCTTGTACCGAATATACTCAGGAGTCGGTACTACATAAATGCTGGTATCATCACATTTTTTAAATTTCAGTATCGTACTTGTGACAGTCGCTGTTTTACTGGCTGGTTGGTCCAGTCTGAAATACCGCTAAACAGCGGACATACTGCTAAGGCGTTTTCATTTCTTTGCTGCTCTAAACAGTGGTTGCTTGTGGCAACACAGCACAACTTCCTGTGTTTGCAATGCATTCTGAGCAGCGAAGAAGAACCATGCAGCGAGTGGTTAGGCTTGCGGCCATAACTTGGTCTTGTTTAAGAAAATGGTATCGGATCGGTACATGGGTTCAAGTACTCGCCGATACCGATGCCAGAATTTGTTGTGGTATTGGTGATATTTCCGATACTAGTACCGGAATCGGAAGAAAATATATGCATATGATGCGCATTTTGTACCCCACAGTTCCTCCAGCATGGGTAAAAGGTTCTCTTTTGTAATTCCTTAATTGTTGTTGTGATAAATCACGCCAGATTCTTGAGCTTGTTGAAGTATGTGGTGCAGTACATATTTTATTCCATTGATCTGGCAACAAGGAGATGGCAATCTCTTTTTCCCATTTTAATCGTATATATTCTATAGAAAAACATCCTTGAATTATTTATCCCTTTATATAATTTGGATACACATGTACCTTTCTTATATGTTTGTATAAAAACCTGCACAATCTGATTAATCTCAGCATTGTCCTTTGTCTTTCAAATAATATTGACAAACCTGTAGATATTTAAACAGGTCTTGATTTACCAAACCAAACTAATTGTGCAGAGAGCAGAAATTCCTAAATAAATCCACTTCAATTCAAAATCTGGATTTGTTTCTCCAAGTGAAGTTCCTTTACCATTGTAAACCAAGTTTTCACCCATTTTAAACTCGCTTTCTATTTCCTTCCACTTTGTCTCCACCTCTAAATCACATAAACAGGTCTCAGCTGGTCAGCATAATAATAATAATCTTTTAAATTGGGGAGTGATATACCACCCTTACTTTTTCCAACTGCAGTGTTTTATATCTAATTCTTGGTTTGCTTCCATTCCAAATGAATTTGTTTATCCCATTCTTGAAACTGTTTAGATGGTATTTCCACAGGAAGTGATTGGAAGAGGTACTTTCAATTCTTGAACTAAAATCCAAGTGTGGTAGAGAAGACCAACGCTTAAGATCTTCTTTAATTTTTTTTCCTTGATTATATTGTAGATTGTAGTTCTTATTATACAACTTTGTTAAATCTTGTGTTAACCATACACCCAGATACTTGATTGATTTTTAATTCCAGTTTATAGATTTTTTTTTCCTAAATTATTTTATTGGATTGAAACCAAATGACGACATCTGAGTTTTCATGTTTAATTTGTACCCGAGAACTTCTGAATTTTCTGAAAAACCAAACCTCATTAGAACCTGAAATAAATATACACAATTTACACAATCAAATCCTTTTCGGCATCCAAGCTAACTAGAGTTGAGTCTTTTTTAATTTGTTGTATTACGTGAAACGTTCTTCTAATATTATCATGAGTCTGACGTCCTCTAATTTATCTAAATCTATCAGATCAGGCAGAAATGTCTCAAGTCTTTTTGCTAAAATGGAGGCAAATAACTTGTAGTCTACATTCAAAACTGATACAGGTCTATATGAACTACACAGAGGTTTATCCTTTCCTTCTTTAGGTATGAAATAATCGCTTCCCTCCAAGAAGGGGGAATAACTGCTTCTTTAAGGGTGCAATTAAATGATGAAATAAGAAGTGGTGAAATCTCTCTTCTAAATGTTTTGAACCATTCTGAAAGTAAACCATCATTACCAGGCATTTTATTATTCTTTAATTCTTTAAGATTATTTAATGCTTTATCTAGTTCCTCCTGTGTAATTTCTTTCACTAAAAGGTAAATCTAAAAAAAATCTAAAATCTGGGAATCATTGCTGACTGTATGTAGTTCTGTTAAATACTGTAATTCTTTCCTGTAGCTCAAACAATAAGAGCGTGGCGCTGGCAATGCCAAGGTCATGGGTTCGATTCCCAAGGAAAGCAAGAACTGACCAAAAAAAAAAAAAAATGTAAAAAAAATGTGTACCTTGAATACAATGTAAGTTGCTTTGGATAAAAGCATCTGCCAAATGCATAAATGTAATTCACTTTCAAGATTCTTAAATTTAAGTTATTTTTCCTTCTTAAGGGCTGTGGTAATGGAAATGATTTTATTCCGATTAATACCGCCTTGGCTGCATATTACTTCTCCATTATCATTGTTCTCCATATACATTTTAACTTCTGATTTAATCTGAGCCATCACATTTGCATTACCTAATATGCTTGTATTAAGCCTCCATATTTTATCCATGAATTTATCATTCAAATTTAGAGTGAGACATATTGTTGTATGGTCTGATATATCGTACACACTTCTATTGTGCAATCTCTTACCCTGTGTCTTTCCTTGTTAAAAAATAATCTATCCTACTATACAAACCATGGGGTGCTAAATAATACAAATATTTACGTTCCAAAGGATGAAGGTCTCTCCAGACATCTATTAATCTCAAATTTTCTAATGAATTTCTAAACATTTTGGATTGTGTTGTCCTAATTCTTTTACTGTTGGATGAATCTAATCGCCTGTTAAGAACAATGTTGAAGTCACCACCAGATATCATTATTCCTTTAGACTCTGTGACAATAAGATCAAAAGTTGTATTTAAAAATCTGTTTTACTTCCTGGAGGTGCATAAACATTTACTAGAGTAACCAGGTGCTGATTTAATTTTCCCTGGACTGATATCTCTTTAAGCAAATCCAAATTAAGAGAGTTGTGTATTAATATGGAAACACCCCTTTTATTTAACTTTTTAAAAGAACTGTAAAACGTTTCTCTATACCCATATTTTTTCATCTTATCGTGTTCAGATGGGGAGAGATGCGATTCTTGCAAAAATATAATCTGGCTCTTTTCACGTTTCAATTTGGCTATAACCTTACTCCTTTTAACTGGGTTATTTAACCCATTTACATCTCGATTTAGAGTTCAAGAACAACTGCCGGCAACCTCTAGAACAAACATATAACTTAAGTAAAATCGAACACAGAGAATCAAGAACAATGACTTCCACAGTTAAGATCCAAACATGACCTGGTAAATCCCAGTTCCAATCCTAGGATGAGGGATCTAGTCCTACTTCTGGTAGGGGACCCTCGCTATCACATTGATGGGGGATGATTCCCCCTAATAGTATAGCACCAATCAAAAAATCAAATGACAATCCCCGGTCCATTTTCTCAAATGTCTAATTATCGCCGTATAGTTAAATATCATAAAAACAGAGACTCGTAAAAGTACGTTTTACCTATAGAGGAGTGTTCTGGCTCAAAATACAAAACAAATATTCAGACCACCACCACCCAAAAAAAAAAAAAAAAAAAAAAAAGTTTAAACACTGTATCTTAAATCTGCATACCTCTTCAGAGCACAGTAATGTCCAACAAATTATCAATCTGATGTTGGTGGTTGCCTCTGGAATCCCAGAAGCTTCTCCCAAATGCGAATGTGGTCGCTGCTTCTTACTCTCAGTCTTTCTTCCCACCGGCGTTCCGATCCCTCAGATATCTGTTTCAAAATGTCGCCGCCGTGTTCGGTCGCCGCTCAGGTCGCTCCGCGAAGACTGTGCTTTTATTTACTATTTTACTTTCTTTTGCTCTCAATTTTTACAAACTTATCAACTGCAGTGATCTGCTATGACAGCAAAACTCTTTTGGACATTGGTTACCTCTACACTGGACTGTTTCAGGACACCGATCCTCTGTGGCCATCTGAGATTCTTCGGAACGCCGAGTTGAACAATGGACAGACGGGTCAATGGCGAAGAATCAAGAAACACCGTGGGAAACGCGCGGGGATCCGCAACAGACTGAGGAAAAGGGCATTCAGCCCTCCTCTCCCGAGCATTCTTCTAGCAAATGTTCCATCCTTGGAGAATAAGATGGACGATCTTAGAGCCAGGATAAGTTTTGAACAGGACATGAGAGACTGTAACATCTTTTGTTTGTCCGAAACATGGCTCACGCCCGCGGTCCCGAACACAGCTGTGACGCCGTCAGAGAACTTCTCTGTTTTTCGGATGGACAGAACAGCCGAGGTAAATCCAAAGGCGGTGGAGTATGCTTCATGATCAACAAGAAATGGTGCGACCCCAGGAACATCACCATTCTCTCGCGGTCCTGCTTGCCTCATCTGGAACATTTAACAATCATTTGCCTCCCATTCTATCTGCCGAGGGAGTTTTCTGTGGTCGTCGCGACCACTGTTTACATTCCACCACAGGCAGACACAGGGCTGGCTTTATCTGGCCTTCATGATGTTGCCAGCATAAACAAACACCCCGATGCTGCTTTCATCGTCGCGGGCGATTTTAACAAAGCAAACCTAAATAAAGTCTTGCCAAACTTTCACCAGCACGTCTCCTGTCCTACACGAGGAGCAAACACGCTGGATCATTGCTACTCTCCGCCTATAAAGCGCGGTCACTTCCAGCTTTTGGCAAATCGGATCACGCCGCCATTTTCCTCACACCTGAATACAAACAAAGGCTCGTTCAGGAACCCCCGGTGAGGCGGGAAGTTAAGCGCTGGTCAGCCCACTCAAAGACCGTGCTTCAGGCAGCTCTTGATGACGTTGACTGGAATGTTCAGAGCGAGTTCAGCTGACGTCAGCGAGTTCACGGATGTGGCGCTTTGCTTCATCAACACGCTAACAGAGCAAGCCACACAAACAATAACAATAACGTCCTTCTCAAATCAGAAACCGTGGGTGGACAATTCAATCCGTGCTGCAGTGAACACACGCACTGCCGCTTACAACGCTGGTCTCCTATCGGGGAACATGACTGAATACAGATCGTCCTGCTATGCTCTGCGGCGTGCAGTTAAAGCTGCAAAGCTCCATTAAAAGGATCGAGTGGACTCTCATTTCCAACTCAACGACTCCCGGCGCATGTGGCAGGGTCTGAGGTCCATCTGTTCTTTTGGATCTAAATCCTCTGCAGAGGTGAGTGCTGATCCGTCGCTTGTGAATGAGTTAAACTCTTTCTACGCTCACTTTGATTGTAATCGCGGCAGCGCGACTCCACCAACTGGCACGCGCCAGAGGGAATTACTCAGAGCAGCAACAACCACGTGATCTCTGTCTCGGAGGATGAAGTTCGGAGGGCACTCAAGTGTGTGGATGTGAAAGGAGCGGTTTTACTGCTAAGACAAAAGCTGAGATCCAACACCCTGCATTAAAACAATAAAACTCAATCTGAAGAGAAGCTCTCACAGAGAAACTGTAGGACACCGCCCTGACCAAAACCCTCTCCCCCTCTCTACCTCCCTTTCCCCCTTCCCCCTTCCCCCTGATTCATACTACATATGATTTATCTTATATACTACATATGATTTATCTTGTGAATCTATTGTTTTATCCCTTTCATGTCTGGTGTCTTTTTAAAGGTCATAGTGCGATTGGTAAAATGGTCTCAACATCACTGAAGTCACTGATAGGGTTAGAAAGATTGAAACATATGAGAATTGTGTTCTCTTTTTGAGTGGTCTCTCCAAAGATATCTGATCTTCTCCCCCAAACTAGGTGTTTGTGTTGCAAATATTTACAACCCTTTGTTCTGGTCTGGGTATTTAAGGAAGGGTGGCAGGGCTGCCATTTGGGAACTTTCTGTAGACAGAACCCCCATACAGTGTTGTGTCAGTGTCATAAGAGACACGCACACACACACACACACACACACACACACACACACACACACACACACACACACACACACACACACACACACACACACACTGTATGTATTGTGCCAGATATGACTCTTTGAAACTATTTTCATATTACTTAATTGTATTTTATATTTTATGCTGAAAGTTGTGTACCATGGATTCATGTTTAATTATGTTCTTTAAGTTCTGTCTGGCCAAAATAAATGTTAATCTTGATTTATTCTGTATTTTTCTGAAATCATTTTTCTAGTAGTGTCGCATGCAGAGTTTGTAGGAGTTTCCGTAAATCTTTCTGTCAGGGCAGATTCATACCGAGGACCCCATGACCGGAGCATGGCGCTAAGCATGAGGGACAATCTGATTTCTGACTGTCACTGTTATTAACAAGTTACAGCTTTCGTGACTATTGCTAAAATTACACTTTCTGTTATGAGTAAGCATGTGCGACTCACTTAAAGGTAAAATAGTTCACTCTGTAATCCTCTGTAATCTCAGAACTGACTAATTTGCGTCCGTGAGGTAATGTAATTATAATCGCGAGCATTATCCTCTGAGCGACTCCGGGTCCCATGGAGGAACGAGTATTTGAAATTAAGAGATACTAAGAGAAATCAACAATCTAAATTAAATCACAACTAAACTTATGATCAGCTGTTAAGTTACAAATGTAACAAATGTAACAAAGTTACAAAGAATTGGAGTCAGATAAAATTATTCATGGAGTCAGATTTAAAATTCGATGGTCATAAATTAAGTGAATCCAACAGAAGTTCTGAAAAGGCATACACGCAGAAGTCCTTCGACCAGGCCGTTAGATTCCGTCCTTGGGCTAACGGATGGACCTTACAGACGTCAGGAAAGCTGCCGGGCCAGATGGTATTTCAGGCTGTGTTCTGCGGTCCTGTGCTGATCAGCTCGCCGGGTGTTTACATCTATCTTTAATGAGTCCCTTGCTACATCTGTGGTCCCCACCTCCTTCAAAAAATCCACCATCATCCCTGTCCCTAAGAACAGTAAACCCTCTTGCCTAAATGACTATCATCCAGTGGCTCTCACATCTATAGTCATGAAGGTCTTTGAGAGACTCATTAAAAACACCATTTGCGCCTTCATTCCCGACACTTTGGACCCTCTTCAGTTTGCCTATCGTCCCAATAGATCGACTGAAGATGCCATCTCTCATGTCCTCCACTCCTCCCTCACTCACATCGACAGCAAAAGTGGGAACTACGTAAGGCTGTTATTTAGTGACTATAGCTCAGCCTTTAACACCATAGTTCCCACCAAGCTAACTGCCAAACTCCTGGATCTCGGCCTGAATTCTTCTCTCTGCCACTGGATTGAGGACTTCCTCACTGGCAGTGGTAGAGCTACTAAGATCATCAAGGACTCTAATCACCCTGCAAACCCTCATTTCACGCTGCTGCCATCTGGTAAGCGCTTCCGAAGCCTGATGGCCAAAACTGAGAGACTCAGGAGGAGCTTCTTCCCCCAGGCCATCAGACTCCTGAACTCAGTCACTTAACATCACGTGACTTCACTTCAGGATAAACATCGATACACTGACATTGCACTGCACTTTCTGTTCTCGTTGTTACTGTGTAACAACCTGTTATAAACCTGTTTGCACATTATACTCTTTTATACATTTGTTAACCACATATTTATAAGTCTACAGTTTACTCACTGCACAGTCTACTTCAATTATTTTATTCCACTTCTTTATTTTTATTTTTTACTTTTTTTCTACTTGACTTGATTATTTCTAATTCTACATTCTCTCTATATATAGTACTTTTTTATTCTATTTCTATTATAGTTTCCTCCTTGTGTTTTTAACTGTGAATTTGCACTGTCAATGGAGCGGACCTGTTTACATTTCACTGCCGGTTGTATATTCTGTATATAACTATGTATGTGACAAATAAAACTCTTGAATCACTTGAATCTTGAATCCAAAACTTGTCCACAAATCCACAACTTGTTGTTGTTATTATCAGCCATCTCGTTACCCTCCTCATTTGTTTTTGTTTCACAAGTCCCTTTTTAGGCTTCGCCCCACTCATTTTTCAATCGTTTCTTGTATTTGAATTGGAAATTCTTAGAGTATGGGGGTTTTACCCACTCAATGACCGGGAGCTATAATTTTATGCTGCCATCTCGCACCTCACACCAACCAGAAGCCCTAATTGATGATTTCTATTGTTTCATGGTTGGCTTGTGTTTTTATTGCCATGCATTTCTGTACACTTCTTCCACTTAGGAAAAATTTACTGTGACCTCCTTTATACGCTGAGGGACATGGAAGATGCTAACCGGGCTTTCCTGCAGTGTGGACAAGAACAGCGTGACCAATATATGCAGCTGTTACTCGAGAGCCAGGCCGAGGAGGCAAGAGTTGGCATTCCTGCAGTCGGAAGCTAAAGAAAGCAGACTGCAGCAGAGCAACTTTCTGGCCGGGTTTCTGTCGGTTCTTGGACAGTTTGTCCAGTCGTTCAAGAAGTAGCCACAACGACCAGCCGCTTAAATGTACACCGTCTCTGTTTTCACTTACAAATTAGTATTTTATATATTGTACGTGTTGGCATTCCTGCAGTCGGAGGCTAAAGAAAGCAGACGGCAGCAGAGCAACTTTCAGGCCGGGTTTCTGTTGCTTCTTGGACAGTTTGTCCAGTCGTTCAAAAATACATTTGTATTTTATATTGTTCTTTGCACAATAGTATTTATTGTTCTAATAATGTATTTGTCTTTGCACAATTGTATTTTATATAAATATTTTTAATTTTGTGAGTAGTACTTTGTGTAAAATAAAGTGTCATATCACTTTCTTGATATTGAGTGTCTTTTCATTTCCATGGTAATTTTAGCACTGACAGTAAGGTCTGAAATGCCGGTTAGATGTTAACCTTTAACACAAACTATATCATTAAGGTTATACTTCAATATGTAGTACAATATGTAAAAAGACACACTGCTTGAGTTACCACATTGTAATTATATTCACAATGCTCTGAGGAAGTAGTGACTGGCAGTTTCGCCATTAAACCCCAATAAGCTCAGTATTTAGACCAGGTGAAAGTGCACACGTTAAAATAAGAAATTTGTTTAACAACCTGATAAGTCACTTATGACATTTTATATCTGACAAAGCCAAGTCAAAAACTTTTTTTTACGTATATTTCTATAACATAAACAGACAGACTACAGTTCTGAATCTGATTCTGAACCTTGGTTATGTTTGTTGTCACAAGGACACGAGTAGCAATTACAAACCCGATTCCAAAAAAGTTGGCACACTGTACAAATTGTGAATAAAAACAGAATGCAATGATGTGGAAGTTTCAAATTTCAATATTTTATTCAGAACACAAAATAGATAACATATCAAATGTTTAAACTGAGAAAATATATAATTGTAAGGGAAAAATAAGTTGATTTTAAATTTCATGGCATCAACACATCTCAAAAAAGTTGGGACAAGGCCATGTTTCCCACTGTGTGGCATCCCCTCTTCTTTTTCTAACAGTCTGCAAACGTCTGGGGACTGAGGAGACAAGCTGCTCAAGTTTAGGAATAGGAATGTTGTCCCATTCTTGTCTAATACAGGCTTCTAGTTGCTCAACTGTCTTAGGTCTTCTTTGTGGCATCTTCCTCTTTATGATGCACCAAATGTTTTCTATGGGTGAAAGATCTGGACTGCAGGCTGGCCATTTCAGTACCCGGATCCTTCTTCTACACAGCCATGATGTTGTAATTGATGCAGTGTGTGGTCTGGCATTGTCATGTTGGAAAATGCAAGGTCTTCCCTGAAAGAGACGACGTCTGGATGGGAGCATATGTTGTTCTAGAACTTGGATATCCCTTTCAGC
Organism: Paracanthobrama guichenoti; assembly: GCA_018749465.1. NCBI lineage: Eukaryota > Metazoa > Chordata > Actinopteri > Cypriniformes > Gobionidae > Paracanthobrama > Paracanthobrama guichenoti. The sequence continues at coordinate 29,948,124 of CM031945.1, forward strand.
ATTGATGGTGCCTTTCCAGATGTGTAAGCTGCCCATGCCACATGCACTCATGCAGCCCCATCCCATCAGAGATGCAGGCTTCTGAACTGAGCGCTGAGAATAACTTGGGTTGTCCTCTTTAGTCCGGATGACATGGCGTCCCAGTTTTCCAAAAAGAACTTCAAATTTTGATTGGTCTGACCACAGAACAGTTTTCCACTTTGCCACAGTCCATTTTAAATGAGCCTTGGCCCAGAGAAAACGCCTGCGCTTCTGGATCATGTTTAGATATGGCTTCTTTTTTGACCTGTAGAGTTTTAGCCGGCAGCGGCGAATGGCACGGTGGATTGTGTTCATGACAATGTTTACTGGAAGTATTCCTGAGTCCATGTTGTGATTTCCATTACAGTAGCATTCCTGTATGTGATGCAGTGCCGTCTAAGGGCCGGAGATCACGGCATCCAGTATGGTTTTCCGGCCTTGACCCTTACGCACAGAGATTGTTCCAGATTCTCTGAATCTTTGGATGATATTATGCACTGTAGATGATGAGAACTTCAAACTCTTGGCAGTTTTTCTCTGAGAAACTCCTTTCTGATATTGCTCCAGTATTTCTGGCCGCAGCATTGGGGGAATTGGTGATCCTCTGCTCATCTTGACTTCTGAGAGACACTGCCACTCTGAGAGGTTCTTTTTATACCCAATCATGTTGCCAATTGACCTAATAAGTTGCAAATTGATCGTCCAGCTGTTCCTTATATGTACATTTAACTTTTCCGGCCTCTTATTGCTACCTGTCCCAACTTTTTTGGAATGTGTAGCTCTCATGAAATCCAAAATGAGCCAATATTTGACATGACATTTCAAAATGTCTCACTTTCAACATTTGATATGTTATCTATATTATATTGTGAATAAAATATAAGTTTATGAGATTTGTAAATTATTGCGTTCCTTTTTTATTCACGGTTTGTACAATGGCCCAACTTTTTTGGAATTGGGTTTGTATTTTATTACGGTCATATAATTTATGCTCTCTGCCCAAATGGGGGGTGACTGTTAACAGAATAATGTAAAACCAAAGTGTGATGCAGCAGTATGACATTTTTATTTACTGGTACACTTTAAACAATGTACAACAGGTGAATACAGCATAAACACATGTCCATTACAGCCTCTAAAGGTTATTTTTCCCTTATACAAAAAAACAAAAAAACAAAAAAACAAACACATTTTCAGCTCTGTAACTTGTGATACTGAGGTTTACTACATTGTAGTCAAAACCTTCATTAGACCAGTACGTGCGCCGAGACCCTCAGCCTCTACAGTGGATGACAGCGCTCCATCAGGCTGATTTAAAATACTCATAACACATTATTCTCTGAACTCATCACCATTAATTTTGCAGAGGTTATGCAGAACACATCATGCTATTACCAAGGACTTGACCTTGTGTGTACTGCAGGCATTTCATTATAGCAAACACCTCCATCTGCCCTTTAGTCTGCCAAAAGCATTCTCAACCACCACCCTGGCTCTGCTTGTTTTCTGGTTGTACACAAATTGTTGGGGTGTGAGTCGTCTGTTGTCAGTGAAAGGTTTCATCAGCCAGCTCTTCAAAGGATCACCAAGCACATAGTACCCCACATGTCCACATATGTTCTGTGTTACATCTGGTAGTAACAAACCCCTATCCACTAGGTCCCACAAGCCTGACAAACGCAGCACTCAAGCATCATGCAGGCTACCTGGTGTTCCAACAAAAACATTCCAAAAGAGACCCCTTCCATTCACAACAGCCTGCAGGATGATCGAATGCCAGCCCTTTCAGTTGAAGTACTCTGTGTGGTACTCCTCTGGTCCAAGAATGGGGATGTATGACCCATCAATTGCACCTACACACTGTGGCAACCCCATTTGCGCTCAAAATACGTTGCCATTACTTTCAGCTTTTCAGTGTTTGGTAACTGAATAACTTCTTGCATGAGTATCTCCCCAACAGATGAGCAGAAATCGTGTACACAATGACACACAGTAGTAACTCTGACTCCAAATAAATGAGAGATTCTTCTGTACTCTGAGTTGGTCGCAAGTTTCCACAGTGCAAAGGCGATTCTTTTTTGAATGGGTACACAATGTCGGTAGTTTTGTGTTGTGTCTCTCCATTTGAGGTTGCAATTGACAAATATGAGCAAATATGGTAGCAAATATGGCCAAGAGTTCACACAAAAGCTATAGACAACAAATTTCTATTTCGACAAGAAGATTTCCAAAACACAAAAAGTTCCTGAAGATACAGCTGGCAGCCTTATTCATAAGTTTAAAATGTGTCATACCAGAAAACATTTGATGGTTTTGAAGAAAAAGCACAATATCATTCAGGGAAATAAAATGTTTGATCAGAGCAACTGAGAAAAAGACTCAATTTACTGGCAAAGACATATAAGATGACCTGATGAAAGGAGGACAAAACATTTCAATGCAGAGTAGATGACTAGACCAGAATGGCCTTCATGTTGGGACATCTTGCCAAATGCAACTCTTGAGCAAGAAGAACATAAAAGGCCGACTTGAATATGCTCAAATTCATTTGGATAGACTTGTGGAGTTCTGGAAGAATGTTTAATGGAGTGAAATGGCCACACTGGAACCTTTTGGACCCATGGATCAGTGGTATGTCTTGTGCAAAAAAGGCAAAGCTTATGAGCAGAAGAACACCATTTCCATGGTCAAACACGAAGGCAGTCCAAACTTGTTATGGGGGCGCTTTGCTGCAGTAGGATGTGAAAATATTGACTCTATGAAAGACATCATGAGTTATTTGAAGTATCAAGCCATTTTTGGCAAAGATGGTGATGCCTTCGGTGCAGAGACTGAAGCTTGATGATCAGTGGACTTTCCTGAAGGACACCCATTCCAAAATATACATCCAAATCTGGAGTCCGAGTCAAGTCTGAAGTCTTTATCACTGGAGTCCGAGTCAAGTCTGAAGTCTTTATCACTGGAGTCCGAGTCAAGTCTGAAGTCTTTAAGCTGGAGTCCGAGTCAAGTCTGAAGTCTTTATCACTGGAGTCCGAGTCAAGTCTGAAGTCTTTATCACTGGAGTCCGAGTCAAGTCTGAAGTCTTTAAGCTGGAGTCCGAGTCAAGTCTGAAGTCTTTAAGCTGGAGTCCGAGTCAAGTCTGAAGTCTTTATCACTGGAGTCCGAGTCAAGTCTGAAGTCTTTATCACTGGAGTCCGAGTCAAGTCTGAAGTCTTTATCACTGGAGTCCGAGTCAAGTCTGAAGTCTTTATCACTGGAGTCCGAGTCAAGTCTGAAGTCTTTATCACTGGAGTCCGAGTCAAGTCTGAAGTCTTTATCACTGGAGTCTGAGTCAAGTCTGAAGTCTTTATCACTGGAGTCCGAGTCAAGTCTGAAGTCTTTATCACTGGAGTCCGAGTCAAGTCTGAAGTCTTTAAGCTGGAGTCCGAGTCAAGTCTGAAGTCTTTATCACTGGAGTCCGAGTCAAGTCTGAAGTCTTTATCACTGGAGTCAGAGTCAAGTCTGAAGTCTTTATCACTGGAGTCCGAGTCAAGTCTGAAGTCTTTATCACTGGAGTCCGAGTCAAGTCTGAAGTCTTTATCACTGGAGTCTGAGTCAAGTCTGAAGTCTTTATCACTGGAGTCCGAGTCAAGTCTGAAGTCTTTATCACTGGAGTCCGAGTCAAGTCTGAAGTCTTTATCACTGGAGTCCGAGTCAAGTCTGAAGTCTTTATCACTGGAGTCCGAGTCAAGTCTGAAGTCTTTAAGCTGGAGTCCGAGTCAAGTCTGAAGTCTTTAAGCTGGAGTCCGAGTCAACATTTTATAACTTAGAGAATTAAAGAACTAAAGAATTTAGACAAAAAAAAAAAAAAAAATTATATATATATATATATATATATATATATATATATATATATATATATATATATATATATATATATATATATATATATATATACACCTTTCTAGCATCTGTTTTGTTTGTAATAAAGGTCCTAAGATGTAAGGGGATACAACCAGCCTGTTACATTATAATCCATTATAATGTAAAATAAAAAAAAACAATTGTCTTGGCAACCAGACGAGTAACGTTAGTCATTTTCAATACAGTCGCTGAGTAGATGACACAAGATGGTGCAAGTAAAGCTTGTTATTGACGACAGACATTATCAGAAAATATCAAACCTCCAAATGTTTCTAGTTGTTTCTAGTCAATAGAAAACTGTACGCACTGTAATTGTGTTCTCTTTTTGAGTGGTCTCTCCAAAGATATCTGATCCTCTCCCCCAAACTAGGTGTTTGTGTTGCAGATATTTACAACCCTTTGTTCTGGTCTGGGTATTTAAGGAAGGGTAGCAGGGCTGCCATTGGGGAACATTCTGTAGACAGAACCCCCATGCAGTGTTGTGTCTGTGTCATTTTTTTTTATCTTTCTTCTGTTGTTGTTACTGTTAAACTTTTGTTGTTATTGTTTGTTGATGTTAGGCACCTAGGGTCTGAGAGTCATAGAATTTAAATTCTCTGTATGTATGTATGTACTGTACGTATGGCAGAATTGACAATAAAGCTGACTTTGACTTTGACTTGACTTTGACTTGATAAGAGGCACTCATACACACTGTATGTATTGTGCCAGCTATGACTCTTTGAAACTTTACAATTACTTGGTAATTGTATTTTATATTTTTATGCTGAAAGTTGTGTACCATGGATTCATGTTTAATTATGTTCTTTAAGTTCTGTCTGGCCAAAATAAATGTTAATCTTGATTTATTCTGTATCTTTCTGAAATAATTTTTCTAGTAGTGTTGCATGAGGAGTTTGTAGGAGTTTCCGTAAATCTTTCTGGTCCCATGGAGGAATGAGTATTTGAAATTAAGAGATACTAAGAAAAATCAACGATCTATTTGCCTTTTTAGAAATGTTGGGAATATATTGAATACTGTATAAATCCGATCAATGCTTGAGAATTAGACAACCAAATTCCTTATCAGGGACATGAAAGCAACAGCGTAGAGTAGAAATGATATCCCTTGCTTTAAAATTCTCCTTGTTTGCTTACGCAGCAAGAGAGGAAATTTTATTTCGGTAATCAAAAGAAGACTGTAAGTTAAAACCTAAATTCTGAGGAAAATGTCCAGTTACATTTGTTTATTTGCTTTGCTGCAACAACACAGCAAAGAAAAAGAACAAATGGCCACGTTAACTTGTGAATAAAATCTTACTGGAAAAGATCTTACTGCAATCCTTTGTGTGTAAAATGTGAAGGTGGACAAAACTGATTCAGGACTGATGTCACAATTCAAATCACCTTTATTTATATAGCGCTTTTAACAAGTCCAATTGTTTCAAAGCAGCTTCACGTTGTTAACAGGAAAATAATGCAACAGAATTTGTACAGCCGTTCTGGTGAAACGGTGATGTTATCCAGCTAATTTCAAGTATCATATAGCGTCAATGCGGGCAGATCGGTAATATAGATGAGATTTAGGAGTCCCCAACTGAGCAAGCCAAAAGCCAGAGGCAACGGTGGCAAGGAACCAAAACTCCTTCAGGGTCAGAATGGAGAAAAAAACCTTGGGAGAAACCAGGCTCAGTCGGGGTGCCAGTTCTCCTCTGGCCGACGAACAAACAGTGTATGATTATAATTCTGGCAACATAGCAGGTCTTAAGTCATATTAGGTAAATAGATATTCGTAAGATTATTTGAAAGATTGGAGTCGTCACGCCGAAGACGGGTTTAATGAGGATGTCGTGTCGATGCAGCATTTACGGGGGGAGTTTATTTGACATGTTCTCTGCAGACATTTCAGGGATGCGTTGGTCATGTCCAGACGCTGGTCCACAATTATAAATGTGTTGTGAAATATAGCGCTTTACTATGGTCTTATTTCAGACATTGGAATCACTGCACTTTTGTGTCTTCATTAGCGTCTCAAAAGAGACTGAGAAAATTTTATTTCGGTACTCAAAAGAAGGCTGTAAGTTAAAAACTGAATTCTGAGGACAAATGGCCACGTTAACGTGTGAACAAAATCTTACTGGAAAAGATCTCACTGCAATCCTTTGTGTGTAAAATGTGAAGGTGGACAAAACTGATTCAGGACTGATGTCACAATTATAAATGTGCTGTGAAATATAGCGCTTTACTATGGTCTTATTTCAGACATTGGAATCGCTGCACTTTTGTGTCTTCATTAGCGTCTCAAAAGAGACTGAGAAAATTAACAGAACAAAGATGAACTTTGTCTTTCTCCATCAGACCTGTGTTTGTCAAACCTTTCTTTTCATATGCAAATAGATTCTCCAAAGAATGCAATTGATAACATCCAAAAACAAGAAAATTGTGCCCAATTCTATATTGTGTACTCACAAAAATCTTTAAATTGAGCAATGATTTGACCCGTGCGCTCAGTGTTTGCAGTTTATTGAACGTCCACAGCATCTAAGTTGATGACTGGTTTCCAGTTTGGTCTTGTTGCTGTCACACAATGATCCCGCCAGCACAGCAGGAGCTGCAGGGCCAATCTGAAAGATCAGTGAGATTATAACACATGATTCTGGACACAGGACTCAGCAGAGACCCTCTTGAGACCAGCAAATAAAATGATTTTTTAATTCATACTATTTTAATATAATATGATTTATATTATGATTATAATGTAAATTATATTATAATGGCTAGGAATGGCTTTTGATCTCATGATGATTCAGCATTATTTAGAGGATGAAAGATTGTTGAAGGAGTAGAAGAAGGATCAGAATGTAGAAAGATGGGATGTGCATTAGGGAACAAGACGGCAAGAGCACTATCAGTGTTGAAATGATGGGAAGGAGAACATAGATGGTTAAAGAAATTAACCTTAAGAAAGAAAACTGAAGTGAAAACCTAAAGAGAAAGAACTTCTTTACCTTCTATTTGTGCAAGAATCTTTAATGAGAAAAATTACAATGCCCAGTTAAATGATTAACCTGATTGCTGTAACTTGAATAGGCTGAATTCATTCAAGACCTAATCATTTACATTCCAATCTCAAAACCAGAGAGGAGAGGAGGTGCGAGCTTTCCATTGTGATGCAATGACAAACAAAGAGGTGCAAGTTTTAGCAAACTCCTCACTGGGAGCGTTAGATGGGATGGGATCTGATCGGGGAAGTTATTTACCGGGAATGTAATGAACGCTGTGTGTATGTTAATCTCAGGCATTATCTCCACAGGGTTTACACACCACAGAGATCCAAATGGTCAAGAGTTTGAAAGACACCATAAATACCAAAGAACCTGTTGCTCTAAACCCAGATCTGGCTTGTATAAACAGCATCATTCAAAGAGATCCCCCCAGGGGACCTGAGTGTGATAATGATCACAATACAGCAGATTGAGTAAACGCAACTGTAACAACAGCTTAAGGTGTAACGGGTCCGACTGCATTTACACACCAGCAGTCAGATCTGACCATTATAAATCAGTTTATTTGACCTTTTTCTTTACAGAAACATGATCATGATGATGATCCATGTCTTTGTAAACTAAAACAAATTCTCTCATAATGGCATAAAACCTTAACAGGTTAAAGCCATCTGCAACAACTGTCTGGCTAAGACCATTAAAGAAAAAATAAGATAGCACCATCTATCTTAGTGAAATTTGTGTAAAGGTCCAATATTAGACTGTGTTTCTCTCTGTGTTTCTCTCTGTGTTTGTTTTCCTTTCAGGCTGATGGCTGCCACTCTTCAGACCCAGACTCCACAAGGGTCTGGGCTGGCCGGCATCAGCCAGGATACACACACACAACTTAACATAGGAGATGGGAGTGAAGATACTTCATGAAGCCATTCACATCCCACAGCACACATAGCTGCATGGCTTCCCAGTGTAAAAACTGGAACTAAATTATACAACACAGATTATGGTAGGATAGACACCACCCATCTCCTATACACAACATACACAACACACACCTTTAACTCTAAAACCGCACAACATCTCTACCTGGAATAGATCATAGGACTATCCAGGGCAAAATCATTAATATAATGCAAATCTATCACACATTATTCACCTTCATACATATAGGACAAGGGCAATTATTTTCATAATTCCTTTTCAGTTATGTTGAACAAGTTTATGGCTTACAGCTATGTCAACTTCCTATATGTATTCCATGTAAGGTGCATAAAACATGTGCATGGCTATCGACACACATCAATTGATTGACAATTAATTGATCAGTAAATTGATGGACGAAATTTTCATATTACATCTGGGATGAAAACTCCAGAGTGCAGGCATTTCTATCAATTAATTAAACAATTCTCAGTCAGACCTGCCTTATTGAGTGTGTCTTAGCCTGTATATCAAATACACAGAAGATGAGTGCAAAAGCTAAACTAGAGACTTTAAATCTCTGTTTCTGTAAATCTCATTCTCTAAGTAATTTAATTGTAACATCAGATTTCAGTAATTGTGTTGGTCTTAATGAGCATTCATTCATGCATTTTGTGTTTCTTTAGTTATTTGCAGTGCGTTAACGCCATCTACCGGACACTTGTGGTAACGGCAGGTTTGGTGTACAGTTTCTATTTCCTGTTGTATTCTCATTTGTATTCTCGTTTGGAACGAGATTAGTGTTCAGTTAGTGCGCGACTTTTCCAGAGCGAGTTGTACTCTGTGCTGTGTAAATTCTGCTGTCAAGTTTCTTCAAACTACGCTCAGTTGTGTTTCCCCCGGGGGCAATGCCAGTGAGTAACACTGTGTGTAATATAAGGCGTTTTATATTAGTTGTTTTCTTAAGATGTGTAGTAAGAAAATGAATGTGTTGCCACGAAGTGTAGATTCCTCTGTTTCCCGTGTAATGGCAGCTCATGCTTAGTAGAAAACGATGTATGTGTTGCATTTGGCTTTGGAAATGATTGAAGAAGGCAATTTGAGTTAATAGGTACTTTTATTTGTGTTTACAGTTTTACAGCTTGTTTTTGCACTGCTGTGTGTAAAATAAAGGAGAGGAGAAAAAGGACCTCGGGATAAAGCATCATCTCTTTTCTTTGTTTACCTCACCTGGCTGTTTATACGCACTGGATAGCTAAATATGCATACGTTTAGTGAGGCCAGTACAGTAATGATTTGAAAGTAAAAACAACTGATATAGACAATTTTATAATGGCAATTGTTGAATTGTGTTTCCCTTTCAGTCGGTCACGTTTGACGTACGTCAGACGTCACCGACAAATTGGGATCATTTCAGGGAGCCCCTATCAGCTTCGAGATTTAGAGAACAGGCCAATGAGAATTGGCGTGCGAGATTTGCATCTCGCGCTCCGCCCCGCAGTGCAGGTATAAACGGAAGCGAAATGCAGCGCACCTTTGTCATTCACTTCGGAGCCGAACACGGTGTTGATGAAGAAAACTGTTCCTGCTTCAGCAGAGAGAAAGCGAGAACGACAGAAGAAGCTTCTTTGAGTGCTGAGTGGGACGCCGCTGATGCCGCCAAACCTTCAGCCCGTGGTCGGACCCTTCATTTCTACGGGCAGAAGTGCCTCTAGAACAAGTGTCCAGGCATGCTGTTGTCTCCACGGATGCCTCATCCACCGGCTGGGGTGCCACGTACAACGAGCTTGCAGTAACGGGTCTGTAGATGGGGCCCCAACTGCAATGGCATATCAATTGCCTGGAGTTGTTAGCAGTTCGTCTTGCACTCAGCCGCTTCAACGCCGCTCAGAGGCAAGCACGTTCTGGTCCGTATGGACAGCACTGCGGCCGTTGCATACATCAACAAACAGGGTGGTCTACGCTCCCGTCGCATGTCACAACTCGCCCGCCATCTCCTCCTATGGAGTCAGAAGCATCTGAGGTCGCTTCGTACCATTCATATTCCGGGCCTGCTCAATCGTGCAGCCGACGAGCTCTCACGACAGCCAGTGCTCCCGGGAGAGTGGAGACTCCATCCTCAGGTGGTCCAGCTGATCTGGAGTCGCTTCGGGGCCGCGCAGGTAGATCTGTTTGCCGCCCCGGACTCCACCCACTGCCAGCTGTTCTATTCCCTGACCGAGGGGACCCTCGGTTCGGATGCGCTGGCACACAGCTGGCCCTGGGGCCTACGCAAATATGCGTTTCCCCCAGTGAGCCTTCTTGCACAAACACTGTGCAAGGTCAGGGAGGACGAGAAGCAGGTCCTGTTGGTCGCTCCGTACTGGCCCAACAGGACTTGGTTTTCGGAACTAGTGCTCCTCGCGACAGCACCTCCTTGGCCCATTCCTCTGAGGAAGGACCTCCTGACTCAGAGGCGGGGCACCCTCTGGCACCCGCGTCTGGACCTCTGGAAACTCCATGTCTGGTCCCTGGACGGGACGCGGAATTCGGGCCTGGTAACTCTCACGTAATCCTGAGACCCCGGCCTGGATATGTGCCCAAGGTTCCCACCACTCCCTTCCGGGACCAGGTGGTGAGCCTGCAAGCGCTGCCTTTGGAGGAGGCAGACCCAGCCCTAGCTTTTCTCTGTCCTGTCCATGCTTTGCGGACTTACGTGGACAGAACGCAAAGCTTCAGGACCTCAGAGCAGCTCTTCGTCTGTTATGGAGGACAGCAGAAGGGAAAGGCTGTCTCCAAGCAGAGCATGGCCCATTGGATAGTGGATGCCATCGTCTTGGCGTATGAAACCCAAGACATGCCCTGCCCACTCTGGTTAAGAGCCCACTCCACCAGTGGTGTAGCTTCTTCCTGGGCGCTGGCTCGTGGCGCCTCGCTGGCAGATATTTGTAGAGCTGCGGGCTGGGCGACACCCACACGTTCACTAGGTTCTATAGCCTACGTGTAGAGCCGGTATCTTCCTGTGTGCTCACTTCCCATAGTCAGTAACACCGAAGTGCCCGTTCTAAAGTGTCGGCTTGCTGCGCCACTCCCTTCCCCATGGAACGGATACGTGCGCTTATATGCTCCAGTCGAGTTCCCCACCATGGCGAACCCTGTCAAGTCCTCCGCAACCCTCGGCAGTCGGACGTGGCGGAGCGTCCGACGCCAGGCCTAATGCTCGTATGCATTGGTGGAACTTGTGTTAGGCTGGGTTGAAGTTGAAGTTGAAGTTTATTTGTCATTACACATGTACAAGTACAGTATAACGAAATGAAGTTTGGAGCAAGCCTCCGGGCCGCAGCCGATTATTCAGGCGCCGCCCTACGCTCTCCAGAAATACAAGAATGCAATTTAGCAAGCATTACATAGCAAACACAACAAAACATAAACATAAACATAAACATAAACATGACACAGTACACGTGGTCACGTGATGGGATTTTTTGTATGGAGTGGGAGAGGAGATAGATAACAAAGACAGGCAGACGGTTGGAGGGGGTGGATGGGGTAGGTTGTGTATGGTGCGAGTGAGTCTGAGATTGTGTTGTGTGAGGATGTTAGCCATAACTTCAGATGTTTTCGAGTTCAGTTCTATGGTTTGTCCTTGAAGGGAGATAAGGCAGTGCACAGGGGAAGATAGCAGACCCAGCTGTCAGGCTGAAATCCCAACCGAGAGATAGGGACCAAGTGAGGTTCGTTGGGCTAGTTGATTAGGTCAGGCAAATACAATTTATTATTTTTAATCCATTTGATGATCTTCGGTAATTTGTCCGGATCATAATCAATCAATCAGATCTGGTCCTCAGCATTCGCGTCCGGTCTGTGCAGTTTCCCTAGACATTACGCCCAGCCTCATGGCCAGACCGGTTACAGTCCGTAAAAGTTCACCGATCTGACCCCGATAGAGCCCACTTACCCTGCGTATCCGCAGTCCGGACTGCGTTGTTACGGTTCAGTTCCTCAATTCCTATCACTTTCTGATCTAATTCCTTCAGACGGTCACACACAACCCCAAGCATTCTTTAATTTCCACAGACAGCGGCTGGGTGAATTTGCTTGCAGCTGTCTTACCAATCTTCCGATAGGTCAGGGCAATCCCAAAGCCAAAGAATAGGAACCCCGCCATCAATAATCCAATCATGTATAAATCTTCCGCATCCTCCACGGACAGAGCCTCCAGGCACAGGACTTGCCAGTTGTTCCATGCGCCCTCACGCACTCTGCGGCAAAGGTCCCGTCCGGGCAGGTGGGTTCTCCCGGGGCACCCTTCCTTAGTGAGAATCTTGTCGATTGCGCTGATTGACCAGTTAATCAATTCCATTTCAGTATTTTCAAGAGTCCAGCAAAGCAGCAGTCAGAGAGAAAGAGAAGAGACGAAACACTAGACAAAACAAAACAGCGCGAGAGCCAGCAGGGAACAGAGAGAAAACACGTCTGCACGGATAGAAGGACAGAAAGGAAATGGGTTCCATATGTTGTGACCCCCACGGCGGTCCCATATGTGTATTCCCCACGGTAAGTCTCCCTTCGGCGAGCTCGTGTCTCAGTGTGGTGTGGACCCCGGCCTAAAATTGGCCGGAGCCACCCCTGGGACTTCCGTATGTAGCACTGCCCACGGCCAGTCCATACGTGTATTCTCTACATGGTAACTCCCTCCGGGCATGATGTGGCTTCCGCAGCGGCCCCCCGGGGCACGCTTTCCCAGCGTTATCCAATAGTCGGCTGAGTGGGTCTTGCGGAACAGCAGCTGACTCTCCCTGCGTGAATTTCCCCGCCCGGAACAGCCGGGGTCTGAGGGGCTTTCCCAGGGCACTGGAAGTGGTAGCAACTGTGGCGTGTTCCAAAGGGATCCCAATTCGTCGGTGACGTCCGACATACGCCGAACGTGACCGACTGAAAGGGAACGTCTCGGTTACTTATGGTAACCCTCGTTCCCTGAAGGAGGGAACGGAGACGTACGTCCCGTCGCCACAATTGCTGTACCATCACTGCAGGCCGAGTCAATAGTTCGGCTCCTCAGTGAAAAACAAAGGTGTGCTGCATTTCGCTTCCGTTTATACCCGCACTGCGGGGCGGAGCGCGAGATGCAAATCTCGCACGCCAATTCTCATTGGCCTGTTCTCTAAATCTCGAAGCTGATAGGGGCTCCCTGAAGTGATCCCAATTCGTCGGTGACGTCCGACGTACGTCTACGTTCCCTCCTTCAGGGAACGAGGGTTACCATACGTAACCGAGACGATTTCCATGTTTAATGATGTGATCTATTTTAATTATGCATACTTCTGGTAAATATACTAGTTATATTGATGCTTTGTTACCCTTCCTTTAATTCATCCAGGCTACGTTTAAATTCCACTTCCATGTCAGTGGTAGTGAAGAATCTGGCTATCAAATGAGACCTCACTAAATATTTGACCCTGAGAAATGAGACCGTATTTACCACTCGCACTTCTGACATGAGTTTATCATGTGTTGTTATTCTTATGTTCTTGTGTTTATCCAACAACTCTCTTTTCCTATCTCACAATAACCAGAAAGTCATCAGTGTTCAATTATTGCATGGTTATTCAGAAGTTGTTTAGGTGTCTCACACACAATGGAGCATCATCAGTGAAACGATTCCTTCACCCATGGAGATCTGACCTGCCCGGCAAACCAAACCTTCTGCTTGAAGGTGACCGAGGACTTCTCAAAGGGTCAGCTATAGCTAAGAATCCTGGGGAGGACAGGACACAGATGCTTCCTCAAAGTGTAAAGACACTTTCCACTGACACTTTCTGCTCATGCTGATGGACACAACAGACTTGGGACAACAAGTCATTCTACAGACTGAAAACTATCGCAATCAAGTGCAGGTGGAAGGAAACCTGACCAACAGGATCATAGATATCCTGTCCAATTGCGACAGCATCCAGTCAGCGCAGTACGCCTACACCTAAAGGGACTGTGTCACAGAGGTTTATTTTGCAGTGTTTTCATCTTCATGTTCAGCCTGTCTTAATGTTGTTATTTCAGGTGACTACTTGATTCCTGCACCCATGGACTTGTGCTGTGAACAAGGAACAGCACCATGAACACTCTGGAAACAACATCCAAAATATGGAAACAGGGAATATCCAAATATGTCCCCTTATATGAATATGAATCTCAACTCATATGAATTTGTCCCAAGGGGCCAGGGGCCGTCTTTAAGGAGCGGTTTTACTGCTAAGACAAAAGATGAGATCCAACGCCCTGACCAAAACCCTCTCCCCCTCTCTACCTCCCTTTCCCCCTTCCCCCTGATTCAAGTCCCAGAATGCAGATATACTACATATGATTTATCTTGTGAATCTATTGTTTTATCCCTTTCATGTCTGGTGTCTTTTTAAAGGTCATAGTGCGATTGGTAAAATGGTCTCAACATCACTGAAGTCACTGGTAGGGTTAGAAAGATTGAAACATATGAGAATTGTGTTCTCTTTTTTTTGAGTGGTCTCTCCAAAGATATCTGATCCTCTCCCCCAAACTAGGTGTTTGTGTTGCAAATATTTACAACTCTTTGTTCTGGTCTGGGTATTTAAGGAAGGGTAGCAGGGCTGCCATTGGGGAACATTCTGTAGACAGAACCCCCATGCAGTGTTGTGTCAGTGTCATAAGAGACACGCACACACACACACACACACACACACACACACACACACACACACACACACACACACACACACACACACACACACACACACACACACACACACACACACACACACACACACACACACACACACACTGTATGTAGTGTGCCAGATATGACTCTTTGAAACTATTTTCATATTACTTAATTGTATTTTATATTTTTATGCTGAAAGTTGTGTACCATGGATTCATGTCTAATTATGATGTTTAAGTTCTGTCTGGCCAAAATAAATGTTAATCTTGATTTATTCTGTATCTTTCGGAAATCATTTTTCTAGTAGTGTCGCATGCAGAGTTTGTAGGAGTTTCCGTAAATCTTTCTGTCAGGGCAGATTCATACCGAGGACCCCATGACCGGAGCATGGCGCTAAGCATGAGGGGCAATCTGATTTCTGACTGTCACTGTTATTAACAAGTTGCAGCTCTCGTGACTATTGCTAAAATTACACTTTCTGTTATGAGTAAGCATGTGCGACTCACTTAAAGGTAAAATAGTTCACTCTGTAATCCTCTGTAATATCAGAACTGACTAATTTGCGTCCGTGAGGTAATGTAATTATAATCGCGAGCATTATCCTCTGAGCGACTCCGGGTCCCATGGAGGAACGAGTATTTGAAATTAAGAGATACTAAGAGAAATCAAAGATCTAAATTAAATCACAACTAAACTTATGATCAGCTGTTAAGTTACAATGTAACAAATGTAACAAAGTTACAAAGAATTGGAGTAAAATCAAATTATTCATGGAGTCAGATTTAAAATTCGATGGTCATAAATTAAGTGAATTCAACAGAAATGCTGGAAAAGTACATCATTTTCAGTACATCAGTTGCAGTAAAGTGGAGTAGACTGTATAGTTTTACATTTTGCAATGATTATTATTTGTTATATATGTTTGTAATTAGGTTTAAAAAGACGTATTTCTTAAAATCGTGACACTCAGGAAGTGACATCATCTGAGCTCTTTCTGCAGAATGATGGGAGGACAAGAACATAATCTCAGTTTTTACACAAACTGTACAGTGTTGACCACATTCATCAACCCTGTTAAGTAATTGTAAGAAAAATGATATCTATAAGTGCTATAATTTCTGTCAGCCATTCTGGAAAGCAGTGGTGGATGAAGAACCTGAAAGTCATACTTGAGTAAAAGTATAGATATCTTACACCCGCTAGCTTTTTTCATTTCACATATTTTAGTAATCATCATAAATTAGGTATCATCCAAGTTACCATGGAAACGGTACTCCAAATTCTTCTAGCGGGCTCCTCCCCTTGTGGACAGGGTCATGTTTCAGATTACAAAATTAAATATAACTACTTTATAATCAAAACCTTTTCTAATTGTGACAAAACGCATATCGTCAGAAAGGTCTGAGTCTCTGTCTCACTGTTTTATTATAGAAGTGGTATTTGGACAGAAATGTATTAATTGGTTATAGGACAATGCATAAAAAAGAAACAATGGAGTGTGGATGACACCCGGTGGATATCTTTGGCACCTAAACAAAATCTCACGGAACTTCAATATCAAGTTCAAATTTCAACTTGGTTAGACATATGGCTTTGATTTTATAGTTAATTAAAGATTAAAAAGTTTTATGATTTAGTAAAGTACATTTCAGTTACAGTAAATGTTTGAAGTACTTTCACTTCAGCAATAATCTGCCGGCTGTCTTTAAAACAAGACCAAACTTAGGTTTATATTCCAAAGAATTCTTGAATTACACCCATTTAAGTTTGATAGTGCATTTTCACGCCTATTATCAAAAGGGTGGTTAAGGGGTTATATAAAAATAATGCAGTTACACATTTGAAAAAAATAACTGTTTAAGAGTTAAACCATTGATGGTCATGTATTTGACCATTCGGGCATGTAGAGAACTGAATTCGGGATTTGAACAATTTATTGCGCACAATAACTTGATAAACTCTTTTTGAAGATCCTCGTTTCGCATCTGACTGGATCTCCACACTCTCTAATATCCCGCCTTCACTAACTGCAAGTTAACCGATAACGAACTGGATCACCTATCAGGACACTGAAACTAGAGCTGAAGTACAGGACTGTCCCGCCTGGCACGTCATCCAGTATGAAGACTCTCTCGTTCCAACATTATTAACAGAGCTGCTGAAAAGACTCTTTATTTCATCTCAATAGTTCCTGTTTTCACCTCATTTATTATGATGATGGCTTCACATCTCCTGTAGATTCACACTTAAAGCTCATTTCATTGCTGTCAACTAGGGTTGCAAAGCGGCCGCAAACATTCCAGAAATTTTCCATGGGAACTTAATCAGGAATTTTGGAATTATTCCAATTTGGAGACTTAACAGGAATTTGGAAATGTATATATACAAACATGTATATAGAAATCATATACAAACATAAATATAAACCTTTTATTTGGTCATGAGCTGACATTATTTATTTATTAATTATTTATGTTTGTACTTAATATAGTAATAATGTAAAATAAATATATTTTTATTGCAACAATTCTGCACGTTATTTATTTCCTTGTCACATGATCCTTCAGAAATCATTCTAATATGCTGATTTATGATCAATGTTGGAAACAGTTAAATATTTGTTTGGAACCTGTCATCATTTTTCAGAGTTCATTGATGAATAAAAAGTTTTTAAAAATCATATTATCTTCATCATATTAGAATGATTTCTGAAGGATCATGTGACACTGAAGACTGGAGTAATGATAAATTCAGCTTTGATCACAGAAATAAATTATATTTTAAAGTCTATTAAAATAATTTAAAAAAACTATTTTAAATTCTAATAATATTTCACAATATTACTGTTTTTTTGTATATTTGATCAAAAGTGCATGCTATGGAGGAATGCTCAGTGTATGCAGGGTTGTGTGTGTGTGTGTGTGTGTGTGTGTGTGATAGAGGTAGATATTCATCTGAAAGTGCATTAAATCTGGTTGTTTTAACCAAGATTATGCTCCATTTTTTTCAAATACATTTAAGTTCCCTGTTATAGGCTAACCTGCAATTTTGTAAATTCCCAGTTTATTCCCATATATTCCTGTTAATTCCCACGGAAAGTTTCCAGCCATGAAATTTCCCTGAATTTTGCACGCTTGGTGTCAACAGACCGAGGGTATTTGTTAACTACAAATATGTGCATTTATTTCTGTTTATGCTTTCAACTGTTTTTCATACCATTATCTATATTTGGAAGAATTTTATTTAATTATTTATATTCTGTTATCATTTAGCATAAAAACAAAGTCAGTAACTGATATATTTTTGATTTGGGCAGATCAGCTCCTCCAGAATGAGCAGCTTCAAGTACCTGGGTATAAACATCTCCGAGGACCTGACCTGGACTGCTCACATTCAGACACAGGTGAAAAAAGCCAGGCAAAGACTGTACCACCTGCGCCAGCTGAGGAAATTCAGGGTTTCACCAGCTATCCTGAAAACTTTCTATTTAGGGGCGATAGAAAGTGTTTTAACTCAGTGCATCACAGCGTGGTATGGGAACAGCACCAGTCATGACCGCAAAGCCCTGCAAAGAGTCGTGTGCTTATCCGAGCGTATCTCAGGGTCAGCTCTCCCGTCTCTGCAGGACGTCTACACCAAACGCTGCAAAGGTAGAGCTACTAAGATCATCAAGGACTCTAATCACCCTGCAAACCCTCACTTCACGCTGCTGCCATCTGGTAAGCGCTTCCGAAGCCTGATGGCCAAAACTGAGAGACTCAGGAGGAGCTTCTTCCTCCAGGCCATCAGACTCCTGAACTCAGTCACTTAACATCATGTGATTCCACTTCAGGATAAACATCGATACACTGACATTGCACTGCACTTTCTGTTCTCGCTGTTACTGTGTAACAACCTGTTATAAACCTGTTTGCACATTATACTCTTATACATTTGTTAACCACATATTTATAAGTCTACAGTTTACTCACTGCACAGTTTATTTCACTTATTTTTTCCACTTCTTTATTTATTTATTTTTTTCTGATGAAGCTGATGAACTGATGAAGTTTTCATCAGTTACTTGATTTATTTATAATTATATAGATATATATATATATATATATATATATATATATATATATATATATATATATATATATATATAGTACTTTTTTATTCTATTTCTATTATAATTTCTCCTGTGTTTTTAACTGTGAATTTGCACTGTCCATGGAGCGGACCTGTTTACATTTCACTGCCGGTTGTATATTCTGTATATAACTGTGTATGTGACAAATAAAACTCTTGAATCTCTTGAATTTTGATTTGATAAATACTGATTTTGTTCATAATCAATACTGATTGCATGTTTATGTCCCTGATAAACAATATACAGAACTAATATTCTGTTTTATTTCTGTTTTTGACAATTACATCAATAGCACTGAACTATAAAACTGGTTAACAACTGTTTTCAGTGCTGTAATTTCTGTCATTTCACTTGCCTACAAAAAAAATAAAAATAAAATAAATAAATAAATAGGAGTTAAAAAGAGTGTATAAAATAAAGTGCAATCAGTCTTTTTCCTAAATAACATGTAAAGAATAAAGCATGTAAAAATAATTAAAATACATTAAAAAAGCATTAACTCTAAACCACTGGAATAAAAACATTAATAATCCCAGTTGTATATTTTATTTGTAACAGCAGCATTTATATAAACTATAGGGAAAATATGCTCCGGGTTTCCCAGTCCCCGCTCCACTCCTCACTCACTGATATCAGAAACGCCGCTCCGTCAGCGCTCCGAGGACATTTGCGGCTAAAGTATCTAAGTAAGATCAGAAATATCACAAAAGTTCAGTTTATAACACACATTAAATGGAAAACAGTAGGATATGATTTCAACATGTCTTATTGGAACATTAGTGTGCAGGACATTTTTCCTACGACATGCCAAGCTCATTAGGCTTTTAAAGGGTAAATATCATTGATGTTTTTACAGAGCAAATTTAGTTTGAAAAGATGAAAATAGTAAGTTTTCATCAGTTATTTTATCTACGGGTCACTACATTACAGATTTCTGCTCATTCAAAATCAGATACAATGTGCCGCGTCACCTTCTGGGTGGTTTCTACCACGACCACGTAACTCTCTCTCAGTCACGAGCCACTTCCTCTATTTATATTACTCAAATCCTGTAAAAGCTCTACCTTTATAGATTCAGGAGGAGTCAGGTAGGCCTATATGGTTCTCTTTTCTCGACGATATTGTCTCAGGGTCTACACTGATCACTATCGTACCCCCATAGGCCTACGGTTCAGATATCAACCAAGCCTACCTGGGTGGGGTGTTAGTCTTCAGTGCACCACAGCTGGCTCTTCACCCTCAGAGGACAGCTATGCCTGCTTACGCACTCCCACGACTCTTTTGTGACTGTTTGGCAACCAAAGATAACTCTATACAAATCTTTTCCAGACAGTCATCTCATGATACCCCAAAAAGGATTCTTACTCCACAGCAATGAACCGACAGAGACAATACTATCAGAGTTTGAGGGCAGTCCTCATTCTCAAGCTGGAGGTTTCATGGGCCAGATACACAATTACATTTCTCGGTTCAGTTTATGTGTTGTTCTCTAAGAGTGTCAGGGTCTTCTTTGCTCTTCTGGTGGTGTGGTTTCGTAGCTGGCTTCCACTTGCTGCTTGCTTATATGCTCTCTCGCCTAAAGATCTTCTACCCTAAAGGCCCCATTTTTATAATCCGTACTGACACGAACTATCTCTACTTCTATGTTCATTTTGGTTTCTACTTGTATTAGCATATTCCTGCGTTTAATAGTTACATTACTTGCGCTAATTGCCTACGTCAACACATCTCCTATTTGCCTCAATACACACATTTTTTGTTGTATATTTTTATCAGTTTTCTACCTTTCTAGACATTTACTTCCTGACTGTTGTAGCGTATGGACGGTGCTCATAAATGATCAACAGACCAATACTTTGATTAGTTATAATGACTCAAACAAAGACCGGCGCCGTGAAGTCTACAGACTGGCAGGTTAACGGTGCTAAAAGGACACAAACCATGCCTCGTGCAGCTCACCGTCATAAAACAGCCCCTCCCTCACACATACCAAAGGACATCCGAACAGATCATATGACTGTTAACTTAGTTATTCTTCATTTTAGGTGTACTGTTCCCTGTATGTATGCATGCTTTTTGTTATAACCATTTTAGATGTGTTTGATAGGTTAGAAACTTATAGCCAGTGAATGCGTAAGGAAGAATGACGTCAATCCTCGCCGTTCCTTTAACTCTTAAGTTAAACTCCCCATGGTTGGTCTCGAAATCTTTGTCTCGCAATTTGTAGGCCGTCTGGGTGTGTTGTGTGGTACTATGATGCATCAGACTCTTTCTTTCATGACAAAACCCCAAAGTCTGTGTACCAAAACCCCCAAGTCTGCCCCTCCATGAGAGCCATAAAACATGTTAATGAGGTGAGACCCAAGACAAAGGGAGATTTCCCGCTTCTGAGTTCCTTCGCTCTGATTGGCTGTTCCGACAAAAGAGACGTGCCCCGTCGCGGCCCTTTAAAAATGGGCCACAGACGCCTCTCTGGTCTCTTTCTCTTCTCTCTTCTCTACTCTCCTCTTCCTCTTCGCCATCCTCCAACGGATCTCATCACACAAAGGAACCAAAGTTGATTTTCCCGCGGACTCCAAGGAACCACCCGGCAAGATCGAAACACGGACCGGATCGCGGAATTCCCCTAAACGCACGAGCTCACCACCAAGGAAACATATGCAAGTATCCCTTAAGCTGTCGTTATAAAGTCTTGAGCTTATACCAATAAGCTGGACTGATTTCTTGCTTGTGCTCATAGGTTGTGTCGATAATACCACCGTTGCCTCTCTCTCTCTCTCTCTCTCTCTCTCTCTCTCTCTCTCTCTCTCTCTCTCTCTCTCTCTCTCTCTCTCTCTCTCTCTCTCTCTCTGTCTCTCTCTCTCTCTCTCTTCCTTCCTTCTTTCAGTTAATTTGTGTATGTTTGTTTATTGTTTGTTGATTTATTAAAATATATATATTCACACGTGATTGCGCTTGGTTTGCTCATACATAGGTCACTTTTACGGTGAACCGACCCTGTTACAAATGAAAAGAAAGATACTTCTCCTGGCCAGAGAAACGAGTTTAAGAGTTATTAAAAGGAAGATATTTGGTGGACAATTATCCGTCCTTTGAACTCAATTCTAGAATTAAAGAAATTTCTAAAAGTTGAATCAAGCCCTAGATATTAATAATTGTTTTAATCCGTTATAATCAACTGTTAATATCAAAATTCCCCTCTGTGCGGATCTGTGCATGTTTGATCGTAACACGATTAAACGCATGCATAAATCCCGCACCATTTCCCCTGGGGCTCGATATTCGCTACACTGTCTAGTTACACACATCAAGGCTATTGCCCCAGAACCCATATTCACCCACACACATAATGCAACATACATCATCTTTACAGGATGGGGTCTACACACAGTTCACAGTCTGTGTTTTTGTCACCTTGTGAAAACTTCATGGCCCCCAGAGTTCTCCCAAGATTTGTAATTCTCTGCTTTTTATTATATATTTTCTTATCATTTTTATCTAATTGTTTAGGTCTCTTGACAACAGATAACTGTAAGCAGATAAGCACGATTGTGTGTGTGAATAAGTGCTACCTGTTTAAAATGAGTTTTCACCCAATCATATTCAGTATGAAAAAAATCCTTGAACTATAACATCCCACTCGACGTCATCATAACCTTTACATTCTTTCTAATTTGAGTGATCCATCTGTATCAAGCTAGTTAAACATGTTTAATGTGTGAGTTCTGGCTAAAATGCAGTCATATTATGGGCTGTTGGCATGAATTGTACTCGTGATGGAGCGGTAGTGGAGCGAGTAAAAACCACGACACTCCGACTTTTAAAAATCCGCTCCTCACTCCATTCAAAATCACGACGCTCCGACTCCGCTCACATACTCCGGTTACTACACCCTACAGTTTACTAGCTAGCTATGCCTTCATCACGTAAATGCATATTACCTGGTTGGGATAATATACAAAACAGCTCGGTCTCCTTATTTAAGTTTCCTAAAAACAATAATATGATGAAGATGTGGGTTAATTTTGTAAAGAGCCATCGAGATGGAGAGTTGACGATCACCACCAACTCCCGCCTCTGCAATGATCATTTTACACCTAATCGTTTTACAAACTTTCATCTGAGACCTCTGGGATTCACTGATAATCCTCTATTAACCAAACCAACTATCTCCCGTCGAGGTGATTTCTTTTGTTTGTGCATCAGTACGTATGTGTTGATCTGAAATTAAGCTTTGTCCCCTCTATAGTAGAATCACAGGACCGGATACCAATTGCCTTTCCAAAACTCTTTATTGTCATATGTATCAGGCATAGGAGAGAAACTTGTTGTCTTCATGCCAGCTGTATGTGTTTCTCTGAGGCTGTGCATTATATACCACTGACTAAAGGATTTGCAATTCCTAACAAGGTAGCTAAAACATGTTGGTTTGTTGAAAATAGAGTGTCTTACATCAGTTGAGATATATCACAGAACAAATAGATCAGCTGAAAATATAAGCTATGTATGCATCAGTGATGCATGTATGCACATTCCTGCATGTACACGCATTCTTTGTATGGCTAAAATTATCTCTTCTCCTGTGTCTGCCATATGATACTAATATGTTCATGACTTCACAAATACATTATACATCCAATTATGAATATAAATAATATTAAAATAATACATTTCTGGTCCACAGTATGACTCATTAGAGAAGTAATTTGAGAGAGACTGGATCTTTCTCACGAGTGGGTGTGGTTTCAGAGCCGATACGGACACGCCCCAGCGCTTGAGAGCAGAGAATACTGCTTACTTTATCAAGATTTTGATCACTTATTTCATTTACTTCATTTAATTCTGCGTGTGACAAACTCAGAACACATTTTAATATTGTTTATAGGGACTTTAATGAAAAACACAACAACAAAACAGTACGATAACAAACTCTGCTTTTACATTTTGCTTTGAAACCGAATCTTTCGCTGTCGTCTTGTCAGTCAGCTCCTCACTCTCGTGATGAATGAGATCTGACTCCTGCTGCTGGGCATTGAGCAGACACCTTCAGTTTTTAATCGTAGTGTCTGTTCTCTCACGGAACTAAATGATTTTATTACTATAATATAATGAAATATTTGTTTTTCTTTGGTTTCAGACGTGATGGAAGAGAGGGAGGAGAGTGAAGAACTGAGTGAAGTAGAGGAGGAACATCATGTCAAACCTGGAGAAAAACCTTTGAGTCGCTCAAAGACTAAAAAGACATTTATAAAAAAATCAAGAGCCGAGAAATCTACAACCTGCACTCAGTGTGGAAAGAGTTTCACAACCAAATCTTGAGCGTCACAAGAGAATCCACATTAAAATGACTTTTGAACTCTTCAGTGATCTTGACTTTGAGCTTCACGTTTGTCTCTCTTTTGAAATCTCACATGATTTAATGTTTCTTTTAGACCTGATGGACGTGATCAAGAAATGAAAAACAGAAGCCGAAGAATCTGTCTCTGCCCTCAAACAATGATTCACATGAGGATCCACAGCGGAGAGAGTCCTTACACACGTGATCAATGAAAACTCACACGGGCAAAACCTTTCACGGCATCGTTCAGGATCTGAAGAAGAGCCGTGACACTTTAACAGAGACATGCGTGATATTCAAATGACAATTGTTTTCCGCCGCCATATTTATCATTGATCATTGGTATGATGGGATTGGCGGCATACGTTGCCTTCAGCGCCTTGCTCTGCTATGTTTTTGTTTATGCTCGTAAAGCTTAATGTCCACTTATTATAGGCATCTTTGGGCTTGTTATTTTCCCAATATTAATAGGTGATGTTCAAGATTCAAGATTCAAGATTCAAGAGTTTTATTTGTCACATACACAGTTATATACAGAATATACAACCGGCAGTGAAATGTATACAGGTCCGCTCCATGGACAGTGCAAATTCACAGTTAAAAACACAAGGAAGAAATTATAATAGAAATAGGATATAAAAAAAAGTACTATCTATATATATATATATATATGTCTATATCTGTAGAATTATAAATAATCAAGTCAAGAGAAAAAAAGGTAACAAATAAGGATAAAGTGGAATAAAATAAGTGAAATAAACTGTGCAGTGAGTAAACTGTAGACTTATAAATATGTGGTTAACAAATGTATAAGAGTATAATGTGCAAACAGGTTTATAACAGGTTGTTACACAGTAACAACGAGAACAGAACAGAAAGTGCAATGTCAGTGTATCGATGTTTATCCTGAAGTGAAGTCACGTGGTGTTAAGTGACTGAGTTCAGGAGTCTGATGGCCTGGGGGAAGAAGCTCCTCCTGAGTCTCTCAGTTTTGGCCATCAGGTTTCGGAAGCGCTTACCAGATGGTAGCAGCGTGAAATGAGGGTTTGCAGGGTGATTAGAGTCCTTGATGATCTTGGTAGCTCTACCTTTGCAGCGTTTGGTGTAGACGTCCTGCAGAGACGGGAGAGCTGACCCCGAGATACGCTCGGATAAGCGCACTACTCTTTGCAGGGCTTTGCGGTCATGACTGGTGCTGTTCCCATACCACGCTGTGATGTGGCAACTTGGTTCAGCTGGAGTGTGTACAGGGCCTTTGTGCAAGTGTCAGTTCTTTTTAACAGAGAAAAATCAGCTGTTAAAGCCGTAAAAAAGCTTCAGAAACAGGGGTGACCCGAGGGGCTGGCTTCAGTCAGGGGTGGCACTGGCCACTCATATCCACCCCGTAGCTACGCCCTGCCATGGGGTCAAATTGACCCACGAGGAAAGGATTTTCTACTTTTTTATTACAACCATAAACTCCCCGAATCCTGTCACATTTTTAGTGTGTATTTGTGGTTCAAGTGCAACAAAAGTCCTACAGTCTTGACCTACTCCATCAGTTTATACAGTGAAGACGATGCAGTGTGATTTTACATTTGATTAATGTGTTCAGTTTCTTTTAGGCTATTATTTACCTGGATACTACTGTTAGACCTTAGTTAGCCTTAGATACTGTATACACATCTTAAACACTAAAATGCCTTCATGCTGGTGCATTTACCAAAAGATGTTTTATATTGATTTTTATAATTGTCATTTGTTCAAACATGCTGTTTGTTTGCTATAGATTTTCACATTTCAGAATATAAAGTCATGTTTTTTTCCTAAAAAGGAGCAGATAAGTACCATATCAATAAGCAGTATTGTAATAATGATACCATTAAAACCTGAGGATACCCATCCCTGCATGTAAGTCAACAGGAGATCCATCTCAATAGTTTCACTTTTATTTAATTTTGTATTTGCTTTGAGTAATTATTGATTAAATGTTGCCTTTTTGTTAATGCAGTCATCTTTACTTTATGTGTGACAGATTGAAAAAGAACATGTGTATTTTAAAAATGCATCAGTCTGTGTACTATTTTGAATATGTAGAAAAGTTTATAAAATATGTATTGAGTTTATCTGTGATCAGTTAGTTGGCACGATCAGCACGTCTCCTGCCCCACACGAGGAGCAAACACACTGGATCACTGCTACTCTCCGTTTAAGAACGCCTATAAAGCGCGGTCACTTCCAGCGTTTGGCAAATCGGATCATGCCGCCATTTTCCTCACTCCCGAATACAAACAAAAGCTCCTCCAGGAACCCCCGGTGAGGCGGGAAGTTAAGCGCTGGTCACCCCACTCAGAGACCGCGCTACAGGCAGCTCTGGGCGATGTGGATTGGGACATGTTCCGAGCGAGTTCAGCTGACGTCAGCGAGTTCACGGATGTGGCGCTTTGCTTCATCAACACGCTTACAGAGCAAGCCACGCAAACAATAACAATAACGTCCTTCTCAAATCAGAAACCGTGGGTGGACAATTCAATCCGCGCTGGCAGTGAACGCGACGCACTGCTGCTTACAACGCCGGTCTCCATTCAGGGAATATGAATGAATACAGATCGTCCTGCTATGCTCTCAGACGAGCAGTTAAAGCCGCAAAACTCCGTTATAAAGACCGAGTGGAGTCTCATTTCCAACTCAACGACTCGGGCGCATGTGGCAAGGTCTGAGGTCCATCTGCTCCTTTGGATCTAAATCTCTCTGCAGAGGCAAGCGTTGATCCGTTGCTCGTGAACGAGTTAAACTCTTTCTATGCTCGCTTTGACTGTAACCGCGGCAACACGACTCCGCCAAGTGGCGCGTTAGAGGAAATTACTCAGAGCAGCAACAATCACGTGATCTCTGTCTCGGAGGATGAAGTTCGGAGAGCACTCAAGCGTGTGGACGTTAGGGAAAGCTGCCGGGCCGGATGGTATTTCAGGTCGTGTTCTGCGGTCCTGTGCTGATCAGCTCACCGGGTTGTTTACATCTATCTTCAATGAGTCCCTCGCTACATCTGTGGTCCCCACCTCCTTCAAAAAATCAACCATCATCCCTGTCCCTAAGAACAGTAAACCCTCTTGCCTAAATGACTATCGTCCAGTGGCTCTCACGTCTATAGTCATGAAGGTCTTTGAGAGACTCATTAAAAACACCATTTGCGCCTTCATTCCTGACACTTTGGACCCTCTTCAGTTTGCCTATCGTCCCAATAGATCGACTGAAGATGCCATCTCTCATGTCCTCCACTCCTCCCTCACTCACATCGACAGCAAAAGTGGGAACTACGTAAGGCTGCTATTTATTGACTATAGCTCAGCCTTTAACACCATAGTTCCCACCAAGCTAACCTCCAAACTCCTGGATCTCGGCCTGAATCCTTCTCTCTGCCACTGGATTGAGGACTTCCTCACTGGCAGGTCTCAGGTGGTGAGAATAGGCCAGTCCACCTCCACCTCCATCACCCTGAGTGTGGGAGCTCCACAGGGCTGTGTCCTGGGAACAGCACCAGTCATGACCGCAAAGCCCTGCAAAGAGTCGTGCGCTTATCCGAGCGTATCTCAGGGTCAGCTCTCCCGTCTCTGCAGGACGTCTACACCAAACGCTGCAAAGGTAGAGCTACCAAGATCATCAAGGACTCTAATCACCCTGCAAACCCTCACTTCACGCTGCTACCATCTGGTAAGCGCTTCAAGCCTGATGGCCAAAACTGAGAGACTCAGGAGGAGCTTCTTCCCCCAGGCCATCAGACTCCTGAACTTAACATCACGTGACTTCACGTCAGGATAAACATCGATACACTGACATTGCACTTTCTGTTCTGTTCTCGTTGTTACTGTGTAACAACCTGTCATAAACCTGTTTGCACATTATACTCTTATACATTTGTTAACCACATATTTATAAGTCTACAGTTTACTCACTGCAAAGTCTACTTCAATTATTTTATTCCACTTTATCCTTATTTGTTACCTTTTTTTTTTTCTCTTGACTTGATTATTTATAATTCTACAGATATAGACATATATATATATATATATATATATATATATATATATATATATATATATATATATATATATATATATATATATATATATATATATATATATATATATATATATAGTACTTTTTTTATATCCTATTTCTATTATAATTTCTTCCTTGTGTTTTTAACTGTGAATTTGCACTGTCCATGGAGCGGACCTGTATACATTTCACTGCCGGTTGTATATTCTGTATATAACTGTGTATGTGACAAATAAAACTCTTGAATCTTGAATCTTGAATAAGTTGGACGATAGATTGCTCTGGTCTGCGTGAACATTAGGGGGAGAGCGCAGGATTTTTCCATTCTACATAAAGCTTGCAGTGGAAAAACAGTGAGTGCGAGTTTTGTGATTTTAATCTTTCCCCCTTTTCAGGTATGAAGTATGATTAGTCAAGACATTTTGAAATAATGTTATAATATGTTTAAGAGTATGCGGACACGAGTATTATATTGATTGTGTGTTTGAAATGTTGAAACGTTTAGTTCAGAAATGCGCGAGCTCAGGACTCAATTGTGAGCACGTTGGTAATGGCGTTAGGCCTATATAATGGTATGAGACTCGAGTATGTTTGATATTTTGTAATATTTTTGATATATGTGTGTATTTAATGTGTAATCCTGTTTATTTAGTGCTGATTTGTTGACTTGCTGAAAAAAGGTGACTATATTGAGTATGAAAAGTGAATTGATAATTTCAGATGTATTTTCAGATACTAGAACTAGATACTAGATACTAGAACTAGCTGAAATAGTACATTTACGTGCTTATGACTGATTTGCCATATAGTTAATGTGCATCTATAGCTAAAAAGAGAAAGATTTCAAAAGTTGATTCTCAGGTAATTGTAAAATACCTTAAATGCTTTATTGTATTTTTTTATACTTTATGGTTTTCAAATAACCTATTATCAAGTGTACTCATTTAATTCAATATGTGTATGATGTAAATTTTTGAATGTATGTTAAGAAAGAGGTTAATTTGGAAGAAAACTGTTAATGTCAATTATTACAGAAGATTCTACATAATGCTTGCATTGGAAAAACTTTTGTGAGTTTAATCTTTCCCCTTTTCAGGGGTACAACATATATGTTATCAACCACTTGTATGTCTGCTGATTGTATTTGCATTAGGAAAATGTAATTTTATAATTTTAGTATAATGTAACTATATTTTACTGCACACGTGTCTGAGATTGAATGAGATGGCTGTTTGTCTACATTAGTGTTTTTGTGTTGTTATGTTGTTTTATAGATGTTTTGTCATTTTAAATTTGGCGCTTTTTTGATGATTTCGATGTTTGGAGGGATAATGTTGCTGTCACTGAATGTCTCGTGATCTGTGAGGAGAAACATGAAAGAGAATTGACTTAAGAAATGTAAAGGGTCGAGAGTCCAACTAAAGTTAGTTTGGTAATGTTTGCCACAGCTCTGCAATTCGCCACTCCAGTCAAGTAAAGTCACGTCATGTTTATTTATACAGCGCTTTAAACCAAACAGCTTTACAGTATTTCAAGTGGAGAAACAGTGTCAGTGTTGCTTTCAATCAGAATTATACTTCAGTTTCTACTGTAAAGTATCTCTCCAGTGTTCATGTTTTCACTCACAGACGTCTGACCTCGACAAACTTAACAAAGGAAAGGGGGCTCGCCAGAGAAGAAAGAAAGCTCAATGTAGCAAAATATAGAGTTAGCCTTAATGAAAACCACGTCCAGAGCATTCAGAACATCGGACAGGGCAGAAGGTTCACCTTCCAGCAGGACAATGACCCGAAGCACACAGCTGAGACAACGCAAGAGTGGGTTACGGACAACTCTGAATGTCTCTCTCTGGAAAAACCTGAAGATGTCTGTCCACCGACGGTCAGAGCGATGGCAGAAAATCTCCAAATGTAAATGTCCAAAGCTTGTCACATCATAGCCAAAAAGACTTGAGGCTGTAAAGGTACTGAGTCAAGGAAACACAGGAACCAGGAACTAATACAGAGGAAAAGAGGCCAGAAACAAAGAACTGAAATTAGTACTACACGATTAATGGCAATAAAACCGCACATGATGTGGCAAAGGCTGAGATTATTTAATGTGCATCTTCTCAGTGAAGCACGGCTCTGTGATCAGTAGTAAATGCGGCTCCATCTGAAAGCCAGAGGGCGCTCTTGCACAGATACTCCAGATATGCCCAGCAGAAGTACAATAGTGCACGTCATTCCAAGAAATCCCTATGAACATCATACTATCATGAGCTGAATAAACAGAAGACTGAAACGCTTTGAGTGGTTGAACAAGACTAAATGCTTCTCATGTTTGGAAAGACATCTGACACGTGTTGCTTTGTCAAATGCATGTTATAAGTGACTCAAACTCAGTGATTTCAGACGGTGCAGTATTTAGGCAAGGCAAGTTTATTCATATAGCACATTTCATACACAAAAGTGCTTTACACAGAAAAGGGAATTAAAATAAAAGGAAAATTTATTATAAAAGGAATTAAAAGAGTAAAAAGATGATACATACTGTAGTCTTCTCATCTGGTAAAACATTTCAGAGTAATTTATGTTTGTCTCTTCTATTTAATTCATCTCCGCTCTTGCTCTGTGGATTTGTTTCAAGAGCCTGAATAATCTGTCGGACGTCTCCAGCAGATCTGATCTTTCTCCTAAAATCAGCCAGGAAGAGCTGGACTATATCAGTCCACGCTCCGATTTATCAGCCCTGCAGTTTCAGTTTTCACTAGTGATCATAGAGCCATCCTGCACTGACAAACTGCATAAATAATAATCACAGCCTTTGAGATTTCATAATCGCGATAAGCCAAAATCTGTTTAAACACGATTTCATTGCAATTTCCCCAATTTAATCATTTTCACCAAATTTGATACAGATGAAAATTCTGAAAGCTTTATGATGACAGCTTTGGCATATTGATACCAAACTTTGTGGGCCCTATTTTAATGATCTAATGGTCTGAACCGCAGGTGCTCTTAGGGCGTGTCCAAATCCATGGTGGAAAAAATGCTCTGCGTGCCCGGCTCATGGTCCACAAGGGCTGTCCCTCATCTGAAAATGCTTTTTTCCACAATGCATGCTGGGCATGTATACACTCACCTGTCAGGATTATTAGGAACACCATACTAATACTGTGTTTGACCCCCTTTCGCCTTCAGAACTGCCTTAATTCTACGTGGCATTGATTCAACAAGGTGCTGAAAGCATTCTTTAGAAATGTTGGCCCATATTGATAGGATAGCATCTTGCAGTTGATGGAGATTTGTGGGATGCACATCCAGGGCACGAAGCTCCCGTTCCACCACATCCCAAAGATGCTCTATTGGGTTGAGATCTGGTGACTGTGGGGGCCATTTTAGTACAGTGAACTCATTGTCATGTTCAAGAAACCAATTTGAAATGATTTGAGCTTTGTGACATGGTGCATTATCCTGCTGGAAGTAGCCATCAGAGAATAGGTACATGGTGGTCATAAAGGGATGGACATGGTCAGAAAAAATGCTCAAGGAGGGCGTGGCATTTAAACAATGCCCAATTGGCACTAAGGGGCCTAAAGTGTGCCAAGAAAACATCCCCCACACCATTACACCACCACCACCAGCCTGCACAGTGGTAACAAGGCATGATAGATCCATGTTCTCATTCTGTTTACACCAAATTCTCTCAACAGAAATCGAGACTCATCAGACCAGGCAACATTTTTCCAGTCTTCAACTGTCCAATTTTGTAGTGGAGATGAGTGGTACCCGGTGGGGTCTTCTGCTGTTGTAGCCCATCCGCCTCAAGGTTGTGCGTGTTGAGGCTTCACAAATGTTTTGCCAGTAACTGAGCAGATTGTGAAATACTCAGACCGGCCCGTCTGGCACCAACAACCATGCCACGGTCAAAATTGCTTAAATCACCTTTCTTTCCCATTCTGACATTCAGTTTGAAGTTCAGGAGATTGTCTTGACCAGGACCACACCCCTAAATGCATTGAAGCAACTGCCATGTGATTGGTTGATTAGATAATTGCATTAATGAGAAATTGAACAGGTGTTCCTAATAATCCTTTAGGTGAGTGTATATATATACCTAGCTCAGCCGCCATAGTGCCCAGAGATCAACATTTTCAAATAAATGCATGCATGCCAGAACCTGTGAACACGTGAATGCAGCGAACAGAGCAACACACAAATGGAAACATACATTTTGTAAATGTAATACATTTTTGAACATTTTGAACACAAAAGATGTTACATTAGCTCATTTTAATAAAGTAAACTGGACAAGTGTTTTGAGTTTGTTTTTGTCATGCTTATTGTTTTTATTACTGTTTGATTCAGTTTACTTGCCATGTTCCATGCTGTAAAACTGTAAAACTGTAAAAAAAAAAAAAAAAAAAAAAAAACAGTTTTCCATTAAAACAGTAATATACCATAGAAAACAATGCATTCTGGGTAACATTTGTTGTTTTCAATAAAGTAGCCAGAGACCAAAGTGTTCCAAATCACACCCTATACCCTCATTCATTTTCCCTACATTAGTTTACTGATATAGTCCACTTGATAGAGGCCATGTCCACAATAATATGTTTTTGTTTGAAAACACATCTTTTTCTCTCTGCTTTGGCCTTCTGTCCACACTGAGACGCTATTTTTATTCACAAAATATTTCAGTGGGGTTGAGAAAATTTTGGAAAATACAAGTGTGGACGGAGAGCGTTTTGAAACGAAAACTCTGTGAATGACACTGATGAACACCTGCTGACCTTTTAACAAGCAGAATCACTGAGGGAAAGAGAAGTAATGTTGCAAATTGTTTGTCCCATAGTCCTTCCAGAGTCTGAAGCGGTGGGTGGACAGGAGGTTCCCACTCTTGGTTCGGGTCAAATTCCAAGCTCAAAGCCCTCCCCCCGGACAGCACGGCAAATATGCATTTAAATTTACTCTCTATAAATGATAAACATGTCTGAACTCGTGAGTGTGCGTATTCTTCCATCAAGCTTGTTTTGAATAGATCTCAACCTTTGCATGGGGTGGCGTACGCACGTTTCCAGCCCCATTTTGTGTATTTATAAATGAGACCCTTGGATTATTAAAGGTTATATTAAAGGTTGTTGCACACTGAGTCCGAAATTTTCATATGCGTTTTTTGTATTCGCCATCCAGTGACTCTGAACTTTCAAAACCAGGAATGCAGAAAAGCGAACCCGATCCGATTTCTTTTTTTATAACGAACGAAAGTTTCGGAGGCAGTGTGTAAACGTGATTGACACAACGTGACAAAAATTTTTTGGGACGAGATGTGTGCAAGGACCTTAAGGCGAAAGAGTTTACAGACAATACATTTATTTACAAGAAGTTTACCACTACATGGTTTGCTTTAGTGATTATGGAATAATTATCTCTTCTGTTCTTGACATCAGTGACTTTAAGTGTTAAGCTCTTTCTTAAGAACTTGAAGGACAAATAACATGGAGGAAAAGGTATAGATGTATATTTGAACTTTCACGTCAGAAACACAGAGTGTGAAACCACACACATCACCAGTTCCCATTCAGTCGGTCACTCTCGACACCACGTCGGAGTACCGACGAATAGGAATCTCGCTCGCGAGAGCCAATCTACTTCGAGTGTAACTAAAACGAGCCAATGCACATTGGCATGCAAAGATTGCACCAGGTGCTCATGCCACGCTGTGCGGGTATAAATGAGACACAGGTGATTGCATCAAATTAGTATTTTGCTTTGGAGCCGAGTGGTAGATGGTTACTACAGATATCACTCCTTACTTCGCAGTCCTGACTGAAGACGGAAGCCGCTTTTCGGAAGCGATCTCTTCATTCGGTGTTGGTGTGACGGCACAGCAGCGGGTCGTGTGGTTTTCCGATCATCTCTCTTTGTTGTTTGAACAGAACGATCACAATGGCTGTTCTCACAGCCGGTTCGGTGCGCTAGGTGGAGAGCGCTAAAAAGCCGTTCCCACGGCTGGTAAGAGAGCGCTTTCGTGTGAGAGAGCGCGCACGTCAGGCTGCACTATCCCCTGACGGTGTTGCCGCGACCCCTCCCCCTGCGTGCTTCAGCACCAAGGAGAGCGTCATTCTGAAAGAGCTTACACAGATAGAGCTTGCGTCTTTTTCAAGATGACATTCTATCTGTGTGTTTCTGGATGCGGTGGTTTCCTGTCACCGAGGGATGGTCATCAGCGCTGTATCTCGTGTTTGGGCGTTCAGCACGCTGAGGCAGCGCTGGTGGATGAATCATGTTCTCACTGCGGGAACATGACCATCTCGGAGTTGCGATCGTGGCTCCGTCTCGCAAGGGGCGGAGCCTCTGTGCCTCTGCCACGATCTAACTCTCCTCAGAGAGTTACTTCAGGCAGTAGCCCGGCTGATTTGAGGGTTACGGTGAGCGCGTTTCCCCCAGGGAACCAACCCCCGGGGAACCCTCATCCCTCTCTCACTCTGCAGCCAGTAGAGCTGCCATTGGGACGTGGTGGGCCATCCACGAGAGAGTCGGGCTCGTGTGGAACCCTCCACCGTGTCCTGTACCCTCAAGGCTGGATGATTGGTTTCTCGGGGTGGCCCATGCTGGTTCTCAGCGCCCCACCCCAGTTCCTTTTTTCCCGGAGGTGCACGAGGAGCTCACGAGGTCGTGGACGGCACCTTTTACTGCCCGAAACCGGCCTAGTGGATCCTCCTCCCTCACCACCCTCGATGGTGGACCTGCAAAGGGATACACGCAGGTTCCTCCCGTGGAACAGGCCGTTGCTATGCAACTGTGCCCTAACTCCACTTCCAGGGGGAACCCGTGTCTTCCCTCCGGGGCCTGTAGGTACTCATCTGATCTGATCGGGAAGGCCTACCTGGCTTGTGGAGAGGCAGGCTCCGCTTTACACGCTACGGCGTTGTTGCAGGTCCATCAGGCCCCGGCTCTGAAGACCTTGCATGAGGGTGGTCACGATCCCGCAGTTCTCCAGGAACTGAGAACCGCAACGGACCTCGCGCTTCGTGCGACAAAGGTTACGGCGCTGGCCGTGGGTCATGCGATGTCCACTATGGTGGTCCAGGAACGCCACCTCTGGCTGTGTCTGGCGGACATGAGGGAGACCGACAAAGTCAGGTTCCTTAACTCCCCCGTCTCCCAGACCGGCCTCTTCGGCGACGCGGTCCAGAACTTTGCCCAGCAGTTCTCGGCTGCACAGAAGCAGACTGAGGCGATCAGTCACATTCTGCCACGGCAGTCAGCTGCTGTCTCCACCCCGCCGCCAGCAGCACCTCAGCCTGCTCGTCGCCGAGGGCGGCCGCCTGCGTCTGCCTCCGCTCCCGTGCCGCAGCAGCAGCCTCCACCCAAGCGGCGTTGTGGAGCCGGGTGCAAGCAGGCTGCCCTACCCATCCAGATGCCTGCCAAGAGGGGTGGCAAGGCCAAGGGCAAGCTGCCACGAGACGGGCGACCCAGAGGTGAGGAGGACTGCTCTTCTGGAGATGGTGACCGCACTGCTCCATTCCCCGGTGGAGGGCCGGGAGGAGAATCTTGTGTTCCATTTTGTTTCTGTTCCGCCGCTGGCCCAAATTCTCAACACAAGAGCAGTTCCTTCCATCTCCGGGTCTGCAGGGGGCTCGGAGAGTTGTGGCCGGTCAAACGTCGGACCACACTCATCCTCCCCCTTCGCCAGCGGTCAGCAGTGGACAACCCCCTCATGTTCCTGCTGCCCACCTGTGGAATCAGGTAAGTGTTGCACGGCACACTCTCACCTCGCTGCAGGCCGCCTCCATGAGACAACCGCCCCAGTCCGGTACCTGCATTCCACCTCGCTGCCCCACGGTGGGTACGCCGGTGGTCCCTATGGTCCTGCTTGTACGGTCCCTGGGAGCCTGGCTAGTGCTCCTCGGTCCGTCTCGCTGGCTCATTCGGACCATCAGGCTCGGCTACGTGATTCAGTTTGCCTGGCGCTCCCCCAGGATCAGGGGCGTCCGCTTCACTTCGGTGAATGCTGCAGATGCCCATGTCCTGCGTGTGGAGACCGCTGTCCTACTGGTGAAGGACGCGATAGAGCCGGTCCCTCCAGCCGATATGAAGACCGGCCTCTACAGCCCGTACTTCATTGTACCCAAGAAAACCGGTGGGTTACGGCCAATCTTGGACCTGTGAGTCCTGAATCGGAGCCTCCACAAGCTACCGTTCAAGATGCTCACGCAGAAGTGCATTTTCGAATGCATCCGTCCCCAAGATTGGTTTGCAGCGATCGACCTGAAGGACGCGTACTTTCATGTCTCGATCCTTCCTCGACACAGGCCATTTCTGCGCTTTGCGTTCAAGGGTTGAGCATATCAGTACAAAGTCCTGCCCTTCGGGCTGGCCCTGTCCCCCCGTGTCTTTACGAAAGTCACGGAGGGGGCCCTCGTGCCCATGAGAGAACGGGGCGTTCGCATCCTCAACTATCTCGGCGACTGGCTCATTCTAGCACAGTCCAGGGATCAGTTGTGCGAACACAGGGACCTGGTGCTCAGACACCTCAGCCAGTTGGGTCTTCGGGTCAACTGGGAAAAGAGCAAACTCGCCCCCGGGCAGAGGATCTCTTTTCTCGGTATGGAGTTGGATTCGGACGAGCAGGCAGCGCGCCTCACAGAGGAGCATGTCCAGTCGATGCTGAACTGCCTGAACACGTTTCAGGGCAGGATGGCGGTTCCACTGAAACAGTTTCAGAGGCTCCTGGGGCATATGGCAGCTGTGGCGGCAGTAACGCCGCTCGGCCTGCTTCATATGAGACCACTTCAGCATTGGCTACATGGCCGAGTCCCGAGATGGGCGTGGCAACGTGGCACTCACCGGGTGAGCATCAGTCCTTCAGTCCGTGGTCAGACCCCTCGTTCCTTCGGGCTGGAGTGCCCCTGGAACAGGTGTCCAGGCATGCTGTGGTTTTCACGGATGCCTCCGCCATGGGCTGGGGAGCCACGTACAAAGGCATGCAGTGTCAGGGGTTTGGACGGGCCCGCACCTGCATTGGCACATCAATTGCCTCGAGTTGCTAGCAGTACATCTTGCTCTGAGCCGCCTCAAAGGGCGGTTACGGGGCAAAGATGTACTGGTCTGCACGGACAACACTGCGACCGTTGCGTATATCAACCGACAAGGTGGTCTGCTCCCGTCGCATGTCGCAACTCGCCCGCCATCTCCTCCTCTGGAGTCAGAAGTGTCTGAGGTTGCTTCGGGCCATTCATGTCCCTGGTGTGCGCAACCGTGTGGCGACGAGCTCTCACGAGCTGCGCTCCCAGGGGAGTGGCGACTCCACCCCCAGGTGGTTCAGCTGATCTGGAGACAGTTCGGGGTGGCACAGGTCGACCTGTTTGCTTCCCCAGAAACGTCCCACTGCCAGTGGTTCTATTCGCTGACCGAGGGTACACTCGGCACGGATGCCCTTGCGCACAGCTGGCACCAGGGGCTGCGCAAATATGCGTTTCCCCCAGTGAGCCTACTTGCACAGACACTGTGCAAGGTCAGGGAGGACGAGGAGCAGGTCCTGTTGGTGGCGCCGTACTGGCCCAACCGGACCTGGTTCCCAGAACTTATGCTCCTCGTGACAGCCCCTCCTTGGCCGATTCCTCTGAGGAAGGACCTTCTGACTCAGAGACGGGGCACCCTGTGGCACCCGCGTCCAGACCTGTGGAAGCTTCATGTCTGGCCCCTGGACGGGACGCGGAGGTTCTAGGTGACTTTCCCCAAGAGGTAGATAACACCATCACTTCGGCACGTGCACAGTCTACAAGACAGGCTTATGCCTCGAAGTGGAACCTGTTTGTCGAGTGGTGTTCTTCTCGCAGAGAGGACACCCGAAGATGTTCGATCGCGTCTGTGCTTTCCTTCCTGCAACAAGGGTTGGAGCGTAGGCTGTCACCCTCCACCCTCAAGGTCTATGTTGCTGCTATATCCGCCTATCACAACCACGTAGAAGGTAAGTCGGTTGGGAAGCACGACCTGGTCGTCCGGTTCCTTAGGGGGGCGAGACGGTTAAATCCTCCTCCACCCCCCTCCATACCCTCTTGGGATCTTGCTCTGGTGCTCTGAGCACTCCAGAATGCCCCATTCGAGCCTTTGCAGTCAGCAGAGCTAAAGATTCTATCTATGAAGACTTTGCTGTTGGCTGCACTGGCCTCCATCATTAGGGTAGGGGACCTGCAGGCATTTTCGGTCGACGAATCGTGCCTAGAGTTCGGGCCGGGTAATACCCACGTGGTACTAAGACCCCGGCCTGGCTATGTGCCCAAGGTTCCTACCACTCCCTTCAGGGACCAGGTGGTGAACCTGCAAGCACTGCCCCCGGAGGAGGCAGACCCAGCCCTAGCTTTGCTCTGTCCCGTCCGCGCTCTGTGGATCTACGTGGATAGAACTCAAAGCTTCAGAACCTCAGATCAGCTCTTTGTCTGTCACGGAGGCCAGCAGAAGGGAAAGGCTGTCTCCAAGCAGAGGATGGCCCACTGGATAGTGGATGCCATCACTTTGGCTTACCAAGCACAAGGTGTGCCCTGTCCGCTCAGGGTGCGAGCACACTCTACTAGAAGTGTTGCATCCTTCTGGGCGCTGGCACGTGGCGCCTCGCTGTCAGACATCTGTAGAGCTGCGGGTTGGGCGACACCCAACACGTTCGCTAGATTCTATAGCCTACGTGTAGAGCCGGTCTCCTCCTGTGTTCTCACCTCAAACGGGTAGAAGCACTGAGAGGCCCCGGCTCTTGTCGGCTTGCTGCGCTCCGGCGCTCTTATTCTCCAGAAGCAAACTCTGTGAGTCCTCCATCACCCTCGGTGCCGGACGTCGCGGAACGTCGGGCATCAGGCCCCTTGCCGCTGAATCCTTGAGAACCGGTAATGGGCTGGGGTTATATGAGTGACCTTCACGGGATCCCATATTTTCTTCCACGGTCGCTCCTACGGGAAGCCTGTGTCTTTCCCTTGGGAGAGCCTTCCCGTCACCGGGACTGAGCCCCCTCCTCCCTTGCGGGCTACGGCTCAGCATTGTACTCCACATAACTCCTCCGGGGTACGATGTGGGCTCCGCAGCGGCCCCTTTTCTAGGGCACGCTTTCCCAGTGTCATCCAATAATCACTGAACATGGTCATGCGGAACAGCAGTGATGGACTTCCTGGTGTGAGCCAGGGCACTGGGCACTGGAAGGGGGCAGAGGCCATGGCACTTTGGTAGGAATTCCTATTCATCGGTACTCCGACGTGGCGTCGAGAGTGACCGACTGAATGGGAACGTCTCGGTTACGTATGTAACCCTCGTTCCCTGAAGGAGGGAACGGAGACGCCACGTCCCGTCGCCATGTCCTCTGTACCCTGCTGGGGTGCCTGCCTACCTACTCGGCTCCTCAGCAAAAGGCTATTTTGATGCAATCACCTGTGTCTCATTTATACCCGCACAGCGTGGCATGAGCACCTGGTGCAATCATTGCATGCCAATGTGCATTGGCTCGTTTTAGTTACACTCGAAGTAGATTGGCTCTCGCGAGCGAGATTCCTATTCGTCGGTACTCCAACGTGGCGTCTACGTTCCCTCCTTCAGGGAACGAGGGTTACATACGTAACCGAGACGATCTTCACAAGTGTTAACATTTGAGATGAGCTACAGGAACACACACACACACAAAGAGACAGCATATCTGTGATATAAAAAGCCACCTTCCTCGTCTCTTAGATTGAAGAGTCATTGTCGTCTGGCTGTGAGTGACTGACTTTTCTGATCTTCTCTCATCGTTGCTCCTGAAATCAACGAAAAACTTAGAATCTGATAGAAAAAAGACAACAGTGTTCTCAGGTAAGTTTGGGGTTAAAGGAAAAGGTCAATATAACAGTAAACATCAGTTCATAACATTTAAATGATTATTTCAAAATATATTTCTATACTCTGTAAAAGTTGGTGAACAGTTTTATTATGCTAATCTATGTATGAATACCCACCGGAGTCATAGATGTTGCATTAGTGAAACCCTGTTGTGTTTCTTGTCTTTCTTGTCAGTTCTTCACTAGATCATCTGAGGGATTCGACTGAATCAAGATGCTGCTGATCATTGAAGCTCTTCTTCTCATTTCAGCTGATCTGGGACAGGTGAGCTTGTGTTCTAGTATGAATAGTACATGTATGAATACTGATGACTGATCATTATGATTCCTGTCGCTGCAGGATCACAGAGTTGCAGCTGCTAAAGGAACGATATTTCCATTGGATATGGCAGTGAATTCTGTTGATGATGAATATGATGGCTGTACAGAGAACATGACACGCCTGGTGGAGACAAAATATCTGAAGAGGGAGCTCAATAACTCTAAATCTTCTTTTAAAGAAGCTTGGCAGGAAGCTGCAATCAAACATAGGAACCCAGAAAATAACTTGACAATGAATCATTCATTTATGTGTACACAGACAGAAGAGTCTTTAGTGTTTTCAATAATGATACTCATTATGGTAAACACAGCTACACAAACCAGACGTACGAATGGTATTCACTTCACTTTCTGTTAACAGAAGCAATACAGATTCTAAAGCAAACACAAGACAAATGTATTATAAGTTATCGTAATACAAATGTTAAATTTAATGAGAATGTATTGAACACAACAGTTCGTTTTGGCTCATTTGCTTCTTCCTCCTATGATCCTAAGAAAGCTAAGTTTTTTGGAAATGTATCTTGTTTTGAGATCTACACTTGCAAAGGTGCAAAGGTGTCAAATTATTCTAAGCTTCCTCGTGAGAAAGAGGTGCTGATTCCTCCATATGAGATGTTTAATGTCACTGCTGTCAAGCCAAGAAGTGATTGTGAAACTGTCTACACTTTAAATAGCACTGGAACACAAAGCGACCTGAACTGTTCTCTACGTGTTGAACAATGTGCTCTGAATGGACATCACTTCCACACAGATTAAATGTATTTGTCAGAAAACAAATAATACTTCCAACATAATGAAATAAAGTTATTTTTAAATGACCTATGTGGCAAGGGGGGCGTGGTTCAGCGAGGTCAGCAATGGAGAGAGGAGGCAGGTGACCAATGGTGTGTAAGTGGGTCAAGTGCAGAACGACATTCACCTGTGTCTCCTTGCAGTAATTGGCGTGGGGAACCGGATAAAAGCTGGTGGAAAACAGGAAGCGGAGAGAGAGAGCAGCTGGGTGCTCGTGCGGGAACCTGAGCAATACAGCGAGAGTACACTGAAGTCGTTTAAAGAAGAATTGAATGTTTGAGTTGAAAGTGCAGTCGGCGCCTGTTTTGTTTCCTGAACAAAGAGTTTTAATAAAAGCACGAGACCCAGCTCAGCCAACCCCGTCTCCTTCCTTCATTCACAAAGACCAAAATATCACAACCTAATTCAGTGGCCTCTGAGTGATTTTATATATTCATTCATTATATATTTTTATATTACTGAACAATTTAATGGGTTTGCTATGTAGTAAATACAATTTTTTTTTTTTTTTTTTTTTTTTTTTTTTTTTGTCAATACAGCATAATACATGTTGCCAATATCATAAAACTTCAAAGTAAAACAAAAACCATGG
Organism: Paracanthobrama guichenoti; assembly: GCA_018749465.1. NCBI lineage: Eukaryota > Metazoa > Chordata > Actinopteri > Cypriniformes > Gobionidae > Paracanthobrama > Paracanthobrama guichenoti. Next base: position 29,989,678 of record CM031945.1, read on the forward strand.
AAACACGTTTTAGTATATTATGTATATTGCATTTTATTAAACAAGTGAGCAACTGTTCGGATACATTGCTATATAGTTCAACACGGTTAATCTTATTGTTAGAATCTCTTGTTTTCTTGATTTATCACGAGTAACGTTTTAGCATGACGCAGAGACAACACTATTCTGCCACGTGGCATAATCAGAAAGAGTAATACAGCAATTGATCTGCCATACAATATATCAAAGTCAAAGTCAAAGTCAGCTTTATTGTCAATTCTGCCATACGTACAGTACATACATACAGAGAATTGAAATTCTATGACTCAGAAGAAGAAGGGAGGGTCGACAGAGTCGGGAGGGAGTTCAATGCCCTGATAGCTTGGGGAATGAAGCTGTCCTTCAGTTTGCTGGTCCTTGCTTGGAGACTGCGAAGCCTCCTCCCTGATGGCAGCAGACTGAAGAGGCTGTGCGATGGGTGGGTGGGGTCTCTCGCAATGATGAGGGCTTTGCGGGAGAGGCGGGAGTTATAAATGTCCTGGAGGGGTGGGAGAGAGACACCAACGATCTTCTCAGCTGCTCTCACTATGCACTGAAGTGCTTTACAGCAGGATGCGTTGCAGGTGCCGTACCACACAGTGATGCAGCTGGTCAGAATGCTCTCGATGGTGCCTCTGTAGCATGATGATGGCTGGGGCTCCGGCTCTTCTCAGCTTGCGGAGAAAGTAGAGTCGCTGCTGTGCTTTCTTGGTCAGTGCTGTGGTGTTGGCGGTCCAGGAGAGGTCCTCTGTGATATGCACACCCAGAAATTTGGTGCTCCTCACCCTTTCCACGGTCACAACCGTTGATGGTCAGAGGAGCGTGCTGGGTGTGCATTCTCCTGAAGTCAACAACAATCTCCTTCGTCTTCTCCATGTTCAGAGAGAGATTGTTGTCACCACACCACCTGGCCAGGCGGCTCACCTCGCTCCTGAAGTTTGTCTCATCATCGTTGCTAATGAGACCAACTACGGTCGTGTCGTCCGCAAACTTGATGAAGAGATTGCTGTTGTGTATGGGTGTGCAGTCATGTGTCAGCAGAGTGAAAAGGAGGGGGCTCAACAGTGTTCATGATGATGGAACTGGATGAGTTACTGCCGACCCGAACTGCCTGAGGTCTTCCCGTCAGGAAGTCCAGCAACCAGTTGCACATCGATGTGCTGAGTCCCAGCTGTGACAGTTTTTGAGTGAGCTGTAGAGGGATGATTGTATTGAATGCTGAACTAAAGTCTATGAACAGCATTCTGACATAAGTGTCTTTATTTTCCAGGTGAGTGAGTGCTGAATGGACGGTGGTGGCGATGGCGTCATCGGTCGAGCGCTTAGACCGATATGCAAATTGGTAGGGGTCCAGGGAGGGGGGGAGGACAGACTTAATGTGGTGCATGACTAGCCGCTCAAAGCACTTCATAAGGATGGGGGTAAGTGCGACTGGACGGTAGTCGTTGAAGCAGGATGGAGATGATTTCTTAGGGACTGGAATGATGGTGGTTGCTTTGAAGCATGTGGGGACGACAGCTTGACTCAGTGAGATGTTGAAGATGTCTGTGAAGACATCAGTGAGTTCCTCTGCACAGTCTCTCAATACACGTCCAGGAATGTTGTCAGGACCTGGAGCTTTGCATGCGTTGACCCTGCTGAGGGATCTTCTCACGCTGTCCCTGGGCAGTGACAACATCAGGTCATCGGGAGGAGGTGGTGACTTCTGTGCAGTGGTGCTGTTGTGAGCTTCAAAGCGAGCAAAGAAAGTGTTCAGCTCATTCAGCAGGGGTGGAGCTGTCACATGTCCGTGCAGGGGCTTATAATCTGTGATGGTCTGAATACCCTGCCACAGGCTCCTTGTGTCTCTGCTGTCGCTGAAACGATGGGCTATCCTCCTGGAGTACTGTCTCTTAGCCTTCCTGATGCCGCGTGACAGGTTGGCCCTTGCTGTCCTCAGGCCCACCTCATCTCCAGCTCTGAAGGCAGCGTTACGCGTCTTCAGAAGTCTGTAGACATTTCCTGTCAGCCACGGTTTTTGGTTGGGCCAGACGGTGATGGTCTTTGTGACTGTTACATCCTCCATGCACTTGGTGATATAAGAAGTAACAGTCTCTGAGTACTCCTGGAGGTCTGTGGTGTTGTGGTAGGTTGCAGCCTGTTTAAACATGTCCCAGTCAGTGGTGTCGAAGCACTCTTGAAGAGCCTCTGATGACCCTTCAGGCCAGACTTGAATCTGCTTCTGGACTGGTTTGGTGGCTTTCACAAGTGGTCTGTATGCTGGCATTAACATAACAGTGATGTGATCTGAAGCACCCAGGTGGGGAAGGGGAAGGGCTTTGTAAACTCCTCTCTGAGTAGTGTACACAAAGTCCCAGAGTGTTTTTACCACGTGTTGGGAAGTCAATGTGTTGATGAATTTTTGGAAGCACACTCTTTAAGTCTGCATGGTTGAAATCTCCAGCCAAGATGAGAAAAGCATCTGGGTGGGCTGTCTGCTGATCACTGATGTGTTTAGTGCCTCACTCCTGTTGTTGTTGGAGCTGGGGGGGATGTATACAGCAACAAGTATAATAGCTGAATATTCCCGCGGTAGATAAAACGGCCGACATTTAATAATCATAAACTCCACCAGGGGTGAGCAGTGTTTGCAGACCACAACAGCATCGCGGCACCACGCATCATTGGTGTAAACACAGAGTCCGCCGCCGCGGGTCTTACCTCCCTCGACGGGCACTCTGTCCACCCGATGGCATGTGCGCTGATCGAGCTGAATGGCGCGGAATATATTTTAATTGCATGCCATTTAACAAAACAAGTCATCCAGCTTTTAACTGGCAATAGGCAAAATTAATTTCAGGTCGAGTCCCGACTCAAGTCTTTAGTCTCAGAAAATGCGACTCGAGTCCGAGTCACTAACTCGAGTGCCCATCTCTGGTATCAGCAAGCCCCTCCATTTCAGCATGGGTCCTCATGTGTTCCTTCAGGTGACTTTTAATAGTGAAACTCTTCCCGCACTGATCACACGTGTGCGGCTTCTCTCTGCTGTGGATCCTCTCGTGTGTTTTCAGATCTGATGACCGCCTGAATCTCTTGTCACAGTGTGAACACTTGTAAGGTTTTTCTCCAGTGTGGATCATCTCATGTGTTTTCAGAGCTGATGACCAACTGAATCTCTTGTCACAGTGTGAACACTTGTAAGGTTTTTCTCCAGTGTGAATCCTCTCGTGTGTTTTCAGATCTGATGACCGACTGAATCTCTTGTCACAGTGTGAACACTTGTAAGGTTTTTCTCCAGTGTGAATCCTCTGGTGCAGTTTTAAATAGTATGCTGTAGTAAAAGTCTTTTCACACTCAAAGCACATGTACTCTCTCACACCAGTGTGTATTTTCTGATGTGTGTGTAAATGTTGCAGCAGTGAAAAACTCTTTCCACACACAGAACATGAATGTGGCTTCTCCTTCGTATGAACTCTCAGGTGTGTCTTCAGGTTTGATGCCCTAAGAAATGTTTTTCCACATTGATCACATGTGAACGTCTTCTCTCCGGTGTGGATCCTCATGTGAGCATTAAGGTTTGATGATTGATTGAAACTCTTCCCACACTGATCACATCTGAACGTCTTCTCTCCGGTGTGGATCCTCATGTGAGCATTAAGGTTTGATGATTGATTGAAACTCTTCCCGCACTGATCACATGTGAACGGCTTCTCTCCGGTGTGGATTCTCATGTGACGCTCAAGATGTTGTTTGGTTGTGAAACTCTTCCCACACTGAGTGCAGGTTGTAGATTTCTTGGCTCTTGTTTTCTTTATAAATGTCTTTTTAGTCTTTGAGCGACTCAAAGGTTTTTCTCCAGGTTTGACATGATGTTCCTCCTCCACTTCACTCAGTTCTTCACTCTCCTCGCTCTCTTCCATCACGTCTGAAACCAAAGAAAAACAGTTTCATTTCATTTTCAGTACATCAGTTGCAGTAAAGTGGAGTAGACTGTATATTTTTACATTTTGCAATGATTATTATTTGTTATATATGTTTGTAATTAGGTTTAAAAAGACGTATTTCTTAAAATCGTGACACTCAGGAAGTGACATCATCTGAGCTCTTTCTGCAGAATGATGGGAGGACAAGAACATAATCTCAGTTTTTACACAAACTGTACAGTGTTGACCACATTCATCAACCCTGTTAAGTAATTGTAAGAAAAATGATATCTATAAGTGCTATAATTTCTGTCAGCCATTCTGGAAAGCAGTGGTGGATGAAGAACCTGAAAGTCATACTTGAGTAAAAGTATAGATATCTTACACCCGCTAGCTTTTTCATTTCACATATTTTTAGTAATCATCATAAATTAGGTATCATCCGAGTTACCATGGAAACGGTACTCCAAATTCTTCTAGCGGGCTCCTCCCCTTGTGGACAGGGTCATGTTTCAGATTACAAAATTAATTATAACTACTTTATAATCAAAACCTTTTCTAATTGTGACAAAACGCATATCGTCAGAAAGGTCTGAGTCTCTGTCTCACTGTTTTATGATAGAAGTGGTATTTGGACAGAAATGTATTAATTGGTTATAGGACAATGCATAAAAAAGAAACAATGGAGTGTGGATGACACCCGGTGGATATCTTTGGCACCTAAACAAAATCTCACGGGAACTTCAATATCAAGTTCAAATTTCAACTTGGTTAGACATATGGCTTTGATTTTATAGTTAATTAAAGATTAAAAAAGTTTTATGATTTAGTAAAGTACATTTCAGTTACAGTAAATGTTTGAAGTACTTTCACTTCAGCAATAATCTGCCGGCTGTCTTTAAAACAAGACCAAATTTAGGTTTATATTCCAAAGAATTCTTGAATTACACCCATTTAAGTTTGGATAGTGCATTTTCACGTCTATTATCAAAAGGGTGGTTAAGGGGTTATATAAAAATAATGCAGTTACACATTTGAAAAAAATAACTGTTTAAGAGTTAAACCATTGATGGTCATGTATTTGACCATTCGGGCATGTAGAGAACTGAATTCGGGATTTGAACAACTTATTGCGCACAATAACTTGATAAACTCTTTTTGAAGATCCTCATTTCGCATCTGACTGGATCTCCACGCTCTCTAATATCCCGCCTTCACTAACTGCAAGTTAACCGATAACGAACTGGATCACCTATCAGGACACTGAAACTAGAGCTGAAGTACAGGACTGTCCCGCCTGGCACGTCATCCAGTATGAAGACTCTCTCGTTCCAACATAAGAAAACGGCCACGGGTGTTCATCTTCTGGGCTTGAGTGGAAAATTAAATCAACCGTGGTTCTGCGGCCGCTTGTTTGCACATACGCAAAGGAATTTGACCAATTATCTAACTTGAAAGCACCAGATACACACGAAATAAGAAAAACCTGCTTGCTTCTGTGTTCTTCAGACTTTATTTTGTAGTAAGTAACAGGAAATGTAACAGAGTAAACAAGTATACATTTATTTAGGAAATGTAGTGGCATCAGATTAAAAGTCTGCATAAATATAAAAACTCATGTAAAGTACAGAGTCACCCAAAATACTCAATGTAAAAAGTATTATAATTGTTTTACATTACTCCACTGCTGGAAATGTAATTTACCTGACATAGTTTGATGTTACTGCTTATTTCTAAAGAATCTAAATGTTGAAAACTGTATTGAGAACTGTCCACAATTTTGGAAACATTGTTGCAAAAAATGTGAACCACATATAAAATAAATGCAAATAATAATAATCATATTTAGTTTGACCTGATTTGACAGTTAACATTTGTTGAACTGTTTCTCTAAATGTGCTGAAGTGTTGAGTCTTCCTAACACGAATGTTCTCCAGCATCATGAATGAATGAAGAATAAACACCAACCTCTTTGTTCTTCAGGATCTTCAGTGTGTTTCATTCTGCAGGTTCTGGATCACTCGTGTTCTCACTCTCCTCTTTAATAAACTCAGTCTTTGCAGATTTCAGCTCTTCCTGATGCTCTGATGCTCGTCTTCACTTGTAGCCTGATGGGAATATTCCAGCATTTATTGATCAACTGATGTGGGAGGAGCTTCACTGACGATGTGATTGATGTGGGAGGAGCTTCACTGATGGTGTGATTGATGTGGGAGGAGCTTCACTGATGGTGTGATTGATGTGGGAGGAGCTTCACTGATGATGTGATTGATGTGGGAGGAGCTTCACTGATGATGTGATTGATTTGGGAGGAGCTTCACTGATGATGTGATTGATGTGGGAGGAGCTTCACTGATGATGTGATGATGTGGGAGGGGCTTCACTGATGATGTGATTGGTGTGGGAGGGGCTTCACTGATGATGTGATTGATGTGGGAGGGGCTTCACTGATGATGTGATTGCTGTGGGAGGAGCTTCACTGATGATGTGATTGATGTGGGAGGAGCTTCACTGAATATATCACTGACTGAATTTGTTTTTACACTAAATGATAACAGAATATAATGTCATACAATTATTCCAAATATAAATAATGGTAAGAAAAACTGTTGAAAGCATAAACTCAGAGATAACTGTATATATATGTGACCATCAAATCCCCTCAGTCTGTTGACAGCAATGAAATGAGCTTTAAGTGTGAATCTACAGGAGATGTGAAGCCATCATCATAATAAATGAGGAGAAAACAGGAACTATTGAGATGAAATAAAGAGTCTTTTCAGCAGCTCTGTTAATATTGATGAGCCTCAGACTATCAACACTCATTCAACAAGACATTCAGGATCATCAGCAGATCATCTCACTTTATTCTGACTGTTTGCTCTTACAAACACATTATTCCAGTCAGGATGATATGTGACAAAAGACTATTAAATGTGCAATCCAACTGAAGATGGAGGTCTAAATGTTCTTGACTTTACTGCTAACTGCATATTTAAGAACAAGTGGATAAAGAACGACTTGAAATCTAAAGGCAACATGTGGAATATCATCCCTGAGTTCATTTTTGATAAACTGGGGGTTTATAATTTTTGAGGTGTAATTTTGATGTAAACAAGTTTCCGATAAAACGTTCTTCTTTTCATAAACAGGGTTTTTATTATGGATGCTCATTTTTAAGCATAACTTTTCTCCACACAAATCTGTGATTTAGAACAATAACTATATTTAAAACTAAATCTTTATTTTACAGAAACTGGTACAATAATGGTATAATTTTGGTCAGACAGTTATTTAAGAATAATGTCCATCTTTTGAATTACTGTGAATTCCTTAATTATGATAAGATCCCTGTAACTAAAGAGTTTGCAGTAGTATTTGATGCCATTCCTAGTGGCCTTATTCAACTTTATTCAGGCAATGTATCTTCTGAATCTATCCCTGTATATACTACTAATCGTTAAGTATTAATAGTGTGAAAATTATAGACACAAAATATAATAACTTTTATATTAAAGCATTATGTAGAACTACATTATTGCTGAAATGCAAATCTTTTGGAACTCAATGTATAATCAGATTGAATGGAAAGAGGTCTGGAGTTTGCCCAGTAAAACTGTCTCACCAATAAAATTAAAGAAATTACATATAAGGTTATTAATTTGATTTATCCCGTGAAACAAGTAGTCTCAAGATTTTTTAGAGACATGGAGACAACATGCATCTTTAGTAATACAGGAGAAGAATCCATAAAACACTGATTCTTTGAATGTGTATTTACCCAATTGATTTAGATTGATGTTGAATATCTGATATTTAAACTCACAAAATTAAAGATACGACTATCTGGTAAAGATATATTTTTGATATACAAAAATAAGAGTTTGGAGAGAAAATAGTGGTAAATGATCACCGTTTGTAAAGTGACAACTTCAGCTCCTAAAGAGTCAAAGTTTGAGATCATTTGATTTTGTTAATTTACTTTAACCTTCATTTCTCTTTTAAACTATTTCAACTATTCTAATATTTACTGTATACATTTACTATAAATATAGGCTACTAGAACAGATAACTTCTAGATACTTCATATCGACCCTGTAATGAGTAATGAATGTGGGAAATGTCAAATCTATACATAATAATAATTCAAAATTTGCTTTGTGTTGCTCTTTTATTTTAGAGGTAATTGTCAGTTTCTGCACATAAAACTGTATCATGTTATGATCTAATTTGTATTGCAATAAAATGACAGTAGTTATTAGATTAAGACTCATATGTAGATATTATGCTGCTGTAGTTATTTACCTGTGGAGGTTCATGAAGATGAGAGTTGTTGAATTATGTTTTACACTTGTCATATTGTGAGATATTACAGTATTGTCTTTCAGTAGAGCAGTTTAATAGTCTTTTGTCACATATCATCCTGACTGGAATAATGTGTTTGTAAGAGCAAACAGTCAGAATAAAGTGAGATGATCTGCTGATGATCCTGAATGTCTTGTTGAATGAGTGTTGATAGTCTGAGGCTCATCAATATTAACAGAGCTGCTGAAAAGACTCTTTATTTCATCTCAATAGTTCCTGTTTTCACCTCATTTATTATGATGATGGCTTCACATCTCCTGTAGATTCACACTTAAAGCTCATTTCATTGCTGTCAACAGACTGAGGGGATTTGATGGTCACATATATATACAGTTATCTCTGAGTTTATGCTTTCAACAGTTTTTCTTACCATTTTTTATATTTGGAAGAATTTAAATTATTAATTATTTTCTATATTTCTGCATATTGTATGATGTTTTATTGATTAGAACTGAATTGAGTGTAATCTATGAGAATATTCCCAAATAAATTATACTATTTGAGCATTTCCAAAATCAGTTACTTTAGGATAGTCAGACAGACATGCTTAGATGTGTCCTCAATCACACCATCAGTGAAGCTCCTCCCACATCAATCACACCATCAGTGAAGCTCCTCCCACATCAATCACATCATCAGTGAAGCTCCTCCCACATCAATCACACCATCAGTGAAGCTCCTCCCACATCAATCACACCATCAGTGAAGCTCCTCCCACATCAAACACATCATCAGTGAAGCTCCTCCCACATCAATCACACCATCAGTGAAGCTCCTCCCACATCAATCACATCAGTGAAGCTCCTCCCACATCAATCACATCATCAGTGAAGCTCCTCCCACATCAATCACATCATCAGTGAAGCCCCTCCCACATCAATCACATCATCAGTGAAGCTCCTCCCACATCAATCACATCATCAGTGAAGCTCCTCCCACATCACATCATCAGTGAAGCTCCTCCCACATCAATCACATCATCAGTGAAGCTCCTCCCACATCAGTTGATCAATAAATGCTGGAATATTCCCATCAGGCTACAAGTGAAGACGAGCATCAGAGCATCAGGAAGAGCTGAAATCTGCAAAGACTGAGTTTATTAAAGAGGACAGTGAGAACACGAGTGATCCAGAACCTGCAGAATGAAACACACTGAAGATCCTGAAGAACAAAGAGGTTGGTGTTTATTCTTCATTCATTCATGATGCTGGAGAACATTCATGTTAGGAAGACTCAACACTTCAGCACATTTAGAGAAACAGTTCAACAAATGCTCAGTAGAGGGAGGTCTGAGAAACGTTCATATTGATTGTCAACATCAGGACACATTAGCTCCTTATTTTATATCTGGGTTGCCTTTTTTTGCAACCATTTTACCAAAATGTTGGACATTTTTCAATTTAGTTAACAACATTTGTGTTATATTTTAAGCAATAAACAGCAAACGGTATCAAGTAAATGACCTTTACAGAATGGCTGACAGGACTGTAATCATTACTTAAGCAAAATTTGTATTTTTCATAAATTATATAAGTTATTCATATATATATATTCTTCTTACAAAGAAGTCATGTCAGAAGTAACAGTGTAAGGCTGAAATAACCTCAGATAGTTTGATCTTCTGAGATATGTTAATATAATAATAGATCAGCTCCTTCTCCCTCACTTCAGTCCCTTGTAAGGCTATCATCTGTTTTCCCTTAGAGTGAAGATGCAGGAAAGCCTTTTCCCTCCTGTCCTTCCTTCACATGTATTCCTCCTCCCTCACTTCATTCTTCCCTTCACTCGGGTTCACTCAGAATGATCATATAATGAGAATATAATGTCTTATATCGATGCCAGTGAATTAACAGTCATGTTTCTGTTTTCAAAAGCAAAGTTGGAGTCATAACCTCTGGTTACTATATTATTTACTAGATGTATTAACTACATGGGACTACATAGACAGAAATACTCTTTACAACATTAGCAACATTACTTCATAGTTCTAGTCATAACCTCTGATTATTGTTTGAGCCGTAACTAAGGTGTGACTGTAGGGCATTAAACAGAGCTACTATTTAAATATTGCTGAGCGATTAAAATAGTATTTGTCATAACCTCAGATAGGGCTGTGCGATTAATCCCATTTCGATTTTGGCTTCCAACGATTATGAAAACAAGATGATCGATGTGAAACGTTTATTGTGTCGCTGCTGCATTCAATCCAAATCAGCCGAATAAGTGAGTGATGTAAAATGCAGTCTAATGTTGCTAAACTGCGGGATGTGCTTGACATTAAACAGTGTTATTAAAAGTGTATTAAGTGAAGTATATACTGTGGGCTTCAGATATGTGCCTAAACGGTCAAATAGCCTACACATATGATTATGATTTTTGCCACAGTCGAGCAGCCCTAACCTCCGACTGATAATCTGACGAGTTTGTGACCGTGAGATCCGCGTTAATGGCCGGTGGGAAACTCTAAGTGACACTGGCATCTAAATTCCAGGATGTGAAAAATACAGATATAAATACTGAATTGGAATTAAATGACTTTGAAAAGTCAGAGCATACAGGAAACCTTCTACCACACCATTGGATTCAGACGCTGGGCCAATTGGGTGGACCTTGCATTTAAAATTTGTCTACTTTCTGCCATTAGATCAGGGCTCACTTTTATGTCCTTTCACACATTTCTCTCATATTTTGATTCACTGAAAATTAAATTACACCTTTTTATTCTTTGGTTTCAGACGTGATGGAAGAGAGCGAGGAGAGTGAAGAACTGAGTGAAGTGGAGGAGGAACATCATGTCAAACCTGGAGAAAAACCTTTGAGTCGCTCAAAGACTAAAAATGCATTTATAAAGAAAACAAGAGCCGAGAAATCTTTCATCTGCACTCAGTGTGGAAAGAGTTTCTCTACCAAACAAAATCTTGAGCGTCACATGAGAATCCACACCGGAGAGAAGCCGTTCACATGTGATCAATGTGGGAAGACTTTCACGCAGAATTCACACTGGAGAAAAACCTTACAAGTGTTCACACTGTGACAAGAGATTCAATCAGTCATCAGATCTGAAAACACACGAGAGGATCCACACTGGAGAGAAGCCGCACACGTGTGATCAGTGCGGGAAGAGTTTCACTATTAAAAGTCACCTGAAGGAACACATGAGGATCCATGCAGTGGAGAAACCACATCACCACAGTCTGAAATCACAGTGAATGGTTCATGTTTGCTCAGCACATAAATAAAAAAAGTATCTTCTGTTTAAGTGAGTCACAGCCAAATGACCCTGTAGCCCAAGGGCTGTAATCTCTGTGTCCTGGCCAAATTCCCTCCATTGGCCTTCATCAATCATGGCCTTCTAATAATCCCCACTAATCTGGCTCTATCTCTCGCTCCTCTCACCTATCATCATAATCATGTAGAAATTCGTGGGCGCAGACACAAATGAATCTTCCAGATGATTTGTTCAAACATAAGTCCATACAAAACTCTGTCTCTCAGAAGTCAAGATGGGCAGAGGATCACCAATTCCCCCAATGCTGTGGCCAAAAATACTGGAGCAATATCAGAAAGGAGTTTCTCAGAGAAAACTGCAAAGAGTTTGAAGTTCTCATCATCTACAGTGCATAATATCATCCAAAGATTCAGAGAATCTGGAACAATCTCTGTGCGTAAGGGTCAAGGCCGGAAAACCATACTGGATGCCCGTGATCTCCGGCCCTTAGACGGCACTGCATCACATACAGGAATGCTACTGTAATGGAGATCACAACATGGGCTCAGGAATACTTCCAGAAAACATTGTCGTGAACACAATCCACCGTGCCATTCGCCGCTGCCGGCTAAAACTCTATAGGTCAAAAAAGAAGCCATATCTAAACATGATCTAGAAGCGCAGGCGTTTTCTCTGGGCCAAGGCTCATTTAAAATGGACTGTGGCAAAGTGGAAAACTGTTCTGTGGTCAGACCAATCAAAATTTGAAGTTCTTTTTGGAAAACTGGGACGACATGTCATCCGGACTAAAGAGGACAACCCAAGTTATTCTCAGCGCTCAGTTCAGAAGCCTGCATCTCTGATGGGATGGGGTTCATGAGTGCGTGTGGCATGGGCAGCTTACACATCTGGAAAGGCACCATCAATGCTGAAAGGGATATCCAAGTTCTAGAACAACATATGCTCCCAATCAAACGTTGTCTTTTCCAACATGACAATGCCAGACCACATACTGCATCAATTACAACATCATGGCTGTGTAGAAGAAGGATCCGGGTACTGAAATGGCCAGACTGCAGTCCAGATCTTTCACCATAGAAAACATTTGGAGCATCATAAAGAGGTCTTCTTTGTCGCATCTTCCTAAGACAGTTGAGCAACTAGAAGCCTGTATTAGACAAGAATGGGACAACATTCCTATTCCTAAACTTGAGCAGCTTGTCTCCTCAGTCCCCAGACATTTGCAGACTGTTAGAAAAAGAAGAGGGGATGCCACACAGTGAGAAACATGGCCTTGTCCCAACTGTTTTGAGATGTGTTGATGCCATTGAAAGAATTGAAAATAATCAAAGATATTTGATTTTTGAAAATGAACAAAGACATTTGCTTTACTGTTTTCAACCCCCATCTCTCTCCAGGAGGGCCATTTGGAATTCCTAAAGACAAAGAAATGCTGAAGGCCTGTAGGCCAAATGTGTGTCACACCTGTAACACCGTGGGGGAAGTTTGGTCTGATTGGTCAGTTTGAATGGCTCACGTTAGGGTTTCAGTCACATGGTCAAGGAATAGATAAAAGAAGATTGTAACTGTTGCTCTGTCTCTTTTATTCTCTGGCTCTCTCTTCTTGGGGGCCTTCTCTTTGGCTCTTCTTGCCTTTGCTCTCTCCCTTCTCTCTCTCTGTCTCTCTCTCTCTCTCTCTCTCTCTCTCTCTCTCTCTCTCTCTCTCTCTCTCTCTCTCTCTCTCAGGTAAAATTCATGCTGGGTACGATTAATGGTATAAGTTTTCATCATCTCATACATTTATTTTGTAACTATTTTAAGTGTAACCATAACTAGATTTTGTCATTAAATTCTTTCAACTACAAATGATGTGCTAACTAGTTTTGATTTGGTATTGACTTTGAAGTGTTACCTATTGCAATACAATATAGTCACATTATAGCCACGCTCTCCCACATGTTTAGCTATTGTAACTGCGCTTATTTCCGTCGTTGGTATAAGCTGCAGTGGGTGGTAAAGACGAGAAATGTACAGTTTTCTATCATCTTGCTGATAACGTTTCTTTAGTCATTCGGCAACCCTGCAGTCAGAACCGCTGTAGGCGATCCACCCTTACACCATGAAATTTAAAATCAACTTCTGAATAAAATATTGAAATTTGAAACTTCCACATCATTGCATTCTGTTTTTATTCACAATTTGTACAGTGTCTCAACTTTTTTGGAATCGGGTTTGCATATCATGTTCTTATAAGAAATCAGGTCTAAATTTACTCTCTGCTTAGAGCAGGAAAATAAATGACCACAGATAACCTAATTTATGGGGAAGGTGTGAACATAGTCCCCTCTGAACCAAGATGACCCCTGATTGGCCAGAATCCATCTCTCGACGAATCTCCAGCGAGCACGCTTCAACTTCAAACACCCACGAGACTTTGCATCCATCCAGCCGCCGACACACCACGTGATTGGCTTACCAAGACGTCCATCAAAGACAGGCAAGACCGTCAGTGAATCACAAACTGAGGGAAACCCTGCAGCTAGGACCGAAAAGGGAATCCCCAAGAGGACACTAGATACAAACGCAAGTAACCTCCAGATTCTAAACTGAACTGGTTCAATGATATCGAATTGAATAACCCTGCCTAAGAAACGTTAGGAGGGTTAAGTTAATTCTAGGGGTTAAGATATTCTAGGGATTATCTGGCCAGTTGATAATCCCTAGAATATCAAAATCAACTGCAGGCGGTCGATCCTTTTCCTATTTAGCGCCTAAACTCTGGAACAGTCTTCCTAGCATTGTTCGGGAAGCAGACACACTCTGTCAGTTTAAATCTAGACTAAAAACGCATCTCTTTACTATGGCTTACACATAAAACATTATCAATCTCTATTATTCAAATCAGTAAATGATTGTCAGGCTGCATTAACTAGGTCAGCCGGAACCGGGAACACTTCCCATAACACCTGATGTACTCGTTACATCATAAGAAGAATGGCATCTACACTAATGTTAGTCTCTCTGTTTATCCCGAGGTTTACTGCAGTCAGCCGGATCCGGGCCGTATCCAGATCAGATGGTGGACCTGCGCCTGGACATGACCAACAGATTCCTGAAGTGTCTGGACATTCTCCAGTCTCCATTCTGACCCTGAAGGAGTTTTGGTTCCTTGCCACCGTTGCCTCTGGCTTTTGGCTTGCTCAGTTGGGGACACCTAAATCTCATCTATATTCCCGATCTGCCCGCATTGACACTATATGATACTTGAAATTAGCTGGATAACATCACCGTTTCACCAGAACGGCTGTACAAATTCTGTTGCATTATTTTCCTGTTAACAATGTGAAGCTGCTTTGAAACAATTGGACTTGTTAAAAGCGCTATATAAATAAAGGTGACTTGACTTGAAAGGTGACTTAATATTAAAATTTTCTGAGATACTGAATTTGGGATTTTCCTTAGTTGTCAGTTATAATCATCAAAATTAAAAGAAATTAAAGCTGCGAGCAGCGATGACGGGCCCAAGCCGGTGGCACCGCCACCCCGGTGGCTTCAGGGCGACTGTGCACGACAGGCAATATGCATTTAAACAGGAGAATATTTTTTTACAAATATTTTAAATATGCCACATTTACCACAGCATCTGGTGCAACTATGACCACAAGCCACACCCATGATGTCATTGAAATATAGATTAATTTTATTGTCACAGGATATAATTGGTCACTTTCAAATATTTGCAAATTTATCTTTTGCTGCTCAAAAATTCGTAAGTCCAGAAGGCCAGTATTTAATTCAAGGTATTTGTAT
Organism: Paracanthobrama guichenoti; assembly: GCA_018749465.1. Classification (NCBI taxonomy): domain Eukaryota; kingdom Metazoa; phylum Chordata; class Actinopteri; order Cypriniformes; family Gobionidae; genus Paracanthobrama; species Paracanthobrama guichenoti. The sequence goes on from CM031945.1 coordinate 30,004,981, forward strand.
AGTTTTAAAAAACTTTTTGTCACACTAAAGTGATAGTTATTTGTGATAGCCTATGATATGAAACGCATCTAAACTCTATTGTTGCGTACGTGTAAACATGGGGACGCACAACACATATTATACGTTAAAATATCTTAAGATCAATCATCATTACGTAAAGTTCATTAGGCAAGCTGTTTATTTATTTATTTTTTGTAGCTAAAATAATGTTTTAACAAAATGACTGTCAAAGTCATTTGAATTCACCTCATTAACTGCAGCAGCTGGTGCCACTATGAGCACAAGCCACAACATCTATGAGATCAATTCAATTTAGATGAGTTTCATGTCAGATGATGTCAAAGGTCAGTTTCAAATGAGTGCAGAATACCGTCCGAATGCTGATGTTGTGTTATCCTAACATTTCTCTTCATGTGTTTTTGACCTACCTTAGCTACTGTTAGTTCACCAATCTCATGCACCAAAAAGCGTGCTTTCATTTAAATATGGGAGGTATCCAATAAAAAGTGTTCATTACAAAATTAATAAATGGAGCCAAATCACAGAAACCGCAACATCGATTTTAATATCAGTGTCAGGTAAGAGTAAGATGCGTGTCTAAATTTTATGGAAGTTTATTATAAACAGCCACTTTTATAAAATCATGTGAAATTTACTTTAATAAATTTGAATTCTATCAGTAAATAATTCATTTAAAAGACATGCATCATACGTGATCTTTGCAAACACAGCACATGACCTTCTGTAATGCCCATGTATCTTATATAGAAAACACACACACACACACACACACACACACACACACACACACACACACACACACACACACACACACACACACACACACACACAGAGAGAGAGAGAGCCAGAGACAGAGAGGCAAACAGGGATTTTTTGATTCATTACTAAGTCAACAGTGTCATCTTTTGGACAATGAAGGGAGGGCAGACAAAATAAGATTCAGATGAAATATATTAAATAAAATAAATATATTGATCTGAAAAATAGTACATCCATTTTAAATTCACCCAGGTTCAATTACCGAACATACAATCTTAATTTAATTTAAATCAAACAATGATTTTACAAGAAATTAGACATTTTCTGTTTCCCTTTTTGTCCTTCATTTAATCCTCGCCATAGCAGCAGCGTTTGAGATATCCATAATCGTTCGCACTATAGCATCTTCAGTGTCTTTGTTTCATGTTGACCGAGTTTGGTGTCGATTCCATGCATCTCCTACGAATAGTTTATAATAACTCAGAGCCTGATTTATCCAAAATTCCAAATTCAAACCAAAATATCTGACTTCCTGTTGGTCAGAGCTAATGACTGTAAATTAGAAAGATGTCCGGCTTGATGAGAACAATATATATACAGAGTTTGGTGACTGTAGATAAAACTAACCCCCCCACTTTTGTCAAAAGGTGGCGCTACTGAGCCCCTCCACCACGCCCGTTTCTAAGACTTTGACCATATCTACTGGAAGGCATCACTGATGTGTGTGTTGAGTTTCATGCCATTTCAAGCATGCTAAGAGTCTCAAAAACACCCCAAAAGATTTTTAAACTTTGACACGTTGCCATGGCAACAGTATTTAAAATATCAGGAATCCATTCATATGTCTATATCTGCCATGTTTGGACATTATACTGATGAAGTTTGAAGTAAATCGGGTGAAAATAAGACGTGATTCAAAGCATTTTTGATGATATTCTAATTATATGACCAGCACCTGTATGTGTGTTCCTGTCATTGTGCCCTGCCTGTTTGTGGATACTCATGTTTTGGGGTTTTTTTGGTTCCTTATTAAATTAGTTCATGCTATATTTGGATTCTCACTGTGCTTCATCCCTGCTCACATGTGACAATATGTTTGATCATGATCAATTAGTTTGCCCTGCCCATGGATCTGACATACTGTATCTGTACTACAGCCATTCTCACATCCGCTGGACCAACAGACGAGCTGCCCCGTAGCTGTATCCGAACCTCATTAACGCTACATCGGCATACAGTAATCGTGAGTACTTTAATGTTACTTTATAAACTATATATATATGGATTTTTTTAAATGATTGATCGTATATTAAGTGTATTGATATATTTTTTATATATTTTTCCGATCGATCCAAATAATGGTCACGTCATGACATCCGTTTGATAGATCGTTATAATGTTGAATTGTCAAGTTAAAATGTCAAGTTGTCACATCCATTTCGCGGGTGATATTCACTCCCGCGATCAGGACTTTCGGTGCCCTTTGGCCTGACGAATGACCCGCTAACATACATGCTAATTGCCTACTAGGCCCATCGAATCAAGATTCGAGATTCAAGAGTTTTATTTGTCACATACACAGTTATATACAGAATATACAACCGGCAGTGACACGTAAACAGGTCCGCTCCATGGACAGTATATATCTGTAGAATTATAAATAAATCAAGTCAAGTAGAAAAAAATTAAAAAAATAAAAATAAAGAAGTGGAATAAAATAAGTGAAATAAACTGTGAAGTGAGTAAACTGTAGACTTATAAATATGTGGTTAACAAATGTATAAGAGTATAATGTGCAAACAGGTTTATGACAGGTTGTTACACAGTAACAGCGAGAACAGAAAGTGCAGTGCAATGTCAGTGTATCAATGTTTATCCTGAAGTGAAGTCACGTGATGTTAAGTGACTGAGTTCAGGAGTCTGATGGCCTGGGGGAAGAAGCTCCTCCTGAGTCTCTCAGTTTTGGCCATCAGGCTCCACCAAACTGTGATCGCTAGACAACCATGATAAACATTTTAAAGTAATTTTAATTATCTGTCCACACAGGTCAACAGGATGGAATATACAGATGAAGAGTTTGTGATGGGTTTGGGATGAGTTTGATGAATTTCATGTGGTGGGACATGTTTTATGGAGCGTGCTCGGAGAATACTTAAAATCTCATCGAGTCGTACTACGACCACAGCAAAGTAGATAAGGTTTTGCACAACGAAAATGCAAGAATCACCATATTCCCAACTACAATAAAAAACCCAAAGGACACAATGCTGTTTGAGTACAATATTGATGGCGTGGTATTCGAACTCGCAAGGGCCACAGCACTGAACGCTGACTTCCATTACCTGGACATCCAGCGGCTAACCATCGAAAGACTGAAACCACATTGGCTATCAAAAAACACATGACCCCTGTGACTCTTTGAAGAGAACATACCGCCATGTTATCGGCTATGTTGATGGAGGTTACACTCTAAACATAAGTTGCATTTCAGCAGACAAGCTAAACCCATACCCAGTTTTCTCGGCTGACATTTCCGCTAAAGCAAATGTCGCTAATGTCATAAACTCAGTCATCGATAGGTTCATCGGAAAACTACGTTCACTTAACCCAAGTGACATGCAGCGAGCAAGTGTTATGAAGACTAATCTACACAAACCTGGACGCATGAATGTGCTTGACACTGACAGGCGTTTCTTACTTGAGTTACTTGAGCTCAAACAATGACCTCACACAGAATTTGATGGCGTTTCTGGCACGCTTCAGACAAAAAGATAAGTGCATCCTGAATTTGTCATCTATCGTAGAGGTAAATGTGATTCTGAATGTGTCAGTGCATGGAGCACCCACGATAACAGAGAGACCGCAGATTGTGCATGTTGTGGTCCAGAGCTGGCATACACCAAGTGGTTGGACACAGAGGTAACATGTATACGTGTTACAGAGTGGCAGAGGCTGCTAATTTTCAATCCAACCTTGACAATCACACGATTACAGTCGACCAGTCATTAATGGACATCTTCAGGGGAGTTGCATCATTCATGTTCGCACAATTAATTCAACTGTATGCCACCGTGCCGCACATCCACGGCCCTGCAGACAAACACCCTGTAAGCAGGGTCATCGCCACTTGTGCCTGCATAATAGAAACCACGCAAGGCGCCTACTTCACAATGCAGTGGCCTACATTGGCAAATTTGAAGACCTGTCAAAGAAGACAATGTGCCGACTGAGTTGTAGGGCAGAGGCAGTGTACCTGTTCAAAACTCCAGTACCCAACATAATCAGTCCCCGTACACTGTTTTCCGTGCCAGCCCTTCACAAGCTTCTGGCTCATACGCCAGTGGTAATCCCTTTCAAAGCTAACAACAACAGTCTCAGACTGCAGCACGTCATCTGTCCCGTTTCAGATTGTGATCAACTGTGATGCTTGAGAGGTTACTGAGGAGCGCCAGAGGCTGCGGTGGATACAAAAACAGTTGGATGGCCTTCCAGCTAGAGCTTGCTTTGAAAGAACTTCTTTACGGTAAAACTGTATCGCCATGTTACAAGCAATATTTGGTGAATCTTGGTACCAACTCGACAGACCCGAACAGCATGTCGAAGACAAGAGGCTTTCCTCGGATTCACTCCTTATAAGAAGCGCAAGTGTTGGCGAGTCATCTCCTCTAATTGACATGTGGATAACCGATGTATCACTAATGCTATGAGTGGAGTGGGGGTCTTTACATTTACTGAATGTCTAGATGCAGAGCGCCAGAGGCCGCGATTTCTAGATGTCCTCTGCCGGTGCTTCTTCTTCTGTGCGACCTCAAAAGACAGAAACAAAGGAAATCAACAGAGAGGCACTAAAGGGCAGAGGTGTCCCCCACCCTTTGGGCAAGCTGGCTGGTGCAAGGTCAGTCGAAGAGTTTGCCCACAAACTCGCTTCAAGGAAAGGTTTTGGATATCCGAGAACCTTCGGCCGAGCACTTGAACTTATGAGGGACAATGGAAAGGACCCTGCTCAGTGTCTCATGCTGAGGCTGAAACCCTTCAGATTCTTCCCAGTCATCACCTACTGGGACGAGGTGAGAAATGCAAAAGTGCGCTGGGACAAAACCAATTATATTCAGTTGTGTGGCCGTTTTGAAGAACCTGACCCAGAGGCAGAAGCTGCTTCCATATTCTGGGATGTTGCTGCATCTATTCAGAGAAGAAGCCTGTCTTGCTCTAGAAACTTTTACAGGTACAAGGAAAATGGGACACCATGGGTGGCCGAGGTACTGAGGAGGTTGCCAAAAAACCTCAACAAACATTAGATATCAGATTAGTCTCCTCTAATCTGATATCTGAATTAATTGTACCTGCATTCAAACCTAGATACTTTGAAGGTCTTTTTGTTAAGATAACTTTTTCATCAAAACAAATATTTAACTATTGGAAGTATAGACCACCCTCTGTACCTGTTGAATCATTTTGTCATGAGTTGGGTTCGATCTCTCTCTCTGTGTGAGAGATAAGAGATGAAAACGTGATAGTTCTTGATTCCCTATCTATTGCCCAAGTATTTGGTAAGTTTTTCTACTGTTTGTTCTAATCTAACATCTAATTACTCATCCATGAATTGTTATAATAAATCGACCTTGCTCGATAGAACACTGTAAAAACTGTTACTTAAATTCAACTCAAACTACTTTTTGTAAATTTCATGAACTTCTTGGTATTTTGAGTTGGTAAAAATCAGTATTATGTATTTTACTGTATGCTAAAAAATTAAGTAGAGTCTACAAGATAAAGCAAAACATTTGAGTTTAACCATTGTGACAAAGAGCAGCATATTGACCAAATCATACTTTGTTAAAATAAGTAACATTTAAAATAAAAAAATAAATAAACTTTTTGATTTTAATTAATTCATTTACTCTCATTAATTTAGACAGATTATTTCTTCAATCCACTTGAAATAATTAATTAGCATTGCCATAACTTTAATAAATAAGGAAATGGAGGTATTCGTTTCCAACGTTTATTACTCTATAACAGCTGCCATATACAAACAATTGGGTGAACTCATTTTCTGTCATCAATTTTAATGTTAATGTAACTCAATAATGGTAATGTAAACATTTTAACATTAAAAATTACAGAAACTTCTGACCTCACCTAAAATAAAATACAGGGAAGCCGGATCACGCATTAAGTGCAGCAAAGAACACCTTCAAAGTGCAATCTGTGTACTCTTAACACTGACATTAAAATACAGTGACTCTTGACCGGAGCGATTTACATTAAAGGACTGACTTTGAGTGCACAGTACAGTACCTTTTCATATGTATTAAAACATAATAAACTAATACAAGAACACGTTTTAAGTGCAATCTGTGCCATATTCTACTAAAACATTTGACAATGAAATAAAATAAAGCCTCTGACCTCAGCATTTGACATAACAGAACCGAGCCAAGGGCTCAAGTGTCCAGCAGCTGGAGGCTTATCCAGGAACTAGGGAATCCAGATTTTTGACATAATAGGGAGGTAAAGAAAAGAGTTACTTGAGGTGAGTTAAGTGAGTCAACTGCTGGATGCTGTCATGATAAGTGACAGCGGAAGCTACCTCAAGCTTTAAAAGAGCATGGGCAGTCCATATGTATACAAGGCAAGGCATGGCTGTGTCCAAAGGTCCCATGATGCGGTCTATAATGTTTTACAATATCAGTCTTTGCTGGTACAACAGCACTGCATAATTTACAAGGCCATTTTCATTTATTTATGAAAATATCAGGACCGTTGATGTTATTGCAATGCAAAAGAAATATTTAATCTTTTTACTTGAACAAATGGTTTCAAAATATTTCAGACAAATATATCAACAGATTAAGTTAAAGCGTTTAAAACCTGATAAAACAATGTTAAAGCGGACTAGGTCCATAAACAGCTGCTTTGCAACACACACACGTATATTTTTTTACAAATATTTATACCACCACATTGCAGAGAGAGACGCCAGGAATATATTATGTCCTCATCTTTTTCAATCATGGAGGGATAACAACAGTAACTACAAACCTAGCAGTTAACGTAACTTTTAACGTTAATGTCAAGACCTTTGGTAAGGCCTCATGCGACGCCTGCAAAATTGACAAACTGAACGTTACTGTCTGAAACCAGGCGATGCTTTTACATTTTATAGGTCAATAAATGCGTGCTCATTCGGCTAAACTTTATGCAATGTAAATAGTTACTTACATCGGTTGCACGTTGTATAAGACCCTCAAAACCTCCACAGAAATCTGAAACTGGTCCGGTACAGGTGACGAGCAACGATCTCGTGGTTCTGCTGCAGCATGTGCGCGGGTCACAACGTTTTACTTTGGATATAAACACTTAAATAGAGTTTTGTAGAAGCAATTTATTATGAAGGACAGTAAAATAATTAGTTACAAAAACATTCACACTTTTTACTTATGTAAAACTTAAATTAATTCAGAAAGAAAAGGGAATCAATTTATTGGAAGAAATATACTTTTTAAAATAAATTCCTACAGACAGCACCCTTGGAGGACTTTTACAGTGAAGTTCTGAAGGTTATTGGTCAGCTTAGTGCTAATAGTGTGTCCAGATATATTAAACTTGCCTCTCATATCCTCATGTATCCACTGGCTGATCTCTTTAACATGTCTTTACCTTCTGGAAATATTCCCAAATTACTCCAATCTATAAAGGAAGTGATATTCTTCATCCACAAAATTATAGACATATATCAATAATGTATTATTGCTAAAGTATTTAAATCTTTGTATTTATAATCAATTATCAATGTATCTTGATTCAATATGGATTCAGGCGTAATTATTCAACAACTAGTGCTCTTCTAAAATTGACTAACGATGTATATTCAGCATTAGACAGGATCTTTATCGATCTTAAGAAGGTTTTAGTTGATCATTATTTATTATTAGATGAGCTCTATGCAGTTGGTCTTTCTCAACTCTTTATTATGGTTTTATTGGTTGTTATTCAAGGGAAACGATCTGATTTGTTCAAGAAAGAGGTGTACCACAGGGCTCAACATTGGGTCCTCTTCTGTTTTCTATTTTCATTAATGATCTTCCCTCAGTTCTTTTGCACTCTTCTGTTCTTCTCTATGCAGACAATATCGTCATTTATACTTCAAAATCCCACATGACCCAAATCAAAATATACGCCGATCCAATTTTAATGCCTTGTAAATGAGTGTCATTTTTTCTCAGTGACACTACGATGCTCTGTCTGATGTGATACTGTAGTAGACGGCTGCATGGTTATAATTTTCTTCCTAATAGTATGAACATTTATACTTGTGACAGTATTAGGTCTAGAGTATGATTAAGGCGATGAGTGGGTCCTGACACGTGTGGCCTTACTCCAATAGAGTTTAGAATGTCTCTAAATGCTAATCCCAATGCGTCTTTTTCATTATCTACATGGATATTAAATCCATGGCTTTTCTTTCGTTTTACTCCTGAGTTTTTAAATAAATTGCGGATGCATAATCTAACCAAACCACTATATTGCAGACTGTAATCTACGATTCACTATGTGTCTTCTTTCTTACACATTTGGGAAATGTCTGAATGAAGAATGTCAGCCCAACGAGAGCTGACGCACATTCATATGAGGTCTCCGCACTTCACTCGGGGCGGAAGAAACCACAAAGTGTGCTTCCAACCCTGAGATGAAACGCTGAAACCAGCAGGTGAAGGCAGAGAAAGGGCGATCCCCACGCCTGAAGCGGGGAACGCGAGCCGAAGGGCCCTCCTCGAAGAGCGCAGTGTATCCCCACCCGTAATGACACGAGGGCAGGGGTGGACACATCTGGTGAATTGCTGTTCCGTAGTTTTACTTTTTTTGACAAAGGTGGAAAACACTGAAATGACTTTGAACTCAAAGTCCAGACACAAGCACCACAGATTCACACAGAGGCTTACTGAAGGCACAGAAGCTAGTTTCTGTTTGTGTTCACGGTGCTTTATAGTTTCCGGGTCTATGACGTCAGTCTTTCCATTGGATTGATCCCACAGGTGCTTCAAGAGCCAATCATGCAGAGGCGTTCTCACTTGAAAGGGAACAGCAATTTTTTATAATAAATAATGACATTTTGTAAAATACTTTTAAATTGATTAATAATAATCAAAAGGGAGGAGTATAGTGGAAATTGTTTTATGTAAAATGCATTTATATTATGCATGTGTCTGCATGACAACAGACAACTGATCATAGTAAAATTACTGTGTATGTGTGCCATTCCAAGCGTCAGACCAGAGGTATTACATGTCTACACCCTGCTGTTTCTTAGAAGTGGCTCCTCTGTCTTGGGCCTAGAGGATGAGATATGGTTTTGCCCCCTTACATGGCATATAGAGCTTTCATTTTATTTTGCATAACAGGAAAACATCAGGGTGAGGGGTGAGACGTATTTAAGGCAGCCCTCACTGGGTGAGGCTGTCCTTCTCTGCAGAATCTTTGTCTGTATGTGAATGGCCTTCTTGCAAGAATAAAATACTTCAAAGATGTGTGTTTGGTTTTCATTACAATCTCACCACTAAAGAGTAAAATTTCCACGACACTAGTATATGCTACATAGCCTTAAAATAACTACAGTCTATAATTAATAATAACATGCATATGTGTCAAAATCTGATTGATTGATGGATGGATGGATGGATGGATGGATGGATGGATGGATTGATTGATTGATTGATTGATTGATTGATTGATTGATTGATTGATTGATTGATGGATTGATGGATGGATGGATGGATGGATGGACTGGACACCTGTTTGTCATCCTCCCCCCACTATCCCCCCATTCAAAGGACTTTATGACTGTTTAGGACTTTGTGTGTTTTTTAATTGAAAATGTTCTAAAACGACCAACAAATGATCAAAAACGATGTGCTTTAAACTTTTTTAAATAGGAGACATTGTGTTGGAATAACAGTGACATACATGCGATCAGGGGACTGTTTTTATTATTACATTTATTATTAAACATAAAGGCATGGCATTCACGTGTTTCAAGACGTTATCAGAAAATGGAAAAACAAGTTAGTTATTTTTTTCCCTTCACATACAAGTTTGTAAAAAAGTGAATGTTCAATCATTTAAAACGTTTTTCAGAAAAAAAAACAAGTTAGAGAATGTGCGACTTATAAAGATACAGCAAAGGATGAAGTGTGTTTTCTAGTACACGCATTAAACAACCAACAGCAGTTAAAATAAACTAATAATGAAGATTCAGGTGTATAATAATTCATATAACTTTATTGTGGTTAGTTCAGACTTTATCACACTTCCCCTTCACTCACAGCCGGGTTACAGGAGCAGTTATTGAGTTTGGTCTCTGAAGATAAAAATTATTTCTGAAATTTTGTTTCTAAATTAATTTCATCAATTTAACTTTTGAGTCTAAGGATATTTGTTCTCTTCAGACTCAGAGAGAGTGTCCGCACACTGTGTGTTAATACAATATAACACTACAGTAAACACTATACAGACAGTCTGATGCTCATCTAATTCTGGACAAGCCCCGCCCATTCAGACACAAAGCAGCCAATGGAAGCTGCATATGGTGAGCAGCCAATCAGATTGAGCTGATGTCACTATATAGCCACCAGTCAGTGGCTCTGTCTGAATCACACTCTCATGGGTAGGAACTTATTTTGAATGATCTGCTCATGGTTAGTTCATGTTAGCTAATACATTAACTAATGTTAACTAATGACCATTATTAGAAAGTGTTGCCAAAATTTCATATCACGATTATAGTGACCCAAACGGTTGATCACGGTTTTGTTCAAATGAGATGAGTGTTCAAAAAGAACAGATGCACACACTGGAAACATTTCAACAAGTTTTATATTTGAAAATCAACAATCAATAAATCAAGCAGCTCTGTGCACTTTATGAAGCAAGATTATATTCGGAGGCATTTCCTTCCTTATAATGACCGTCGTCAATAGCAACGCATCATAACAGCGCACATCCACGCACCACAACAGACACGCGCTCTCATTTCAACTTCCGTCTCTTGATTGCATTGAAAATGAATCAGAAGACTTTACTATTAATACTATTATAATATTGTTGTGATCATCTTGATCATCTGTACAAAATGGCTTTATAAACCGGTCACATTTAAAGCATTAATCTCAATTCAATATGTCCCCGTAATTATTTATGTGGTAAAGAAAATCTGTGTGATAAGTGTACAATGAATATACATTATTAACCCTTAAATCTCACCCTAGTCTTGAACATGTTCATTCGTCTTTGGCTCAAAGCCTTGCTGTGAACTTTTCTTCATGAAAGCGTCACATTAATTACAAGAGAGTGAGAGCAAATATTTCAACTCAAAACTTTGTGTCCAATTATTTCCCAGACGTAGTTTTGATATTGAGGTCAAAGTTCACTGTACATCAGTGTGTGATGGTCACGAAGACGACTCGGCAGATTTGAAGTGTTTGCCCTAAAGCAGCGACTTTATTTTGGCATGTTCTGCAGACGGGGTGACCAGTCTCGATTAACTTTCCCTCAGGACTTTCGTAAAAGCCAAAATATGACCACACCTCAGATTTGGTCCTTTCAGAAGGCTGAACAATCCCCCGGCGCTGTCACTGCCTTCTGCCGTTTCTTCTCATTCAGAGAACAGTGTTGCGTCTGCGCCTGCGTTAGACTGATGCTGACTGGACAGGATTTACCACGAGTTTACAAAACCGGGATAATCAAACACGGTTTTACTGATAATTATTATATGTATTATTTTTATTTTTTTCTTTACTGGAAAAAAAGTTCTGTCACTGTAACTTTGTAGCTTTGTGACAATTATGTATATTAAGTTCTGTAAAATGTGTTGAATGTGTATGCACCTGCTCTTAGCCAATGAGAGGGCTCGCTGTGGGTGATTGATGGGTGAGGTTGTTCCTATGAGAAAAAATCTGGAGGTGGGGATCGAGGAATTGGAAGTGCGCCATCGGTTTTAGTTTGGGTGACATGGGCATGGACTGAAATCCTGCTTTGCGCTGTTTGATCAGAGTTGCTAATCAGTTATGGCTACGTGTTCGCTCAGAAAATGCACAAATGCACTTGTGAGTACAGTCTGACTGAGCTCTGTTGATTATCAGACCGTTTGAAGGAAAAGTGCACCAGTGTTTCACGGCCACTCAAATGTACTGTGTCTAAGTTTGGGGGTTCTCTCTTATGTTATTGAGGTGTTGAGCGTTTAATGACTGTTTTGATTAATGTGAACAGGATTTGTAATGAGTGAACTGTTTACCAAATACTCTGTTTAGGGACAAACGAGTCAATTTAAGAGTCATTTGATTACACACGAGTCAATTTAAGAGTCATTTGATTACACACGAGTCAATTTAAGAGTCATTTGATTACACACGAGTCAAATTACGAGTCTTTTGATTACACACGAGTTAATTTAAGATTTATGTGCTCACAGTCTTAACTGATTGTTAAAAAAAGTGATTCACTGGTATGTGAGGTAACTGAAATTATCTTTGTTTTTTTCTATTACTATCCATTTTCATTCTTGGGTCACTGGTGTGGATGTTACTTTGACACGTACCACCTACCTAAGCATTGTTGAGACCATGTACAGCCTTTCATGGAAACGGTATTCCCTGGTGGCTGTGGCTCTTCCAGCAGGATAATGCTCCTGACACAAAGCACAAATGCTTCAGGAATGGTTTGAGGAGCACAACAACGAGTTTGAGGTGTTGACTTGGCCTCCAAATTCCCCAGATCTCAATCCAATCAAGCATCTGTGGGATGTGCTGAACAAACAAGTCCGATCCATGGAGGCCCCACCTCATAACCTACAGGGCTTAAAGGATCTGCTGCTAACATCTTGGTGCCAGATACCACAGCACACCTTCAGGGGTCTAGTGGAGTCCATGCCTCGACGGGTCAGCAACACAATATTAGGATATTATAATGTTATGCCTGATCGGTGTATATAAATAGTGAAAGAATTGAAAATAATCAAAGATATTTGATTTTGTAAAATGAACAAAGACATTTGCTTTACTGTTTTCAACCCCCATCTCTCTCCAGGAGGGCCATTTGGAATTCCTAAAGACACAGAAATGCTGAAGGCCTGTAGGCCAAATGTGTGTCACACCTGTAACACCGTGGGGGAAGTTTGGTCTGATTGGTCAGTTTGAATGGCTCACGTTAGGGTTTAAGTCACATGGTCAAGGAATAGATAAAAGAAGATTGTAACTGTTGCTCTGTCTCTTTTTTCTCTGGCGCTCTCTTCTTGGGGCCTTCTCTTTGGCTCTTCTCTTCTTTGCTCTCTTCTCTTCTTTGTCTCTCTCTCCCTTCTCTCTCTCTCTCTCTCGCTCTCTCTCTCAGGTAACATTCATGCTGGAGTACGATTAATGGTATAAGTTTTCATCATCTCATACATTTATTTTGTAACTATTTTAAGTGTAACCATAACTAGATTTTGTCATTAAATTCTTTCAACTACAAATGATGTGCTAACTAGTTTTGATTTGGTATTGACTTTGAAGTGTTACCTATTGCAATACAATATAGTCACATTATAGTCACGCTCTCCCACATGTTTAGCTATTGTAACTGCGCTTATTTCCGTCGTTGGTATAAGCTGCAGTGGGTGGTAAAGACGAGAAATGTACAGTTTTCTGTCATCTTGCTGATAACGTTTCTTTAGTCATTCGGCAACCCTGCAGTCAGAACCGCTGTAGAGGATCCACCCTTACAGATGGTGCGAAACCCGGAATCCTTGCAGTGAATCTTCTGAAATTCATCAGAATGAGGACATTTTTTCACAGTTGATCTTGTGAATGGATTAAAGCTGACCTTTTGACCAAGGAATTGGTAAGTCTGTTTTCATTGTTTATGAATTGCATGAAACAGAAATTAGAAGGTTTTAAATAGCTTCAATAGTCCCATTACTGTACAATCCGAGAATATTCAGATTATCTCCTCGGGGATGGAAGGGAAACTTCTGATAACAGTGACTTATTGTTTGCTTTATGGAGTGAAAAGTTGAGCCTACCTTGTCCAAACTCAAGACAGAGTATATTGGAATTAAAAGTTCAGATGATGAAATGATTCGATGGTGGGACATAATTGGCAAACACCAAAAGAAATCAAAACATGGTAAAATAATTGAGGCTTTAAACTTCATAAGTTTTAAAAGGCTACATAATGTGATACCATTTCTATTATCAAGTCTAGATGAGAAATGTAAAGAAGTGCATTCTAAAAATGCAGAAGCAGAAAAGTCTGAGGCAAAGATTCAAGATCTTCAAGCACAGCTAGATAAATTACTAGCTGAGCAGTTAGCCCTGACTGAAAAGTGTAAAAATCACAAGGAGACCATTGCAGATCTCAAGGCTAAGCTAAATGCTAAAAAAGTTAATGTCTCCCAAAACGCTTAACAGCGATGGGACTAAAAGCATGTTCACTTCTTAGATGAGCTGACTTGCTCTAATGAATCTGAAACGTTTAGTTCAGAAAATGCATGTGCAACTCAAGAAAGTGTGCCCATTTCAGTTCTTAAGGTGACGCAGTACCATAATAGCGCGCAGAGTCATGTACCAGTACGCATGGTGTACAAGCATTAGAGAGTCATGAAAATCCTCAAACTCCAGGAGAACATAGCATTCAATCCTATGGCAAAGAGAACAGGTTTTGCAGTTCTTGTAGGAAAATAGGCCACTCAGAGGAGAGATGCTGGTCACTGGGTGAAGGTCGACCTCCACCTTATTTTCAGAAAACTAGGAAATCACTTTCTAAGGGTAAAGATCAGCGCTCATTTGCAGGTAAAACTCTCAGTGAGTTAACTGCAGTGTTCATGCAAGGCCTTCAGCTATTAACCTCACTGGCTAGTGGACTAGCAGTCTCATAGCAGTGAGTTTAATAGTTAAACATCTAAATTGCAATGATCCTGTTTGTATTTTCAAATTTGTAATTGTACTAAACACATTGTGCGCATTGAACACACATTATAGTTGTTTGTGTTAATATATACACATAGACTAGTTAAGTTTATTCTTTAAAACACATGATTGCTTTACTTTAAGTGTTGTATGAAACACTTAGGATAAAGGTTGTTGATGCTTTGCATTCTAGGCCATGTATCTTGTGAAAATTGGAATAACTTTAATACTGGAATTGTTTAGCCATTTCCAGTTTCATGTGTTTCTATGTTGAATTTGTTTGTCTCCTGAGTGGAAACTCTGCTATTTTCCATATAGCTGCAGTAAAACCATGTACAGGAGCATAGAATTGCCATGTGGCTACAGTGTAATTTACAATTGCATTAACCATGAAAATGCTTTCATCACAGCAGGATTCAGTACCTTTGACCTTTGCACTTTATCATGCTCCCTAACAAAAACACTGGTTTGAGCCAGACCACACCTTACTCACATTCTCATGCTGGCTTCCTGTTACAACAGGACCAAATTTGCATCACAATTGTAAACCTCCTCACCGTGTTTGGGGCATGATTTACACATAGCCACAGCTAAATGCAGCCACATAGATTTGATCTTCACAGACAAAGTCAAATCTACATCAGCCTCACAAAATGCATTCTATTTTATTTAAGTCTTTACATCTAGACTGTATTATAACTGTGAATTTCTCCCAGTTATTGTTTTTGTCTTTCTTCAGATTTACTAAATCAGTTAGTTATTATGTGTCTCACCAAGTTAAATATCAAAATTTACGTGAATTTATGCATTTCTCATTCTTACCTAAGTGCAAACATTTATTTTATCATTGTATTGTAACAATGCATTTGATTTTGAACTTATTTGATTTCTGAGTCTTTGTATTTTGTCCATTTGACTTGCAACAATGTTTTTGGACATCTATGGAATTGAATTTCTGTATTTGGTTACACTGAATATTTTGCTGATACTCTTCATGAAAAGGGGATTTAAGCCAACAATGATTGTTGTTTTGTTATAATGCAATTTATTTTTAATGTTTTCCAGAAACAATGTAAGAGCTTGTGAGATCTTCTTTTATTCTCAGCCTTGACCACTTTATTAAGTACATCGATTTAATGGCTTATTGCCAGAGACTATTTTAATCTGACCACATCAAACTTCTGACCAATGACAAATGCTGTGTATGCTTTTGTTCTTTGTTGTGCTATATGTTCTTCTAATCACAGGATCCCTGCTGCACAAGTTCACATCCTGTGTCCTCAGAAAGAGGGACAAGCGTTTGCTCTAACCTTCAGTGACTTTTCTCAAGGTGTGAAGGATTCAATGGACGTTTTGCATATCAATGATTGGTGCAACACCATTTGATGGAGCCTTCTCATGCAGGACTGAGATGAGAACAAAGACTGAAGACTGACCAGCTGCTTTTGCAACAAGTGTGAACGAGAAGTCTGAAGATGACATCTACACACAACAGAAAGCATGTCTTTGTGGACTGTGCCACCTTTGTACTCAATGATTGTGGCCAATGGTGCCAAGAGGGGACTGAAAGAATTGAAAATAATCAAAGATATTTGATTTTGTAAAATGAACAAAGACATTTGCTTTACTGTTTTCAACCCCATCTCTCTCCAGGAGGGCCATTTGGAATTCCTAAAGACAAAGAAATGCTGAAGGCCTGTAGGCCAAATGTGTGTCACACCTGTAACACCGTGGGGAAGTTTGGTCTGATTGGTCAGTTTGAATGGCTCACGTTAGGGTTTAAGTCACATGGTCAAGGAATAGATAAAAGAAGATTGTAACTGTTGCTCTGTCTCTTTTTCTCTGGCGCTCTCTTCTTGGGGCCTTCTCTTTGGCTCTTCTCTTCTTTGCTCTCTTCTCTTCTTTGTCTCTCTCTCCCTTCTCTCTCTCTCTCTCTCGCTCTCTCTCTCAGGTAACATTCATGCTGGAGTACGATTAATGGTATAAGTTTTCATCATCTCATACATTTATTTTGTAACTATTTTAAGTGTAACCATAACTAGATTTTGTCATTAAATTCTTTCAATTACAAATGATGTGCTAACTAGTTTTGATTTGGTATTGACTCTGAAGTGTTACCTATTGCAATACAATATAGTCACATTATAGTCACGCTCTCCCACATGTTTAGCTATTGTAACTGCGCTTATTTCCGTCGTTGGTATAAGCTGCAGTGGGTGGTAAAGACGAGAAATGTACAGTTTTCTGTCATCTTGCTGATAACGTTTCTTTAGTCATTCGGCAACCCTGCAGTCAGAACCGCTGTAGAGGATCCACCCTTACAATAGTAAATCATGAGTCTCATAGTCCCTCGTCAGGAGCGATTCAGAACAGATATATCTAGTACCAGTGTGAAGGTCAGACAGAAAACAGAAACACTAATATATCAACATTGATACGATGCCGATTCAACACTTGTCCATTATGAACTGTGATATAGTGTCAGTGAAAGGCTTCTGTATCATAGAGTCAGCACTAAACACTCAGACGGTCAGATCAGAGGAAGTTCACAACCACAGGAGGAGCTGATGATGATAAAGGAAGAGCTGTGACTATATAAAGAACAGAAAGACTGACAGAAACAGAAAATGGCTGATAAGTGTGATCTGTGTCTGCTGGGACTGATCATTCTCTCTTCTCTTCTCTCAGGTAAACACATCTGTTTATCTATAAGATATCATAAAAGATCTGTATGATGGGAACATATTCAGAAACTGATTGTGGCAAGTGTTTGGTAAAGAGTTTAAACTGTTGCTGAAACTCATATAATGGCGTTTGGTTCATTGGGTTTTATTCCTGAATGCACTGATATCTGTCATAATGTGTGTCATAGTGTCATTCAGATCTGATGCAAAGCTCTTCATTTATTTTCAATCATTCATTTACTCACAGAGAGATTTTTCAGATATTTATACCTGATAATTAAACATTATATTAATAATGTGTCTGTGTGTGTCTGTGTGTGTGTGTGTGTGTGTGTGTGTGTGTGTGTGTGTGTGTGTGTGTGTGTGTGTGTGTGTGTGTGTGTGTGTGTGTGTGTGTGTGTGTGTGTGTGTCGTTCTCTGATGATCCTCAGCTGTGTGTGTGTGTCGTTCTCTGATGATCCTTAGCTGTGTCTGTGTGTGTGTGTGTGTGTGTGTGTGTGTGTGTGTGTTCTTCTGATGATCCTCAGCTGTGTGTGTGTGTGTGTGTGTGTGTGTGTGTGTGTGTGTGTGTGTGTGTGTTCTCTCTGATGATCCTCAGCTGTGTGTGTGTGTCGTTCTCTGATGATCCTTAGCTGTGTCTGTGTGTGTGTGTGTGTGTGTGTGTGTGTGCGTGCGTGCGTGTGTGTGTGTCTGTGTGTGTGTGTGTGTGTGTTGTTTGTCCTGAGCTGTTAAACTGACCTGTGTGTGTGTGTGTGTGTGTGTGTGTGTGTGTGTGTGTGTGTGTGTGTGTGTGTGTTTTTGTCCTGAGCTGTTAAACTGACCTGTGTGTGTGTGTGTGTGTGTGTGTGTGTGTGTGTGTGTGTGTGTGTGTGTGTGTGTGTGTGTGTGTGTGTGTGTGTGTGTGTGTGTCTGTGTGTGTCTGTGTGTGTCTGTGTGTGTGTGTGTGTGTGTGTGTGTGTGTGTGTGTGTGTGTGTGTGTGTGTGTGTCTGTGTGTGTGTCTGTGTGTGTGAGTGTGTGAGGTTTGTCCTGAGCTGTTAAACTGACCTGTGTGTGTGTGTGTGTGTGTGTGTGTGTGTGTGTGTGTGTGTGTTGTTTGTCCTGAGCTGTTAAACTGACCTGTGTGTGTGTGTGTGTGTGTGTGTGTGTGTGTGTGTGTGTGTGTGTGTGTGTGTGTGTGTGTGTGTGTGTGTTGTTTGTCCTGAGCTGTTAAACTGACCTGTGTGTGTGTGTGTGTGTGTGTGTGTGTGTGTGTGTGTGTGTGTGTGTTGTTTGTCCTGAGCTGTTAAACTGATCATCGTTCTTCAGGAAAATCCTCCAGCTCCTGCAGATTATTGTTTGATTCTCAGTATTAAGAGTCAAGGGTTCATAAACTTTTGAACGGGTATTTTTATAAATTCAGCTCTTTTTGTGTTTGGACCGGATCTTCTTTATTTCTAGAACTGAACTCTATTCTGAAACTGATCAAATAGAGAGGTGAAACTAACAGTAATGGTCTTGTGCATAAACGTTTAGTCTTTAAGTTGTGTTCAGATCAGATGTGTGTTGACCGTAAGGTGACCATATTTCTGAAATGGAAACCGGGGACATTTGCTATTTGAGTGGTCAAAATATCACTAAAATCTCATTTGTTATCTTGTCATTAAAACACGGGGACAATACATTGTTGAATGTGTGTTGTTGTTGTGAGCTCCCTATATTATTATTAACATTAATAATTATGATTTTTGGTCTGGATTTAACAATTCAACACAAAAAAACAAACAAACAATGAAAACAGTTAATAGTAACCCTTGTAAATAACGATATAAGAACATGACTGAACAAAAACACATTACAAGAATAAAACGACATAAATATGATCAATAAAACTAGCAAATATTTCAACACTTTATAATTGTATTTAATATTTTAATTTGCTCAAGTTTATACTGTATAAATGACTTCTTTCTGAACATGTTTTGTTCCGTTTGTGCTTGAAAAGAACTCTCCCTATCTTTAACTGGTCTTGTTATTTAGCATTTTAGGCTTCTTTTAAGCAGAAAGTGTGTGTATTCTGCACATGTTTTTGTTGCAGGTGTAATTGTTTAGGGGTTTTATAGTTAGGATGTGTGGTAATCACTGCGCTGTGACTGCGCAGCCTGGTCTCATTGTTAATACGTGAGATTAATCCGTAACGCTCAAAGAGTCAAAACGTGCGTTTGGAGAAGTGCTAAAACGTAGAATATGGACGTATCTGCAACATTTAAACGTAGCAGTATTACGTTTTTACAGCTAAAAACTTAAAATATTTACGAATCCGTCATGAGATCTATTTGTGTTATATCATAAAGATATCAGTATAATTTCCCTTTTACCATTGTATGGATTAATGTAAGATCCCTTAACACTTCCCCAAACCTAACATAATGTAAAGGACAGAAATGTGTTGGAAAATGACGTTTTTAGTAACGATATAGCATTAAAAAGATATTTTGAACGGCTAATCCTACACCTACCCCTAAACCTACCCATAACCGTTTATTAAAACTACGTACTGTTATAAATAAAAGCATAACAGACAGACCAGTGTAATCACAATCATTTATTTATTGCAAAAATGTCAAAAAGCGGCACCAAAAGTAGTTGAAATGAAGATGTGTTGCAGTCGCAGAGCCTCTCTGGTGGTATATAATAGTTCAGCATCCAAATACATCAGGAAATATGGAAACATTTGGACTGGTGCCGAATGAGAGAGTTAGGCTACATGAGCCCAACGCCACTTTAAATGAATTAGTTTTGGCTTGTTTATAGATACTCTTTCATTCTTGTTCTGTTCTGAATACCATTAAATGTTGGATATTAATAAGAGAGCTGTGAAGCAACACTTCTCCAGTGTGTTTGCATTAAGTGAGGAAAAAACACTGCATTATTTCAATCCTCTGCTTTTTATGCTGGTATGTTTTATGTTTTCATTTATTAATATATATCATAATGATCACTCAGATGTTCTGTGCTTCAGGTTCCAGTGGAGTGGATCATGTGTTCATCAGTTCTGGTGAAAATGTCCGTCTGTCCTGTAATAATGCTCTCTCTGACTGCACATCAACTACATGGACCTACTCTAACAGAAAATCAACAGCAGCCGTTGAACTGATTAATGGAGGGATGAAGAAGAAAGACACAGAGAGACATGAGAGTCTGAGTCTGGGGTCTGACTGCTCTCTGAACATCAACACCGTCACAACAGAAGATTATGGATCTTACACCTGCAGACAATATGTGAATGGACAGAAACAAGGACCTGATGCAGGTGTTTATCTGCATGTTCTTCATGGTGAGTTTATGATTATGGGGTCAATTTAAAAACTCAGATGATGATTGAAGAGTCTGTGATTTGTGTCTTGTGTTGTGTTTCAGTGTCTCCATCATCCTCCTCCTCCTCACAGACTGAGATCAGTCCAGGCCGCTCTGTGACTCTCTCCTGTCAGTTGTATTCATATCCTGGATTCTCCTGTGATCATTGGGTCCGTTCTGAGGATATTGAGCTGCTGTGGGTGAATCAGGCTGGTGTTGATCTTCAGACAGACTCCAGATATCAGATATCAGCTCCAGATCCCTGTATCAGGACTCTGACTACAACACTCCTGAATGAAGATCACAACAGAGAGTGGAGATGTGAAGTTACTCACAGAAAACAACTCAAGACCTCAGTCACACACACTGTCAAGAGTTCAGGTGAGAAAACACTCTTTATTTGACTCTATTATGAAATATTAGTGGTCAAAGCCAGAAAATGCATAACAATCCTCATAATTTGACCTCCTATATGGGTCATAGATGAAATATTGCATAAATCAGAATAGTCATTAAAGCCCAGTGTGACCCATGTAGGAGGGTCAGGTTTATGATTAATAATTAGGCTTAATAATGTCATTGATTCAGCACAAACTGAAGGGTTATGGGCAGCAGCTCACTGTGTTTCACTCTCATATAAACAAGGCATAAATATCTTCATGTGGTTATTATTATAGTAACACATCTCTTCAATAACTGCCACTGTAAACTGTGATGATGGAACACTGTACGTCATGATCAAGTATGAAAATATGATGTTAATGTCCTACAGGTGATGCGTCTGAACATTCATCTTCTGCAGTCGCTTCATCAACACTGATTCCAGTCAGCAGCTCAAACCCTCAGAAGAAATCAAGCCCAACTACATCAGCAGCTCCTACACAAGGTACATGATCACATGATCACCGTCACACCGTCTCTCACTTCAGCGGTTTGCACTGACTCTCACAGAGTTTATCATCACTAATGTCATCTACTAAAAGTAGCTCTTTAATCAGATTTGTCAGTGAGTCTATGACATTTTGATACACAATAATCATAACTAGACTGTTATGAGCTGCTATGAGAAGTATTACGAACAAACACACTAGTAAAAAGCAGCGCTAAGATGAATGTTTATTACTTAAAGGCTTTTTCCAGAATATGGTGTACCTGAACTAAAAATCCATCCTTTAATTTGTACAGAAACCCAGAAATCATTAAACACCCGAAGCTCTGAGAGGACGACAGCCGCACACACACACTGTATTTACTACACAACAAGGTATTTATGCAT
Organism: Paracanthobrama guichenoti; assembly: GCA_018749465.1. NCBI lineage: Eukaryota > Metazoa > Chordata > Actinopteri > Cypriniformes > Gobionidae > Paracanthobrama > Paracanthobrama guichenoti. The sequence continues at coordinate 30,026,995 of CM031945.1, forward strand.
GTCTTTCTTATTTCTGTGGTTTACAGAGCCAATTACTGAGAAAGAGCTTATCAAACTATTGAATTTGTAGAGCTCAATCATTCACTTTCCCCACACAAACAGGAAGTCAACTTAAAGCTAATGTAAATATACTCTTTCATTGTATATGCGATTGAAAGAACTGAGTTTTGATCTTAAATTATTTAAATCAGCATTTATTAAACACAAGTCATGCCATGTTAGTGTGAGCAGCTTTCAGCCCCAGAACTGAGAGTCACACACACACACACACACACACACACACACACACACACACACAACACACACACACACACACACACACACACACACACACACACACACTCTGCTCTGAGACTCACACACAGTCACACACACACACACACACACACACACACACACACACACACCTGCTCTGGACTGAGAGTCACACACACACACACACACACACACACCTGCTCTGGACTGAGAGTCACACACACACACACACACACACACACACTGATGCTTTACTGAGTCGAGTCTCACACACACACACACACACACACCTGCTCTGAACTGAGAGTCAGACATACACACACACACACACACACACCTGCTCTGAACTGAGAGTCACACACACACACACACACACACACACACACCTGCTCTGAACTGAGTCACACACACACACACACACACACACACACACACACACACACACACACACACACACACACACACACACACACACACACACACCTGCTCTGAACTGAGAGTCACACACACACACACACACACACACACACACACACACCTGCTCTGAACTGAGTCACACACACGCACACACACACACACACACACACACACACACACACACCTGCTCTGAACTGAGTCACACACACACACGCACACACACACACACACACACACACACACACACACACACACACACACACACACACACACACACACACACACATACACACCTGCTCTGAACTGAGAGTCACACACACACACACACCTGCTCTGAACTGAGAGTCAGACACACACACACACACACACACACACCTGCTCTGAACTGAGTCACACACACAGACCTGCTCTGAACTGAGAGTCACACACACACACACACCTGCTCTGAACTGAGTCACACACACACACACACACACACACACACACACACACACACACACACACACACACACCTGCTCTGAACTGAGTCACACACGCACACACACACACACACACACACACACCTGCTCTGAACTGAGTCACACACACACACACACACACACACACACACACACACACACCTGCTCTGAACTGAGAGTCACACACACACACACACACCTGCTCTGAACTGAGAGTCAGACACACACACACACACACACACACACACACACACTGCTCTGAACTGAGTCACACACACAGACAGACCTCTGAACTGAGAGTCACACACACACACACACACACACACACACACACACACACACACACACACACACCTGCTCTGAACTGAGTCACACACACACACACACACACACACACACACACCTGCTCTGAACTGAGTCACACACACACACACACACACACACACACACACACACACACACCTGCTCTGAACTGAGTCACACACACACACACACACACACACTGCTCTGAACTGAGTCACACACACACACACACACACACACACACACACACTGCTCTGAACTGAGTCACACACACACACACACACACACACACACACACACACACACCTGCTCTGAACTGAGTCACACACACACACACACACACACACACACCTGCTCTGAACTGAATCACACACACACACACACACACACACACACACACCTGCTCTGAACTGAGTCACACACACACACACACACACACACACCTGCTCTGAACTGAGTCACACACACACACACACACACACACACACACACACACACACACACACGGATAAATCAGTCCCAGTTTGTAAAAGAAATGCCTTGATGTTGTGTTCATGCATTAAACTGTCTTTAATATTTTTAACATCAATTACAGGAACAGCACTGACATCAAACTCTCTGAATCAAGGTGTGTATGAACATCCTCCTCATGTCAGTGGTTTGATTCACACTAGAATCAGTCTCTGAATGCCCTGAATCCTCTCTGGAGTTGTTAGAGCAGCTAAACACACACTTTGACTCAAGCCATGTTTAATTGGTAATCTGCATCCCTTTCTTATTTCATTCTCTTGTACAGAAACTCAGAGAAACAAGAACAGTGCATCCAGCGCTTCACTTTTTCCACATTTTGTTATGTTACAGCCTTGTTCCAAAATGGATTCAGTTCATTATTTTCTCCTCAATTCTACAAACAATACCCCATAATGACAACTTGAAAGAAGTTATTTAGAAATCTTTGCAAATTTATAAAAAAAATATAATAAAAAAAAAATCCCATGCACATAAGTATTCCCAGCCATTGCTCAATACTTTGTTGAAGCACCTTTGGCACCGATCACAGCCTCAAGTCTTTTTGAGTTTGATGCTACAAGCTTGGCACACCTATGTTTGGGCAGTTTCTCCCATTCTTCTGTGCAGGACCTCTCAAACTCCATCAGGTTGGATGGGGAGTGGCGGTGCACAGCCGTTTTCAGATCTCTCCAGAGATGTTCAATAGGATTCAAATCTGGGCTCTGGCTGGGCCACTCAAGGACATTCCCAGAGTTGTCCCGTAGCCACTCCTTTGTCTTAGAGTCTTAGAGTCCTTCAGCTGCCTTTTAGCTAACTCCAGACGGGCTGTCAAGTTGTCTTTTACAGAGAAACGCTGGAGCTCTGTCAAAGTGACCATCAGCTATAGTCCTGGTGGTCCCAAACCTCTTCCATGTACGGATGATGGAGGCCACTGTGCTCATTGGGACCTTCAGTTCTGCAGAAATGTTTATGCACCCTTCCCCAGATCTGTGCCTCGATACAATTCTGTCTCGGAGGTCTACAGACAATTCCTTGGACTTCATGGCTTGGTTTGTGCTCTGGCATGCATTGTTAACTGTGGGACCTTATATAGACAGGTGTGTGCCTTTCCAAATCATGTCCAATCAGCTGAATTGACCACAGGTGGACTCCAGTCAAGCTGTAGAAACATCTCAAGGATGATCAGTGGAAACAGGAGCACCTTAGCTCAATTGTGAGTGTCATGGCAAAGGCTGTGAATACTTATGAATGTGAATTTTTTTTTTTTTTTTATAAATGTGCAAAGATTTCAAACTAAATCTTTCACGTTGTCATTATGGGGTATTGTTTGTAAAGTTGAGGAAAAAATAATGAATTTAATCAATTTTGGAATAAAGCAACATAAAAAGTGAAGCGCTGTGAATTATGCTTTTAAATATGACATTTGTAACTTTATTTGTAGCTGTTGTATTTATGGGTAAACAGTAATGCTGAATGTGTCTCTATATTGGCTCTCTCTCAGTGATTGTGATTGTGATCGTTGCCGCTTCATTCGCCGTTCTTCTTCCTGCTCTTATTCTCTGGCTGATTCGGAAAAAAAGAGCCGGTGAGTTTTTAGAGTTCCTCATATATGGTAATAACAGGCAAAAAGTAGAAAACATCTGAAGTATAATTTAGTCAGAATTCCTCTGAGTGAAGAGAAATCAACGAGTTAAAAATAATGTTTCTATTCTATAGCACTAGACTCTTTTAAAAACTGACAGTCATCTGCATTAGAGACTGTGTGTCTGATAAATATTCCCATGACATTATTTTTCAGGGAACAGAAGCGGCACTGATGACTCTGTGGTGAGTATTGCAGGTCGATCATTGAGTTATTAATAAGAGGACTGAAATATGACACTCTTATTATTCAGATTAAATAATGACAAGTTAGTAAATTTGTACTCTTTCTGGTCTAAAGGATAAGAATAAATGGAAACAATGACACAAATCAACATTTCCTTTCATACTCCCAGTGAACAATATGATCATCTCAAGTACTTTGTGTATATTTTGATATTTGTATATATTTGAAAGTTACTGCACAGCAAAAACTAAATGAACTTAAATGAACTCTCCTGGGAGTTTGAGACCACACTCAAGAGTGTTAAAGTGTTAATGAACACTGAAAAGTGTTAAAGTTAATGAGATAATTAAGTGATTCATTGAGTGATGATTGACCATTATTTTTAAGATACCTGATGATAATGAGCAGAATCACCAAAGGAGAAAATCACAACTGAGTCACCATTATGGAGATCAGTGTTTGCAAGGCTCTTGACCCTTGACTTATTAACATTAGATTTAATTTGGGTTGTTGTAACAGACAGACAAGCAAAGAGAAAAGTTGATCAGGTGGTGTTGGTTATGTTTTGACATAATCATCGTTTGTCCTGAATCACTGAGATAATTTATAGCCGGAACCAGCAATAATCTTTTTCCAGGCTTCTGATTGGCCAACATGGCTTTATGGTTAGGATCAGCACTTCATAGCATGTTTTTGCATTTCCATGTAGGCCAAGAGGTGATTTTAACAGAGGAAAAGCTTGTGTGGACTAGGCCTAACACTCTTGAGTGTGGTGTCACATATACTCCCAGGAGAGCTCATTTAACACTGGAGTTTTTGCTGTGTGTGTGGTATTTTTCAAAACTTTGTGAAAACTTGCCACGACACTAGTTTTACACATATTGTACCTGAAACATTTGCAGCACCTGTGTCAAACAGTACTGATGGTACGGCCTTTAATAGCTTGATGTGCCATATTTCCGTTGATGTTTAGGGGCAGACAGATGATGTGACTTATACTGAGGTCACTGCGTACAGTAAAAACCCAGACAAAAAGAATAAGGTGAGCATGTACATGGCCTATATCGGTTTTATTCTTGTGTGCACTTCGTCAAAACTCTTAATTTGAGCTGAAACAACATGCTGTAATAATTGTGGGTCAAAACTTTTTTGGCTTTGAAAACTTATTTGAAAAAATCTGTGATGTTGATTCAGGTTCGCTGTGATGATAAAGTGACGTATGCTTCCATCAGAGGAGCGAATGCTTGAGCTCAGGAGAACTGCAGTCAACTTTATGCCTCTGTGAACAAGAACCGTCACAAATCAGTCCAATAATTATACAAAAACCACATGAGCACAGGGATATGATTCTTATGGGTTTCATTCATTGTAAATACTTTCAATGTCTTTTACATGTTAACAAACAAACCCAAGTGATGCTGTGATTGATTTGTAGTTATTGGTTATTTTGGTCAGTTTGACATGTTTTTTATAGTTTCTGTCTGCTTGTTGATCAGTTAATGCTAGTGTCTATTATTAATTCAGCGTCTGCAAGTTTAAAGTCTAGAGAATGGAGGACAGTTTTCCTCTCTTAGATCGTTCTCATTAAATCATCTGTTCCTGCAGATTCATTAACTGTCAGCTTGCACTGGTTATGAGAACAGCCAAAGCTACTCGATGATGAAAGTGTTTATCACTTTATAACAGGAATGATAATTTGGTGTTTGAGCCGTTTGAGCAGCTGCTTTCAGCAATGTTTGTAATATTATATTTTATTTGTCAATAATAAAATAGCCTCTATGTCAAATGTGTGTATGGTGAAATATATTTTCCATCATTATGAATATTTTCTTGTGCAGACTCTGTAGATGTGACACAGAAACCTCGGGCCCTATCACACACCCGGCACAATACAACGCCAGACGCGGTGCAAGTGTATTCTGCTAGTTTCATTTTTTTGTAATATAAGCCTATAAGCGGGTGCACAACACGTGTACACTCTGCTTATGACACACACAGTCCGCCATGTAAATAGTGAATCCGCCATGGTGCAAGCACAACTGGCTTTTAAAGGGAAAGGGAGATTAGACTCTGATCAATAGATACGTTTCAATGTCTGTGTCAGCGGTTCTTTGGGCTTCCAAATTGCAAAGGCACAGACGATGACACAAAACATCTAATGACAGCATCAAAACGGTACAAAATGTTACTTATGGAGACAAAACTACCTTTAAAATAAGCTAAAATAAAAAAAGTAAAGATATATATATTGTTTTTTTAATTCTTAGGTCTTATATATGAGGATTTTTCTAGACCTAAGAAAAAGTTGTGTAAATTAAAAATCGTTCTAGTTCTAGTCTAAAATATTTAATTGAAGAAATTGTGAGTTTGTAAAATAAAAATGAGTAGCTTATGTATTTTCTTGCTAGCATATTTAATGTCTAAAACCAGTGTGGTCAAACTAACACACACTTTATTTGCCTGATTGTTGTCTTTTGTCCTCTTTGTGTTCTGGCTTTGAGTTCTGGGGTGTTCAGAGCTGTTTCCATAACCTTGTGTCTGGTTTTAACTGAGCAAGATGGTACTTAGTGTGACATGTCTTCAGTGTATTTTCAGAGCGGTGAGCTCACTGTTGAGGTTTGGAAACATGTTACTGCTGAGCGTGAGAAGTCAGTTAGTTTGACCACAGGCTACTAAAGAAACCGTTAAAGAAAGAAGAGGAAGTGACACCTTAACCCACACAGAACTGATCATCTCTGAACCCAGTTTGGACTGATGGGTGTGACTTCACACATTCGGTTGTGTTTACAAATTTATATTTCACTGCCGGTGGCGCCGCCGTGGCGCCGCTGTGTTCGGTTGCTGTTCAGGTCGCTCCGCAAAGACTGTGCTTTTATTTACTATTTTACTTTCTTTTACTCTCAATTTTTACAAACTTATCAACTGCATTGATCTGCTATGACAGCAAAACTCTTTTGGACATTGGTTACCTCTACACTGGACTGTTTCAGGACACTTTCGCCGATCCTCTGTGGCCATCTGAGATCCTTCGGAACGCCGAATTGAACAATGGACAGATGGGTCAACGGCAAAGAATCAAGAAACACCGTGGGAAACGCGTTGGAATTCGAAACAGACTGAGGAAAAGGGCATTCAGTCCTCCTCTCCCGAGCATTCTTCTAGCAAATGTTCAATCCTTGGAGAATAAGATGGACGATCTTAGAGCCAGGATAAGTTTTCAACGGGACATGAGAGACTGTAACATCTATTGTTTGTCTGAAACATGGCTCACGCCCGCGGTCCCGGACACAGCTGTGACGCCATCGGAGAACTTCTCTGTTTTTCAGATGGACAGAACAGCCGAGGCCGGTAAATCCAAAGGCGGTGGAGTATGCTTCATGGGCAACAAGAAATGGTGCGATCCCAGGAACATCACCATTCTCTCGCGGGTCCTGCTCGCCTCATCTGGAACATTTAACAATCATTTGCCACCCATTCTATCTGCCGAGGGAGTTTTCTGCGGTTGTCGCGACCGCTGTTTACATTCCACGCAGGCAGACACAGCGCTGGCTTTATCTGGCCTTCATGATGTTGCCAGCGGCATCATAAACAAACACCCCAATGCTGCTTTCATCGTCGCGGGCGATTTTAACAAAGCAAACCTAAAGAAAGTCCTGCCAAACTTTCACCAGCACGTCTCCTGTCCTACACGAGGAGCAAACACGCTGGATCATTGCTACTCTCCGTTCAAGAACGCCTATAAAGTGTGGCCACTTCCAGGGTTTGGCAAATCGGATCATGCCGCCATTTTCCTCACTCCCGAATACAAACAAAAGCTTGTTCAGGAACCCCCGGTGAGGCGGGAAGTTAAGCGTTGGTCGCCCCACTCAGAGACCGCGCTTCAGGCAGCTCTGGATGATGTGGATTGGGACATGTTCGAGCAAGTTCAGCCCGACATAAACGAGTTCACAGACGTGGCGCTTTGCTTCATCAACACGCTTACAGAGCAAGCCACGCAAACAATAACAATAACGTCCTTCTCAAATCAGAAACCGTGGGTGGACAATTCAATCCGCGCGGCAGTGAACGCACGCACTGCCGCTTACAACGTAAGCCATTCATTCCATTCAGGGAATATGAATGAATACAGATCGTCCTGCTATGCTCTGCGGCGCGCAGTTAAAGCCGCAAAGCTCCGGTATAAAGACCGAGTGGAGTCTCATTTCCAACTCAACGACTCACGGCGCATGTGGCAAGGTCTGAGGTCCATCTGCTCGTTTGGATCTAAATCCTCTGCAGAGGGGAGCGCCGACCCGTTGCTCGTGAACGAGTTAAACTCTTTCTACGCTCGCTTTGACTGTAACGCGGCAGCGCGCTCCTCCGCCAAGTGGCGCGTTAGAGGAAATTACTCAGAGCAGCAACAATCACGTGATCTCTGTCTCAGAGGATTAAGTTCGGAGAGCACTCAAGCGTGTGGACGTCAGGAAAGCTGCCGGACCGGATGGTATTTCAGGTCGTGTTCTGCGGTCCTGTGCTGATCAGCTCACCGGGTTGTTTACATCTATCTTTAATGAGTCCCTCGCTACATCTGTGGTCCCCACCTCCTTCAAAAAATCCACCATCATCCCTGTCCCTAAGAACAGTAAACCCTCTTGCCTAAATGACTATCGTCCAGTGGCTCTCACGTCTATAGTCATGAAGGTCTTTGAGAAACTCATTAAAAACACCATTTGCGCCTACATTCCTGACACTTTGGACCCTCTTATCGTCCCAATAGATCGACTGAAGATGCCATCTCTCATGTCCTCCACTCCTCCCTCACTCACATCGACAGCAAAAGTGGGAACTACGTAAGGCTGCTATTTATTGACTATAGCTCAGCCTTTAACACCATAGTTCCCATCAAGCTAACCTCCAAACTCCTGGATCTCAGCCTGAATCCTTCTCTCTGCCACTGGATTGAGGACTTCCTCACTGGCAGGCCTCAGGTGGTGAGAATAGGCCAGTCCACCTCCTTCTCCATCTCCCTGAGTGTGGGAGCTCCACAGGGCTGTGTCCTGAGCCCCCTGCTCTACTCTCTCTACACGCATGACTGTTTGTCCACACACAGCTCCACCTCTATCATCAAATTTGCTGATGATACTGTTGTCCTGGGCCTCATTTCCAACAACAATGAGACGGCATACTTGGATGAGGTGGAGCATCTAACATCATGGTGCCAGGACAACTGTCTCTCTCTGAATGTTGGCAAGACCAAAGAAATGATTGTGGACTTCAGGAAGAGACAGCAACGGACATACTCCCCCCTCATGATCAGCGGGTCACCAGTAGAGAGAGTGAGCAGCTTCAAGTACCTGGGAGTAAACATCTCCGAGGACCTGACCTGGACTGCTCACATTCAGACACAGGTGAAAAAAGCCAGGCAAAGACTGTACCACCTGCGCCAGCTGAGGAAATTCAGGGTTTCACCAGCTATCCTGAAAACGTTCTATTTAGTTTTAAAGCCCTGCAAAGAGTCGTGCGCTTGTCCGAGCGTATCTCAGGGTCAGTGCTCCTGTCTCTGCAGGACGTCTACACCAAACGCTGCAAAGGTAGAGCTACTAAGATCATCAAGGACTCTAATCACCCTGCAAACCCTCATTTCACGCTGCTGCCATCTGGTAAGCGCTTCCGAAGCCTGATGGCCAAAACTGAGAGACTCAGGAGGAGCTTCTTCCCCCAGGCCATCAGACTCCTGAACTCAGTCACTTAACATCACGTGACTTCACTTCAGGATAAACATTGATACACTGACATTGCACTGCACTTTCTATTCTCGTTGTTACTGTGTAACAACCTGTTATAAACCTGTTTGCACATTATACTCTTTATACATTTGTTAACCACATATTTATAAGTCTACAGTTTACTCACTGCACAGTCTACTTCAATTATTTTATTCCACTTTATTCTTATTTTTTACTTTTTTTTTCTTCTACTTGACTTGATTATTTATAATTCTACAGATATATATATAGTACTTTTTTATTCTATTTCTATTATAATTTCTTCCTTGTGTTTTTAACTGTGAATTTGCACTGTCCATGGAGCGGACCTGTTTACATTTCACTGCCGGTTGTATATTCTGTATATAACTGTGTATGTGACAAATAAAACTCTTGAATCTTGAATCTTGAAGCAAGATGGTACTTAGTGTGACATGTCTTCACAGTGTATTTTCAGAGCGGTGAGCTCACTGTTGAGGTTTGGAAACATGTTACTGCTGAGCGTGAGAGCTCAGTTAGTTTGACCACAGGCTACTAAAGAAACCGTTAAAGAAAGAAGAGGAAATGACACCTTAACCCACACAGAACTGACCATCTCTGAACCCAGTTTGGACTGATGGGTGACTTCACACGTTCAGTGGTGTTTACGAATTTACATTTCACTGCCGGTTGTATATTCTGTATATAACTGTGTATGTGACAAATAAAACTCTGAACTACAAGACACCGTTTTCATCTAAAAAACATTTGTCCGTTCATTTACACGACAATGCAAAAAAGAATCGTCTCAGTGTAAACTAGAAAAAAAGGCAAATGTGTGAAAATGGTGACGTCCTGTGCAGGCGTATCACGTGTTCAGACATCGCCAACTACTGGCCTGCATGCATGCAGCTGCAAAGAATGCTTTTCTTACTTAGTAATTTTGTCTTGTTTCTAGTCCAAATACCTAAAAATTCTTAAAACAATAAGCATTTACTAGACAAGTAAAAACTATTGTCTTGTTTTGGGGGAAAATAACTCAAAATGAAGTTTTTGCTTAAAATAAGCAAAATAATCTGCCAATAGAGTAAACAAAATAATCTTAATTCAAACAGAAAACAAGATTATTTTGCTTATTTTAAGCAAAAACTCACTTCATTTTGAGTTATTTTTTCCCAAAACAAGACAAAAACTTTAGCTTGTCTAGTAAATGCTGCTTAATGTACGAATGGTTTGATATTTGGGCTGGAAACAAGACAAAATTACTAAGAAAAGCATTTTTGCAGTTAGTCATTTCTGTGAATCCATGTGAACATGAAAACTTTCCAAGAAGAAAAACCTTTCATGAGTTAGTTTCATAAAATATATGTACTGATGTTTTAAGGTGTAGCTGAACTGTAAATGATGCTGTTGTGTTTGTTCACTGTAACGTATCAGTGCTGTGATGAGGTGAAGAGAAATCTTTTTTAAAGCAAATGCAACATCTTTTGTGCAGGAACACACTCATCATACAAACCTCTATAATGGTGACAACAATATATTCAGATGAATGGATCAACTCTGAATATCAAAGCTGCTAAAAAATCACAACAAAAACAGCAGCAAAAATAAAAGTGACATCCTCTCTCCTGAATCCAACACTCCCAAACGACTGAGGTTTATGGACTAGAAAATATTGTGTTATATAGCAGATGTAAGGATGAAACTATCATCCCTTTTCTGGACATACACCACACACACAAGTACATAATTGTATTTATATAAAAGTATTTATACACACAAGTATAAATTGGGCTTTAGAGCTCACGAGTTGCGCTGTGCACAAATAACTTAGCACTGTTTCCGTGGCCTAAAATCTAGTACTGCCACCTTGTAAAACCGCACGATTTGTAAATTATCCGTGGCGGGCCACATATAATATATTTTAAGACAAGCTGCGGGCCGTTTGAAATTCATCTCCCAGCAGCATTTGGCCCATGATGACTTTTGATAGTTTAACATGTTTAATCCTTAAACAAAACCACAACATTCTGTGACACGTGAATATGTTTCTTATACCAGTTAATATATTGTTTAATCTACTTTCAAATGCTTGTGAAAGGTCTTTAAAGGGGAAATAAAAACTTACAGACACATTGTGTTTGAACCAAGCCCGTAGCACTCTCAGAAACTGAAGCCTCCACGTCTCGGTCGCACCCCGGTGGCTGGTCCCAGTACAGCTCACTGTATTACACTTAAAATAATTTTTTTCCAAAGGTTTTTATCACGATGATTTCATTTCAAGTGTTCGTTTTTTAAATAAGTTTAGTTTTAGTTAGTTATTTGATGCTATATAAAGGGGGGGGTGTAACATCATGATTGACAGCTGAGATTGACGGCTTCTCTGAGTGAAGTTGTCACCGAGGCACTAACAGACTTTTTTCAGGATTTTCGGGAGGAGATTGGAGCTTTAGCTTTAATTTCTACATTTCCATAACTGTTTATTTCACACCGACATAATTAATTGTTCTGCATCTGTGAGAGTGTGGGTGTGATTTTGATATAGCATATAATTATATGTCCCAGAAACTTGAATGAGGTACACTGATCTTCCAGTTATTACTCACATATGTGGAAATTCACTCTTAGTCTTTCTATTGCTAACATTTATATTAGGGCTGTGCAATATCTTCGATTGCTCCTGTCTACCCTGTTTGCTTTTGCTGCTGTGCTCGCATGTGCTCTGCTCTGCTCTTTTGGGATTTTTATTTGATATAATTCTCTGTTGTTTAAACTGCTAATTATAACCTACTCATCTTCATATATTGTATAACATTGAATGTAACAGCTTTAGACACTGCTTTGGATGCGACTAGCTTAGTGAACGTTGTACATTGTTCGGTTCCGGCTATAGAGCCCATGCACCAGGGCAGTTAGGTGACAGTCAGACGGCATAGTCGCGGATCAAAAAAACACTCTTCCGTTCCGATTAGAACATCAAACAGGTTCTGCCCACTCAGTGACGCACCCACTGAGAATCCTGTTGAAAGTGCCCTAGTTATTGGTGATTCTATTACACGGAACGTGAAAATAGAGACACCAGCCACCATAGTCACATGTTTACCGGGAGCCAGAGCGCCTGACATCAAAGCAAATTTAAAATTGCTGGCTAAAAATAATCGAAAATTCTCTAAGATTATTATTCACATCGGCACTAACGATGTTCGACTTCGACAGTCGGAGATCACCAAAATTAACATTAAAGAGGTGTGTGAACTCGCAAGTACGATGGCAGATGCAGTTTTTTGTTCTGGTCCACTCCCTGTTAAAAGGAATGATGAGATACTTAGAAGACTATCATCACTCTATGGCTGGTTGTCTAAGTAGTGTCCGCAAAATAACATAGGGTTCATAGACAATTGGAAAAGCTTTTGGGGCAGACCTGACCTGTTGAAGAGGGACGGCATCCATCCTTCTTGGAGTGGTGCTGCTCTTCTCTCTAGTAATTTGGCATATAGTCTTAAAGCTAAACCTTGACTAACTGGGGCCCAGGTCAGGAAGCAGACGGACTGGCTTACCCGACCGTCTGCTAGCTGTCTCCCGTTACAGAAGTCAGTTAAATCCCAACACATAGAGACTCTTTCCCCTAGATATTATCACATAGAGACTGTGTCTGTTCCCCAAATTAGTAAATACAAAAAAAACATAAAGATCATTCAACAGTAAAAACTTAATTGATGTCAAACAAATAAACAACAGATATAATACAGATGATCAAATGATAAAGCTTGGGTTGCTGAATATTCAATCCCTTTCCCCAAAAGCACTTATTGTTAATGATATAATTACAGATAATAATCTAGATGTGCTGTGTTTGACAGAAACCTGGCTAAAACCTGACGACTACATTACTTTAAATGAGTCCACCCCACAAGATTATTGTTATAAACACGAGTCACGTCTGAAAGGTAAAGGGGGAGGGGTTGCTGTAATTTATAATAATATCTTCAGTATTACTCAGAAGTCTAGTTTCAAATATAATTCTTTTGAAGTTTTGGTGCTTTATGTAGCATTATGTAGTGTAATTGATAAATCCCGTTTGACATTTGTGTTGGCTACTGTATACAGGCCACCAGGGCACAATACAGACTTTATCAAAGAATTTGCTGACTTTCTATCCGAGTTAGTACTGGCTGCAGATAAAGTACTAATTGTTGGTGATTTTAATATCCATATATATAATGAAAAAGATGCATTGGGATTAGCATTTAGAGACATTCTAAACTCTATTGGAGTAAGGCAACACGTGTCAGGACCCACTCATCGCCTTAATCATACTCTAGACCTAATATTGTCACATGGAATAAATGTTGATACCGTTGAAATTCTGCAGCAGAGCGATGACATCTCAGATCATTACCTAGTATCATGTATACTTAATTTAGCTAAGGCTGCAAGCCTGTCCCCTCACTTCAAATATGGCAGAACTATCACTGCCACCACTAAAAATTGCTTTTTAAATAATCTTCCTCATCAGTTTCATCTCCTCAGCATCCCAGATAGCCTAGAGGAACTCGATTTTGCAACAGAAACTATTGACTTTTTTCCAGCACTTTAGACACAGTTGCTCCCCGGCGCTTAAAGAAGATTAAAGAAAATAGTCCAACGCCGTGGTACAACGAGCATACCTGGGCCCTTAAAACAGCAGCCAGAAAAATGGAGCGCAGCTGGAAGAAAACAAAACTTGAGGTTTTTCGTAATTCATGGAAAGAGCATGATCGCATACAGAAAGGCGGTACAAACTGCTAGATCTGCTTATTTCTCGACTCTCTTAGAAGAAAACAAACACAACCCTAGGTATTTATTTGATACAGTGGCTAAGTTAACCAAAAATAAAGCTTCTACTTCTGATGGTTGTAAACAGCACAGCAGTAATGACTTTATGAACTTCTTTACGTGTAAGATTGATAATATTAGGAAGAAAATTATAACCATGCAGCCGTCTACTACAGTGTCACATCAGACAGAGCATTGTTGTGTCACTGAGAAAAAAATACATTCATTCACTGCTATAGGAGAGGAAGAATTGGCTAAACTCGTTAAATCATCTAAATCAACAACATGTATGCTCGACCCTATACCGACTAGGCTATTAAAAGAGATGCTTCCAGAGGTCATAGATCCTCTTCTTAATATCATTAACTCATCTTTGTCATTAGGATATGTACCAAAAACTTTTAAATTGGCTATTATCAAACCACTTATTAAAAAACCTCAACTTGATCCTACAGAATTAGTCAATTACAGGCCGATCTCAAATCTACCCTTCCTGTCAAAAATACTGGAAAAGACAGTGTCTTCACAATTATGTTCCTTTTTAGAAAGAAATGGTATCTGTGAGGATTTCCAGCTCTGTCAAGTCCTCGTTGTCAGTGAGGAACCTGGGTGTGCTCTTTAATACCAATCTTTCATTTGAAAGCCACATTTCTAACATCTGTAAAACTGCATTCTACCATCTTAAAAATATATCTAAATTACGGCACATCCTTTCAATGCAAAATGCTGAACAGTTAATTCATGTTCATGAGCTCAAGGCTAGATTATTGTAATGCTTTACTGGGTGGTTGCCCTGCTCGCTTAATAAACAAACTCCAGCTGGTCCAAAACGCAGCAGCTCGAGCTCTTACTAGAACCAGGAAGTATGACCATATTAGCCTGGTTCTGTCAACACTGCACTGGCTCCCTATTAAACATCATATAAATTTTAAAATCTTGCTTATTACTTACAAAGCACTAAATGGTTTAGCTCCCCAGTACTTGAGCGAACTCTTAACGCATTATACTCCATCACGTCTATTGCGGTCTCAAAACTCTGGCCAGCTGATAATACCTAGAATATCAAAATCAACTGCAGGCGGTCGATCCTTTTCCTATTTAGTGCCTAAACTCTGGAACAGTCTTCCTAGCATTGTTCGGGAAACAGACACACTCTGTCAGTTTAAATCTATGACCAACACATCCCTGAAATGTCTGCAGAGAGTGTGTCAAATAACCCCCTACCTAATATGAATTAAGACCTGCTATGTGTCCAGAATTATAATCATACACTGTTTGTTCGTCGGCCAGAGGAGAACTGGCACCCCGACTGAGCCTGGTTTCTCCCAAGGTTTTTTTCTCCATTCTGGTCCTGAAGGAGTTTTGGTTCCTTGCCACCGTTGCCTCTGGCTTTTGGCTTGCTCAGTTGGGGACACCTAAATCTCATCTATATTACCGATCTGCCCGCATTGACACTATATGATACTTGAAATTAGCTGGATAACATCACCGTTTCACCAGAACGGCTGTACAAATTCTGTTGCATTATTTTCCTGTTAACAACGAGAAGCTGGTTTGAAACAATTAGACTTGTTAAAAGCGCTATATAAATAAAGGTGATTTGATTTTATTTGAATATGGGCATATACAAGGATATACAAACGAGATAACCCTTCTGCTTTGGATATTCCCCCATAAAGGGAAGGATCTCTTTGGAGCCAAATATTAAAGATGATTTGTGTTTTTTTGAGCCTGCCAGAAGAATTAAGCTGTTGCCTAGCTGCTAAAAGTTTTGTTAAATAAATCCCCAGATACCTTACCGTCTCTTTTACTGAAATACCTTCAACTGAAGAATCATCATTTTTATAGAGCGTCATTATCTCACACTTGGACATACTCAGTTTCAGTCCAGAAGCACATGAAAACTGCTCAATTATATTTATAGCCTTGGCTAATTGACTCTTATCTTTTAAAAAGAGAGTCATGTCATCAGCCAGCTGGGAGATTTTCATTTGGTGGATATACTTTCCAAGCTTTGTTCATGGATAATGCTTAATGATAATAGTTCTGTAACTAAAATAAATAAAAAGGGGGAAATTGGACAACCCTGTCTTACACCTCGGGTAATAAAAACCTCTTAGAAGTATCAAAACTAACTAAGACAGAACTGCTGATATCCTTATAAAACATTTCAATAACATTAACAAAATAATAATAATAATAATAATCATAAAAATCACCAAAACCAAATAACTTGAAAGTCTGCAAAAGAAATCCATACTCAAGGGTGTCAAAAGCTTTATAAAAGTCTAGGAAAAGAATCATAGCTTTAGAATGTATAAAATCTGTGTAGTCTAAAAGATCTGCAATAAGTCTAATATTGTTACTGGTGTGCATACCTTTTATAAAACCGGATTGCGTCTCATGAACAAACTGATTAAGTTTGACCTTTAAATATTAGCAAATACCAAGGCTAGAATTGCATAATCAACAGTCAGGAGGTAATTGGACTATTAAAAGAATGTCTTTGTCCGGTTTGGGAACAAGGAAGATAATACTGTTTCATTGATGCCGTCATTTCCTTTGTGTTTATACATTCATTATACATACAAAGCAATCGCTGTTTAATTAATTCCCAAAAATGAATATAAAACGACGGTTAATCCATCACGGCATATCCTTAAGGTAAGTCAAGGAATCAGGTCTTTGTAAAAGGATGTGTTTTCTTCATCACCTTGGAAGGAAGATTCATCTGGATTGACACAAGAAGATCTGGCAGAAGAGGAATTAACACATCCTGAACATTGTGAATGAAAGGATTTAGTCCGAGTACATGGCAACACAGAGCGATAACACAACACAAAACCAAGTGAAGACACTGAATCCAGAGTGTGACCCTTCTGATGTGTAGGGCTGGGGATAGAGCAAAATACTTTAGGCACTGACCGAATTGCCTCGATAACATTGAGTATCAAAAAATTACCAAAACGGCACCAAATTTCAATACCTAAGGGGTTAAGTAGTCAAAGTAGTCAAACTGCGTGGATCCTCATCAGTGCGGGAAGAGTTTCACAATGAAACTCATCTTCACTGTGAAACCTGTGACGCTCAATCATCTTGTTCATTGTGAAGCTCTTCCCGCACTGATCACATGTGAACGGCTTCCCTCCGGTGTGGATTCTCATGTGAAGCTCAAGATTTTGTTTGGTTGAGAAAATCTTTCCACACTGAGTGCAGGTTGTAGATTTCTCGGCTCTTGTTTTCTTTATAAATGTCTTTTTAGTCTTTGAGCAACTATAAATCAGATTTTGCTTAAAACCCTGTCAGCCATTCTGGAAAGTTTGCTTTATACATTTAGTTTAATTTAGCTGTTTACTGTGTTGTAACTTTAAAAAAAAAATTTTTTTTTTAAATAAAATGTCAAAATCACGATGCTGTAAACTATATTGAGAAATGTCCAACATTTTGGTGTGTGTGTCTGTGTCTGTGTGTGTGTATGTGTCTGTGTGTGTGTGTGTGTGTGTGTGTGTGTGTATGTGTGTGTGTGTGTGTGTGTGTGTGTGTGCGTGTCTGTGTCTGTGTGTGTGTGTGTGTGTGTGTGTGTGTGTGTGTGTCTGTGTGTGTGTGTGTGTGTGTGTGTGTGTGTGTGTGTGTGTGTGTGTGTGTCTGTGTCTGTGTCTGTGTGTGTGTGTGTGTGTTTTTGCATGGACATGAACATCTCTAGAGACACTAGCACTTCACTTGACTATATCGTCATCATATCTGGACCTTGGGTCCTACCTGTAAATGACCCAAAGTATAAAGATTTAAAATGACTATTAATAGTATTTTGGAGGTGCACTGTGATCCTTAAATACAGCGTTTGAATATGGCATGACATGACTGTGGTTCTAAATATGCCAGAAAATGTTTTTTGCTTTTTGTCTTTGACCCATATACTGACTGACACATTAAAGCATTTAAATCTATCGCAAAGCAACTGATGCTAATTGACAATATTTTATTTCTAATTCTAACATTCATTTGTTTCTTCATTAAAAGAATGGCAGATATCTAGAAAAGTAGTAAAGAACTGTGAGAAAAACAAACACAGAAATAAACATTTAGTAACATCAAATCCCCTCAGTCTGTTGACAGCAATGAAATGAGCTTTAAGTGTGAATCTACAGGAGATGTGAAGACATCATCATAATAAATGAGGTGAAAACAGGAACTATTGAGATGAAATAAAGAGTCTTTTCAGCAGCTCTGTTAATGCTGATGAGCCTCAGACTATCAACACTCATTCAACAAGACATTCAGGATCATCAGCAGATCATCTCACTTTATTCTGACTGTTTGCTCTTACAAACACATTATTCCAGTCAGGATGATATGTGACAAAAGACTATTAAACTGCTCTACTGAACGACAATACTGTAATATCTCACAATATGACAAGTGTAAAACATAATTCAGCAACTCTCATCTTCATGATCCTCCACAGGTAAATAACTACAGCAGCATAATATCTACATATGAGTCTTAATCTAATAACTACTGTCATTTTATTGCAATACAAATTAGATATATATAGTAGAATTATATATATATATATATATATATATATATATATATATATATATATATATATATATATACACTCACCTAAAGGATTATTAGGAACGCCATACTAATACTGTGTTTGACCCCCTTCGCCTTCAGAACTGCCTTAATTCTACGTGGCATTGATTCAACAAGGTGCTGAAAGCATTCTTTAGAAATGTTGGCCCATATTGATAGGATAGCATCTTGCAGTTGATGGAGATTTGTGGGATGCACATCCAGGGCACGAAGCTCCCGTTCCAGCACATCCCAAAGATGCTCTATTGGGTTGAGATCTGGTGACTGTGGGGGCCATTTTAGTACAGTGAACTCATTGTCATGTTCAAGAAACCAATTTGAAATGATTCGAGCTTTGTGACATGGTGCATTATCCTGCTGGAAGTAGCCATCAGAGAATGGGTACATGGTGGTCATAAAGGGATGGACATGGTCAGAAACAATGCTCAGGTAGGCTGTGGCATTTAAACAATGCCCAACTGGCACTAAGGGGCCTAAAGTGTGCCAAGAAAACATCCCCCACACCATTACACCACCACCACCAGCCTGCACAGTGGTAACAAGGCATGATGGATCCATGTTCTCATTCTGTTTACGCCAAATTCTGACTCTACCATCTGAATGTCTCAACAGAAATTGAGAGTCATCAGACCAGGCAACATTTTTCCAGTCTTCAACTGTCCAATTTTGGTGAGCTCATGCAAATTGTAGCCTCTTTTTCCTATTTGTAGTGGAGATGAGTGGTACCCGGTGGGGTCTTCTGCTGTTGTAGCCCATCCGCCTCAAGGTTGTGCATGTTGTGGCTTCACAAATGCTTTGCTGCATACCTCGGTTGTAACGAGTGGTTATTTCAGTCAAAGTTGCTCTTCTATCAGCTTGAATCAGTCGGCCCATTCTCCTCTGACCTCTAGCATCAACAAGGCATTTTCGCCCCACAGGACTGCCGCATACTGGATGTTTTTCCTTTTCACACCATTCTTTGTAAACTCTAGAAATGGTTGTGTGTGAAAATCCCAGTAACTGAGCAGATTGTGAAATACTCAGACCGGCCGTCTGGCACCAACAACCATGCCACGCTCAAAATTGCTTAAATCACCTTTCTTTCCCATTCTGACATTCAGTTTGGAGTTCAGGAGATTGTCTTGACCAGGACCACACCCCTAAATGCATTGAAGCAACTGCCATGTGATTGGTTGATTAGATAATTGCATTAATGAGAAATTGAACAGGTGTTCCTAATAATCCTTTAGGTGAGTGTATATCATGTACAGTGTATAAATTATATAATTTTAAGACTGTTATCTGCCAAAAGAGAAATAAAGGTTAAATCGAATGATCTCAAACTTTGAATTTTCAGGAGCTGAAGTAGCCACTTCAGAAATTATGGTATAATTTACCACTATTTTCTATGATCTATTTTGGCCTTCACCTAGAATCACTTTAGTAACTGATGTTAAGTTGTAAAAATTAAAATAGGCTACTAGTAAAAATGTGAATCTGCAATCCTGGGCTAACTAATTTTGGGTTGGGAAATAATGGACCCTATAATACTTTTGGAAACAGAAATATGTTTTCAGTCTGCTAAGAGCACTAAACTTCTTTCAGTCTCAGTCAACAAGGGTTTCAATGTTGTGTTTTCATGTTTTACCCTCAACCCACCCATCACACAAAACTTCCTGCATTTTTACATAAAAAAAAAAAAAAAAAAAAATATATATATATATATATATATATATATATATATATATATATATATATATATATATATATATATATATATTATACTGAGCCTATAATGAGCCACATGAGACATTTGAAGTCTATACACATGAAAGAATTGAAAATAATCAAAGATATTTGATTTTGTAAAATGAACAAAGACATTTGCTTTACTGTTTTCAACCCCCATCTCTCTCCAGGAGGGCCATTTGGAATTCCTAAAGACACAGAAATGCTGAAGGCCTGTAGGCCAAATGTGTGTCACACCTGTAACACCGTGGGGGAAGTTTGGTCTGATTGGTCAGTTTGAATGGCTCACATTAGGGTTTCAGTCACATGGTCAAGGAATAGATAAAAGAAGATTGTAACTGTTGCTCTGGCTCTTTTATTCTCTGGCTCTCTCTTCTTGGGGGCCTTCTCTTTGGCTCTTCTCTCCTTTGCTCTCTTCTCTTCTTTGTCTCTCTCTCTCTCTCTCTCTCTCTCTCTCTCTCTCTCTCTCTCTCTCTCTCTCTCTGTCTCTCTGTCTCTCTCTCTCTCTGTCTCTCTCTCTCTCTCTCTCTCTGTCCCTCTCTCTCTCTCTCTCTCTCTCTCTCTCTCTCTCTCTCTGTCTCTCTCTCTCTCTCTCTCTCTCTCTCTCTCTCTCTCAGGTAACATTCATGCTGGGTACGATTAATGGTATAAGTTTTCATCATCTCATACATTTATTTTGTAACTATTTTAAGTGTAACCATAACTAGATTTTGTCATTAAATTCTTTCAATTACAAATGATGTGCTAACTAGTTTTGATTTGGTATTGACTTTGAAGTGTTACCTATTGCAATACAATATAGTCACATTATAGCCACGCTCTCCCACATGTTTAGCTATTGTAACTGCGCTTATTTCCGTCGTTGGTATAAGCTGCAGTGGGTGGTAAAGACGAGAAATGTACAGTTTTCTATCATCTTGCTGATAACGTTTCTTTAGTCATTCGGCAACCCTGCAGTCAGAACCACTGTAGAGGATCCACCCTTACAGATGGTGCCGAAAACCCGGGAATCCCTTGCAGTGAATCTTCTGAAATTCATCAGAATGAGGACATTTTTTCACAGTTGATCTTGTGAATGGATTAAAGCTGACCTTTTGACCAAGGAATTGGTAAGTCTGTTTTCATTGTTTATGAATTGCATGAAACAGAAATTAGAAGGTTTTAAATAGCTTCAATAGTCCCATTACTGTACAATCCGAGAATATTCAGATTATCTCCTCGGGGATGGAAGGGGACACTTCTGATAACAGTGACTTATTGTTTGCTTTATGGAGTGAAAAGTTGAGCCTACCTTGTCCAAACTCAAGACAGAGTATATTGGAATTAAAAGTTCAGATGATGAAATGATTCGATGGTGGGAAAACATTGGCAAACACCAAAAGAAATCAAAACATGGTAAAATAATTGAGGCTTTAAACTTCATAAGTTTTAAAAGGCTACATAATGTGATACCATTTCTATTATCAAGTCTAGATGAGAAATGTAAAGAAGTGCATTCTAAAAATGCAGAAGCAGAAAAGTCTGAGGCAAAGATTCAAGATCTTCAAGCACAGCTAGATAAATCACTAGCTGAGCAGTTAGCCCTGACTGAAGTGTCAAAATCACAAGGAGACCATTGCAGATCTCAAGGCTAAGCTAAATGCTAAAAAGTTCATGTCTCCCAAAACGCTTAACAGCGATGGGACTAAAAAGCATGTTCACTTCTTAGATGAGCTGACTTGCTCTAATGAATCTGAAACGTTTAGTTCAGAAAATGCATGTGCAACTCAAGAAAGTGTGCCTATTTCAGTTCTTAAGGTGATGCAGTACCGTAATAGCGCAGAGTCATGTACCAGTACGCATGGTGTACAAGCATTAGAGAGTCATGAAAATCCTCAAACTCCAGGAGAACATAGCATTCAACCCTATGGCAAAGAGAACAGGTTTTGCAGTTCCTGTAGGAAAATAGGCCACTCAGAGGAGAGATGCTGGTCACTGGGTGAAGGTCGACCTCCACCTTATTTTCAGAAAACTAGGAAATCACTTTCTAAGGGTAAAGATCAGCGCTCATTTGCAGGTAAAACTCTTAGTGAGTTAACCGCAGTGTTCATGCAAGGCCTTCAGCTGTTAACCTCACTGGCTAGTGGACTAGCAGTCTCATAGCAGTGAGTTTAATAGTTAAACATCTAAATTGCAATGATCCTGTTTGTATTTTCAAATTTGTAATTGTACTAAACACATTGTGCGCATTGAACACACATTATAGTTGTTTGTGTTAATATATACACATAGACTAGTTAAGTTTATTCTTTAAAACACATGATTGCTTTACTTTAAGTGTTGTATGAAACACTTAGGATAAAGGTTGTTGATGCTTTGCATTCTAGGCCATGTATCTTGTGAAAATTGGAATAACTTTAATACTGGAATTGTTTAGCCATTTCCAGTTTCATGTGTTTCTATGTTGAATTTGTTTGTCTCCTGAGTGGAAACTCTGCTATTTTCCATATAGCTGCAGTAAAACCATGTACAGGAGCATAGAATTGCCATGTGGCTACAGTGTAATTTACAATTGCATTAACCATGAAAATGCTTTCATCACAGCAGGATTCAGTACCTTTGACCTTTGCACTTTATCATGCTCCCTAACAAAAACACTGGTTTGAGCCAGACCACACTTCACTCACATTCTCATGCTGGCTTCCTGTTACAACAGGACCAAAGTTGCATCACAATTGTAAAACCTCCTCACCGTGTTTGGGGCATGATTTACACATAGCCACAGCTAAATGCAGCCACATAGATTTGATCTTCACAGACAAAGTCAAATCTACATCAGCCTCACAAAATGCATTCTATTTTATTTAAGTCTTTACATCTAGACTGTATTATAACTGTGAATTTCTCCCAGTTAATGTTTTTGTTTTTCTTCAGATTTACTGAATCAGTTAGTTATTATGTGTCTCACCAAGTTAAATATCAAAATTTACGTGAATTTATGCATTTCTCATTCTTACCTAAGTGCACACATTTATTTTATCATTGTATTGTAACAATGCATTTGATTTTGAACTTATTTGATTTCTGAGTCTTTGTATTTTGTCCATTTGACTTGCAACAATGTTTTTGGACATCTATGGAATTGAATTTCTGTATTTGGTTACACTGAATATTTTGCTGATACTCTTCATGAAAAGGGGGATTTAAGCCAACAATGATTGTTGTTTTGTTATAATGCAATTTATTTTTAATGTTTCCAGAAACAATGTAAGAGCTTGTGAGATCTTCTTTTATTCTCCGCCTTGACCACTTTATTAAGTACATCGATTTAATGGCTTATTGCCAGAGACTATTTTAATCTGACCACATCAAACTTCTGAGCAATGACAAATACCATGTATGCTTTTGTTCTTTGTTGTGCTATATGTTCTTTTAATCACAGGATCCCTGCTGCACAAGTTCACATCCTGTGTCCTCAGAAAGAGGGACAAGCGTTTGCTCTAACCTTCAGTGACTGTTCTCGAGGTGTGAAGGATTCAATGGACGTTTTGCATATCAATGATTGGTGCAACACCATTTGATGGAGCCTTCTCATGCAGGACTGAGATGAGAACAAAGACTGAAGACTGACCAGCTGCTTTTGCAACAAGTGTGGACGAGAAGTCTGAAGATGACATCTACACACAACAGAAAGCATGTCTTTGTGGACTGTGCCACCTTTGTACTCAATGATTGTGGCCAATGGTGCCAAGAGGGGACTGAAAGAATTGAAAATAATCAAAGATATTTGATTTTGTAAAATGAACAAAGACATTTGCTTTACTGTTTTCAACCCCCATCTCTCTCCAGGAGGGCCATTTGGAATTCCTAAAGACAAAGAAATGCTGAAGGCCTGTAGGCCAAATGTGTGTCACACCTGTAACACCGTGGGGGAAGTTTGGTCTGATTGGTCAGTTTGAATGTCTCACATTAGGGTTTCAGTCACATGGTCAAGGAATAGATAAAAGAAGATTGTAACTGTTGCTCTGTCTCTTGTTTCTCTGGCTCTCTCTTCTTGGGGGCCTTCTCTTTGGCTCTTCTCTCCTTTGCTCTCTTCTCTTATTTGTCTCTCTCTCTCCCTTCTCTCTCTCTCTCTCTGTCTCTGTCTCTCTCTCTCTCTCTCTCTCTCTCTCTCTCTCTCTCTCTCTCTCTCTCTCTCTCTCTCTCTCTCTCTCTCTCTCTCTCTCTCTCTCTCTCTCTCTCTCTCTCTCTCTCTCTCTCTCTCTCTCTCTCTCTCTCTCTCTCTCTCTCTCTCTCTCTCTCTCTCTCTCTCTCTGTCTCTCTCTCTCTCTCTGTCTCTCTCTCTCTCTGGTAAAATTCATGCTGGGTACGATTAATGGTATAAGTTTTCATCATCTCATACATTTATTTTGTAACTATTTTAAGTGTAACCATAACTAGATTTTGTCATTAAATTCTTTCAATTACAAATGATGTGCTAACTAGTTTTGATTTGGTATTGACTTTGAAGTGTTACCTATTGCAATACAATATAGTCACATTATAGCCACGCTCTCCACATTTTTAGCTATTGTAACTGCGCTTATTTCCGTCGTTGGTATAAGCTGCAGTGGGTGGTAAAGACGAGAAATGTACAGTTTTCTATCATCTTGCTGATAACGTTTCTTTAGTCATTCGGCAACCCTGCAGTCAGAACCGCTGTTGAGGATCCACCCTTACACACACGTTTTAATATAGATAAATGTGAATAAAGTGTAAACATTAAAACGGTAAGAGTTCATGCTTAAAACAAGAACAAATATCTGTCATTGGGTATGGAAATGACTTGCGTTTGAATTAATTTGATTAAAACAAGAACAAATCTGTTTCTAAGCAAACAGTCAGAATAAAGTGAGATGATCTGCTGATGATCCTGAATGTCTTGTTGAATGAGTGTTGATAGTCTGAGGCTCATCAATATTAACAGAGCTGCTGAAAAGACTCTTTATTTCATCTCAATAGTTCCTGTTTTCACCTCATTTATTATGATGATGTTTTCACATCTCCTGTAGATTCACAGTTAAAGCTCATTTCATTGCTGTCAACAGACTGAGGGGATTGAGATATACCCAGCTGCAGCACCGCAGTTTCAGAACCGGAACTTAGGGGCGGGGCTTAAACTGTCATAGTTGCGCTACCCATACACGTGATTTTCTTTTGTGAAATATAAACTTTCATATGGATTTTTGTCATTTAATCATATAATATGCATATTATGATGTACAATGATAAAACATTTAAAACATGGCCTATTGATCATGCTTAATGTCAATGAATGGATATAAACACAGTAGTTTATACTTCATGGATACAGGCTACAACTATACATCATTTTTATTCAAAAATATATATTAATAAATGTGTAACATGTTGTAAAGTGTTTCCCATTTGACTGTACAGATAGACACTAGGCCACCGGTCAAAAGTCTTAGAACTGTAAGATTGTTTTAAAGAAGTCTCTTCTGCTCACCAAGGCTGCATTTATGTTATAAAAACTGTAATATTGTGAAATCTTATTAAAATGTAAAATATCTGTTTTCTATGTGAATATATAGTAAAGTGTGATTTATTCCTGTGATCAAAGCTGAGTTTATCATCATTACTCCAGTCTTCAGCATCACATGATCCTTCAGAAATCATTCTCATATGAGGATCTGATGATCAACACACATTTTATTCAAATTAAGAAACAATATTTATCTGAAATGGAAAGCTTTTGCAACATTGTACTATTGTTTGAAAGTTTTGGGTCAGTAAGAAGTTTATTTATTTTTGGAGAAAGAACTTGAATTATTGAAAGAAATTAATCCATTTATTCAGCAAGGATGCATTAAATTGATCAAGCGACAGTATAGACATTTATGATGTTGCAAAAGCTTTAGCCTATATTTCAGATAAATGCTGTTCTTTTGAGCTTTCAATTCTTTAAATAATCCTGAAAAAAGTATGCAACTGTTTTCAACATTAATAAAAATAATAATTATTTCTTGAGCATCAGATCCTCATCTGAGAATGATTTCTGAAGGGTCATGTGACACTGAAGACTGGAGTAATGATGATAAATTCAGCTTTGATCACAGGAATAAATAGCATATATTTATATATATAGCATATATAGCAAATAGAGAACGTCTCGGTTACGTATGTAACCCTCGTTCCCTGAAGGAGGGAACGGAGACATACGTCGGAACTGACCGACGAATTGGGATCTGTTTTCAGAGACCAATCTGCTTCGAGTGTTTCTAAACGATTCTAAAAAGTAGAATACCGCATCCTCGCTTTTCAACTGAGGAGCCGAAACAAGTGGCTCGGCCTTCAGCTGAAGCACAGCACCTTGCGACGGGACGTACGTCTCCGTTCCCTCCTTCAGGGAACGAGGGTTACATACGTAATCGAGACGTTCCTTTCAGTCGGTCACGCTCGACGTACGTCGGAACTGACAGACGAATTGGGATCCCTACCAAAACGCCAGGATGCTGGCCCTTTCAAGATTCAAGATTCAAGAGTTTTATTTGTCACATACACAGTTATATACAGAATATACAACCGGCAGTGAAATGTAAACAGGTCCGCTCCATGGACAGTGCAAATTCACAGTTAAAAACACAAGGAGGAAATTATAATAGAAATAGGATATAAAAAAAGTACTATCTATATATATATATATATATGTCTATATCTGTAGAATTATAAATAATCAAGTCAAGAGAAAAAAAGGTAACAAATAAGGATAAAGTGGAATAAAATAATTGAAGTAGACTTTGCAGTGAGTAAACTGTAGACTTATAAATATGTGGTTAACAAATGTATAAAGAGTATAATGTGCAAACAGGTTTATAACAGGTTGTTACACAGTAACAACGAGAACAGAAAGTGCAGTGCAATGTCAGTGTATCGATGTTTATCCTGACGTGAAGTCACGTGATGTTAAGTGACTGAGTTCAGGAGTCTGATGGCCTGGGGGAAGAAGCTCCTCCTGAGTCTCTCAGTTTTGGCCATCAGGCTTCGGAAGCGCTTACCAGATGGTAGCAGCGTGAAATGAGGGTTTGCAGGGTGATTAGAGTCCTTGATGATCTTGGTAGCTCTACCTTTGCAGCGTTTGGTGTAGACGTCCTGCAGAGCGCACTACTCTTTGCAGGGCTTTGCGGTCATGACTGGTGCTGTTCCCATACCACGCTGTGATGCACTGAGTTAAAACACTTTCTATCGCCCCTAAATAGAAAGTTTTCAGGATAGCTGGTGAAACCCTGAATTTCCTCAGCTGGCGCAGGTGGTACAGTCTTTGCCTGGCTTTTTCACCTGTGTCTGAATGTGAGCAGTCCAGGTCAGGTCCTCGGAGATGTTTACTCCCAGGTACTTGAAGCTGCTCCCTCTCTCTACTGGTGACCCGCTGATCATGAGGGGGAGTATGTCCGTTGCTGTCTCTTCCTGAAGTCCACAATCATTTCTTTGGTCTTGCCAACATTCAGAGAGAGACAGTTGTCCTGGCACCATGATGTTAGATGCTCCACCTCGTCCAAGTATGCCGTCTCATTGTTGTTGGAAATGAGGCCCAGGACAACAGTATCATCAGCAAATTTGATGATAGAGGTGGAGCTGTGTGTGGACAAACAGTCATGCGTGTAGAGAGAGTAGAGCAGGGGGCTCAGGACACAGCCCTGTGGAGCTCCCACACTCAGGGTGATGGAGGTGGAGGTGGACTGGCCTATTCTCACCACCTGAGGCCTGCCAGTGAGGAAGTCCTCAATCCAGTGGCAGAGAGAAGGATTCAGGCCGAGATCAGACCGAGATCAGCGCCCTGCTTGAGCTCACTGGACCGCTCCTTCATTGGAGAGGAAGTCAGGGCTCCAGGCAGGGAAGGACAGTCACTGCTGTTCCTGCAAGACCCACTCAGAGTGACTATTGGATAACGCTGGGAAAGCGGGCCCGTTTGGGAACGGAACGCTGCGGGGGCCACGTGCCTCAACGGAGGGAGAGGTGGCAAATTACGCATAAGGACTAGCCTATCAGGGTAGTACAACATATGGCAGTCTCTGGGGTGGATCCAGCCTGATCCCAGGGGGGAAGAACACCGCCAGAGACGACAGAGCGAGCTCTGTCAAGGGAAAGACACGGGGCTAGCTGAGTAGGGTAGCTGGTACCGTGGAGAATACACATATGGGGTTGCCGTAGGGAACCGCTACATATGGAACCCAGCCTACACACACGTTCCACAAGCATACGGGTGCAGGCCTGGCGCCAGACGGCCGCAACGTCTGACACCGAAGGGGTGACGGAGGAGCTCGACAGGGTTCGCCATTTTCTGGGGAACACGACTGGAGATAAATAACGCACGCATCCGGCCCAGGGGGCGGGAATGGCGTCCCAAGCCGACACTAGAACGGGCACTTCGCGCTACTGGCCACTGGGGGCGAGTACACGGGAAGATACCGGCTCTACACGGAGGCTATAGAATCTAGCGAACGTGTTAGGTGTCGCCCAGCCCGCAGCTCTACATATATCTGTTAGCGAGGCGCCCTGAGCCAGCGCCCAGGAGGAGGCTACACTCCTAGTTGAGTGCGCTCGCAACCCGAACGGGCAGGGCACGTCTTGGGACTGGTACGCCAAGACAATAGCATCCACTATCCAGTGGGCTAACCTCTGCTTGGAGACAGCCTTTCCCTTCTGCTGGCCTCCGTAACAGATGAAGAGCTGTTCTGAGGTCCTAAGGCTTCGAGTTCGGTCCATGTAGGCGCGGAGAGCGCGGATGGGACAGAGCAAAGCCAGGGCTGGGTCTGCCTCCTCCGAAGGCAGCGCTTGCAGGTTCACCACCTGGTCCTGGAAAGGAGTGGTGGGAACCTTGGGCACGTATCCGGGCCGGGGTCTCAGGACAACGTGAGAGTTACCTGGCCCGAATTCTAGGCACGATTTGTTGACCGAAAGTGCGTGCAGGTCCCCTACCCTCTTGATGGAGGCCAATGCAACCAAGAGTACTGTCTTCATGGACAGGATATTCAGCTCAATGGACTGCAGAGGCTCGAAGGGAGGGCTCTGGAGTGCTCTCAGCACCAGAGCTAAGTCCCAAGAGGGTACCGGGTTTGGACGAGGAGGATTCAGCCTCCTCGCACCCCTGAGGAACCTGACGATTAGGTTGTGCTTCCCTAAGGACTTACCATCAACTGCATCGTGATATGCCGCTATTGCCGTGACATACACTTTAAGGGTGGAGGGAGACAGCCTTCGCTCCAACCCATCTTGCAGGAAGGAAAGCACGGCGCTAACCGAACACCTTCGGGGGTCTTCGCGGCGACAAGAACACCACTCAACGAACAGGTTCCACTTCAATGCATAGAGGCGCCTCGTAGAGGGGGCTCTAGCGGAAGTGATGGTGTCCACCACTGCCTGTGGTAGACCACCTAGAACCTCTGCGTCCCGTCCAGGGACCAGACATGGAGTTTCCAGAGGTCTGGACGCGGGTGCCATAGTGCGCCCCGTCCCTGAGAAAGTAGGTCCTTCCTCAGAGGAATGGGCCAGGGAAGTGCTGTTGCGAGGAGAGTTAGTTCGGAGAACCAGGTCCGGTTGGGCCAGTAGGGCGCAACTAGCAAGACCTGCTCCTCGTCCTCCCTGACTTTGCACAGTGTCTGTGCGAGAAGGCTCACTGGGGGGAACGCATACTTGCGTAGGCCCCGGGGCCAGCTGTGTGCCAGTGCATCCGTGCTGAGGGTGCCCCCGGTCAGGGAGTAATACAGCTGGCAATGGGTCGACTCTGGAGAGGCAAACAGGTCTACCTGTGCGGCTCCGAAGAGGCCCCATATCAGCTGGACCACCTGGGGATGGAGTCGCCACTCCCGCGGAGGTGTCGGCTGCCGTGAGAGCTCGTCGGCTGTCCGGTTGAGCGCACCTGGGATGTGAATGGCGCGAAGCGACCTCAGATGCTTCTGACTCCAAAGGAGGAGATGGCGGGCGAGCCGGAGCATGCAACGGGGCGTGACCACCCTGACGGTTGATGTACGCAACGGCCGCAGTGCTGTCCGTGCGGACCAGTACGTGCTTGCCCTGTAGCGGCTTTTTTAGGCGGCCCAGAGCAAGACGTACTGCCAGTAGCTCTAGGCAATTGATATGCCAATGCAGTTGGGGCCCCGTCCACAGACCCGAAACTGCATGCCCGTTGTACGTGGCCCCCCAGCCGGTGGATGAGGCATCCGTGAAGACCACAGCATGCCTGGACACCTGTTCTAGGGGCACTCCCGCCCGTAGAAACGAAGGGTCCGCCCACGGGCTGAAGGTTTGGCGGCAGTAAGGGGTAACTGAGACCCGGTACTTGCCGCTCTGCCACGCCCATCTCGGGACTCAGCCGTGAAGCCAGTGCTGAAGCGGTCTCATATGTAGCAATCCGAGTGGCGTTACCGCGGCTGCAGATGCCATATGCCCCAGGAGCCTCTGAAAGAACTTCAGTGGGACCGCTGTCCTGCCTTTGAACGTATTCAAGCAGTTCAGCACTGATCGAACTTGCTCCTCTGTGAGGCGCGCAGTTCGATTGACCGAATCCAGCTCCATACCGAGATAAGAGATCCTCTGTGTGGGACAGAGTTTGCTCTTCTCTCGGTTGACCCGAAGGCCCAACAGGCTGAGGTGATGGAGCACCAGGTCCCTGTGTTCGCACAACTGCTCTCTGGACTGGGCGAGTATGAGCCAGTCGTCGAGGTAGTTGAGAATCCGAACGCCGCGTTCTCTGAGCGGAACAATGGCTGCCTCCGTGACTTTCGTGAAGACACGGGGCGACAGGGACAGCCCGAAGGGCAGGACTTTGTACTGATATGCCCTCTCCTCGAACGCAAAGCGTAGGAACGGTCTGTGTCTCGGGAGAATGGAGACATGAAAGTACGCTGCGTCCTTCAGGTCGATCGCTGCGAACCAATCTTGGGGACGGATGCATTCGAAAATGCGTTTCTGCGTCAACATTCTGAACGGGAGCTTGTGCAGGGCCCGATTCAGGACACGCAGGTCCAAGATTGGTCTCAACCCACCCCTTTCTTGGGTACAATGAAGTAAGGGCTGTAGAACCCTGACTTCATATCGGCTGGAGGAACCGGCTCGACGCGCCCCTTCGCCAGTAGGGCTTCGATCTCTAACCGCAAGACATGGGCATCGCAGCTCCGCACAGAGGTGAAGAGGATGCCCTTGAACTTGGGAGGCCGGGCGAGCGAATTGAATCGCGTGAGCCGAGTCTGATGGTGCGGATGAGCCAGCGAGACGGCCTGGGAGCTCTAGCCAGGCCCCAGGAACCGGACAAGCGGGACCATCGGCACCACAGACGTACCCGGGGTGGGGCAGCGAGGTGGGAGACTCAGACCCGACTCGGGAGGCCTGAAGGCGGCCCGGAGTGTTGTCTGAGCCTCCCCAGATGGGGCAGAGAGTGGGTGAGAAGGCTTGGTTGCGTCCTCGGTGCCCACTCTGCTGCCCCCTGCCTGGGGAAGGCAGGAGGGAGGAGTACTCAAGTTCGATCCGGGAGGCCCGGAGGCGGCCCGGAAAATCGACTGAGCATTCCTGGGTTGGACAGAGTGTGGGTGAGAAGGCCTGGTGGCGTCCTCGGTGCCCACACTGCTGCCCACTGGCGAAAGGAGGGGAGGCGAGGAGTGGCAAGGCCCGGGGGCGTCGCACACTGCCTGCCTGGGCCTTCTGGAGCCCAGGGAGGGAGGAAACTGCTCTCTTAGTGAGTATGTGGGTACCGCTAGTCTCCGAAGAGCCAGCGGCAGGGGTGTTGTGAGTGTGTGTAGACCCCCCGGTCCTCCTCCCGGGGGGGTGGGGAGAGATGCGGACACCACCTCCCGTCGAGCAGTCCCTCTCGTCCCTGGGCTGCCCGTCTCAGGGCCGCTTGCCCCTACGCTTGCCGGCAGGCTTAGCGGAGCCCTGAGCGGGTTGGGCGCCCCTTCGGTCCGGTGCCCTGCTGCCCGGTGGAGGCTGCTGCTTGGGGTTAGCAGGGGCGGAGGCGGACGCAGGGGGACGCCCTCGGCGACGAGCAGGCGGAGGCGCTGCAGCCGACGACTGGGTGGAGGCAGCAGCAGGTCGTCGGGGCAGGATATTTTTGATTGCCTCCGTCTGCTTCTGGGCCATCGAGAACTGCTGGGCGAAGTTCTCGATGGCGTTGCCGAAGAGGCCGGCCTGGCAGACAGGGGCGTTGAGGAACCGCACCTTGTCAGTATCACGCATGTCTGCCAGGTTCAGCCACAGGTGGCGTTCCTGGACCACTAAGGTGGACATCGCCCGACCCAGGGAGCGCGTGGTGACTTTCGTCGCCCTGAGGGTGAGGTCCGTCGCCATGCGCAGTTCCTGCATAACGCCTGGGTCAGAACTACCCTCGTGCAGTTCCTTGAGCGCTTTGGCTTGGTAAACCTGCAGGAGCGCCATGGCATGCAAAGCCGACGCGGCCTCTCCGCAGGCTGTGTAAGCCTTGCCCGTCAGCGCGGACGAGAACTTACACGCCCGGGAGGGGAGACGTGGGTTTCCCGCCAGTCGGTGACGGTCTTGGGACACAGTTGCATCGCAACCGACCGTTCGACTGGGGGGATCCCCACGTAGCCCGCCATCGAGGGTAGTGAGGATGGAGGAACCAGTCGATCGATGTCGATGTCTGGCGCTGAAGGGCGCCAGCCACGACCTCGTGAGTTCCTGATGCACCTCCGGGAAGAATGGAACCGGGCCGGGGCGCTGAGAACCAGCACGGGCCGCTCCGAGAAACCAATCATCCAGCCGCGAGGGCTCGGGACACGGTGGAGGGTTCCACTCGAGCCCGACCCTTGCGGCGGCCCGGGAAAGCATAGCCGTGAGCTCTGGATCAGGCTCGGGCAATGCTACCACACCCGAAGGGGGCAACGCAGCCGGAGTCTTCATCTCCAGAG
The DNA here is from genome assembly GCA_018749465.1 of Paracanthobrama guichenoti. Lineage (NCBI taxonomy): Eukaryota > Metazoa > Chordata > Actinopteri > Cypriniformes > Gobionidae > Paracanthobrama > Paracanthobrama guichenoti. Next base: position 30,060,530 of record CM031945.1, read on the forward strand.
TCCATTAGCTCGTCCCCGATGCAGCAATCGACATCATGTCCTCAGCCGGAGCCCCAAAGGTAACGGCTGGTCCCCCATGGGAGGGACCAGGACGCTCCTTTGGAAGCTCCACCGGCGCAGCGGAGGGGGGAGGGTCCCGAGGGGCTTGGTGTCCCGTCGGGGGTGCCCTCACGGTTACCCTCAGATCTCCACCAAAGGCATCAGCCAAAGTAGCAGCCCTCTGCTTTGCAGCGGGAGGACCACTAGATCGGGGGATGCGCAATGGGACTCCACCCCTTTTGAGGTAATCGAGCCTAGACCGTAGGATCATGCGATGGTCATGTTCCCGCAGTGGGAACATGAGTCATTCACAAAAGCTGCCTCAGCGTGCTGAACGCCCAAACACGTGAAGCAATGATCGTGACCGTCAACTGGGGACAGGAAGCGACTGCATCCAGAAACACACGGTTTGAATGACATCTTGGAGATGCAGGGTCAAACCGTGTTTTGCTCTTTTAGAGGGGAGAAAAAGAAAGCTCTAATAGTGCTGAAGCACACAGGGAGATGGCCGCGGCTCACAGCAGTTCAAAGGTGCAAGCCTGCTGTGAGCACTCAGAGGACGCCCAGGCAGGCTGAGAACAGATGATCCCTCGAGAAGCAACCACCCGCTGAATCGCACCGTCACACCCGCACCTGGAAGTCGAGCGATCCTTCCCGTCTTTTTGAAAGAACACTCTTCGCAAGATACCCAGCGTTAGACTAACAACAGGGTTCGCTCCGAAGTAGAAAGCGAGGATGCGGTATTCCACTTCAGTATTATACCGCGCACAGCGGGCGGAGCGTGGACCGCATGCCAATCGATATTGGCTCGTTTAGAAACACTCGAAGCAGATTGGTCTCTGAAAACAGATCCCAATTCGTCGGTCAGTTCCGACGTACGTCGAACGTGACCGACTGAAAGGGAACAGTTATTTTAAATTGTAAAAATAGTTCACAATAATACTGTTTTTGCTGTATTTTGGATCAAATAAATGCAGCCTTGGTGAGCAGAAGAAACATTTTAAAATCTTACTGGTCTGATGTTGATCTGGTATTATTACAAGTGAATAACAAGTGAAACATGTTCAATATTTCTAAAATAATAGGTTTAAAATGTATTTAAACGGCTCATAATAAAAATAAAAAAAAATAAAAAAAAACAACAACACATAATCATCTTAAAACACAAAAACGTGTGACTCTTAAGCCCACATCGTGTCATTTCTGCAAAGCCTTTTCATCCCTGAAAACGAAATGAATAAGTTTTATTAATAATTATTTAATATTAAGACAAATAATTATCTTTTGGCAAATGCAAAAAGCTTTAATGATAAAACGTGAAAGACGTGAAAGACTCAATATTCGTTCACCACATCATGACAGAAATACCACGTTGAGGTTTGATTGGCTTAATGCATGCTTCACTTGTTCAAGGATATGAACAGAAAAGTGACTTTATTTAAAAGTATTGTTGGTAAATATTGTAGACATCGATTCGATTAAAATCCACGTGAAAACAGCTTATATTTAACAAAAGAAAATCACGTGTAGCGCCGCTCACTTCCGGTTCTGTGGATGCGGTTCTGAAACCGTGGTGCTGCGGGGCTGCAGCTGCATACTATTGAGGGGATTCGTTGACTTCAAATATGTAGTATGTATACATTTATTTCTGTTGTTATGCATTCACCTGGGGCCCGTTTCAGAAAGGAGGAAAACTCTGAGTATGTTAACCCTGAAATGAGGGGAACTGGGTTTTCCGTTTCAGAATGTCAAGTCAAGCCCGTTTCTGAAAGAGAGGTAACTTATACTCAGAGTCAGTTACCATGGTAACTGACTCTGTGAACATAACCTGGTCTGGAGCAGGTTTTCTTCAGTAAACCCTGAGTTTATTTCTGTCTCCTCCCCCTTTTTAAAGCGTCTGCAGTGTTTCAATGCTTCATTCATGCTGCACAAATGCTTTTCTTACTGAGTATTTGTGTCTTATTTCAAGTACAAATATCTAAAAGATATCAATTAAATCTAAAAAACTTAAAACAAGTTAAATTATCTGCCACTTGGCTAAGAAAAATAATCCTAATGCAAACAGAAACAGATTATCTTTCTTACCCCATGTGGCAGATCATTTGCAAAATAAGAAAAAAAATCACTTAAATTAGTTCCTTGAGAATCTTTACATATTTTGACTGGAAACAGCCAGACAAAAATACAAAGTGAGAAAAGCATTCTTTGCAGTGCAGGTTTGTTCATTCATTGCTCATATTTCATCATGAGGACACCATCAAAGTGACACAAATGGCATTTTCCTTTATACAGGATCCTGACGTTCACTTGATAAACCTCTGGAAGTAACATAATAATTAGAATTTCCTATGGGATTTCCAGTGGTTGGATGCATTGATGACATGTATGTTCCCATCATCACACTTTCTGAAAACGGATTACTGTATGGAATGGAAGGATGCCTAAAGATAGTCCGAGATATATGCCGTACACACCACCACAGCTGTTGAAATAATCTTTATTTCCTACAAATATTTCATTCTTTTTCCTGTTGGATGTCAATATTCTTTCTCCCTCTCCTCTTTGAAAGAATTGAAAATAATCAAAGATATTTGATTTTTGAAGATGAACAAAGACATTTGCTTTACTGTTTTCAACCCCCATCTCTCTCCAGGAGGGCCATTTGGAATTCCTAAAGACAAAGAAATGCTGAAGGCCTGTAGGCCAAATGTGTGTCACACCTGTAACACCGTGGGGGAAGTTTGGTCTGATTGGTCAGTTTGAATGTCTCACATTAGGGTTTCAGTCACATGGTCAAGGAATAGATAAAAGAAGATTGTAACTGTTGCTCTGTCTCTTTTATTCTCTGTCTCTCTCTTCTTGGGGCCTTCTCTTTGGCTCTTCTTGCCTTTGCTCTCTTCTCTTCTTTGTCTCTCTCTCTCTCTCTCTCTCTCAGGTAACATTCATGCTGGGTACGATTAATGGTATAAGTTTTCATCATCTCATACATTTATTTTGTAACTATTTTAAGTGTAACCATAACTAGATTTTGTCATTAAATTCTTTCAATTACAAATGATGTGCTAACTAGTTTTGATTTGGTATTGACTTTGAAGTGTTACCTATTGCAATACAATATAGTCACATTATAGCCACGCTCTCCCACATGTTTAGCTATTGTAACTGCGCTTATTTCCGTCGTTGGTATAAGCTGCAGTGGGTGGTAAAGACGAGAAATGTACAGTTTTCTATCATCTTGCTGATAACGTTTCTTTAGTCATTCGGCAACCCTGCAGTCAGAACCACTGTAGAGGATCCACCCTTACAGATGGTGCCGAAACCCGGGATCCCTTGCAGTGAATCTTCTGAAATTCATCAGAATGAGGACATTTTTTCACAGCTGATTGTGAATGGATTAAAGCTGACCTTTTGACCAAGGAATTGGTAAGTCTGTCTTCATTATGAATTGCATGCAACAGAAATTAGAAGGTTTTAAATAGCTTCAATAGTCCCATTACTGTACAATCCGAGAATATTCAGATTATCTCCTCGGGGATGGAAGGGGACACTTCTGATAACAGTGACTTATTGTTTGCTTTATGGAGTGAAAAAGTTGAGCCTACCTTGTCCAAACTCAAGACAGAGTATATTGGAATTAAAAGTTCAGATGATGAAATGATTCGATGGTGGGACATAATTGGCAAACACCAAAAGAAATCAAAACATGGTAAAATAATTGAGGCTTTAAACTTCATAAGTTTTAAAAGGCTACATAATGTGATACCATTTCTATTATCAAGTCTAGATGAGAAATGTAAAGAAGTGCATTCTAAAAATGCAGAAGCAGAAAAGTCTGAGGCAAAGATTCAAGATCTTCAAGCACAGCTAGATAAATCACTAGCTGAGCAGTTAGCCCTGACTGAAGTGTCAAAATCACAAGGAGACCATTGCAGATCTCAAGGCTATGCTAAATGCTAAAAAGTTAATGTCTCCCAAAACGCTTAACAGCGATGGGACTAAAAAGCATGTTCACTTCTTAGATGAGCTGACTTGCTCTAATGAATCTGAAATGTTTAGTTCAGAAAATGCATGTGCAACTCAAGAAAGTGTGCCTATTTCAGTTCTTAAGGTGATGCAGTACCGTAATAGCGCAGAGTCATATACCAGTACGCATGGTGTACAAGCATTAGAGAGTCATGAAAATCCTCAAACTCCAGGAGAACATAGCATTCAACCCTATGGCAAAGAGAACAGGTTTTGCAGTTCCTGTAGAAAAATAGGCCATTCAGAGGAGAGATGCTGGTCACTGGGTGAAGGTCGACCTCCACCTTATTTTCAGAAAACTAGGAAATCACTTTCTAAGGGTAAAGATCAGCGCTCATTTGCAGGTAAAACTCTCAGTGAGTTAACCGCAGTGTTCATGCAAGGCCTTCAGCTGTTAACCTCACTGGCTAGTGGACTAGCAGTCTCATAGCAGTGAGTTTAATAGTTAAACATCTAAATTGCAATGATCCTGTTTGTATTTTCAAATTTGTAATTGTACTAAACACATTGTGCGCATTGAACACACATTATAGTTGTTTGTGGTAATAGATACACATAGACTAGTTAAGTTTATTCTTTAAAACACATGATTGCTTTACTGTAAGTGTTGTATGAAACACTTAGGATAAAGGTTGTTGATGCTTTGCATTCTAGGCCATGTATCTTGTGAAAATTGAATAACTTGAATACTGGAATTGTTTAGCCATTTCCAGTTTCATGTGTTTCTATGTTGAATTTGTTTGTCTCCTGAGTGGAAACTCTGCTATTTTCCATATAGCTGCAGTAAAACCATGTACAGGAGCACAGAATTGCCATGTGGCTACAGTGTAATTTACAATTGCATTAACCATGAAAATGCTTTCATCACAGCAGGATTCGGTAACTCTGACCTTTGCACTTTATCATGCTCCCTAACACAAACACTGGTTTGAGCCAGACCACACTTCACTCACATTCTCATGCTGGCTTCCTGTTCAACAGGACCAAATTTGCATCACAATTGTAAAACCTCCTCACCGTGTTTGGGGCATGATTTACACATAGCCACAGCTAAATGCAGCCACATAGATTTGATCTTCACAGACAAAGTCAAATCTACATCAGCCTCACAAAATGCATTCTATTTTATTTAAGTCTTTACATCTAGACTGTATTATAACTGTGAATTTCTCCCAGTTATTGTTTTTGTTTTTCTTCAGATTTACTAAATCAGTTAGTTATTATGTGTCTCACCAAGTTAAATATCAAAATGTACGTGAATTTACGTATTTCTCATTCTTACCTAAGTGCAAACTTTTGTTTTATCATTGTATTGTAACAATGCATTTGATTTTGAACTTATTTGATTTCTGAGTCTTTGTATTTTGTCCATTTGACTTGCAACAATGTTTTTGGACATCTATGGAATTGAATTTCTGTATTTGGTTACACTGAATATTTTGCTGATACTCTTCATGAAAAGGGGGATTTAAGCCAACAATGATTGTTGTTTTGTTATAAGGCAATTTATTTTTAATGTTTCCAGAAACAATGTAAGAGCTTGTGAGATCTTCTTTTATTCTCAGCCTTGACCACTTTATTAAGTACATCGATTTCATGGCTTATTGCCAGAGACTATTTTAATCTGACCACATCAAACTTCTGACCAATGACAAATACCATGTATGCTTTTGTTCTTTGTTGTGCTATATGTTCTTTTAATCACAGGATCCCTGCTGCACAAGTTCACATCCTGTGTCCTCAGAAAGAGGACAAGCGTTTGCTCTAACCTTCAGTGACTGTTCTCGAGGTGTGAAGGATTCAATGGACGTTTTGCATATCAATGATTGGTGCAACACCATTTGATGGAGCCTTCTCATGCAGGACTGAGATGAGAACAAAGACTGAAGACTGACCAGCTGCTTTTGCAACAAGTGTGGACGAGAAGTCTGAACATGACATCTACACACAACAGAAAGCATGTCTTTGTGGACTGTGCCACCTTTGTACTCAATGATTGTGGCCAATGGTGCCAAGAGGGGGACTGAAAGAATTGAAAATAATCAAAGATATTTGATTTTGTAAAATGAACAAAGACATTTGCTTTACTGTTTTCAACCCCATCTCTCTCAGGAGGGCCATTTGGAATTCCTAAAGACAAAGAAATGCTGAAGGCCTGTAGGCCAAATGTGTGTCACACCTGTAACACCGTGGGGAAGTTTGGTCTGATTGGTCAGTTTGAATGGCTCATGTTAGGGTTTCAGTCACATGGTCAAGGAATAGATAAAAGAAGATTGTAACTGTTGCTCTCTCTCTTCTTTTATTCTCTGGCTCGCTCTTCTTGGGGCCTTCTCTTTGGCTCTTCTCTTCTTTGCTCTCTTCTCTTCTCTTCTCTTCTCTCTCTCTCTCTCTCTCCCTCTCTCTCTCTCTCTCTCAGGTAAAATTCATGCTGAGTACGATTAATGGTATAAGTTTTCATCATCTCATACATTTATTTTGTAACTATTTTAAGTGTAACCATAACTAGATTTTGTCATTAAATTCTTTCAATTACAAATGATGTGCTAACTAGTTTTGATTTGGTATTGACTTTGAAGTGTTACCTATTGCAATACAATATAGTCACATTATAGCCACGCTCTCCCACATGTTTAGCTATTGTAACTGCGCTTATTTCCGTCGTTGGTATAAGCTGCAGTGGGTGGTAAAGACGAGAAATGTACAGTTTTCTATCATCTTGCTGATAACGTTTCTTTAGTCATTCGGCAACCCTGCAGTCAGAACCGCTGTAGAGGATCCACCCTTACATCTTCATCTGTCAGTGGTTCTGGTGTTTGGCTGCACCAAATTAAACTTAATTAAACTAATTAAGAATTAAACTTACGTTAGACCCAGAAGTATGCAGACATCTATTTGTCGGATGCTGTTGCCATGGTGAATCATAATGTTGGAGCTCCATTGATCGTGGCTTTTCGTAGTCGTGGTGTACACGCTTAACTCGGAGTCAGTCTACTAAGAGTTGATTGAACTAACTCAATTCAGATTTCTGAAACACAAAACTCAGAGTTTCCCATCTCAGGGTAAGTCAACTCAGAGTTCAAGATTTAACTGAGAGTTGGTTGAACCTCCTATTATATTTGCAAGAATGTTGAAATGTGAAACTAAAAAAAAATTAGTAACTGATATATTTTTGATTTTGGCATATCAGCTCCTCCCACACTGCAATTCATCATCAGTGAAGCTCCTCCCACATCAATAACATCAACAGTGAAGCTCCTCCCACATCAGTCACATCATCAGTGAAGCTCTTCCCAAATCAATAACATCATCAGTGAAGCTCCTCCCACATCAATCACATCATCAGTGAAGCTCCTCCCACAGCAATCACATCATCAGTGAAGCTCCTCCCACATCAATCACATCATCAGTGAAGCTCCTCCCACATCAATAACATCATCAGTGAAGCTCCTCCCACATCAATCACATCGTCAGTGAAGCTCCTCCCACATCAGTTGATCAATAAATGCTGGAATATTCCCATCAGGCTACAAGTGAAGACGAGCATCAGAGCATCAGGAAGAGCTGAAATCTGCAAAGACTGAGTTTATTAAAGAGGAGAGTGAGAACACGAGTGATCCAGAACCTGCAGAATGAAACACACTGAAGATCCTGAAGAACAAAGAGGTTGGTGTTTATTCTTCATTCATTCATGATGCTGGAGAACATTCATGTTAGGAAGACTCAACACTTCAGCACATTTAGAGAAACAGTTCAACAAATGCTCAGTAGAGGGAGGTCTGAGAAACTTTCATATTGATCGTCAACATCAGGACACATTAAATATTATTTTAACCTGCAGGAGGACACTGGTGCACTGAATTGTTCTTTGTTTACATTAGTTCAAAGTTACTGTTAGTTTTAATGTAAAATATTGTAATCACCTCAACAAACTATACTTCTAGATTCAGTATTTGACCTGTCTTTTATTCTGAAATCATATAGTGACAGTAATGTCTAAATCTGTGTCAGGAGTTATGAAAAACCAAGTGGGTCGATACCTTCAATATGAATTATGAGACTCCGCTGCATCACTTGACCAAACAATGGCTTTTAGTTCAAAAGCGTGCACATTTGGAGAAACACTGACATAATCTCTTGTGCTTCACAAATTTCAATAGAGAGAAGTAATATTTATTCTATTTTTTACATGAGCATTACGGAGCATGAAACCCTCTCATTTAATGCGCTTCATCCACGCTTAAATCATACGACATTCCAGAAATCCCTTTCATGGCATCCAGTGATCACTGCAGCTGAATCAAATGCTAGTAGAGAAACATGAAGGCAATAAACACACGATTGTGAAGATATATATGGTTTATCTGTTCTTCAAGCTATGTCTGGTATTCTCATAACCAGTATATTTATAATGCAGTGTTAATCGACATAGGCAAGGCAAGTTTATTTATATA
>CM031945.1:30074042-30376542 GCA_018749465.1 Paracanthobrama guichenoti
GCGGTTACAGTCAAAGCGAGCGTAGAAGGAGTTTAACTCGTTCACGAGCAACGGGCCAGCGCTCCCCTCTGCAGAGGATTTAGATCCAAACGAGCAGATGGACCTCAGACCTTGCCACATGCGCCGCGAGTCGTTGAGTTGGAAATGAGACTCCACTCGGTCTTTATACCGGAGCTTTGCGGCTTTAACTGCGCGCCGCAGAGCATAGCAGGACGATCTGTATTCATTCATATTCCCTGAAAGGAGACCGGCGTTGTAAGCGGCAGTGCATGTGTTCACTGCCACGCGGATTGAATTGTCCACCCACGGTTTCTGATTTGAGAAGGACGTTATTGTTATTGTTTGCGTGGCTTGCTCTGTAAGCGTGTTGATGAAGCAGTGCCACGTCTGTGAACTCGTTTACGTCGGCTGAACTCGCTCGGAACATGTCCCAATCCACATCGTCCAGAGCTGCCTGTAGCGCGGTCTCTGAGTGGGGCGACCAATGCTTAACTTCCCGCCTCACCAGGGGTTCCTGAACAAGCTTTTGTTTGTATTCGGGAGTGAGGAAAATGGCGGCATGATCCGATTTGCCAAACGCTGGAAGTGACCGCGCTTTATAGGCGTTCTTGAACGAAGAGTAGCAATGATCCAGCATGTTTGCTCCTCGTGTAGGACAGGAGACGTGCTGGTGAAAGTTTGGCAGGACTTTCTTTAGGTTTGCTTTGTTAAAATCGCCCGCAACGATGAAAGCAGCATCGGGGTGTTTATTTATGACGCCGCTGGCAGCATCATGAAGGCCAGATAAAGCCAGCGCTGTGTCTGCCTGTGGGGGAATGTAGACCGCGGTCGCGACAACCGCAGAAAACTCCCTCGGCAGATAGAATGGACGGCAAATGATTGTTAAATATTCCAGATGAGGCGAGCAGGACCGCGAGAGAATGGTGATGTTCCTGGGGTCGCACCATTTCTTGTTGACCATGAAGCATACTCCACCGCCTTTGGATTTACCGGCCTCGGCTGTTCTGTCCATCCGAAAAACAGAGAAGTTCTCCGGCGGCGCCACAGCTGTGTCCGGGACCGCGGGCGTGAGCCATGTTTCGGACAAACAAAAGATGTTACAGTCTCTCATGTCCCGTTGAAAACTTATCCTGGCTCTAAGATCGTCCATCTTATTCTCCAAGGATTGAACATTTGCTAGAAGAATGCTCGGGAGAGGAGGACTGAATGCCCTTTTCCTCAGTCTGTTTCGAATTCCAGCACGTTTCCCATGGTGTTTCTTGGTTCTTCGCCGCCGACTCGTCTGGCCATTGTTCAACTTGGCGTGCCAAAGAATCTCAGATGGCCACAGAGTATCGGTGAAAGTGTCCTGAAACAGTCCAGTGTAGAGGTAACCAATGTCCAAAAGAGTTTTGCTGTCATAGTAGATCAATGCAGATGATAAGTTTGTAAAAATTGAGAGTAAAAGAAAGTAAAATAGTAAATAAAAGCACAGTCTTCACGGAGCGACCTGAATGGCGACCGAACACGGCGGCGCCATTTTGTTTACGACTGTTTATGTAACCCAGGTCACTAAAGGGTTAAAAATAGAATCTTGAGAAGAAAATGCATCATGCCTTGTATGTAGAAAAAATGTCATTAATACAACTTAAAACGTACTTCAAATAATAAGAGAAATTGATACATAAAAATATTTTTGTTTTATGCAAATTGAAACTGGTTGGCGCGATCTGAGAACCCGTATTGGTTGAACTAGAGGTTAGTCCCGCCCCTTAGAGATCGTTTTGATGGAGAAGTCAAGCGAGTCTGCTTGGGTTGCAGAGATATAATAAGAGATAGAAATAAGAGAGAAAAACCGGCAAAATTGAGCGTGAATCTTTTGAAAGTGCGTCTTATCAAACACTATTGAGTGTAGACACGTTTGAGTTTGAGAAAGAGAGGATTTACCTGAAGAAGCCTGAATCAATGTTTACAAGAGTTTTTTTTTCAATGCTTTTCTTCTTGTTATTTGGATTATTTTCTCCTTGGTGAGTTACATTTTCACATTCAAGATATGTTTAGTGAGTTTTTGAATGTAAGAACGTGTATCTGAGTAATTTACATGTATATATGGAAAGGGTAATGTATTTGCGTTTTACTGGACGATTGTGTTACTGTAATTTGGAGTTACTAAGAGAAAAAAAGTGAGTATGTAAAGTGTTAATGTTAAAAAAACAAACAATGCCAATATTTGTGAAGTTAGTTTCATTCTATTAAGTATGACATGAGGTGCTAGTCTTGCTAACGCTGTACATAGATTCCTAGTGTATCAATCGCACGTGAGTGATTAGCATGTGTGTTCTCTGTGTGTAGGAGAGTAAAAGTGATAACACAGACAGTTTTTGGATTAAAAAACAAAAGGTTATTTGAAATTGAAGTGAGATATAATGACTGTGAAGATGTGATTAATTATTATTTTCTTTTGGCTTTGTTTGCAAGGCCGGGTTTTTTTTTCTCCCCCTCTCTCTTGAAGTTGAAGTTGAAGTTGAAGTTTATTCGTCATTACACATGTACAAGTACAGTATAACGAAATGAAGTTTGGAGCAAGCCTCCGGGCCGCAGCCGATTATTCAGGCGCCGCCCTACGCTCTCCAGAAATACAAGAATGCAATTTAGCAAGCATTACATAGCAAACACAACAAAACATAAACATAAACATAAACATGACACAGTACACGTGGTCACGTGATGGGATTTTTGTATGGAGTGGGAGAGGAGATAGATAAACAGGCAGACGGTTGGAGGGGGGGTGGGATCGGGTAGGTTGTGTATGGTGCGAGTGAGTCTGAGATTGTGTTGTGTGAGAATGTTAGCCATAACTTCAGATGTTTTCGAGTTCAGTTCTATGGTTTGTCCTTGAAGGGAGATAAGGCAGTGCACAGGGAAGATAGCAGACAGCTGCCCGGCTGACCTCCCAACCGAGAGATAGGGACCAAGTGAGGTTCGTTGGGCTAGTTGATTAGGTCAGGCAAATACAATTTATTATTTTAATCCATTTGATGATCTTCGTAATTTGTCCGGATCATAATCAATCAATCAGATCTGGTCCTCAGCATTCGGCGTCCGGTCTGTGCAGTTTCCCTAGACATTACGCCCAGCCTCATGGCCAGACCGGTTACAGTCCGTAAAGTTCACCGATCTGACCCCCGATAGAGCCCACTCTTCCCTGCGTATCCGCAGTCCGGACTGCGTTGTTACGGTTCAGTTCCTCAATTCCTATCACTTTCTGATCTAATTCCTTCAAACGGTCACACAGAACCCCGAAGCATTCTTTAATTTCCACAGACAGCGGCTGGGTGAATTTGCTTGCAGCTGTCTTACCAATCTTCCGATAGGTCAGGGCAATCCCAAAGCCAAAGAATAGGAACCCCGCCATCAATAATCCAATCATGTATAAATCTTCCGCATCCTCCACGGACAGAGCCTCCAGGCACAGGACTTGCCAGTTGTTCCATGCGTCCCTCACGTACCCTGCGGCAAAGGTCCCGTCCGGGCAGGTGGGTTCTCCCGGGGCACCCTTCCTTAGTGAGAAAATCTTGTCGATTGCGCTGATTGACCAGTTAATCAATTCCATTTCAGTATTTTCAAGAGTCCAGCAGAGCAGCAGTCAGAGAAGAGAAGAGACGAAACACTAGACAAAACAAAACAGCGCGAGAGCCAGCAGGGAACAGAGAGAAAAAAAAAACACGTCTGCACGGATAGAAGGACAGAAAGGTCTTTTCTTTATGCATATGTGAGTGCATGTTTCTTCTGCTGTCGATCCTGAGCTCCAGCGATTGAGATTGCCGGTGTGGAATTGTCCTTGCCTGTTGCTGTGTGCACGTTGCTTGGACTGGCGAGCCATTCCCATCCGTTTCGTACCTGGTGATGTGATTTCAACAGTGTGAAATATAGATTGGTAGGACAGAACAGTTTTTTTTTTTTTCCTATTATTTTTATTGGACCGAACTAATTTTTTTCCCTTCCATTTTTTATTGAGATAACGTTACTGATTTTTTTTTTGTGGACTGAATTGTTTTTTTTTCTTCTTTTTTTTTTTGTAAATATATATTTTTTGTCGCTGTTCTTTTATCTTTCATTTCAACAGTCATTAAGAAAAAGTCCTAGAAAACAAGAACTATACAAAATTACAATTTTCTTGTTAATATCTCATTTTGATGTCTGAGTAGTCATTCCCTTCTTGCTCTTGCTGTGCATCAGTTTTTTTTTTCTTCCTCCAGAGAGTTGAACTTAGTCTTCTGTGACTGGTCCAAAAGTGATTTAACTACCCCCGCAGTAACGTGCTAAGGGTTACATTTACGTATATCGCAGCCACCCCACTTGGCAGGAGTTACGTCCTGCTCTTTATGTGGGTGGCTAGCATTGAAGTTGCTCCCCTCAGATGTCTTCACATGAGGGCAGAGCTGAATGATTCAGACCCGTTGACTTCACTGGGTTTTCAAGTGGGTGTAACAGGGAAAATAAAATTATGAATTGTGCCAAAATGTTTGTTCATTTTATAATAATTTTGTAATGTATTAAGTGCATCCAGGAATATGGGGACACCTACAGGTGACTAGGGTAAATTATGTCTAGTGTCGGCCATTTTCTTCTAAGTCGCAGTAAGCTGTTGAGGAGAACGTTGTGTGACCGGATGAGCTGTATATCACATCTTTGTGGTGTCATTTCATGTATTTCAGTAAACACAAGTGAGCTCAGTCTGCGTCTCCGTGTGGTCCTTCCCGGGAGGGTCGAGATGAAAAGAGCGAACCAGAAAAAAAAAAGGGGGTTACAATGGTGCCGTGATTCCCATTTATGATCAACTCAAAGCCGATCTCCGGGTGGACGACAGGGCCTACAGCGCAGAGCAGCAAGGACACCGCATGCTTCATTCGGTCAGGTGGACTGCAGTTGCCAGATTTTCCTGTTAAAGACACATTTTTTTGAGGGACTTTTGAAAAAAACGTTGGACTGCAGATAAGTGAAGAGAATCGAATGACAGTTTTGTTTTGATTAATTTTATGAACTTTTCTTGACTTCTGAATTTAGTTCTAGAATGTTCTGAGTATTTCACATTTGAAAAAATGGCTGAGGGTGGTGCAGATAATTGTTTTCTTTGGATTGGAAAAAATACCTAATGCAGTTTTCTGATAACAAGCCAGCGTTAGGTGAATTCGGCTATAAGACTGACATTCATGCTGGTAATGGGAGAAATCACATGGCTCATGATGTATATAAGATTCAAGATTTCAAGATTCAAGAGTTTTATTTGTCACATACAGTTATATACAGAATATACAACCAGCAGTGAAATGTAAACAGGTCCGCTCCATGGACAGTGCAAATTCACAGTTAAAAACACAAGGAGGAAATTATAATAGAAATAGAATAAAAAGTACTATATATATATATATATATATATATATATATATATATATATATATATATATATATATATATATATATATATATATATATATATATATATATATATAGAGAGAGAGAGAGAGAGAGAATTATAAATAAATCAAGTAGAAAAAAATAAAAAAATAAAGAAGTGGAACAGAAAGTGCAGTGCAATGTCAGTATGTCGATGGTCACGTAATGTTAAGTGACTGAGTTCAGGAGTCTGATGGTCTGGGGGAAGAAGCTCCTCCTGAGTCTCTCAGTTTTGGCCATCAGGCTTCAGAAGCACTTACCAGATGGCAGCAGCGTGAAATGAGGGTTTGCAGGGTGATTAGAGTCCTTGATGATTTTAGTAGCTCTACCTTTGCAGCGTTTGGTGTAGACGTCCTGCAGAGACGGGAGAGCTGACCCTGAGATACGCTCAGATAAGCGCACGACTCTTTGCAGGGCTTTGCAGTCATGACTGATGCTGTTCCCATACCACGCTGTGATGCACTGAGTTAATACACTTTCTATCACCCCTAAATAGAAAGTTTTCAGGATAGCTGGTGAAACCCTAAATTTCTTCAGCTGGCGCAGGTGGTACAGTCTTTGCCTGGCTTTTTTCACCTGTGTCTGAATGTGAGCAGTCCAGGTCAGGTCCTCGGAGATGTTTACACCCAGGTACTTGAAGCTGCTCACTCTCTCTACTGGTGACCCGCTGATCATGAGAGGGGAGTATGTCCGCTCTCATGATCAAGACTCAAGGCTCTCCCATTACTTCTACTCCGAAGCCATGTAATGTGGAAAGTTCTAGCGTTCAAAATATCAATGAACTTGGTGCTCTGGTTAAAGAATTGGGCCGACAGATAGGTGACTCAGTTACAGCCAAACTTTTGTCAAGGGGTGAATTTGCCAGAACCAATAATGGTAATAACACCACAGGCTCTCAATGCGCTAATCTTGATTTGTCACAATTGAATGTCATTCTGAAATCAGAAGAAAAAGACCCGTCAGTGTTTAGGGGGGATGGTCTAGGCAGATGTGACATTCAGGAATGGGTTGATGTGATGCAAGTTTACCTGCAAAAGAGAAATGTCAAAGTTACTGAAGAGGCTGATGAGATTATTGGTCGTCTAATGGGCAGGGCCAAAGACATTGTGAAGTAGCCCTACGCAGCAACCCAGCGCTTGACTGTACGAATCACCCAGAGATTATATTCAGCATACTTAAGCAACACTTCAGTGACATGTCCTACTCCAGCATGCCACTCGCAGACTTTTACAGTACATTGCCTAAACAATGTGAAAATCCTATCGACTACTGGCTTCGCCTTAATAATAGCTGATGAGTGTCTCAGGGGGCAGGGCAGAAGGATGGACAATTTAAATTCTGAAGTTGCAATGATGTTTGTGAGAAATTTTCCAGAGCCCGATCTTGCACGCACTTTTAAAGTACGGCCGTTAGAATGCTGGACTGCAAAAGATGTTCAAGAGCTTTTAGACAGTTTCCAGCGTAAGCATAAGTTAAGAACAAACACCAATGCCTACCCAGTCAGCCAAAATGCACAAACTACCACACAAAGATGTGGAAATTCTAACGTTGTTTCTGAGTCTACATTAATGTGTCTCAAGCAGGGGACCAACAGGCCTGGTGAATTTAATCAGGATGCAAAGGATCACTCCAGTCTGAATCGGATGACTGACATGCTGGCTCAGCTGATTGAAGTTTTGAAGGCAAAGGAGGAGAACAAACCTGAGTATGAGTCTTCTGAGAGAGTTTATAGAAGGAACACAACAGGACCAAGGAACTGTAAGATTTGTGGCGACACAACACACACTACATTCGACCACTGCAGATCCAATAATTTGTGCTTTAGATGTCATGGTGTTGGTCACTCAAAACACAAGATTCCCAAATTCGGCCTCTGCGCTAGTACCACCTGATAGTCAGGGAAACTGATGCGCCCAAATTCGGAGAGGGGAGGTGTGGGTGATGTTGAAAACATCCCTCAAAATGGATACAGATTTCAAAGCTTTGTTCAGCTCCTTTAAGAACATATGCCCTGACTCTCATTTTAGGGACAAATGTCATCAAACATCTTGTCCACAGAAAAAATTCTGACAGATATTGGGAACTGATCTCTACGTCCAGTGGACATAATCCAGAGAGTGATGAGCTTTTGTCCATGATGGCTGGTGTATTTCGATGGAGGGGTGGAACGATTCCTGTTGTCGTTGGGACAGTTAAACTTCAATATGCGGTTACACTTTTGCCTGGCCAAGAGCATCTTGTTTGGGGTAAACTCCCCATTAAGTCCTGCAGCCAACCGGGCAGTACTGTTATGGTGGAACCATCTAGACTTCGTTCTGCCTCCAGGAATGTTTTAGTGTGTCGTATTGTCACTCTGCTTTGGGGCGATGGCTGGATTCCGCTTAAGCTGCTTAACCCTAGTGATAGGCCAGTAACGCTGAAGCGAAACACAAAAGTGGCCGATGTTTACCCCTGTATTGTATTGGAGGATGTGTGCGAAACGAAGCCTGAGCTTCCACTTCGTTCAAGCATTCAGCAGTCAGCAGCTGGGTCAAATAAGTCAGATACACTGACCGAAAGGCTCCGTAAGTGTGGATTGGAAACAGTTGATTTGGAAAAGTGTGAAGTTTCTGAATTGTGGAAGACGAAACTGTGTGATTTAGTGCTTGAGTATGAGTCTATTTTTTCCAGACATTCTCTTGATTGCAGAGAAGTTAAGGACTTTGTACACAGGATTTGTTTGTTTGACGAAAGGCCATTTCGCTTACCATACAGACGAGTTCTTCCTTCACAATATCAGAAATTACGCGTCGCTTTGAGTGAGATGGAGGAGAAGGGAATAATCCGCAAGTCAGTCAGCGAATTTGCATCACCTTTGGTTCTGTGCTGGAAAAAAGATGGCAATCTTTGCATATGCACAGATTTCTGCTGACTTAATGCACAGACAGTGAAGGATGCGCACCCCCTGCCCCATCAGGAAGATTGTCTAGCAGCCCTAGGTGGCAATTCATTTTTCAGCACTATGGATTTGACCTCAGGATTTTATAATATTCCTTTACATGAGGACGACAGAAAGTATACAGCGTTCACAACACCAGTGAGGTTACACTAGGAATACAATAGGCTTCCACAGGGCCTCTGTAACTCACCAGCAAGCTTCATGCGGATGATGACTAAAATCTTTGGTGAACAGAATTTTTTTGTCCCTGTTTGCTATCTGGATGATTTAATGGTCTTTGCACCTGACATAGAAATTGCATTGCAGAGGCTAGAGATGGTTTTTGGTATGTTGAAAAAGCACAATTTGAAATTATCGCCGAAGAAATGCCACTTCTTAAGACACTCTGTGAAATTCCTTGATCACTTGAGGGAGGTGTGTCTATGGACCCTGGAAAAGTTGATGCAATTACTAAAATTACTTCTGCAGATCTGATGTGCCCAGATGGTGTCACCCAATCGGTCTTTTCTTGGCCTCGTTATGTAGTACCAACGTTTCATTGAGAATTGTTCGTCTCTCGCACAACCACTTTTTGCTCTGACTAGCTGGAGACTAAGATGGCGGCCCGTGCACACGCAGCGGCTTCTCTCTCTCCCGACGGACCGGTGTTTTTGTGTTTTTCGTTGTGTAAATCACAGTGTTTTTGTACGTCCTTGTCGCGTCCGTTCATCTGCAAACTCAGCTACAGACGTGAGTTTCTGCTTGAGGTTGGAAAAACTACAGTCTTCAATCCAAGCTCGGCGCTCGCTCAAGATCTGCGGGATCATGGCCTTCTCCGGGGGCCTACCCCATCACCGTCCCCCACTACTGCACCTCTCCCACAGTGGAGGCGCCACAAACGGGGTGAGAGGAAACAGAAGAGGGGGAAGCGCGGAGGTATCCGCGTCAGGCTAGCGGCTAAACCACACAAGCCGGCTATCGTTATTCCTTTCTGTCCTTCTCATTCCTTTCTGTCCTTCTATTCGTGCAGACGTGTTTTTCTCTCTGTTCCCTGCTGGCTCTCGCGCTGTTTTGTTTTGTCTAGTGTTTCGTCTCTTCTCTTCTCTGACTGCTGCTCTGCTGGACTCTTGAAAATACTGAAATGGAATTGATTAACTGGTCAATCAGCGCGATCGACAAGATTTTCTCACTAAGGAAGGGTGCCCCGGGAGAACCCACCTGCCCGGACGGGACCTTTGCCGCAGGGTACGTGAGGGACGCATGGAACAACTGGCAAGTCCTGTGCCTGGAGGCTCTGTCCGTGGAGGATGCGGAAGATTTATACATGATTGGATTATTGATGGCGGGGTTCCTATTCTTTGGCTTTGGGATTGCCCTGACCTATCGGAAGATTGGTAAGACAGCTGCAAGCAAATTCACCCAGCCGCTGTCTGTGGAAATTAAAGAATGCTTCGGGGTTATGTGTGACCGTTTGAAGGAATTAGATCAGAAAGTGATAGGAATTGAGGAACTGAACCGTAACAACGCAGTCCGGACTGCGGATACGCAGGGTAGAGTGGGCTCTATCGGGGGTCAGATCGGTGAACTTTACGGACTGTAACCGGTCTGGCCATGAGGCTGGACGTAATGTCTAGGGAAACTGCACAGACCGGACGCGAATGCTGAGGACCAGATCTGATTGATTGATTATGATCCGGACAAATTACCAAGATCATCAAATGGATTAAAAATAATAAATTGTATTTGCCTGACCTAATCAACTAGCCCAACGAACCTCACTTGGTCCCTATCTCTCGGTTGGGAGGTCAGCCGGGCAGCTGTCTGCTATCTTCCCTGTGCACTGCCTTATCTCCCTTCAAGGACAAACCATAGAACTGAACTCGAAAACATCTGAAGTTATGGCTAACATTCTCACACAACACAATCTCAGACTCACTCGCACCATACACAACCTACCCGATCCCACCCCCTCCAACCGTCTGCCTGTTTATCTATCTCCTCTCCCACTCCATACAAAAAATCCCATCACGTGACCACGTGTACTGTGTCATGTTTATGTTTATGTTTATGTTTTGTTGTGTTTGCTATGTAATGCTTGCTAAATTGCATTCTTGTATTTCTGGAGAGCGTAGGGCGGCGCCTGAATAATCGGCTGCGGCCCGGAGGCTTGCTCCAAACTTCATTTCGTTATACTGTACTTGTACATGTGTAATGACGAATAAACTTCAACTTCAACAACTTCTTCGTTATCGCTAACGTACGCTCGTTGGACAATAAACTGGATGATCTTCGTCTTCTTTGCTCTACTCGGAAGACTGTAAGAGGCTGTTGTGTTTTTGTGTTCACGGAAACATGGCTCAACAACAGCGTTCCGGACCGCGCCATTCAGCTCGATCAGCGCACATGCCATCGGGCGGACAGAGTGCTCGTCGAGGGAGGTAAGACCCGCGGTGGCAGACTCTGTGTTTACACCAATGATGCGTGGTGCCGCGATGCTGTTGTGGTTTGCAAACACTGCTCACCCCTGGTGGAGTTTATGATTATTAAATGTTGGCCGTTTTATCTACCGCGGGAATATTCAGCTATTATACTTGTTGCTGTATACATCCCCCCCAGCTCCAACAACAACAGGAGTGAGGCACTAAATAATCTTTATAAACACATCAGTGATCAGCAGACAGCCCACCCACCCTTTTCTCATCTTGGCTGGAGATTTCAACCATGCAGACTTAAAGAGTGTGCTTCCAAAAATTCATCAACACATTGACTTCCCAACACGTGGTAAAAACACTCTGGACTTTGTGAACACCACACAGAGAGGAGCTTACAAAGCCCTTCCCCTCCCCCACCTTGGTGCTTCAGATCACATCACTGTTATGTTAATGCCAGCATACAGACCACTTGTGAAAGCCACCAAACCAGTCTAGAAGCAGATTCAAGTCTGGCCTGAAGGGTCATCTGAGGCTCTTCAAGACTGCTTCGACACCACTGACTGGGACATGTTTAAACAGGCTGCAACCTACCACAACACCACAGACATCCAGGAGTACTCAGAGACTGTTACTTCTTATATCACCAAGTGCATGGAGGATGTAACAGTCACAAAGACCATCACTGTCTGGCCCAACCAAAAACCGTGGCTGACAGGAAATGTCTACAGACTTCTGAAGACGCGTAACGCTGTCTTCAGAGCTGGAGATGAGGTGGGCCTGAGGACAGCAAGGGCCAACCTGTCACGCGGCATCAGGAAGGCTAAGAGACAGTACTCCAGGAGGATAGCCCATCGTTTCAGCGACAGCAGAGACACAAAGAGCCTGTGGCAGGGTATTCAGACCATCACAGATTATAAGCCCCCGGCATGGACATGTGACAGCTCCACCCCCCTGCTGAATGAGCTGAACACTTTCTTTGCTCGCTTTGAAGCTCACAACAGCACCACTGCACAGAAGTCACCACCTCCTCCCGATGACCTGATGTTGTCACTGCCCAGGGACAGCGTGAGAAGATCCCTCAGCAGGGTCAACGCACGCAAAGCTCCAGGTCCTGACAACATTCCTGGACGTGTATTGAGAGACTGTGCAGAGGAACTCACTGATGTCTTCACAGACATCTTCAACATCTCACTGAGTCAAGCTGTCGTCCCCACATGCTTCAAAGCAACCACCATCATTCCAGTCCCTAAGAAATCATCTCCATCCTGCTTCAACGACTACCGTCCAGTCGCACTTACCCCCATCCTTATGAAGTGCTTTGAGCGGCTAGTCATGCACCACATTAAGTCTGTCCTCCCCCCCTGGACCCCTACCAATTTGCATATCGGTCTAAGCGCTCGACCGATGACGCCATCGCCACCACCGTCCATTCAGCACTCACTCACCTGGAAAATAAAGACACTTATGTCAGAATGCTGTTCATAGACTTTAGTTCAGCATTCAATACAATCATCCTCTACAGCTCACTCAAAAACTGTCACAGCTGGGACTCAGCACATCGATGTGCAACTGGTTGCTGGACTTCCTGACGGAAGACCTCAGGCAGTTCGGTCGGCAGTAACTCATCCAGCTCCATCATCATGAACACTGGAGCCCCTCAGGGATGTGTGTTGAGCCCCCTCCTTTTCACTCTGCTGACACATGACTGCACACCCATACACAACAGCAATCTCTTCATCAAGTTTGCGGACGACATGACCGTAGTTGGTCTCATTAGCAACGATGATGAGACAAACTTCAGGAGCGAGGTGAGCCGCCTGGCTAGGTGGTGTGGCGACAACAATCTCTCTCTGAACGTGGA
Source organism: Paracanthobrama guichenoti (assembly GCA_018749465.1). Taxonomy (NCBI): domain Eukaryota; kingdom Metazoa; phylum Chordata; class Actinopteri; order Cypriniformes; family Gobionidae; genus Paracanthobrama; species Paracanthobrama guichenoti. The sequence continues at coordinate 30,086,689 of CM031945.1, forward strand.
GAAGACAAAGGAGATTGTTGTTGACTTCAGGAGAATGCACACCCAGCACGCTCCTCTGACCATCAACGGTGTGACCGTGGAAAGGGTGAGGAGCACCAAATTTCTGGGTGTGCATATCACAGAGGACCTCTCCTGGACCGCCAACACCACAGCACTGACCAAGAAAGCACAGCAGCGACTCTACTTTCTCCGCAAGCTGAGAAGAGCCGGAGCCCCAGCCCCCATCATGCGCACCTTCTACAGAGGCACCATCGAGAGCATTCTGACCAGCTGCATCACTGTGTGGTACGGCGCCTGCAACACATCCTGCCGTAAAGCACTTCAGCGCATAGTGAGAACAGCTGAGAAGATCGTTGGTGTCTCTCTCACACCCCTCCAGGACATTTATAACTCCCGCCTCTCCCGCAAAGCCCTCATCATTGCGAGAGACCCCACCCACCCATCGCACAGCCTCTTCAGTCTGCTGCCTTCAGGGAGGAGGCTTCGCAGTCTCCAAGCAAGGACCAGCAGACTGAAGGACAGCTTCATTCCCCAAGCTGTCAGGGCATTGAACTATTTGCCATCGCCACTTTACCTCTATATTCACTTTATCCATCTCTTTTTTTCTTAATCTTTCTTCTGTTGTTGTTACTGTTAAAACTTTTTGTTGTTATTGTTTTGTTGTTGTTAGGCACCTAGGGTCTGAGAGTCATAGAATTTCAATTCTCTGTATGTATGTACTGTACGTATGGCAGAATTGACAATAAAGCTGACTTTGACTTGACTTTGAGTTAGGAAAGCTAGAGGTGTTGGCCGCAAAGGGGTTCCTGTGTCCAGAAAACTCACTCCTTAAGACTGGTCTCCAGCTTGTGAGACTGCTTTATCAGCATTAAAGGAAGCTCTTCTGTCCAATGTTGTCCTTGCACATCCTGACTTGTGATCCTTTATTCTTGCCAGTGACGCTTCTTCTGAGGGATTAGGTGCCTTGCTTTCAAAATTGTGTCCTGGGGAAAGCAGGGCTCGACCCATTGCATTCGCGAGTAAGTCACTGTCCAGAGCACAAGCCAAATATCCAGCACACCGACTTGAGTTTCTTGCCCTCAAGTGGGCCGTATGTGATAAATTTTGCCACTGGCTAAAAGGACATCAGTTCACAGCTTGGACAGATAACAATCCCTTGACGCACTTCTTGACCAAACCTAGGCTTGATGCCTGTGAACAAAGATGGGTGGCAAAACTCGCTGCCTTTGAGTTTGACATCAAATATATTCCAGGGCTGAAGAACTCCATTGCTGATGCTTTGAGCAGGCAGCCTTTTGTCAACGGTCATGTCAGTCACCGCATAGTAAGGGAACCCTATGGCAAGCTGCTGCAGAGTCAAATAACCATTCTTATGCTGCTGTCCAAGTTGTCTTCTGGTTGTCCAACGCCAGTCAGAGAGTATTGACAGTATAGAGGTCCCAACTAGTGCTTGTGAGCATTTGGCAGTCGAATCAGACGCTGACACAAATGGGGGCTTTTCGAGTGAAGAAGTGACTGCTGTTTTTTCTAATCACCTTTCTTGGGACGAAGGAACACGAACATGGGCCATTCCTCTGGCTTGATTTGTCCAACAAATCTCAAATGTTGGGTTTGATGCCCTTCCTTCTTACTCATGCCAGGAATTGAGAGACAAACAGCTTCAGGATGAGCATTTGTAGAGGGTGATGTACTATGTTGACCGAAAACGCAAACCTTCGAGACGCGAGCGTATGGGCGACCCCAGCGCTGTACGGAAGTTTATGAAGCAGTGGGAGGAGCTATTATTGAATGATGGTATCTTGTATCGCGTTTCAAAAGACCCTTTGACATGTCACAAAAGATTTCAGTATGTGGTACCTTCTTTACTGAAAGCTGACGTGCTGAGAGGATGTCACGATGAGGCTGGACACCAAGGCCAGTATCGTACTCTCCAACTGTCTCGTCAACGATTTTACTGGATAGACATGGAACGTGATGTTCGTGACTATGTGAAGGTGTGTGGTCCTTGTGTGCTTGCAAAAACACCAGAGCCGGAGGGCCGAGGTCTCTTGGAGAGTGTCAAGACTTCCGCTCCACTTGAATTAGTCTGCATTGACTTCTGGACGGCGGAAGATTCAAAGAATAAGTCAGTTGACATTTTAGTGGTCACTGATCATTTTACCAAGCTGGCCCTTGCCTTTCGCTCCCCAGACCAGTCAGCTAAGTCAGTAGCAAAGAAGCTCTGGGATAACTATTTCTGTTATTATGGTTTCTCAGAACGTATTCATTCTGATCAGGGGGCCTACAGTTTCTGTAGTGAGCTCATTAGGCATTTGCTTGATTTTTCTGGTGTTAAGAAGTCACAAACAACACCATATCATCCTATGGGAAATGGAGTTACAGAAAGATTTAATCGAACATTAGGAAATATGATCAAAGCCCTTGAACCACAACCAAAGCAAGATTGGCCACGGATGCTCCATACATTAACATTCGTGTACAACTGTACAGTGCACGAGACTACAGGATATCCTCCCTTCTATTTAATGTTCAGTCACACCCCGAGACTGCCAGTTGATGTTGTTTTCAAGAGTGTACTGTGGAATGATTCAAACAAATCTCTACCCAAGTACGTAGAGCCCCTGAATAAGGATTTGAGGGATGCTCTTGCTGTTGCGGAGTCTAACACTTCAAAAGAACAGTCTCATCAAGCCAACATGTACAATCGGAAAAGTAAGGGTGTGAAAATTGAAGTTGGCGACAGGGTCCTATTAGCCAATAAAAGTGAACGTGGCAAACGCAAACTTTCAGACAAGTGGGAAAATGTGGTATATGCTGTGGTTGATTGTGATCCTAAAACCCACATTTAAAAGATTAAACACCCAATATCTGATCAGCTAAAGGTGGTACACAGAAACCTTCTTTTGTGGGTAAATTTCCTCCCCTTGAGTGACATTGTGGGAAAAAATTATGATGAGTGTGTATTTTCTGAGGACGACCGAGTTTCTGATAATCGTTCTGTATCTTCTGATGATTCAATGGTTGATGGTGATGGCCCAGTCATGGCCGATGATCCTCAGATGATTGAGTCATGTGATGCTCATGAAGTTTTTGATGTTCTATCATAAAGTGTGGATCCTGGAAAAGATTCTCCGGACCACCCGGCCTTTCAGGAAAGTCCTGAAAATAGAAATTACTGTAATCCTGAGCTGATGTTGATGGTACAGTAGCGAGGACTGAGTTACTGGGTTGTAGGTCAAAGTTTGGCAGATTGTTGAAACCAGTCAATCGCCTTATCTCTTCGATGAATCAACGTACTTTGTTTCACACCAGAAAGCAAATTCTTGGTAAATTGTCTGTTTCGGGTTCATAGTTTGAAATACTGAAGTGTTAAAATTCAGTGTACTAAGTCAGTCTGTGTGTGAATAGGAATCGCTAAGATGAAATGTAAAAGGCACTTCATTTAGGTTATGATTAAGGAGGAGTGACACTTTTTCCTGTCAGTTCTTCATATGAACAGTTATTACTGATCAAAAGCATTATGCTAAGAATAGCAATTCCAGTTTGTTTGTTTTTCGGAAGAATTTTTTTTATTTTATGTTAATCACATTTTGGCAAATTTAGTGGGGGAGAATGTAACAGGGAAAATTAAATTGTTATGAATTGTGCCAAAATGTTTGTTCGTTTTATAATAATTTTGTATATTTTGTAATGTATTAAGTGCATCCAGGAATATGGGGACACCTACAGGTGACTAGGATAAATTATGTCTAGCGTCGGCCATTTTCTTCTAAGTCACATTAAGCTGTTGAGGAGAACGTTGTGTGACCGGATGAGCTGTACATCACATCTTTGTGGTGTCATTTCATGTATTTCAGTAAACACAAGTGAGCTCAGTCTGTGTCTCCGTGTGGTCCTTCCCAGGAGGGTCGAGATGAAAAGAGTGAACCAGAAAAAAAAAAGGGGTTACATGGGCACCCCACCTCACCGGTGTTTCGTTAACTAGCCCACAACACCTCAATGGGGCTTGACAGCAGAACCAGTGCCCTGGAACTGCTCCCTCAGCCATTCAGGACTTTACCACACAGCTGTGACCCCAACCCTCCTCTGCCAGCCTGGTTTAGCCACTGCTCACTTATCTTTAACCACAGCCATCTGCATGCTGCCTGCTTTGATATATTGTTTACCAGGTTCTTGCGGGTTTCCCCACTAACCCCAATGCATCCCCAATGCTATCTGTGTTTGTTCCCTGAACAAAGAGTTTTAATAAAAGCACGAGACACAGCTAAGCCGACCCTGTCTCCTTCATTCATTCACAAAGACTGAACCATCACAGTGGTACTGAAACCCGGGAAGGAAGGAGGCCGCCATCATGCAGCGTCGCAATTTGTGGATATCATCCAATTGCTTGCGGGACACCATCAGGAAGACCATCAGGCCCTGCTGGATATGAGGGCTGATCAGGATCGACGGTTCCACGCCCCAGCAGGAGGACCACGAGATGTTCCGGAGCTTGCTGGACCGGGAGGTTCGGATGGCAAGGATGGCAGCCAACCCCGTCCCGGCTACTCACATGACCCTCAATAAGATGGGTCCTCAGGATGAGCCGGAAGCCTTCCTGGATCTCTTCGAAAAGACCGCGGAGGCGTGTGAGTGGCGAGAAACAACTGGCCAGTGCGTCTAATCCCCCTGCTGTCGGGGAGGAAGGCTGCCCAACAGTTGCTGGTCGCAAACCTCCTGGTTTACGACAATCTCAGGCAAGCCATACTGCAGAGGGTCGGCCTGAGTCCAGAGCAGCATCGACAACGCTTCCGCTTGCTGGAATTGTCTGAGAGTGGTTGACTCTTTGTATTTGCACAGCAGCTCCGGGACACGTGCCGCAAATGGCTGGCGGATGGCGAAAGCGACGTCGATGCAGTCCTCGATAAGGTGGTACTGGAACAGTTCATTGCAAAGAAAACAGCACAGTGGGTCTAGTGCCACCGACCGGCGTCGCTGGACCAAGCCATCTGGCTCCTCCGCCATCTGGCTGGCGGAGGACTAAATGGTGGCATCTCTCTCTCTCTCTCTCTCTCTCTCTCTCTCTCTCTCTCTCTCTCTCTCTCTCTCTCTCTCTCTCTCTCTCTCTAACCCCATTGTTTCCTCCTCCGTTTCCCCCTCGAAGCCTGTCCCTCTCCCCAGGTCTCGGGTGACTTTGCCCCCTCGAGGGCAGGAACAGCAGGGGGGTCCGAGAGCCCCGCCTAGGGGGACGGGGCAGAGCAGCCTGGATACCGCCTCCGCTCCTGTTTCCACGGTTTCCCCACACCAGTTCCTTGACCCGCTTCCTGACACTAGGGCGGCGGGGAGGCCTGGGCCAGCTTGCTGGCTGTGCGGGGACCCGGGACACTTTGTGGATAGGTACCCGATCATGGAGGTCGGAGCGCTGGTTCGGGTCCCTGATGCCCCGCAGGCCGCCCTCTATCAAGCCGGGGTGTACCAAATACCTGTGAGTATAAAGGGGGGTATTTATCAGGCTTTGGTGGATTCGGGTTGTAACCAGACCTCCATTCATCAAAGCCTGATACAGCCAGGGCATTGGTTATGAGCCGCATGGTTAAGGTGAGATGTGTGCACGGGGATGTATTGGAATATCCTTTAAGGTCCATGACCATCCAGTTTAGGGGTCAAAAACATAGCGTGGAGGTGGCCGTTAGTCCGCACCTCAGGCATCCGCTAACTTTGGGAACGAATTGGCCGGCTTTTAATCAATTATTGGGATATTTGTCCGCGGATATCTCTTGGGAGAAAAGGAAATGGGAAGGGGGTGAGCACGCAGGTGGGGGAAGTTGATCCGGGACCTGTGGTTCCTGTCCCAGGGGAACCGAGAGTGCTGAGGAGGCTGGGGAGGCTGAACCTCGCCAGCTGCGATGACTTTCCCCTGGAACAGTCTCAGGACGAGATGCTGATCAGGTCCGTTCAATCGCCGGCCAACTTCTCCAACCCGCGCAAACGCCCTCCTATCCGTATTTTGCAATTATCAAAGACAGGTTGTATCGAGTGACCCAAGACGCTCAGACAAAACAGGAACCCATTTGTTGGTACCAAAGAGTCGCCGGGAAATGCTTTTTTCAGGCGGCTTACTGTAATCCAATGGCCGGACACTTAGGACAGGCAGCCACATTAAATCGTCTAATGACCCGATTCTTTTGGCCGGGCATTCATGAGAACGTGCGCAGGTGGTACACGTCTTGTCGTGAATGTCAGCTGGTAAACCCACCGACCAACCCAAAAGCGTCGTTGCGCCCCCTTCCTCTTATGCAGGTCCCCTTCGAGAGAATTGGTATGGACCTCATCGGGCCATTAGAACTATCGGCACAGGGACATCACTTTGCATTAGTCCTGGTGGATTATGCAACACGATATCCGGAGGCATTTGCGCTCCGCAGCATATCAGCAAAAAGTGTAGCGGACGCTCTATTTCGACTAATCTCCTGGGTGGGAATCCCGAAAGAGATTCTCACCAACAGGGCACAGCGTTTATGTCACGGACGTTATGCAAACTGTATGAATTATTGGGCATTAAATCGATTCGCACCAGCGTCTATCACCCACAAACAGACGGGCTGGTGGACCGATTTAATCGCACGTTGAAAACCATGATTTGAAAGTTCGTTCAAGAGGACGCTAAAAATTGAGATAAGTGGCTGGAACCCCTCTTGTTCACCGTGTGCGAGGTCCCGCAAGCCTCCACAGGGTTTTCTCTCTTCAAGCTTCTTTACGTACGCCAGCCCCGGGGTGTTTTGGATGTCCTGAAAGAGACTTAAAATGAAATTCAATATGTGAAATTCAAAAAATGAAATTCAATATGTACTGGACCTGAGAACAAAACTCCACACATTGGGGCGGCTCTCGATGGAGAATTTGTTACAGGCCCAGGACAGACAAAGCCAGCTTTACAACAGGGGAACTAGACTGCGAGAATTTACACCGGGAGAGAAAGTGCTTGTATTGCTCCCCACGTCCAGTTCTAAATTGCTCGCAAATTGGCAAGGACCGTTTGAGGTCACACGGCGGCTAGGGAATCTCAATTATGAGGTAGTTTGAGCGGATAGGAGTGGGGCACGTCAGATTTATCACCTCAACCTCCTCAAAAAATGGAGAGAAGATGAGCCAGTAATGTTAGCGACGGCAGTGAGCGGAGAGGAAGATCTCGGGCCAGAGGTAAACACCAAAGGACAATCCCTCGCTCTGGCCCCGGGGGGAGATCATCTGTTGCCCTCGCAGCTTACTGATGTAGCTAGGTTACAAGCAGAATTTGCGGACGTGTTCTTGCCCCTGCCTGGTCGAACTAACTTTATTCAGCACCATATTGAGACGGAGCCAGGTGTGATAGTACGCAGCCGGCCGTATAGATTACCTGAGCACAAGAAAAAGGTGGTTCAGGCAGAATTAGAAGCAATGTTGGACATGGGAGTAATAGAGGAGTCACACAGTGATTGGGCAAGCCCAATAGTTTTAGTGCCTAAAACAGACGGCTCGGTTCGATTCTGTGTTGACTATCGCAAGGTGAATGCTGTGTCGAAATTCGACGCATATCCAATGCCCCGGGTTGACGAGTTGCTTGATCGACTGGGTGCGGCTTGTTTTTATTTGACACTGGACTTAACAAAAGGATATTGGCAGATCCCCTTATCACCAATGTCTAAAGAAAAAACAGCCTTCACAATGCTGTTTGGATTGCACCAATTCGTAATGCTTCCTTTCGGGTTGTTTGGGGCTCCAGCCACTTTTCAGCGACGCATGGACCGGTGGGACCACTTGGGCCTTTGTTCTTTCCCGCTTCCTCTCCTCCAGTCCAGCAGCCAGTTGTGCCAGCCCCTGGTCATGGCGCCAACACTAACCTCCCTTCAGTCAAGCCTGCCCGACAGGATGACAGAATGTGTTCCAGGTTTGCTGGTCTCTTGCACTGTGCACAGGAGGGATCCTCTGTCAGTCTCCATCTTTGGAGGTTTGTTGGTGTTGGCAGCACATCGTACAGGGAGCTAAGGTGGAACTTTATCCGATGCCCCTCCACATTCCAGATGTCCTTCCAACTGAGGAATCTTCCTCAGACACTTTCCCACCGGGTCCAGCTGCCTTGCTGTTTCATGGCAACTGCCCTGGCTTGTCTGCTCTCTTCTTCCACAGCCTGAATCTCCTTCTGCACCATCCCTTTCTGGTCCTTTGCCCTTGTCTCCTTCCAGCTTGTTCGGGTGATGACTCCAAGGCCCAGCCTCCCCTGAGTCACCATGCCTATGATGTCTTCATGTTGTAAGCGCTCCTCCGCTTCCCTCGGAGCTCTGCTGATTCAAGATTCAAGAGTTTTATTTGTCACATACACAGTTATATACAGAATATACAACCGGCAGTGAAATGTAAACAGGTCCGCTCCATGGACAGTGCAAATTCATAGTTAAAAACACAAGGAGGAAATTATAATAGAAATAGAATAAAAAGTACTATATATATATATATATATATATATATATATATATATATATATATATATATATATATATATATATATATATCTGTAGAATTATAAATAATCAAGTCAAGTAGAAAAAAAGAAAAAGAAAAATAAAGAAGTGGAATAAAATAAGTGAAGTAAACTGTGCAGTGAGTAAACTGTAGACTTATAAATATGTGGTTAACAAATGTACAAAGAGTATAATGTGCAAACAGGTTTATAACAGGTTGTTGCACAGTAACAACGAGAACAGAAAGTGCAGTGCAATGTCAGTGTATCAATGTTTATCCTGAAGTGAAGTCACGTGATGTTAAGTGACTGAGTTCAGGAGTCTGATGGCCTGGGGGAAGAAGCTCCTATTAATACACTTAATTACACTTAATACACTTATTATCTTAATACACTTAATACACTTAATACACTTTCTATCGCCCCTAAATAGAAAGGGCCTCCCACTTCCTGGCCTCGCTGGCCTCCCACTTCCATCCCATCTTCACTACAATGTTCGCCTGTCGCACAGCCTAATCATCGCTGTCGCACAACATCATGGCCAACTGGACTTTGGTTGTCTTGAATTCCTCCTTGACTGATGTAATTGGAAATTGCATTTTGCTCTCGGAGCTATATAGCCCTATAGAGCAAAAGCTTTTGGGGACAGACAGCCACCTCCTGAGAAAGTTGTTGATTCTCCTTTCCAAAGCCTCTACTGTTGTCAAGGGGACCTCATACACAAGCAGTGGCCACAGGAGCCTTGGTAGGATACCGTGTTGATAGCCCCATACCTTGTACTTTCTAGGCAGGCCACTCCTCTCCGGGGCTTTCAGACATTCTTCTGCTTGGTTGAGCATCTCCTTCATGCTTGCTTTGTCAGTCAGGTCGGCTCTGTACTACCTCCCTAAGCTGTTTACCGGCTTCTCTGTGACTGTTGGGATGGTCTCTTCGCCAATTTTAAACCGGAAGTGCTCCTGGACACAGCCCCGCTTCAGGACCATGCTTCTTGATTTTGAGGGTTTGAACTCCATCCTAACTGCTGTAGTGAGTTCTATCAAACCTTCCAAGATCCCTTTGCCCTTGCCGTGATTGTCAAGTCATCCATAAAGGCCCTGACGGGGACTTGTTGGACTCCACTCGACAGCATAGCTCCCCATTTTGGCTTGTCCACTGACTTGATGAAGAGGTTCATCTCTGCTGCGAACAAAATCACAGAGATGGTGTATCCAGTCATGATTCCGACCTCCAATCTTTGCCAGTTGGTGAAGTCGCCAGAGGTTAATTGCATCTGTACCTTCTGGGGGATGTGATAGGCTTTGAGTGTGTGGTCGATCGAGTTGTGCGACACTGTGCCATAAGCATTCGTTAGATCAAGCCACAGGACTGTTAGATCTCCCCGATTCCTCTTAGCGTCCTCGATGATCTTGGCAATGATACTGTTGTGCTTGATGCAACCAGGGACTCCTGGTACTCCTCCATTGATTATTTTTCTTGCATCATGTCTGCTGAAAATTAAACTTGTTTGTTTTTGGCAGAATTACCATAAAGCATCTGCTGTGCATGTAGCACCCTCTATTGTACAGGCATACATTTTCTTTTCCTTCAGTCCAGCACATATTTATTAACACATTTGTTTAACAGGTGCGAAAGGACCGTCTGTCAGCAAGTTTTCTAATGTTTTTGCATAGTTTAGATGCCAATCAGCTTGTGCTGTGAAGGTAATGATGTAATTGCTTACAGATTATATGTCAGGTCTGCACAATCTAGTTTTATGACTAAACTAGTGATTTATAACACAAATCATCTTCATGACATTAAAATAGATCATAATCGTGCACAGCAGATTTGATGGGATTAAAATGATTATTGAACTCTTCAGTGATCTTGACTTTGAGCTTCACTTTTCATTTCACGTTTGTCTCTCATTTGAAATCTCACATGATTTAATGTTTCTTTTAGACCTGGTGGACGTGATCAAGAAAGGAGAAACAGAAGCCAAAGAAACGGTCATGTGCCCTAAAAACGCTTCTCAATGCTGAAGATTGACATGAGAGTTCACACTGGGAAGAAGCAGCTCAGGCTTATAAATCACATCTGCCTTCTCATTCTGAAGAAAGACTGTTTAATTGTGAGCAGTGTGCTGAACACTTTAATTGAGCATCAGTTTCAAGATTCATTCATAATATAACAACAGAAAAGACACGGTGGTGTGTATTTCAGTGCAGGAAGTCCTTCACTACAGATGATGAACTGAAAGAGTGCCAAACAACACTGAAGTCCTTTTACTACAGATGTCAAAGTCCATCTTCAGGAGTTTGTGTTAATGTTCTTGATGAATGTGGATCATTCAGTTCTCTTTTATGAAGGAAAGCAGTGATTCTTTAAATGAACTCCGTGTTCTTGTGCTCATAGTTCAGGAGCTGAAGAAGAGGCCATAACACTCTTCAGAGAGACAGGAATCTGATACTAATTTTAACTTGTTCTTCATTGTTTTTCATTAGAACATCTAGTTTCTCTTCCACTTCTACTCTTCCATGCAAATGCAAGATATACATTCCTGTAGCTTTGAAACTGATCCGAATAAATGTATTAATCATTTTATCAACAAATTATCGTTTTTGTCTTGTCATTTTCTGCTGATTCTGCTTGCATCAGGAATGATTTCATAATTTTCATTCTGAAAGCCATTTACTTTTGAGCTTTCTATGTTTTTAAATTCCTAATAAATGATATTTCCCAGCACACATAACTGACACTGAATGAGATGTCTGCATCTGTCTGTCTGCATTATTATTCACTCTTGATATCCAGTATCATATTCACATTTCAAAGAGTTTGTTCTAGTCGGTTTGATGGTCATTCACACCATGAGGCTTCATGAAGTCAGAACATTTACTATCAACTTTAGTTGTAACTGTATTAGCATGAAATTCAAACAAATTGTTATTGCATAGAGAAGAGTGAACTGAGTATATTGTTAGAAAAGAGAAGACGTGTCTCCACCCTTCCCAGTCTGACAAGGGGTGTGAGAGAAAGAGCAGATTGTCTGAGCTGTGGCTTCTGGATAAATCCAGGTCTCAGTCAAGCCCAAGATATTGAGAGCAGATTGAGATGTAAAGGCTGGAATGAAGTCAGCTTTGTTGACATCTGAATGACAATTCTATAGACCCACAGAACACGAGCGAGGTGCATTAGAGGAGGAAATAGGGTGTAGATTAGCAGTGTTGCGCTGCCTTCTGCATGTGATAGTAGAGTGTTGTTGAGAGATAACGGGAATGTACTGAAAGCATGATGAGTGAGAGAAAAAAGTGGGAAAGAAAGGTGGAGCAGGAAAAGGAAGAAGGAAATACTTAAGTTCCGGTGTCCTTGTGTAACCCCTCCTATTTGGAGCGCTTGCTTCAAGTGGGACTCGAACCTGGGTCCACCGGCATAAAGGCTGCAACCTTTAGCGTCAATCACTAGAGCGTCTCTTGAGATCAGAGGAGTGAGGTTTATTCGCACAGCAACTACTAGCTGGCCTCCGTTACACTTGTTCAGTGGAGTTGTGCAGGTACATTCGCAGTTCAGGTACAGTCGTGTTTAGCCTCCTCGTGTGAAGACTGGTCTTCACGCGAGAAGGCTGAACATGAGGGGAGAATGTTTCACTGATGCTTTCGCGGCAGTGCGCATACACTAAATAGATATACAGGTTTTCAACACTTAAATGAAAACAGCTGTGCACGTCCTTTACAATTAGCACACTAAAAGCTAATAGCCTGTATGTAAGGACTGTAAGCAGGAATTTAGTTCAAACTTTGACCCGTGGAAGGCAGTAATATGCTTAGTGCTGTGCCAAATTATTACCCCCCTCATTGAAGTCGCTACCTGATTCCCTAATCCTAACCCCACCCCTAATCATAACCCCTCCCCCACACCTTAAACTATGGTTAGAGTACCAAAGTCATTGTTAATTTGTGGTTACCATGGTTTAACTATAATAACCATGTTTTTTTTTTTTTGGTTTTATTTGTAGTAAAACCATGGTTAATTTTCGTAAGGGGAGGAACTGGTCTGCTGATAGCGAGCAGGTGCAGCTCATGCCAACGAGTAAAAGGTTAATCAGCTGCATTCTAATTCAATTATCTGTGCTTTATCAACACAGAGTACGAGTTAATATGGCTTACTATGTGTGCAAGTCAAATAAGTGATTCAATTCGATTCAACTTCATTTCCAGACCTAAGGTCCATTAGAGAGGAGACATGCAACAACTAACACAAAATAACAACCAGTACAAAAAATTTAAAAGAGACAATTATACCCGTACTTTCTCATAGGTGATTGGTATTGTAAGGAGCGGTTTTACTGCTAAGACAAAAGCTGAGATCCAACGCCCTGACCAAAACCCTCTCCCCCTCTCTACCTCCCTTTCCCCCTTCCCCCTGATTCAAGTCCCAGAATGCAGATATACTACATATGATTTATCTTGTGAATCTATTGTTTTATCCCTTTCATGTCTGGTGTCTTTTTAAAGGTCATAGTGCGATTGGTAAAATGGTCTCCACATCACTGAAGTCACTGGTAGGGTTAGAAAGATTGAAACATATGAGAATTGTGTTCTCCTTTTTTGAGTGGTCTCTCCAAAGATATCTGATCCTCTCCCCCAAACTAGGTGTTTGTGTTGCAAATATTTACAACCCTTTGTTCTGGTCTGGGTATTTAAGGAAGGGTAGCAGGGCTGCCATTGGGGGAATATTCTGTAGACAGAACCCCCATGCAGTGTTGTGTCAGTGTCATAAGAGACACACACACACACACACACACACACACACACACACACACACACACACACACACACACACACACACACACTGTATGTAGTGTGCCAGATATGACTCTTTGAAACTATTTTCATATTACTTAATTGTATTTTATATTTTTAGAAAGTTGTGTACCATGGATTCATGTTTAATTATGATGTTTAAGTTCTGCCTGGCTAAAATAAACCTTTGTCTTGATTTACCTTGTATTATTCTGAAACCATTTCTTCTAGTATTGATCAAACCGGAGTCCTTCATTTCCGCAATTCTTTTGCCAGAATAGATCAAACCGAGGACCCCTGACTGAAGCATGGAGCGCAGCATGCGGGATAATCTGATTTCTGACTATTACTGTATTAGCAAATTGCAGCTTTGGTGACTATTACTAAAATTACACTTTTTGTTGAGTAAGCATGTGCGACCACTTAAAGGTAAAATATTCACTCTGTAATCCTCTGACTAATATCAGAACTGGCTAGGTTGTGATCGTGGGCGGGCGAAACCGGACGCTTCGTTCCTGTGCGATATCGGGTCCCTTGATGAACGAATATTTGAAATTAAGAGATACTAAGAAAAATCAACAATCTAAATTAAATCACAACTAAACTTATGATCAGCTGTTAAGTTACAAATGTAACAAATGTAACAAAGTTACAAAGAATTGGAGTCAGATAAAATTATTCATGGAGTCAGATTTAAAATTCGATGGTCATAAATTAAGTGAATCCAACAGAAGTGCTGAGAAGGCGAACACGCAGAAGTCCTTCGACCAGGCCGTTAGATTCCGTCCTTGGGCTAACGGGTGGACCTTACAAAATGGTGACCCGGACCTCCGTGATCTCCAGGATGCGAGTGTCTTGTCATGAAAGCAACAGCGTAGAGTAGAAATGATATCCCTTGCTTTAAAATTCTCTTTGTTTGCTTACGCAACAAGAGAGGAAATTTTATTTCGGTACTCAAAAGAAGGCTGTAAGTTAAAACCTAAATTCTGAGGAAAAGGTCCAGTTACATTTGTTTATTTGCTTTGCTGCAACAACACAGCAAAGAAAAAGAACAAATGGCCACGTTAACTTGTGAACAAAATCTTACTGGAAAAGATCTCACTGCAATCATTTGTGTGTAAAATGTGAAGGTGGACAAAACTGAGTCAGGACTGATGTCACAATTATAAATGTGTTGTGAAATATAGCGCTTTACTAGGGTCTTATTTCAGACATTGCTGCACTTTTGTGTCTTCATAAGTGTCTCAAAAAGAGACTGAGAAAATTAACAGAACAAAGATGAACTTTGTCTTTCTCCATCAGACCTGTCTTTGTCAAACCTTTCTTTTCATATGCAAATAGATTCTCCAAAGAATGCAATTGATAATATCCAAAAATAAGAAAATTGTGCCCAATTCTATATTGTGTAGTCACAAAATCTTTAAATTGAGCAATGATTTGACCCGTGCGCCAGCGCTTGCAGTTTATTGAACGTCCACAGCATCTAAGTTGATAACTGGTTTCCAGTTTGGTCTTGTTGCTGTCACACAATGATCACGCCAGCACAGCAGGAGCTGCAGGGCCAATCTGAAAGATCAGGGAGATTATAACACATTATTCTGGACACAGGACTCAGCAGAGACCCTCTTGAGACCAGCAAATAAAATGATTTTTAATTCATACTATTTTAATATAATATGATTTATATTATGATTATAATGTAAATTATATTATAATGGCCAGAAATGGCTTTTGATCTCATGATGATTCAGCATTATTTAGAGGATGAAAGATTGTTGAAGAAGTAGAAGAAGGATCAGAATGTAGAAAGATGGGATGTGCATTAGGGAACAAGACGGCAAGAGCACTATCAGTGTTGAAATGATGGAAATGAGAACATAGATGGTTAAAGAAATTAACGTTAAGAAAGAAAACTGAAGTGAAAAACCTAAAGAGAAAGAACTTCTTTACCTTCTATTTGTGCAAGAATCTTTAATGAGAAAAATGACAATGCCCAGTTAAATGATTAACCTGATTGCTGTAACTTGAATAGGCTGAATTCATTCAAGACCTAATCATTTACATTCCAATCTCAAACCCAGGGAGAGAGAGGAGGTGCGAGCTTTCCATTGTGATGCAATGACAAACAAAGGGGTGCAAGTTTTAACAAACTCCTCACTGGGAGCGTTAGATGGGATGGGATCTGATCGGGGAAGTTATTTACCGGGAATGTAATGAACGCTGTGTGTTATGTTAATCTCAGACATTGACTCCACAGGGTTTACACACCACAGAGATCCAAATGGTCAAGAGTTTGAAAGACACCATAAATACCAAAGAACCTGTTGCTCTAAACCCAGATCTGGCCTGTATAAACAGCATCATTCAAAGAGATCCCCCAGGGGACCTGAGTGTGATAATGATCACAATACAGCAGATTGAGTAAACACAACTGCAACAACAGCTTAAGGTGTAACGGGTCTGACTGCATTTACACACCAGCAGTCAGATCTGACCATTATAAATCAGTTTATTTGACCTTTTTCTTTACCGAAACATGATCATGATTATGATCCATGTCTTTGTAAACTAAAACAAATTCTCTCATAATGGCATAAAACCTTAACAGGTTAAAGCCATCTGCAACAACTGTCTGGCTAAGACCATTGAAGAAAAATTAAGATAGCACCATCTATCTTAGTAAAATTTGTGTAAAGGTCCAATATTAGACTGTGTTTCTCTCTGTGTTTCTCTCTCTGTGTTTGTTTTCCTTTCAGGCTGATGGCTGCCACTCTTCAGACCCAGACTCCACAAGGGTCTGGGCTGGCCGGCATCAGCCAGGATACACACACACAACTTAACATAGGAGATGGGAGTGAAGATACTTCATGAGGCCATTCACACCCCACAGCACACATAGTTATATGGATAGTTACAAAGAATTGTCAGATCAGATCAGATCAAAGTCAGATCAAATTATTCATGAATCTAACAGAAGTTCTGAAAAGGCAGACACGCAGAAGTCCTTTGACCAGGCCGTTAGATTCCGTCCTTGGGCTAATGGATGGACCCTACAGTACAGCACCGCACTTTGCTTCGGATTAGACAACATCATCATAATAGCATTCCGTGAATTATCCAGCCGACACATACATTTATGCATCAAATTCCTAATTAAAGACACTCTTGACATACAAAATAAATGACTAGCACTACTCCACCTTGGAATTTTGGTATTTTTCAATATAATCCTCATACAATCATTATAGGCAACAAGTTTACATAAGCACATTTTATGAGAACATTTTAAGGGAGCAGTATAAAAGGAAGTACAGTACTCTAAAAAGGTTCACCTTAACCTGATCTGAACACATGAAATTTTCTCACCAACATATTTGCTTGGCCATATAACATTCGGCGCTGCCTATACATATCGTCACCATCACTTATTTCATCATTAATGATATGCCCCAAATATTTTGTTTCAGTGCGTACATTCAGTACTTGCCCTGATAAATAAAAATCTGGAAAACTAAGGTCCTTATCCCCTTTTGTTCTACATATCAAGGTGTAAGGAGTGGTTTTACTGCTAAGACAAAAGCTGAGATCCAACGCTCTGCAATAAAACAATAAAACTCAATCTGAAAACAAGATCTCACAGAGAAACTGTAGGACACCGCCCTGACCAAAACCTTCTCTCCCTTGCTACCTGCTCCCCTCCCTTTCCCCCTTCCCCCTGATTCAAGTCCCAGAATGCAGATATACTACATATGATTTATCTTGTGAATCTATTGTTTTATCCCTTTCATGTCTGGTGTCTTTTTAAAGGTCATAGTGTGATTGGTAAAATGGTCTCAACTTCACTGTAGTCACTGGATGAGAAAGATTGAAACATATGAGAATTGCGTTCTCTTTTTTGAGTGGTCTTGAGTGGTTTGTGTTGCAAATATTTACAACCTTTTGTTCTGGTCTGGGTATTTAAGGAAGGGTAGCAGGACTGCCATTTGGGAACATTCTGTAGCCAGAGGCCACATGTCGTGTTGTGTTAAGTGTCCTTGTGACATTCACACACACTGCATGTACTGTGCCAGACACAATGACTCTTTGAAACTATTTTCATATTACTTTGTAATTACTTTGTAATTGTGTTTTATATTTTTATGCTGAAAGTATAAGCAAAACAAAACAGTAAAAAAATTGGTTAATAATAATAATTCTATCAGGTGGGAACAGGCCAGGAAAAGCTCCTTGTGAGGGATTTCATGCCTCTTTGGGATGGCGCCACAAGGCGTTGTTCACTTGCAGAACGCAAGCTTCTGGAGGGTGTGGAAGTCTGAACAAGCGAGTTTAGGCATGTTGGTGCAGAGCCAGTGGTTGCCTTGTAGGCGAGCACCAGTGCCTTGAATTTGATTCGAGTGGCTATTGGCAGCCAGTGCAGACTGATGAAGAGAGGCGTGACGTGTGCTCTCTTCGGCTCATTAAAGACCACTCTCGCCGCTGCATTCTGGATCAGTTGCAAGGGTTTGATAGTGCATGCTGGAAGGCCCGCTAGAAGAGCATTACAGTAGTCCAGTCTGGAAAGAACAAGAGCTTGTACCAGGAGTTGATGTCCTGCTCTGATAGGAAGGGTCTAATCTTCCTAATGTTGTGAAAGGTCCATCCGTTAGCCCAAGGACGGAATCTAACGGCCTGGTCGAAGGACTTCTGCGTGTCTGCCTTTTCAGAACTTCTGTTGGATTCACTTAATTTATGACCATCGAATTTTAAATCTGACTCCATGAATAATTTGATCTGACTCCAATTCTTTGTAACTTTGTTACATTTGTAACTTAACAGCTGATCATAAGTTTAGTTGTGATTTAATTTAGATCGTTGATTTCTCTTAGTATCTCTTAATTTCAAATATTCGTTCCTCCATGGGACCCGGAGTCACTCAGAGGATAATGCTCGCGATTAATTACATTACCTCACGGACGCAAATTAGTCAGTTCTGATATTACAGAGGATTACAGAGTGAACTATTTTACCTTTAAGTGAGTCGCACATGCTTACTCATAACAGAAAGTGTAATTTTAGCAATAGTCACGAGAGCTGCAACTTGTTAATAACAGGAGCAGTCAGAAATCAGATTGCCCCTCATGCTTAGTGTAAGAATGGATTTCACCTGAGAGCAAACTCAAGAGATCTAAGCTGCACTAAGACAATAAAACTTCACTCATCTGAATAAGAAAAAACAAGACTCAATCTTATCTCCTCCCCTGCCGAGTTCTGACCCTCTCACTCTTCCTGCCTCGGAGACCACACAATCATGCAAATCTCACAGATACTGCCACAAGGTGTTTCTTTGACTTTTGGTGTTTCTGGTAAACAGGTTTCATTCCCACATCAGAGGAACAGGTCATAATAAAGACAACAGAGCTTGTTCCCCTGGTGTGGGAGATGCTCAGAAAGATCTTTTGATAAACATTTGCTGTCATCCCCCAAAGATAGGTGTGACCATTTGGTCACGAGAAAAGTTTCAACCAAAAGCTGCATAAATATTTGGGTGCTAAATGTTTATTGTTCTTTTGTTCTGGTTGAGTATTTAAAGGGAATGGGGAGACCACTCATGGAAGCATCTGTAATCAGAACTTCCCACGCTGTTGAAGTGTGTCTCTATTGCCAGGTAACAATGACTCTTGGAAACTATTTTTTATGTTTTTTAGAATGATGTTTTATATTGTATGCTGATCAGTTGTGTATTATGGATTCTTTCTAAATTCTTTTATTTGATATTTTTACCTGGCTATAATAAACATTAATCTTGATTTATCTTGTATAAGTCTAAATTCCTTTATTTAAGTAGTGTCATATGCGGAGTTTTGTAGGAGTTTCCGTAAATCTTTCTGTCAGGGCAGATTCATACCGAGGACCCCATGACCGGAGCATGGCGCTAAGCATGAGGGGCAATCTGATTTCTGGCTGTCACTGGTATTAACAAGTTACAGCTCTCGTGACTATTGCTAAAATTACACTTTCTGTTATGAGTGAGCATGTGCAACTCACTTAAAGGTAAAATAGTTCACTCTGTAATCCTCTGTAATATCAGAACTGACTAATTTGCGTCCGTGAGGTAATGTAATTATAATCGCGAGCATTATCCTCTGAGCGACTCCGGGTCCCATGGAGGAACGAATATTTGCAATTAAGAGATACTAAGAAAATCAATGATCTAAATTAAATCACAACTAAACTTATGATCAGCTGTTAAATTACAAATGCAACAAAATTACAAATAATTGGAGTCAGATAAAATTATTCATGGAGTCAGATTTTTGAATTGGATCTTCACATTTTAATAAATTAAAGTGATTTTTCTAGAAGCGCCAGAAAAAGACATACACGCAGAAGTCCTTCGACCAGCTGCTGGATTCCTACGTTGGGCCAATCAGCTGGACCTTACAAAGTGGTGACCCCGACGTGATCTCCCAGTCTCAGGAGAAGTGACGCCTTTTTGGCGCGACAATTCAGATCCAAGCCGAGTGAGCATGAGGTTTGAGGTTCTACTTTTCTGTCTACAAATGTCCTGGTAAGTTCATTTTTGTTTACCTTTTAGAAAGTGTTGAGGGAAAACCTAGGCACACCCAATATAAACACATTTGTAGAACGGGTCGGTATACCCACATTAGACCGGAGACCGTAGAAATCCGGTGGTGTTTAAGATTATTAGAAAACAACATGGCTTGTCAGGGAAATGGTAGTTCGAGTGTAGATAAGGAGGTAATGGACACTCTTGGAGTACAAATTAAAGATCTTCTATTTCGCTTGCGTAACAAGGGAGTAGATTTTGAGTGGAGCAATGATCAAATTTTAGCCTGGTATAATACAGAGGGCCGAAAATTAGAAACTAAAGCTCCTTTTAAGAAAATTCTGGTCGCGATTGTCTATATGTTACGTCGAAACGATTTGACAACTATTACAGAAAACGAACGCGTAATAGCAAACATAAAAGAGCTAGAAACGCAGCGATCAGACGAGCTAAAAAAGCTAAGAGCACAGGTCGAAGCATCTGTATATGATAAACAAACTTGGGCAAGACAGGGCAACGCGATGGAATCGAAAATGAAAAAGCTTGAAAAGAAGTTTCGATTAGATAAAGAATACACATCTGCGCTCAAGAATGTTGCGAATCAGCAGGATTTCCTGTATCTGCGGTAAAAGTCGCGCGCGATAAACAGTAAAATTGGTAGCGAGATATATAGCGACAGCGATGATGACATTGCAGCTCTATCAAGCAGTATGCAAGGCCATCTGACCTGAGAGAGCGTGAGTTTTCCCTAGAAACCGCGAATGAGGAAAATAGGCCCGAAAAGCCGAAACAACGTAGTCCCATAATGACTCGAATTAAATCAGGCTCGGTTCACCGAAAACCAGTGAACATTGCTGTGCTTAAAACAATGAAAAATGCAGATGATGAAGTCACTACCATTAGCCGCCCTTTAACTTGCGAAGAATGCACCAAACACAAAGAAGTTGTGGGAATGATGCCCCGAAAAGGCCTGCTCCAACCCTACTGGGACAACTTAATGTTACAGGCGTCAGTGTACAAATTAGAGATCAGGGATGTTTGGCAAGTAGCTCTCCTTACTATTCCAGACGAGTTAAAACCAAAAATGCCCCGTGAATTGAGAAGTGGAGAAATTGTAGTCAAACAGGAAGATGAGGACGAAAACGATGTGTATGAAAGATTGAGGGGGACTCTATTAGAGTTAAGGGGACCAACGCACGCTGAGTGGAGTAGAATTTTAGAAATAAAACAGGCAAATAAAGAACCGTTTGAAATTTATGCTGAGCGCCTATGGGTGACCTACAAAGAGCATTCAGGGTTAGAAGATGCACAGCGCGATCAGGAAGTTTTACTACAACTCCTGAAAAATAACGCCGGTTCCCATATACAGCAGGCATTAGCTCACAGAGCCGATCCACCAGAGAATACCTACCGGTCATTGGTGGATTGGGCTTCCAAAATAGAGGCCAGACTAAAACAAAACAAAGCTCGCTCCATTGCAACAACACAATGGTTGGCCAAGGAAAAGGTGTTGGAGATCCTAATCCTAAACCTCAGATACCGCCTCGTTGTAAGTATTGCAAGAAAATCAATCATACCGCTCAGAACTGTCTTAGATTGAAACGCGCGTGCAAAACAATCAAACCATGCATTCTAAAAATGACAGTGACATTCTCAGGCGTTTAGGGAATTTGATTGCAGGAAGGATAATTCAGAAAACAGCTTAAAGCAAACTGAAGAAAAACAACGAGCCAAGAGAGCCCGTATAATAAATTGCAGACAGAGCTCGCAGCCCTGTTAGCGAAATTTAGCGAACCCCAATAGGTGCGTGGCCTCCGTCGCTATAGGAAGCGTTGTCACCAGCGGTAACCGCATCAAAATACGAGCTAATCTTGGAGGCCGGTTAGTTAATATTCTCGTTGATTCTGGAGCCGCCTGCTCTTGTACGAACCTTCCGGTACCCTAAGTACGAGAACAATTCAAATTAAAGGTATAGGCGATACTTTGATGACCGCAACACAAACAAAACCAGTGAGACTCGATTTGGGCATGGTAGTGCTAACAGAACATTTCTGGTATTTACCAGAGAATAGTGAAGGAACTGTGCTGGGAATGGACATTATGAGAAAGCATGGATTTGTCATTCATTGCTTTGAAAAACAAATTGAACTACAAACAAATAAAACCACAAAGAGATGCTTGCCTAAAGGCAATGCAAGCATTATGTCCATCTCCAGTTCAGATCCAATTCAACTTCTCATCAGCAAACACAGCAATGTTTGGGCTGATCATGAACACGACTGCGGCCTTGTTGACTTTGAGGTATGCATCGAGGGAGAGCCCCCTCCCCCGCAAAAGCAATACTGCATCAAGCCAGAGGCAGAGGTCGCTGTTCATGAGATAGTACAACAGCTTGAGAAAAGAGGAATAGTTCGGCGATGCAGTTCAACCACAAACTCCCCGTGTCTGCCAGTGCCAAAACCTAATGGTAAATGGCGTCTGTGCATTGATTATCAGCGTCTCAACAAAGTTTTACCCAAAAGCGACACCAATAGTAGCAAATCCAGCTACTATTTTATCACAAGTCTCAACCAATGCTTCGTGGTTCACAGTGCTTGACATCAAAAATGGTTTCTGGTCTCTTAAAGTTAAACGAGAAGACCAATGGAAACTAGCATTTACTGTAAACCAAATGCAGTATACATGGGAACGAATGCCACAGGGCCTTCACAACAGCCCAGCCATTTTTCACAGAGCTGTGGCAGATGTGCTCAGTCCCTTACTAGGGAATGGCAAGGTCGTTCACTATGTAGACGACATTCTGATAGCTACAGAAGAACCACTTGAGAACCACTTGCAACTGGTTGATGACGTTTTGCATAGGTTGGGTGACGCAGGCTTTAAAATGAACAAAGAAAAAGCCCAAATTGCACTAAAAGAGGTACACTATTTAGGTACACTCTGACGCAAAGCCACAGAGCCTTAACAGACGATAGAAAGAAATGCATTGCCGAACTGCCTCGACCTCATACTTTAAACTCGCTGCAAAAAGTATTAGGAACAGCAAACTATCTTCGAGAGTTTATCC
Organism: Paracanthobrama guichenoti; assembly: GCA_018749465.1. Taxonomy (NCBI): domain Eukaryota; kingdom Metazoa; phylum Chordata; class Actinopteri; order Cypriniformes; family Gobionidae; genus Paracanthobrama; species Paracanthobrama guichenoti. Next base: position 30,109,560 of record CM031945.1, read on the forward strand.
TGATTTTGCAAACACCGCTGCGCCGTTGTATTCTCTTCTAAAAGGAAAACAAAACCAAATGATGTCCTTGAATGGACTGACGAACACGAACAAGCTTTTAGCGATTTGAAACAGCGCTTTGTGCTCCGCGCTGCCCTGGGACTGCCCAACGTATCCAAAGCTTTCCACATTCAGGTAGACACGCATGAAATAACATTAAGCGGAGTCTTAGCTCAGGAACATGGGGGAAGACTGCGTCCAATCGCGTATTACAGCCGTAAGAAATCTCTGGTCGAGCAAGGATTCGACCCATGTACACAGCATGTGCTAGCGGTGCATTGGATGCTAAAAATAACAGAACCCATTGTCGGTTTTCAACCTGTTGTTGTACATACCATGCACACGCCTGTACGAATGCTGCTACAGGGCGAATAAAGGGAGTTTCCTCCCAACGTTTAGCGAGATGGATAGCAGACATTCAAGCGCGTGAAATTACAATAAAAAACACACGAATTTTGCCGCATCTGCTCGGGGATGTTGAGGGAAATCCACACACGTCAGCCTGTCAAAGAGGCACAAAGCCTTGTGCATGACCAGCCATTACCAGGCCAAGCACCTGTGTACATAGATGGTTCCCGATTCTGTCAGAATGGTCATTTTTATGCTGGATGTGCTGTGTGGGCTCCCCATCTTCCCGAAACGGATGCGAGACAACAATTGTTGTTTAAATTACCATCTAGCATATCCGCAAGAAGCCGAACTCATTGCATTGCTAGAAGCGATTAAGGCACACCCTGAACCACTTTGCGTGTATACAGACAGTCGGTATGCGTTTGGCGTTGTAACTGATTTTATGGCCCAATGGCAGTTGCGAAAATTCCTCACCTCCGCCGGAATGCCTATAAAACATTTCAGCACTATAACGTCAATATGGCAAGCAATACAAGCGCGAAAACCCCATGTCTGTTGTGAAAGTGCGCGCACACATCAACAAAAACCCTGATGTGCATGAGGGAAACAATAACGTTGTTGACCAATTGGCTAAGCTGGCCGCAGTAAACGGCGACCAGTGGGAAAAAGACACCCTCTGCTTCTGTGGCAAGTGCTGTCCAAGTCACCCCATTGACCTCAAACAGTATCAACAAGATCTGTGGGTCTCTAATGGAGAGCTTGTACCGCGCCTGAAGCAGGATCAGATGGTGAATGTAATTGAAGGCATAGTAATTCGAGATGGAAAATTTGTCGTTCCAGAAGCTCTTCAAAACCAATAATCAAATTATACCATGAGTATGCGCATGTATCGCGACAAGAACCACGCAGTTGATAAAAATCAGTTTTGGTGGCAGGGAATGACAGCTGACATTGAAAGATGGTGCAACACCTGCTTGGTGTGTGCTACCATCAACCAAGGAAAACACGGCCGAACAAACCTCGTGAGGCCAGAACCACCGAAAGGACCCTGGGAGTCCTTACAAATGGATTTCATTGGTCCACTATCCAGTGCCAAAGGGGGGTATCGATATTGCCTTGTGATAATTGATAAATTCTCAAAATGGGTTGAAGCAATTCCCACTCGAATAACACGGCAAATACTGTGGCACGTGTGATGGCGAACCAAATCATCCCTCTTTGGGGGGCACCAATTCAAATTGAATCCGATCAGGGGACTCATTTTACTGGACAAGTGATGAAAAACATGTGCAAAATGCTAAACATCAAGCAAAGATTCCATATTCCATATAGGCCACAAAGTTCAGGGAATGTTGAACGATCTAACCGCACCATAAAAGAAAATATTGCAAAACAGATAGCACAACACCAAAACAGGTGGATTGATGCCTTACCCACAGTTCTGACTGTGTTGCGAGCAACCCCATCAAAAGCTACAGGCATTAGCCCATATGAGCTTATGACTGGAAGGGTGATGAAGTTGCCCATTGATCCAGAAATTTCCCCAGCAGACCTGGGGCCTCTCATGCTTGCAACTCAGCAAACTGTGTTGGTGAAACTGCAAGAAAGATTGAAGGTGCTGCACACACAGGCTGTACTGAAACAACAACAGTCAGACCTGTCAAATGATGCGCACTTTAACCCAATCTCTGAAACAAAATTTTCAGAAGGAGATGTGGTTATGGTACCATAACCACATCTTGGTACTTTGTGAAACAAAATGCATTTTCCCCTAGATGGCACGGGCCCTATGAAATTAACGCTGTTTGTAACAGTTGTGTGGCCGTGAAAATCAGAGGAAAATTGAAATGGTACCACATGTCCCAGTGTAAACCATTCAAAGGTTCAGTGAGTTAAATATGATCTTCTTTCTTCTCAGGAGGATCACTGCAATTCCATGGAGGCCGGATGCCAGGGTGGTATCCGGACCAACCTGCATCGAATTGGGACAACGCATCACACTCACACACACCCTAGGATGCGAGAGATGGGTATGGAAATATACCAAGGGACCATTCACATCTTACACTCCAATTACATACAAAGAAATAGTCACATGGCCCCCCGGATTAGCACCGGAACCAAATTGCACCACAAAAATCTGATGTAATACAGGTTCTACCCATCTCCCATACCAAAACCTTACCGGATACACACATGCACCACAAATTCACCATAATCTTACGGCCTGGGACCAACTTAAAATGTACCCAGATTCAGAAATTGGTAGGATGTACACATTTTATGAGAAGAACAATTATGGCACAGATCCAAAAAAATGTTACTTCATTAAAGATCTTGAATCTACCACATATAGGTGCACACACACAACAACACATAACAACACACATTTAAAGTTTACTGAGCTTCTTTTTGATCTAACAAAGAGGGCATCTAATAACAATGTAAAAACATTTGTTTGGACTAGTCGGAAAGAAGGAACATACTGTGTGGGAAAATGTGAAGCAAATATGGACAATTTTACTAGCCCTCACAATTGCTCATGGACTTTACACCATTGCTTTAATTTGACTACCTGTGGATACGAGAAACCCACACAGTGTCCAAAATTACATCCCACCTCTCAGGTGGTCTGATCAAAGGAAATGTAAATAAGACATTGCTTCATGATGTCAACCTTGTGATAACACATGTGACGTATAACATCTCTAATATTTTGTCTGTTTATGTAAAACACTGTAACATTAATGACAAAACATACACATGGCTACAGTCACGCGTCGATGATTTAGTTTCTGATTACAAAAATAGACTTGCAGTCCAAATTCCACCTGCTCGTGCGAAACGAGACCTGCTTGGAAATATAGCAGGCCTTTTTGGTTCAGTCAATTCTATATCCAACACCTACAAAATAACAGGTCAATCTCAATTTTCAACATGGTTGGCAAATCAGGTGGCCACTGGTTTCAACACATCACTAATAGTAACGAGAATATTATCAAAGCGGTCAGATCCGGCGCGGCGCTTCTGACGACCAGCCAGACAATTTTCAATCAGACCCGTACCATCGAGCATGACTTAGCCTGTAGGTTGTATGCACAAGATTTGTTTGCTGCAGCAAGACAGGAGATTTTAGATCTTCGTCTCCATAAAACACCTAGGCATGTTTTAATTGATCTTATTGAAATTTTAGACCTGCATAGATGGCTTGCATCAGAAAATGAAGAATATTAATTACTCTGAATTATTATCAACGTTAATGATGTATACTGGAAATGAATGTACTGGCTGTATTGGGTTCTTTGCCACTTTCCCTTTAATCCACCCAGATCAGGTTTACCTAGATTCCACCGCCATACGCTCTATTGGTGTTGTAGTAAAGGATCAGATCATTAAATGGGACCATCTTACGGGGTATATGACTTTGAAGGGCACTGAAACCTTGTTTACCACACGCACCTGTTGTCATGAAACATCAAGTTATATTATTTGCACTTGCAACACGTTACAACCTTTTTCTTCTAATGACTCTAAGCTGGTTAACGTCCAGTCATTGCATGGTCATTCTGATGCTGTTCAAGTGTCTCACACACAGTGGTGCGTCGTCAGCGAGATGAATTCCTTCACCTACGGAGGTCTGACCTGCTCTGCAAACCACACCTTCTGTTTAGAAGTGAAAGAGGACTTTACGATGGGTCAGATAAACATCCTGGGAAGGGTGCCCATGGACTCAGACATTTCTCCCTGGTGGGAGGACACATTCTATGAACAAAGCACACAGGACTTGGTAAAAACAATGGACTTAGTACAAGAAATTATCTTGCAGACGGAATACCATCTCAACCAAGCACAAGTGGAAGCAAATCTGGTGAAAAAGACTGCAGAGATCCTGTCCAGTTCCTCTACCCGCTCAGCACGTTATGCTTACACATGGTGGGACTGGATGTTCCGTGGATGTGCCATCGCCAGCGTGCTCATCTTCTTCTTCACACTCTGCCAGTGCTGTTACTTTAGATGTCTTCTTCAAACGATGCGCACATCAACCAACATGGCCATCGCACTCAGCCCATTACAGGTACCAGCTCTACGGAAAGTGCAGTTGTAAAGCAAACTTCAAGAAATCCCTGAAGATGGCCCCTCGGAGACTGCTCTGAATCTGCTCCAAGGGACCAAGGGCGGAACTGTAAGAATGGATTTCACCTGAGAGCAAACTCAAGAGATCTAAGCTGCACTAAGACAATAAAACTTCACTCATCTGAATAAGAAAAAACAAGACTCAATCTTATCTCCTCCCCTGCCGAGTTCTGACCCTCTCACTCTTCCTGCCTCGGAGACCACACAATCATGCAAATCTCACAGATACTGCCACAAGGTGTTTCTTTGACTTTTGGTGTTTCTGGTAAACAGGTTTCATTCCCACATCAGAGGAACAGGTCATAATAAAGACAACAGAGCTTGTTCCCCTGGTGTGGGAGATGCTCAGAAAGATCTTTTGATAAACATTTGCTGTCATCCCCAAAGATAGGTGTGACCATTTGGTCACGAGAAAGTTTCAACCAAAAGCTGCATAAATATTTGGGTGCTAAATGTTTATTGTTCTTTTGTTCTGGTTGAGTATTTAAAGGGAATGGGAGACCACTCATGGAAGCATCTGTAATCAGAACTTCCCACGCTGTTGAAGTGTGTCTCTATTGCCAGGTAACAATGACTCTTGGAAACTATTTTTATGTTTTTTTAGAATGATGTTTTATATTGTATGCTGATCAGTTGTGTATTATGGATTCTTTCTAAATTCTTTTATTTGATATGTTTACCTGGCTATAATAAACATTAATCTTGATTTATCTTGTATAAGTCTAAATTCCTTTATTTAAGTAGTGTCGTATGCGGAGTTTTGTAGGAGTTTCCGTAAATCTTTCTGTCAGGGCAGATTCATACCGAGGACCCCATGACCGGAGCATGGCGCTAAGCATGAGGGCAATCTGATTTCTGGCTGTCACTGGTATTAACAAGTTACAGCTCTCGTGACTATTACTAAAATTACACTTTCTGTTATGAGTGAGCATGTGCAACTCACTTAAAGGTAAAATAGTTCACTCTGTAATCCTCTGTAATATCAGAACTGACTAATTTGCGTCCGTGAGGTAATGTAATTATAATCGCGAGCATTATCCTCTGAGCGACTCCGGGTCCCATGGAGGAACGAATATTTGCAATTAAGAGATACTAAGAAAATCAATGATCTAAATTAAATCACAACTAAACTTATGATCAGCTGTTAAATTACAAATGCAACAAAATTACAAATAATTGGAGTCAGATAAAATTATTCATGGAGTCAGATTTTTGAATTGGATCTTCACATTTTAATAAATTAAAGTGATTTTTCTAGAAGCGCCAGAAAAGACATACACGCAGAAGTCCTTCGACCAGCTGCTGGATTCCTACGTTGGGCCAATCAGCTGGACCTTACATTAGCGCCATGCTCCGGTCATGGGGTCCTCGGTATAAATCTGCCCTGACAGAAAGATTTACGGAAACTCCTACAAACTCCTCATGCGACACTACTTGAATAATGATTTCAGAAAGATACAGAATAAATCAAGATTAACATTTATTTTGGCCAGACAGAACTTAAACATCATCATTAAACATGAATCCATGATACACAACTTTCAGCATAAAAATATAAAATACAATTAAGTAATATGAAAATAGTTTCAAAGAGTCATATCTGGCACAATACATACAGTGTGTGTGCGTGTCTCTTATGACACTGACACAACACTGCATGGGGGTTCTGGCTACAGAATGTTCCCCAATGGCAGCCCTGCTACCCTTCCTTAAATACCCAGACCAGAACAAAGGGTTGTAACTATTTGCAACACAAACACCTAATTTGGGGGAGAGGATCAGATATCTTTGGAGAGACCACTCAAAAAAGGAGAACACAATTCTCATATGTTTCAATCTTTCTAACCCTACCAGTGACTTCAGTGATGTTGAGACCATTTTACCAATCGCACTATGACCTTTAAAAAGACACCAGACATGAAAGGGATAAAACAATAGATTCACAAGATAAATCATATGTAGTATATCTGCATTCTGGGACTTGAATCAGGGGGAAGGGGGAAATGGAGGTAGAGAGGTGGAGAGGGTTTTGGTCAGGACGGTGTCCTACAGTTTCTCTGTGAGATCTTCTCTTCAGATTGAGTTTTATTGTTTTAATGCAGGGTGTTGGATCTCAGCTTTTGTCTTAGCAGTAAAACCGTTCCTTACAGTTGTATAAGGCAAATCGGCAGAACCGGGTTGTTGCAGTGATGTGGTCAGTGAATTTTAGCTGATCATCAATCACAACTCCAAGGTTCCTGGCTGTCCTGGACGGAGTTATGGATGATGAACCGAGCTGAATGGAGAGAGTATGGTGAAGTGCTGGGTTGGCTGAGACCACAAGGAGTTCTGTCTTTGCCAGATTGAGTTGAAGGTGTTGTTCCTTCATCCAGGCAGAAATATCTGTCAGGCAGGCAGCAATACGAACACCAACTGTGGGATCATCTGGTTGAAATAAGAAGTAGAGTTGAGTGTCATCAGCATAGCAGTGATAGGAAAAGCCATGTTTCTGGATGACAGATCCCAGTGATGACATGTAGATGGAAAAGATAAGTGGTCCAAGCACTGAACCCTGGGGAACTCCAGTAGATTCAAGATTCAAGATTTTTATTTGTCACATACACAGTTATAAACAGAATATACAACCGGCAGTGAAATGTAAACAGGTCAGCTATGTAATATATATATATATATATATATATATATATATATATATATATATATATATATATATATATATATATATATATATATATATATAAATCAAGTATCAAGTAATAAATCAAATTTCTGTAGAATTATAATAAATCAAGTAGAAAAAATAAAAAGTAAAAATAAATAAAGAAGTGGAATAAAATAAGTGAAATAAACTGTGCAGTGAGTAAACTGTAGACTTATAAATATGTGGATAACAGAAACGTACAAAGAAGTATAATGTGCAAACAGGTTTATAACTGGTTGTTACACAGTAACAACCAGAACAGAAAGTCCAGTGCAATGTCAGTATATCGATGGTCACGTAATGTTAAGTGACTGAGTTCAGGAGTCTGATGGCCTGGGGGAAGAAGCTCCTCCTGAGTCTCTCAGTTTTGGTCATCAGGCTTCGGAAGCGCTTACCAGATGGCAGCAGTGTGAAATGAGGGTTTGCAGGGTGATTAGAGTCCTTGATGATTTTAGTAGCTCTACCTTTGCAGCGTTTGGTGTAGACGTTGTAAGGTCCATCCGTTAGCCCAAGGACGGAATCTAACGGCCTGGTCGAAGGACTTCTGCGTGTTCGCCTTCTCAGCACTTCTGTTGGATTCACTTAATTTATGACCATCGAATTTTAAATCTGACTCCATGAATAATTTGATCTTACTCCAATTCTTTGTAACTTTGTTACATTTGTTACATTTGTAACTTAACAGCTGATCATAAGTTTAGTTGTGATTTAATTTAGATCTTTGATTTCTCTTAGTATCTCTTAATTTCAAATACTCGTTCCTCCATGGGACCCGGAGTCGCTCAGAGGATAATGCTCGCGATTATAATTACATTACCTCACGGACGCAAATTAGTCAGTTCTGAGATTACAGAGGATTACAGAGTGAACTATTTTACCTTTAAGTGAGTCGCAAATGCTTACTCATAACAGAAAGTGTAATTTTAGCAATAGTCACGAGAGCTGTAACTTGATAATAACAGTGACACCCAGAAATCAGATTGTCCCTCATGCTTAGCGCCATGCTCCGGTCATGGGGTCCTCGGTATGAATCTGCCCTGACAGAAAGATTTACAGTAACTCCTACAACTCCTCATGCGACACTACTTGAGTAATGATTTATGAAAAATACAGAATAAATCAAGATTAACATTTATTTTGGCCAGACAGAACTTAAAGAACATAATTAAACATGAATCCATGGTACACAACTTTCAGCATAAAATACAATTAAGTAATATGAAAATAGTTTCAAAGAGTCATATCTGGCACAATACATACAGCGTGTGTGAGTGTCTCTTATGACACTGACACAACACTGCATGGGGGCTTCTGTCTACAGAATATTTCCCCAAATGGCAGCCCTGCTACCCTTCCTTAAATACCCAGACCAGAACAAAGGGTTGTAACTATTTGCAACACAAACACCTAGTTTGGGGGGAGGAGATCAGATATCTTTGGAGAGACCACTCAAAAAGAGAACACAAGTCTCATATGTTTCAATCTTTCTAACCCTATCAGTGACTTCAGTGATGTTGAGACCATTTTACCAATCGCACTATGACCTTTAAAAAGACACCAGACATGAAAGGGATAAAACAATAGATTCACAAGATAAATCATATGTAGTATATCTGCATTCTGGGACTTGAATCAGGGGGAAGGGGGAAAGGGAGGTAGAGAGGGGGAGAGGGTTTTGGTCAGGGCGGTGTCCTACAGTTTCTCTGTGAGATCTTCTCTTCAGATTGAGTTTTATTGTTTTAATGCAGGGTGTTGGATCTCAGCTTTTGTCTTAGCAGTAAAACCGGTCCTTACAACGTCCTGCAGAGACGGGAGAGCTGACCCTGAGATACGCTCAGATAAGCGCACGACTCTTTGCAGGGCTTTGCGGTCATGACTGGTGCTGTTCCCATACCACGCTGTGATGCACTAGTTAATACACTTTCTATCGCCCCTAAATAGAAAGTTTTCAGGATAGCTGGTGAAACCCTGAATTTCCTCAGCTGGCGCAGGTGGTACAGTCTTTGCCTGGCTTTTTTCACCTGTGTCTGAATGTGTGCAGTCCAGGTCAGGTCCTTGGAGATGTTTACACCCAGGTACTTGAAGCTGCTCACTCTCTCCACTGGTGACCCGCTGATCATGAGAGGGGAGTATGTCCATTGCTGTCTCTTCCTGAAGTCCACAATCAGTTTTTTGTTCTTGCCAACATTCAGAGAGAGACAGTTGTCCTGGCACCATGATGTTTGTTGCTCCACCTCGTCCGAGTATGCCGTCTCATTGTTGTTGGAAATGAGGCCCAGGACAACAGTATAATCAGCAAATTTGATGATAGAGGTGGAGCTGTGTGTGGACAAACAGTCATGTGTGTAGAGAGAGTAGAGCAGGGAACTCGGGACACAGCCCTGTGGAGCTCCCACACTCAGGGTGATGGAGGAGGAGGTGGACTGGCCTATTCTCACCACCTGAGGCCTGCCAGTGAGGAAGTCTTCAATCCAGTGGCAGGGAGAAGAATTCAGGCCGAGTAGCTAGATGATGTGACTTAGACACTTCACCTCTCCGTGACACCCTGAAGGACCTACCTGAGAGATAAGACTCAAACCACTGGAGAGCAGTTCCTGAGATGCCCATCTTCACAAGAGTTGACAGGAGGATCTGGTGGTTAACTGTGTCAAAAGCTGCAGACAAATCCAGTAGGATGAGTACTGTGGATCTGGAAGCTGCCCTTGCCTGTCTCAGTGCTTCAGTAACCGAGAGCAGGGCAGTCTCAGTTGAGTGGCCACTTTTAAAGCCAGACTGGTTGTTGTCCAGGAGGTTGTTCTGTTCAAGAAACATAGAGAGTTGGTTGAACACAACTCGCTTGAGTGTTTTTGCAATAAAAGCAAGAAGGGATACCGGTCTGTAGTTTTCTATAAGTGCTGGATTCAGAGAGGGTTTCTTAAGCAGTGGGGTTACCCGAGCCTGCTTAAATGCTGTGGGAAAGATCCCGGTGTGAAGAGAGGTGTTGAAAATGTGAGTGAGTGCAGGAGTAATTGAAGAAGAAATGGCCTGAAGCAGGTGAGTGGGGATAGGATCAAGCGGACAGGTAGTGGGGTGGTTGGAAAGGATGAGTTGGGAGACTTCTGCTTCAGAGAGCATAGAGAAGGAGCAGAGCATGTGTGTGTTGGTTGTTGAGATGTGTCTGTCAGTTTGTGGTGTGGAGAATTGGCTGCTGATGGATGAGGTTTTGTTTGTGAAGAATGATGCAAAGTCATTAGCTGTACAAGTTGATGGTGGAGTGGGGGGAGGAGGACAAAAAATATTTTGAAAAGTGTGCGAGAGTCAGAGCAATTGTTGATTTTGTTGTGATAGTATGTAGCTTTGGCAGTGGGGACATTTGCAGAGAAAGAAGTGAGAAGAGACTGATATAAGATAAGGTCAGTAGAGCTCTTCGATTTGCGCCAGTTCCTCTCTGCCGCCCTGAGTTCCGAGCGATGTTCATGGATAACATCAGACAGCCAGGGGGCAGAGGGGGTGGTGCGGGCTGGTCTGGATGAAAGGGGGCAAAAGCTGTCTAAGCAAGATGTTAGAGTGGAGCAAAGAATGTCAGTAGCACTGTTAGTGTCCAGTGCTGAGAACTGAGACAGTGGAGGAAGCAAGGATGAAAAACCATAGTGGATAGGCGAGAGGGGGAGAGCGAACGTAGATTACGCTGAAAGGTGATCTGCGGATTAGTGCGTGTTGTGTCAGGAGTCAGTATGAGGTTAAGAGTGATGAGGAAGTGGTCAGAGGTGTGCAATGGAGTAACTAAAGTGTTGTCTGTGGCGCTGTAGATAAGGTCCAAATGGTTACCTGATTTGTGAGTAGCCATAGTAGACACTCACTTAAGGTCAAATGAGGTGAGTAGAGAGGTGAAATCTGCAGCCTGGTGTTTCTCAAGGTGGATGTTGAAGTCACCAAGTAGTACCAGGGGAGTGCCATTTTCAGGAAAGTTGGAGAGTAACATATCCAACTCCTTCAGGAAGTTACCCAATTGACCTGGCGGGCGATAAACAACTACAACATGGATTTTAGCAGGGTGAGTAATAGTGATTGAGTGTGATTCAAATGAATGCCAGATAGAGATGGTATGGACTCAAATTTCCAATCATTTGAGATGAGCAAACCAGTACCTCCACCCCTCCCAAGGGTGTGAGAAAAAGTTAAATTATTTGAGAGGGCCGCAGGAGTGGCCGTGTCCTCTGGTTTGATCCAGGTCTCAGTTAGGGCCATGAGACTGAGATTTGAATGAGCGGAGATAGATGAAATAAAGTCTGCTTTGTTTACAGCAGACTGGCAATTCCAGAGACCAATTGGAATGGACAGTAAAGTGGCAGAGGAAATCGGTACCATAAACAGATTATTAGGATTACGGTGTTTTGAATACGGTGTCTTCACACGATGAGGGCTTCACACCAGGGCTGCCGTGGACTACCACTCTATTTATATACTCATTATTGAATACAGCTGGCCATGCCTCGTCAAAACTGTTCCCTCACGCGAGCCCACGTGACCAGCATATGAACAAATGCTACTTCACCATACAGCACACTACACAGACAAACGGTCTAAATAACAGCTGATCTAAAAAACAATGAGAAAAATGATATAGTACTCACATAGTCATTGCGTTCCTTGTTGATCGAATGCTTCTCTCTAACTGAATGTAAACAATGCAATGCTAATATACCCCACTGGCTTAGGCCACGCCTCATCGAAACTGTTCCCTTGCGCGAGCCCACTTGACCAACACGTGAACAAACGCTACTTCACCACACAGCACACTACACTACACAGACAAACGTTCTAAATAACAGCTGATCTAGAAAACAATGAGAAAAAATGATATAGTACTCACACAGTCATTGCCTTTCCTGTTGATCGAATGCTTCTCTCTAACTTGTATTACTCATATCTCAATCTCAGTCACACGGAAAGACTTAAAGTCACTTCCTTCTTTAACATTAATTGTAGGTCTCTATATAAATCAAATGTCATGACTCCCTTTAATGGAAGAAACATAAAATAGAAACTTTTTTCTTTTTAGAAGTTATATTACCTTGTTTCGCCCTCCTGCCTTTCAGAAATATGAGGGGGTCTCTGGATAATTTAGATAGTGACTTCAACCAATTTGTCACTTTGTCTCTGCCGTCAAGTCTATAACATTTACGTTTACCATTTTTAATCAATTGACATTATTTCAATTTAGACCCTCTGTTGAATTTTTGACAAGGGTGTTTAACCCATGATGGACGGCAATCTTTAACTTTACAATTCCACTTAACAGAAATACTAATCCAGAGAGTAATTCAAATCAACATCATAAATTACAAAAGTAGTCATAATTACCAGTGACAGAGCTGGATATCAATCAACTTAAAGCTCGTCCCATGTTCTGGATCATCTTTTACCCAGATTCCTTAAAGGTTGTTGTTTGACTTAACCTATCAATCAATCAATCAATCAATCAATCAATCAATCAATCAGGACAGAACAGTTTCACAAACCAACACATACAAAATAGAGTGCAGTCATGAACATACACACACACACACATTAAACACATAACTAGTGTGGCTGTCAGCCATTTGGTCTTCTAACAATACAGGCATATGGGAGAGTGATTCAATTTAAATTCCCATTGTTAACACGTTTACATTTGAAAGAGTTTTGCATCTTGGTCTGATATTTAAGGAGATGTTTCAGAAAGGGTCGGGGCTTGAACTCTTATATTGGTCAGCCCGTAACGCTGAGTGTCTGCTATAGATGCTCAGTGTTATGTAATTTTAAGAAGTCAGGTATCCATATTTTATTCTTTACTTCAGAGTATTTGATGTTATGTATGGACTATCTTTGAACTGATTATGTAATCACTGTTATACATTTACCTGACTGTTAATAAACTGTTACATTTTGATCTATTCTGATTTATTCTGGAATTATATCTCTAGTAGATTATGAACGGGTATAATTCCAACCAAGGATTAAACAGAATAATTAAATGGTAACTATTAAATATAAATTACCAAATAACCAATTGGCATTTTAAACTAAATTCGAAATTATGATTAAATGGAGTCAGATAAAGATAAATTGGAATTAAATTCTTTTGCCCAGATGAAAACACAGAACGCACAGCGAACTTCGACCGCGGATTGTTACCCTCATTGGAATGATTTTAGCGGGCCTTACAGTTTTAAGTAAACCTGTAAGTTAACAAAACCTGTATGTCACTTTGCCTACTAATCATGACTATAACATTGTCGGCATAAGCTGACAATATAAAATTATTTTTACAGCTTGGCAAACATAAACCATAAAGTTTGACCCTTATCTGTTGTAAAAGAGGCTCTATTCCCAAAGAAGAGCGTACCAGACTATGAGCACCCCTGCCTAACACCTCTATGAGCTTTAAAAGGAGCACATAAACCACCGTTCACCTTCAGAATACTCTCAACGCCACTGTAAAGAACTTTAATAAGATTTATAAAATTTTGACAAAACCCAAAGGCCTCTAAAATGCTCCACAAATAGCAATGTTCAACACGGTCAAACGCTTTCTCCTGATCTAATGAGATTAGCCCACAATCCAAAGTCAACATCTTGGAGACCTCTACAACATCACGAACCAATGAAACATTGTCAGATATTAACCTACTAGGAACACAGTAGGTCTGGTCAGGATGGATGACACCATCCATCACTCCTGCTAGCCTGTTAGCCCAGGTTTTCGAGAGCAGTTTATAATCACTACAGAGTAGTGATACAGGTCGCCAGCACTTTATGTCTGTAAGGTCGCCTTTCTTGGGCAGGAGGGTTAATACTGCTCTACGGCAGCTCAGAGGCAGCTGGCCTTCAGCCAAACTTTCGTTCAGCACCTCCAGCAGGTCCTCTTTCAGCTCTAACCAGAAAGTTCAGCACCTCCAGCAGATCCTCTCTCAGCTCTAACTTGTACAGTTCGCCCATGCTCAAAGCACCAGAGATATCGGCAAAGACATCCTCAGACACCTGGGGTAAGTTGTTGAAAAAGTCACTTCTGTATTCCACCCCAAGTTCATTTTTATATAGGTTTTCATAAAACACAACTGCTCTCCTATGAATGTCCGCAGGGTCTGTCAATAATCTTCCAGACTCTGGATGACTCTGCTCTGACCGTTGCATGGATGACTCTGCTCTGACTGTTCTTCTTCTTCAAGTTGAAAAAGAACCTGGATGGAGCATCCATCTGATCCACACTCTGGAACCTGGACCTGACCAGAGCCCCCTGTGTTTTAATACCCAATAAATCAGCCAACTGTGTCCTTTTATGTGACAAAGAATTTAAATAACCCTGGCCACCAGTTGACTCAAACTGCAAACAGAATTGTTTTATTTGGGCTTTCCCAAAATCCCACCACTGTCGCAGAGACTTAAAAGATCCCTTTGTGGTCCTGAACTTATTCCAGAACAGTTTAAAACTATTTTTAAAATACCTGTCACTTAACAAAGTAGTGTTTAGCTGCCAGTATGCACTCCTTGGATTAATGGAGTTTAAAAATACAGAACACTGCACCATACTGTGATCAGAAAAACTCAGTGGGGTAATTAAACATTTTCTTACAGTGATGCTTGAAAACATAGAACCGGTCCAATCTTGCCTATGACATCACACTGTCACGAACATAAGTCCAAGTATATTGCTTTTGTGCCTCATAAAACTGTCTCCAAACATCACATAGCTCATGCGTTTTAACAATCTAGATCCAGGAGTTTGGAGGTTAGCTTGATGGGAACTATGGTGTTAAAGGCTGAGCTATAGTCAATAAATAGCAGCCTTACGTAGTTCCCACTTTTGCTGTCGATGTGAGTGAGGGAGGAGTGGAGGACATGAGAGATGGCATCTTCAGTCGATCTATTGGGACGATAGGCAAACTGAAGAGGGTCCAAAGTGTCAGGAATGAAGGAGCAAATGGTGTTTTTAATGAGTCTCTCAAAGACCTTCATGACTATAGATGTGAGAGCCACTGGACGATAGTCATTTAGGCAAGAGGGTGTAAGGTCCATCCGTTAGCCCAAGGACGGAATCTAACGGCCTGGTCGAAGGACTTCTGTGTGTCTGCCTTTTCAGAACTTCTGTTGGATTCACTTAATTTATGACTCCATGAATAATTTGATCTGACTCCAATTCTTTGTAACTTTGTTACATTTGTTACATTTGTAACTTAACAGCTGATCATAAGTTTAGTTGTGATTTAATTTAGATTGTTGATTTTTCTTAGTATCTCTTAATTTCAAATATTCGTTCATCAAGGGACCCGATATCGCACAGGAACGAAGCGTCCGGTTTCGCCCGCGCACGATCACAACCTAGCCAGTTCTGATATTAGTCAGAGGATTACAGAGTGAATATTTTACCTTTAAGTGGTCGCACATGCTTACTCAACAAAAAGTGTAATTTTAGTAATAGTCACGAAAGCTGTAACTTGCTAATACAGTAATAGTCAGAAATCAGATTATCCCGCATGCTGCGCTCCATGGCAAAAGAATTGCGGAAATAAAGGACTCCGGTTTGATCAATACTAGAAGACATGGTTTCAGAATAATACAAGGTAAATCAAGACAAAGGTTTATTTTGGCCAGACAGAACTTAAACATCATAATTAAACATGAATCCATGGTAAACAACTTTCAGCATAAAAATATAAAATAAAATTAAGTAATATGAAAATAGTTTCAAAGAGTCATATCTGGCACACTACATACAGTGTGTATGTGAGTGCCTCTTATGACACTGACACAACACTGCATGGGGGTTCTGTCTACAGAATGTTCCCAAATGGCAGCCCTGCTACCCTTCCTTAAATACCCAGACCAGAACAAAGGGTTGTAAATATTTGTAACACAAACACCTAGTTTGGGGGAGAGGATCAGATATCTTTGGAGAGACCACTCAAAAAGAGAACACAATTCTCATATGTTTCAATCTTTCTAACCCTACCAGTGACTTCAGTGATGTTGAGACCATTTTACCAATCGCACTATGACCTTTAAAAAGACACCAGACATGAAAGGGATAAAACAATAGATTCACAAGATAAATCATATGTAGTATATCTGCATTCTGGGACTTGAATCAGGGGGAAGGGGGGAAAGGGAGGTAGAGAGGGGGAGAGGGGGAGAGGGGGAGAGGGTTTTGGTCAGGGCGTTGGATCTCAGCTTTTGTCTTAGCAGTAAAACCGCTCCTTACAAGGGTTTACTGTTCTTAGGGACAGGTATGATGGTGGATTTTTTGAAGGAGGTGGGGACCACATATGTAGCGAGAGACTCATTAAAGATAGATGTAAACAACCCGGCGAGCTGATCAGCACAAGACCGCAGAACACGACCTGAAATACCATCCGGCCCAGCAGCTTTCCTGACGTCCACATGCTTGAGTGCCCTCTGAACTTCATCCTCTGAGACAGAGATCACGTGGTTGTTGCTGCTCTGAGTGATTCCCTCTGCCACTTGGCGGAGTCACGCTGCCACGATTAAAATCAAAGCGAGCGTAGAAAGAGTTTAACTGGTTCACAAGCAACGGATCAGCTCTGACCTCTGCATAGGATTTAGATCCAAAAGAACAGATGGACCTCAGACCCTGCCACATGCGCCGGGAGTCATTGAGTTGGAAATGAGACTCCACTCGATCGCGACGTGGGGCCACCCTCCCGTGGGCTCTCCACCTGCAGGAGGGATCATATGGGGCCGGTGCATAGTGGATCGGGCGACAGTTGAAGGCTAGGCCCCGACGACCCGATCTCTGGACACGGAAACTGGCTTTAGGGACATGGAATTTCACCTCGCTGGCGGGGAAGGAGCCTGAGCTTGTGCGGGAGGTTGAGAGGTACCGGCTAGAGATAGTTGGGCTCACTTCCACGCACAGCTTGGGCTCTGGAACCACTCTTCTTGAGAGAGGCTGGACTCTCCACCACTCTGGAGTTGCCCATGGTGAGAGGCGGCGGGCTGGAGTGGGTTTGCTTATAGCCCCCCAGCTGCCATGTGTTGGAGTTCAATCCGGTGAATCAATCAATCCGGGTCGCTTCCCTGCGCCTTCGGGTAGGGGATAGGTCTCTCACTGTCGTATGTGCCTACGGGCCAAACGTCAGTGCGGAGTACCTGGCCCTAATGGGGTCTCTGGGAGGGGTGCTGGAAAGTGCTCCAACTGGAGACTCCATCGTTCTACTGGGGGACTTCAACGCATGTGGGCAGTGACAGTGATACCTGGAGGGGCGTGATTGGGAGGAATGCCCCCCCTGATCTGAACACAAGCAGTGTTCTGTTATTGGATTTCTGTGTTAGTCACGGCTTATTCATAACAAACACCACGTGGCACCAGGACACCCTAGACTTTGTGGTCGTCTCATCTGATCTCCGGCCGTATGTCTTGGACACTCGGGTGAAGAGAGGGGGGCGGAGCTGTCAACTGATCACCACCTGGTGGTGAGTTGGATCCAATGGCAGGAAAGGAAGCTAGACAGACTCGGGAGACCAAAACGTACTGTGAGGGTCTGTTGGGAACGTTTGGCCGAGCCCCCTGTCAAAGAGATCTTCAACTCCCTCCTCCTTTGGCTGACACGCCTCTGCAACATTGCGTGGCGGCTGGGACAGTGCCTCTGGACTGGCAGACTGGGGTGGTGGTCCCTCTTTTCAAGAAGGGGGACCGGAGAGTGTGTTCCAACTACAGGGGGATAACACTTCTCAGCCTCCCCGGGAAAGTCTATGCCAGGGTACTGGAGAGGAGAATTCGGCCGATAGTGGAACCTCGGATTCAGGAGGAACAGTGTGGTTTTCGTCCCGGTCGTGGAACACTGGACCAGCTCTATACCCTTTCCAGGGTGCTGGAGGGTTCATGGGAGTTTGCCCAACCAATCCACATGTGTTTTGTGGATTTGGAGAAGGCATTCAACTGTGTCCCTCGTGGCATCCTGTGGAGGGTGCTCTGGGAGTACGGGATCCGGGGCCCCTTGCTTAGGGCTGTTTGGTCTCTGTACGACCAGAGCAGGAGCTTGGTCCGCATTGCTGGCAACAAGTCGGACTTGCTCCCAGTGCATGTTGGACTCTTGCAGGGCTGCCCTTTCATAATTTTTATGGACAGAATTTCTAGGCGCAGCCAAGGGCCGGAGAGCGTCCGGTTTGGGAACCACATGATTTCGTCGCTGCTTTTTGCGGATGACGTTGTCATGTTGGCCTCCTCAGACCAGGACCTTCAACGTGCACTGGGGCGGTTTGCAGCCGAGTGGGAAGCGGCCGGGATGAGAATCAGCACCTCCAAATCCGAGGCCATGGTTCTCAGTCGGAAAAGGGTGGCTTGCCCACTTCAGGTTGGTGGAGAGTTTCTGCCTCAGGTGGAGGAGTTCAGGTATCTTGGGGTCTTGTTCATGAGTGAGGAAAGGATGGAATGGGATATTGACAGACGGATCGGTGTAGCTTCTGCAGTAATGCGGTCGATGTACCGGTCTGTCGTGGTAAAGAAGGAGCTGAGCTGTAAGGCGATGCTCTCGATTTACCGGTCAATCTACGTTCCTACTCTCACCTATGGTCATGAGCTGTGGGTCATGACCGATAGGACAAGATCATGGATACAGACGGCCGAAATGAGCTTTCTCCGCAGGGTTGCTGGGCGCTCCCTTAGAGATAGGGTGAGAAGCTCAGTTACTCGGGAGGATCTCAGAGTAGAGCCGTTACTCCTCCACATCGAGAGGAGCCAGTTGAGGTGGCTCGGGCATCTATTTCGGATGCCTCCTGGACGCCTTCCCGGGGAGGTGTTTCGTGCATTTGCCACCGGGAGGAGGCCCCGGGGAAGACCTAGTAAATGCTGGAGGGATTATGTCTCCCGGCTGGCCTGGGAACGCCTCGGGGTTCCCCCGGAAGAGCTGGAGGAAGTGGCTAGGGAGAGGGAAGTCTGGGTGTCTCTGCTTAGACTGTTGCCCTCGCGACCCAGCCCTGGATAAGCGGAAGATAATGGATGGATGGAAGACAAAAACTTTTGCTTGTCTAGTAAATGCTTCTTAATGTAAGAATTTTTAGATATTTGGACTTAAAACAAGACAAAAATGCTAAGTAAGTAAAGCATTTTTTGCAGTGTAAGATTAGAATGTCAAAATTAAATTCTTTACATGTGCAAATAGCAGCATAAACTACAGAACATGAGGATTCCCACATCGACACATCACACACCTGCAGTGCTTCTGTGAAAGGAGAAAAACTGAGAAAATTAACTATATAAAGGAATTTCTTTATATCTTTATTTTATTAAATCTCTAACTGGCCGCGCATGCAGGTATTTCACATACCTGTATGAGTTTCTTCTGTTGAACACAAAAGATTTTTGAATTTTAATAACCAAACATTTTATTTTAGTTTTAGTCATTTTAGTTTAACAAACTGCTCTGAGACACGAAGGCTGAGGATCCAAATGCAGCTTAGGGTAATCCACAATCGTAGTAATTACTCAAACGCTTAAGGTAGTGACAATAGTATGGAGTGAAGTGCCCTCTGGTGGATAAACCCGGGCACTCTCACAGGTAGCCACTGACTTCCATATATATTTTTCCTACTATGGAGGTCAATGGCTACCATCAGCTGTTGAGTTATCAAAATTTCTTCTTTGTGTTCAACAGAAGAAAGAAACTCAAAGGTTTGGAAGAACAAACTTCTCACTGATTAAATTATCAATTACCATATTGAATACATACTACATTTAATCCTGAAAAAGCGAGATTAAATAATTTTCAGATTAAAAATTAGCAACACAACAACATGCTTTATACTCAGCCTTTCATAATGTGTAACTTACCTTTGGATGAATTCCAGGGAGAGTGCCATCTCTTTTGGCTACTTGACATAAAACATAGAGAAAGTGTAGTTCAGGGCCACAATGGGGGAGGTGAAGTGATCATTAATATTTTCCTAATCCATAGCATTCTTGAATTGTCCATCACCTTAAACAACATACAGGTATTACAAAAAAACAAAAAATAAATAAAAAAACTAGCACTGTTTCCGACTTTCTTTGCAACAAAGTATGTGTTTCAGTAAACACTGTTATAAAGACCACAAACTCACTTAAAGGAAACACTGATCACCATAATGGTGACCAAACATTTTCAATAAAACATCATCATCTAAACCTCTGTTTATTCAAATAAGCATTTTCTTTATAAAATACTAGATTTGGTCCTCAAAAGCATTTTTCCAAAAGGTATATCTTGAAAAGGGGGGATTGTCTAATATTCGGAACAATACGAGAGCTATATATGGTATACAATATTTATTTTTGTATATTTTGGTATTATTATTTGTTCATATTTTGGCTGTGTTTAACAATGATTCCAATCATGCAGTCCATCTCTACTCCTGCCTGAGTCTGCAAACAAACAAGCACCAACAGGCTCAGGGTTTCCTCACCTCAGATGACTGAATTTCACACAGAAAATAAAGGAGGAGTCTGTAACACACACAACTGGTCTGACTTCTGTTAACCTTAAGTGTTTTCCAGAACAGAGGCGCTGATAGAGGAGTCCTCACTCACCTCCAGCTCCCCATGACATGATTTAATAAAAAGTGCTTTAGGCACCACCTTCACAGCATCTGACTGCGGACAGGCTTCAACAAGCCCTGGAACATTGTTTCTGAAAAACAAATACAAAACATACATATACAGTCCAGAGGATTTCAAACTCAGGGTGGCTTAGCCCTCAGTGAGAATGTGTAGTGAAAGAACATTACCTAAATGATGCCTCTTTACATTTCTATATAGCAGGGGGTTATAGACAGTGGACCTCCACCCCAAATAAACTGTCTGCACTGTATGAATTACATATTTTGACACACAATTTGTTTGTATTGTCCCCTTTAAAGGGATAGTTCTCCCAAAAATGAAAAGTATCTGATGATTTACTCACCCAAATACAATCTGAGTTTGGTATATAATGGTACTGGTAAGTATAATGGTAAGTGCATCCATCCATTACAAAAGTAATCCACATGGCTCCGGGGGGTTAATAAAGGCCTTCTGAAGAGAAGCCAATCATTTGTGTAAGAAAAATATCCATATTTAAAACTTTACAAACTATAATAGCTGGCTTCTGGCTGACTTACATCCTACGCCATATGTCGGGTCAAAGGTCACTCTTCTGATGAAACTAGAACTGCGTACTGCCAGTTATTATAGTTCATAAAGTTTGCAGGCCTCACTCACTCTGTTTCTATCTGGTGTTTTAGTGATTTATAACATGTTTCTCATGAATGTTTTTTATTGTGCTCAACTCACAAGCTTCATTTTGATTCTGAGGTCAATGAGCTGTGAACATTTGTTCATTATTGCTCTCAAACACAAAAAGCCTCAAGAAATGAGCCCAAAATGACCAGATTTGTCAAAAAGAAACATGCAGGAATCAGGTGCCTTTTCCACAGGTAAAAAGTAGATTATGCAACTGCAAAAGGGAGGAGCTTTTTCATTACAGAACCAGAAGTGGAAGAAAATCTCAGCAAACTTGAAATGCAACTCGACTCTTGGTGAGTTTATATTTCCTGCAACAGCGTGTTTTATGCTGATGTGTCAAATTATTATAAATCAGGACAAACACTTACTGAGATTTATGCTGTAAATTGTAAACACTTACTGAGATTTATGCTGTAAATTGTATTTATTTTCTCAAACAGATTTTCATGCGCTTGTGACCCTGAGATACAGTGAAGATGCCGACATGGCCTAAAACAATTCCTGGTAAGAGACCTTTCTTTACTCTAAGTAAGAAACAGGCACTTTCATTTGAGTTAGTTCGGATTGTCTTAGTGTGAGTTAATTTGGCTTGAAGTTCAGTCTGAGATAATGTTCTTCAGGATTCATTTGGTTCCACTGAATGTCACTATAAATCACTCAGAAACATGTAGATCACCTTCACATTGAGCTGTTTCTACCGACTGTTGTAAGGGACATTTGTTGCTGTTAGGCTTTTGTAGTGTTTGTACACATCAATGTTTTTTTCTTCTCTTTAAATTTGGCTTTATTTTTGCATTCATATTTTCTGTCACTTTTAGGGATTTCAGTAAGCTATTTCAGTCCAGATGATCCAGTGATCCGGATACTTCTAATGGGCAGGAAGGGTTCTGGGAAAAGCTCATCTGGAAACACTATACTGGGAGAAAAGAGGTTTACAGTCCACAAACATGAGTTTGAAGTGTGTGAAGGTAAAACACAGATAGGAGAGAAGCAGGTGCATGTGATTGATCCTCCAGATCTACTGGATCCAGATCTGAATAAAGAGCAGCTGGAGATGATGAAAGAGCAGCTGGTGTCTCTATGTTCAGAAGGCTTCAGTGCGGTTCTGCTCACCGTTCCTCTAGAGCAACCTGTGCAAAATGAGGAAGACATGCTGGATTTCATTAAGTGTTTATTAGGTCCTGAAGTTCAGAAGTACATCATGATTCTGTTCACACGTGGAGATGAACTGGAGGATCTGGATGAACCACAGACCATTGAGGAATATCTACAACACCACGATCATGTTGATCTCCAGAGGCTGGTGACTGAATGTGGAGGACAGTTTCACTGTTTCAATAACAAGAAGAAAGTGAAAGGTCAAGTTGAAGAACTACTGCAGAAGATCGAAGGAATGATGGTGGAAAATGGAGGGATTTTTTTAATGGAACAAATGAAGAGAAGTGACAGCATGGACCTTCTTAATGTCAGTTGTAAGTTTGTCAGTTATTTTTGTACATTACTTAAAAAATAAAGTGTTTGTTGAGAATATTGAGATTTAATTAAACAGCACGTCGATATGATACAATCTTTCTGTTTTAGTTTCAGGACAGAGCTTACCAGGATATCCAGTCTCCAGATGAAAATCCTGAGAGGAAAGATGGTTTTGCAGGTAGGAAAAGTTGGGAAAAGTGTCACTGGAAACACCATTATTGCTATTAAACTGAACAGTGTCAGAAACAACAGAGAGGGATTCAGGAAGAAACTTTAAAGACTATTTACAAGCTCCTTCAACTAAAGCAATTCTTGTTTCTTCAAATATTACCTTTCATGCAGTGTGTAATACATCTGTTTGTGAATATAGAAGGTCTGCAAAGTTTTAAAGATCAAAGTGTGCAATAAATGAAGTTACTGACTCCCAAAAGAAAGAATCAATTCTGCCAAAATGAGTCGTCAGTAATTCCAGTCTTACTTCTGTAACTGTCATTCGTAATAATTATGGCTGCCCCAAACTAAAGACTCTTCTAGTCGACTAGTATTCATTCATGTAAGCCATTAGTCGACTCATCGCTCAATTATGTTAATATAACACTACACCATAACGAGCCTGTAATATCCCTTATCAAAAAAAAGTATACGTCAAGTTCATTTTATGAAGTATATGCAAGTAATGTTCAAGTATATTTTTAAGTATACTTTATGTAGCAAGTATACTAATGTCAGTATACTAGTAGTAAACTTGTAAGTGTACCATTTCAATTCTGCTTGGAACGAAATAGGTATAAATTTAGTATATAAAAAGTATACAATCAAGATTACTATAAGTGTAACAGTAGTAACTAGTTCACAACTACGTTTCTCATTTGTACTGCATCTGTACTATCTGTACATCTGTACTAACTTAACGAGTTTGTTTGCCCATATAATCTTAAAATATTTAGGTTAAGCTTATTTGGCTTGCTGTCTACTGATGAGGGGCTCGATAAAGCAGCTTCAACTCGAGTGACTAAATGATTATGTAGGGCAAGGTACCTAAGATAAAGGTGGAGTTTGGGGAGGTGGTGGGATGCTGGAACATCTGAGAATGAGGAGAGGTCAGCAGCTGTTTATATACTCTGGCTGTTGGCTGTTGATTGGAAGATTAGATGGGCTCACTCCTCCCTAAATTACATTTAGAACTTCACTTATATGTCAAGTCACCTTCTATTTATATAGTGCTTTTTACAATAAAGATAGTTTCAAAGCAGCTTTACAGTGATAATAGGAAATTAATGGAAGAGATATTGTTTTGGCAATATCAGCTCTAGAATAAAGTTATTGTCCAGCTTAAGTAAGATTCTGATTGAATCATTTCCGTTGTAAGAAATCATTAGTTATGTACTTTGGCCAGTTACACTACACCATTTTCAACTAAAAAACTGTTAATGCGTTGTGGCCGTGGGTTACCATTTATGGTAAGAATGTATGATGCATTATTATGTATGGTATAAATATGTGAGCAAGGCAAAAGTCTGCGGTATCTTCTGCAGAGGCTACTCAGGCTTTGTATGAAAAATAAAGTCTTGAATTTCCGACATTAAAGCCTTTTGAGAAGTGATTTTTTTTTTTTTTTTTTTTTACAAGAGATGGAAAATATTCATCAGTTCTTCATCATAGTTTTAAAACAATACCTTTATCATCTTCATGAAAACTTTAAAAAATGTGACTCTGTGAGAATGGTGACGGCATGCATGCAAGCATTACGTGTTTAGTCTATAGACAGGCGCATAGTTTTTCTTTACAAAATGACTGCCAAATGACTTGTCTGCACTGCGTAATTTTTAGTCATTTCTGATCATTTTGATAATGTTTTCATCTGTACAGAATGAAGTGAAGGAGGCCTTTACAGGGGAGAGTCTAGTTGACATGTTCTCTGCAGACATTTCAGGGATGCGTTGGTCATGTCCAGGCGCTGGTCCACCATCTGATCTGGATACGGCCTGGATCCGGCTGACTGCAGTAAACCTCGGGATAAACAGAGAGACTAACATTAGCATAGATGCCATTCTTCTTATGATGTAACGAGTACATCAGGTGTTATGGGAAGTGTTCCCGGTTCCGGCTGACCTAGTTAATGCAGCCTAACAATCATTTACTGATTTGAGTAATAGAAATTGATAATGTTTTATGTGTAAGCCATAGTAAAGAGATGAGTTTTTAGTCTAGATTTTTCTCCTTGTGTTACAGAAAATAAACAATGCATGATTGAAACACAGTTCTTTGTGTCCACCTGGTGATTTGAGTGCTGCTAGATAAGGAGCGTTACACAAGTATACTTGCAAGTTTTCTTTATGTGAACATAACATCATACTTAACATTATATATAAATGAGGCTGAATGTCAGAATAATTTAATGTGCAATTTAAAGTGTGTTTTTTTTTCTCTCTCCTTTTTACCATGCTAATTATAAAGGTACTTGATTATTGAAACATAGAACAAGCAGATTTAGATAGCAGTGTCTTTTTTGAGGTTTAATATCCAGCTCACAGTGCAATTTCATTTATTCAGCTCTCAGTTTAATTTATTGTAATACACCTCTTTTGATTCATTCATCCAAATTCCTTGACATTCTGCATTATACAGTAAATTCCAATAACTGGATGCTTTATAAACCTGCTAATCAAACGTTTGGGTCAAATGTGGCAGATAGCTGGCACACTGGCCTAGATATAGCATGGCATGAGCACATGTGGGCCAAAGTTTTACCGTATATGGTTTTAGAAATGGCAGGAAATTTGTTTTAGATCGCTATTATATTGAGGTAGGCTATATGGCCCAGATGATTTATTGGAACACCAGATTCAGGATCCAATGAACACAATAGGCTTGCTTATTGGCACAAATTCCCTCATCTGTAAATATGCACTTTATAAAGCACGATGTTATAATTTTCCAGTATAGTAAATTAGTTTGTGAACCTCACTTTGAAAACCTCTGTCCTAAACAATAGCCTGAAATCTCTCTGAATACATGGAAATACTAGGATAAATATGATATTTAATAAGTGTCATTGTATGTTCGGATGTTTTCAGAGATCAGAGTCGAGCGTCTGTTGGCACAATGATTTAGAAAACAGGTGAGTGAATCAAACTGAGAGAAAGACTTGAACTGAGTTTGACTGAAACACATGTAAGAGCTGATGATGATGGTTTTAATGTACAGATGAGGCAGAAGCTTTATGGATCTCCATGTTAAAAAAATCTGATTGGTTCATTACTGACACTCACATAATGCTGGGCAGTATACCGGTTCATACCGAATACCGGTATTTATTGTTGTTATGATATGAATTTTGATTATACCGCGGTATATGTGGCTTAAACAACATTCGGAATGCGGTGCAGTGCAGCACTGTTTGAGAGGGGTCCTGTTACACTGTTGTGAGAGCACAGCTGAGATTGCAAGGCTGAATCCGAAATCACATTCACTATTCCTGACGTTATCCACTTATATTGTTGACTTATAAGTTGGACAGCCGTTGTGTGTACATCGATTGTACACTCGTTATTGAGGTACAATGTGGGATTGAATGAGTGCACTCAATAACGTCCACTGTGGTTTCGGACACCACTACAAATGTCCGTCCCTTCAAATAATGCCCTATTGAGGTTATAGGGGAGATTTCGGATTCAGCCCTTGATTACAGCGGAGAATTCAAACTTCACGCGGAGCGCCGTGATGAGATTAACAGCATTCTCCACATGGATCATACAGATCAGATTCAGAGTGGAGCGAGCACATTTAAGTTTCTTATGGACCTATTTCATATACTCCAATGCTCTAAACAGGAAATAGCAATGTCTTCTTCAAATGAAATGCCAAGGACACGGATACATCATGAGCGCGATGACACCATAGATTATTCTGCTACACGAACGACAATGATGGAAGTTAATAAACAGACTGACAATTCAAAGAAGAATGGGCAAAAAAGTAACTGCTTTATTCTTTCTGTGTTTAACTTACGCATGTCATTTGTTCAGACTCCAGAATAGTGCTCTTAAATGTATTGAAAATATCCTCAGACCTTTTAAATGTTCTCCCTTGTTTTGGCAGTTTGTTGTTAACGTTATATAGGGTTATATAGCTTTCAAAATGCTTAATGTGCCCTCAACTCTCTCAATTCTCTCCGTGGTCATATTTTAATATTCATGTGTCTGTAATGAGTGTCTGTGTTTTATTGGTTGTTGTCTCACAGCATCATTTTGTGGGGCTTTGCAAACCTGTATTAGCTCTAGTGTGGAATGTTTCTACAATATTCACTCATCATGACAGTAAAATAGGGCATTCGAGTCAATCTACTGCATTATTTCCTCTCTCAATCAGTAGAAAATGTGATTAACACCTGGTCATGCATAGGGGGAAAAAATACCGTCATATACCGCGAAACCGATATAATTTAGAAAAATACCATGATATACATTTTTGGTCATACCGCCCAGCACTACACTCACATTAATAACCATATTTTAGTTTTCGTGACTCTCTCTGACTCAATTAAAGCAGTTTCCGCTGCATGAAACACATCAAGATGATGAAGGCTATATGCCATAGGCTATAGGCTTTAGTTGACCCTCACTCAATTTAATGGTATTCAGAACAGAACAAGAATGAAAAATTACTTATGAACATCAAGTCAAAACAAATTTGTTTAAAGTGAAAAAAAGTGCGTTATAGCCTACCTCTCTCATTTGTCACAAATCCAAATATTTTCATATTCACAATGTATTTGGATGCTAAACTATATTATTTAAAAGTTTTGTACTTTGTGTTCCAATACCGATGACAACAAACATGCGCAAAAAAATATGCTTGGCATAACAGCACAGAGAATGGCACAGATTATTCACACAGACTATTTCAAATGAGCAGTGTCACTTTTTTATACATTAAGTTGACTGTATTTTATTTTGACGATGAACAGGCTGCGATGTCAAGTTCCAAGAACTGACAGATGTTGTGTATGCGCCGGCGCGATCACTTGAATTTTCTTAAAGCGGAAACTATTTAAAATACTCTGTCATTTATGCAAAATACTGCTGACCTCCTCAAATTCTAGGTGCTTTCACACTAGCACTTTTGGTGCAGAGTTCGGTTCATTTGGATGATGTGAACCCTGTCTTCCGAACTCGGGGGCGCACCCGCTAACCGTACCCGAGTCCGCTTGAAAAGGTGGTCTGAGGTTCAGTTCATGTGAACTCCGGTACAGTTCGCTGCTGATGTGAACACAGGAAGTGAACCGCTATTAATTAATGCCTACACTACATGCTAAAACTGACAACTTTAATATTCAAGAACCTGTCCTGTGTAGGAAAGTGTCATATACTAAAATAAACATTATTTTACACACTGGCAATCAAAAGCTTTAAATATTTTTAATTTTTTTATGTTTTTAAAAGAAGGCTGAATTTATTTGATCAAAAATACAGTAAACCAACATATATACATATGCTGTTGTCCGAGGTCAACTTACGATGTTTCTTTTCTACCCTGGTTTTGAGGCTCTCTCCTGAACGCTCGGTTTTGATGGGCGTGCTGCACTGAAGTAAACGCCCACGGCTAGGATTGGATAAGATTTGCATATTTAATGAGTTTCTGCTCCCCTCAGTACGTGTGGGAAAATGCTCACAGGGCTCGCAAAACATCTTTATCAAACAAACACAATGATTTATCTCTCATTCACCCATGATTGATTGGAATGTAAATTTTTTATTACTTGGCCCACCCGATCAGTGAATATAACCACGACCCGTACACACACGCGCCCTTCAAATATCAAGTCAAGAGAGTGAACAACGCACATCAAGAAAGGAATGTTATTTCACTATTTAAGATGATATGTTTTGGTAGCCCATATGGAAAACACATAGCCTGGGTCTGAATCTGATCAGTGATCACAAATCATAGCACAACACCACAAATAAAGTATAGTCCAGCCTGTGACAGCGTGCTAAGGTATGTTCTGTTAGACACGTACACATAATCAATACGATCTGTAACAATGCAATACTATCACATATAAAAACATGTTTTACTCACATAAGTGTGTTGCACCATTCCTGTCAGATCTAATATAAATCCAATCAGCTTTATTTATACAGCGCTTTTACCAAGTCCAATTGTTTCAAAGCAGCTTCACATTGTTAACAGGAAAATAATGCAACAGAATTTGTACAGCCGTTCTGGTGAAACGGTGATGTTATCCAGCTAATTTCAGTATCATATAGTGTCAATGCGGGCAGATCGGGAATATAGATGAGATTTAGGTGTCCCCAACTGAGCAAGCCAAAAGCCAGAGGCAACGGTGGCAAGGAACCAAAACTCCTTTAGGGTCAGAATGGAGAAAAAAACCTTGGGAGAAACCAGGCTCAGTCGGGGTGCCAGTTCTCCTCTGGTCGACGAACAAACAGTGTATGATTATAATTCTGGCAACATTGCAAACAAGCAATGTCGTACACACGTGAGCAGGAACGGCATGTTTATTGTTCGGTAGCGTGATCTGTTTAGCTCCATGAGTCAGTGGGCAGGCTTGAGGTGGCGTTTCACCACACGATGACGTCAAGGGTCGACATATTCTGAGATCTCTCGTTTGCTGGGCCTGGTGTCAATAAAAACTTTTCTTTGACTAACAAGGAAGTTTTCAGCTCTGAAACAGGATATTATTATATTACCATGATCTTTAATATATCAAAGGTGTAAGGGTGGATCCTCTACAGCGGTTCTGACTGCAGGGTTGCCGAATGACTAAAGAAACGTTATCAGCAAGATGATAGAAAACTGTACATTTCTCGTCTTTACCACCCACTGCAGCTTATACCAACGACGGAAATAAGCGCAGTTACAATAGCTAAACATGTGGGAGAGCGTTGCTATAATGTGACTATATTGTATTGCAATAGGTAACACTTCAAAGTCAATACCAAATCAAAACTAGTTAGCACATCATTTGTAGTTGAAAGAATTTAATGACAAAATCTAGTTATGGTTACACTTAAAATAGTTACAAAATAAATGTATGAGATGATGAAAACTTATACCATTAATCGTACCCAGCATGAATTTTACCTGAGAGAGAGAGAGAGAGAGAGAGAGAGAGAGAGAGAGAGAGAAAAACAAAGAAGAGAAGAGAGCAAAGGAGAGAAGAGCCAAAGAGAAGGCCCCCAAGAAGAGAGAGCCAGAGAATAAAAGAGACAGAGCAACAGTTACAATCTTCTTTTATCTATTCCTTGACCATGTGACTGAAACCCTAATGTGAGCCATTCAAACTGACCAATCAGACCAAACTTCCCCCACGGTGTTACAGGTGTGACACACATTTGGCCTACAGGCCTTCAGCATTTCTTTGTCTTTAGGAATTCCAAATGGCCCTCCTGGAGAGAGATGGGGGTTGAAAACAGTAAAGCAAATGTCTTTGTTCATTTTACAAAATCAAATATCTTTGATTATTTTCAATTCTTTCAGTCCCCTCTTGGCACCATTGGCCACAATCATTGAGTACAAAGGTGGCACAGTCCACAAAGACATGCTTTCTGTTGTGTGTAGATGTCATCTTCAGACTTCTCGTCCACACTTGTTGCAAAAGCAGCTGGTCAGTCTTCAGTCTTTGTTCTCATCTCAGTCCTGCATGAGAAGGCTCCATCAAATGGTGTTGCACCAATCATTGATATGCAAAACGTCCATTGAATCCTTCACACCTCGAGAACAGTCACTGAAGGTTAGAGCAAACGCTTGTCCCTCTTTCTGAGGACACAGGATGTGAACTTGTGCAGCAGGGATCCTGTGATTAAAAGAACATATAGCACAAGAAAGAACAAAAGCATACATGGTATTTGTCATTGGTCAGAAGTTTGATGTGGTCAGATTAAAATAGTCTCTGGCAATAAGCCATGAAATCGATGTACTTAATAAACTGGTCAAGGTTGAGAATAAAAGAAGATCTCACAAGCTCTTACATTGTTTCTGGAAACATTAAAATAAATTGCATTATAACAAAACAACAATCATTGTTGGCTTAAATCCCCCTTTTCATGAAGAGTATCAGCAAAATATTCAGTGTAACCAAATACAGAAATTCAATTCCATAGATGTCCAAAACATTGTTGCAAGTCAAATGGACAAAATACAAAGACTCAGAAATCAAATAAGTTCAAAATCAAATGCATTGTTACAATACAATGATAAAACAAATGTTTGCACTTAGGTAAGAATGAGAAATACGCAAATTCACGTACATTTTGATATTTAACTTGGTGAGACACATAATAACTAACTGATTCAGTAAATCTGAAGAAAAACAAAAACATTAACTGGGAGAAATTCACAGTTATAATACAGTCTAGATGTAAAGACTTAAATAAAATAGAATACATTTTGTGAGGCTGATGTAGATTTGACTTTGTCTGTGAAGATCAAATCTATGTGGCTGCATTTAGCTGTGGCTATGTGTAAATCATGCCCCAAACACGGTGAGGAGGTTTACAATTGTGATGCAAATTTGGTCCTGTTGTAACAGGAAGCCAGCATGAGAATGTGAGTGAAGTGTGGTCTGGCTCAAACCAGTGTTTGTGTTAGGGAGCATGATAAAGTGCAAAGGTCAGAGTTACCGAATCCTGCTGTGATGAAAGCATTTTCATGGTTAATGCAATTGTAAATTACACTGTAGCCACATGGCAATTCTGTGCTCCTGTACATGGTTTTACTGCAGCTATATGGAAAATAGCAGAGTTTTCCACTCAGGAGACAAACAAATTCAACATAGAAACACATGAAACTGGATATGGCTAAACAATTCCAGTATTAAAGTTATTCCAATTATCACAAGATACATGGCCTAGAATGCAAAGCATCAACAACCTTTATCCTAAGTGTTTCATACAACACTTAAAGTAAAGCAATCATGTGTTTTAAAGAATAAACTTAACTAGTCTATGTGTATATATTAACACAAACAACTATAATGTGTGTTCAATGCGCACAATGTGTTTAGTACAATTACAAATTTGAAAATACAAACAGGATCATTGCAATTTAGATGTTTAACTATTAAACTCACTGCTATGAGACTGCTAGTCCACTAGCCAGTGAGGTTAACAGCTGAAGGCCTTGCATGAACACTGCGGTTAACTCACTGAGAGTTTTACCTGCAAATGAGCGCTGATCTTTACCCTTAGAAAGTGATTTCCTAGTTTTCTGAAAATAAGGTGGAGGTCGACCTTCACCCAGTGACCAGCATCTCTCCTCTGAGTGGCCTATTTTCCTACAGGAACTGCAAAACCTGTTCTCTTTGCCATAGGATTGAATGCTATGTTCTCCTGGAGTTTGAGGATTTTCATGACTCTCTAATGCTTGTACACCATGCGTACTGGTACATGACTCTGCGCTATTACGGTACTGCATCACCTTAAGAACTGAAATAGGCACACTTTCTTGAGTTGCACATGCATTTTCTGAACTAAACGTTTCAGATTCATTAGAGCAAGTCAGCTCATCTAAGAAGTGAACATGCTTTTAGTCCCATCGCTGTTAAGCGTTTTGGGAGACATTAACTTTTTAGCATTTAGCTTAGCCTTGAGATCTGCAATGGTCTCCTTGTGATTTTGACACTTCAGTCAGGGCTAACTGCTCAGCTAGTGATTTATCTAGCTGTGCTTGAAGATCTTGAATCTTTGCCTCAGACTTTTCTGCTTCTGCATTTTTAGAATGCACTTCTTTACATTTCTCATCTACACTTGATAATAGAAATGGTATCACATTATGTAGCCTTTTAAAACTTATGAAGTTTAAAGCCTCAATTATTTTACCATGTTTTGATTTCTTTTGGTGTTTGCCAATGTTTTCCCACCATCGAATCATTTCATCATCTGAACTTTTAATTCCAATATACTCTGTCTTGAGTTTGGACAAGGTAGGCTCAACTTTTTCACTCCATAAAGCAAACAATAAGTCACTGTTATCAGAAATTTTCCCTTCCATCCCCGAGGAGATAATCTGAATATTCTCGGATTGTACAGTAATGGGACTATTGAAGCTATTTAAAACCTTCTAATTTCTGTTTCATGCAATTCATAATGAAGACAGACTTACCAATTCCTTGGTCAAAAGGTCAGCTTTAATCCATTCACAATCAGCTGTGAGAAAATGTCCTCATTCTGATGAATTTCAGAAGATTCACTGCAAGGGATCCCGGGTTTCGGCACCATCTGTAAGGGTGGATCCTCTACAGCGGTTCTGACTGCAGGGTTGCCGAATGACTAAAGAAACGTTATCAGCAAGATGATAGAAAACTGTACATTTCTCGTCTTTACCACCCACTGCAGCTTATACCAACGACGGAAATAAGCGCAGTTACAATAGCTAAACATGTGGGAGAGCGTGGCTATAATGTGACTATATTGTATTGCAATAGGTAACACTTCAGAGTCAATACCAAATCAAAACTAGTTAGCACATCATTTGTAATTGAAAGAATTTAATGACAAAATCTAGTTATGGTTACACTTAAAATAGTTACAAAATAAATGTATGAGATGATGAAAACTTATACCATTAATCGTACCCAGCATGAATTTTACCTGAGAGAGAGAGAGAAGGGAGAGAGAGACAAAGAAGAGAAGAGAGCAAAGGAGAGAAGAGCCAAAGAGAAGGCCCCCAAGAAGAGAGAGACAGAGAATAAAAGAGACAGAGCAACAGTTACAATCTTCTTTTATCTATTCCTTGACCATGTGACTGAAACCCTAATGTGAGCCATTCAAACTGACCAATCAGACCAAACTTCCCCCACGGTGTTACAGGTGTGACACACATTTGGCCTACAGGCCTTCAGCATTTCTGTGTCTTTAGGAATTCCAAATGGCCCTCCTGGAGAGAGATGGGGGTTGAAAACAGTAAAGCAAATGTCTTTGTTCATTTTCAAAAATCAAATATCTTTGATTATTTTCAATTCTTTCAAAGGCTTAAGGGAAAGTTGATTTCTCAGTTTATCACCCCTTTAATACAATTTCCAATAGGCCTAGCTGTTCTCAATGTGGATATATTGTAGCGCACAGACTCTGCATAGTTGTGCTGTTGCACCGGCGGTGAGAGGGTTAACTGAGAGAGTTCAGTGGGGCGGGAAAAGGAGAGTTAGTGAGACCGGTGCACTTGTGTGGAGTGTTCTTCACACTCTTTGTTCGGATTAAAGAGTTCAGAAACTGAGCCGCCTAGTCTGTCATTCTTCAGACATTCCAATATAGTAAAATGTCATTTATTTCAGCGATTAAAGCTGGCTTTTCAGCATCATTACTCCACACTTCAGTGTCACATGATCCTTCAGAAATCTTTCTAATATGCTGTATTTTGCATATAATCTTTTTAAACTCTATTCCATAAAGTGACAGTAGATGTCAAGCTCCTGAAAGAACACATACTATAACCACTAGAAAGGCACCATAAAACACTCCACATTCAACAAGTCTTCTAGACCATTGTATGCATTCATGCAAACTCTGAACATTACAAACGGTAGAATTCTACAACCAGACAAAGTGTCTCTAACCTGTTTTCTGTTGGGGAAAGTGTGAAAGAAAAACACTCCCTCAGTTTGTCACCTACAGAAGATCGTCTTACAGGGAATAAGTAAATTGTAGAAAAAACAATAAAGTTTTTAATATTTTAGAACAGTGTTTAAAATAAAACATTTTTATTTATGTTACTATTTTGATTGTCAGTCAAAGTTGTAACTGATAAGTTTTGCTCTAGATTTGTATTTGCACCGCATGCTAGAAAGTCAACCAGACTTTATTAAACAAAAAAGCTATACAATTAAAATGTAGAAGTGTGTGTTTTTTAATTTTTTTTATTTCACTATCCTGTCTTTTAGTTTATTTTTGATAAAGTTTTGGAATAGTTTTTATTTTTGGAATAGTTGGGGGTACACATCCTTCGATCTGGTTACGCCTTTGATCATAAACTCCGCCTCCACAGTCCAAAGGCATCACAGGACTAAGGCTCTCGCATTCTGCTTCGCAAAACAGTTTGATCTGGAGACCCGATGGCATCGAATACAACTGGTACTTTTTTTTATATTTAATTATTATTAAGATATTTTCATCGTAAAATAGACTTACTCTATTCATCTTTAATATTTAACAGGGTTTAAATTATATATATCTGTACGATACAGGAGTGAAGACGCAAACCCCATTTGACTGTATCGACAAACTTTGTGAGTAAATGTTTTTTTATTTTTATTTTTTTTTTATTCCTGAATATATAAGTAAATACATGATGGTTTGATTACATATGTAACCTATATGAACAATTTGTTTATACACAGTGTAGAGTCCTTGATTAACGCCACACATCAAAATAACCCCGTCGACCTGCAAGGTAAAGTGGTATTATACTTTATTTATAATAAAAAAAAAAGTTCTATTATCTTAATCTGTTTGAGACTAACGCTTTCTTCCATTTATTCCTACTTTATCATAGATCTAGTCGATGAGGTGGCGGCATTGGCTACACAGCAAAATTTCACGGACAAAGTTACTTCAACTGACTCTGAAAATTGTTTGCAAATTGTTTAAGAAGAAAAAGAGCTGGCACAAAAACGCTTTTATCTGCACAACTGCATTAACAATCTAACTAAAGAGCCTTTGGTCTTAGAACAACACTGTTTAAATAATCATGCTGCATCTGCGGAAGCATGTGCGAGACGATTTCAGAGAAACAACTCACGGTAACGTTACTAGTAAATATTAATAATACTGTTTTACGTATTGCTGGGTCATAATTTTGCTTGCTAACGGTTTTTGCTTGCTGTGGTTGTTTTTGCTACTGTTGGATTTAGATTTTTATTCTTGAGGTCTAAGGGTAATTGTAATTTCTAACGTGTTTACAGATGTATTCAGTAGGCTATTGCTTTTACTGTGGATAATGTGTTAATGGGGTTTTAAAACTCAGTCAGGTGTGGGGATGTTTTATGGAGTTATTCTGCATTGATTTATTGATCTGTGTCTGGTTGTTGCAATATTTGTTTTATTTTTTATTTTTGTGGTCTGCTAATGCTTTGCAGAACTATTCTGTATTGAACAAGAAAGGTTACCTGTATTTTTTAACTATTTGGTTAATAGTATGTGTAATCACTGGAGTAGTTAATCAAAATAAATTTTCAAGATGATGATTTCAGATGATGATTTGCATAGCGGTCAACAGATGCGTTCTGTAAAGGGTAGACATGATGATTTGACTAAAGCAGAGCAGTTACAAGGTATTGTCAACCACCAGCTCGAAGCTTCGGGGGGTAGTAATCTAAATCTAACAGACAGAATAGAGCATATTATACATGTACATAGCTCTAATAATGAACAACTTACCGAAATTCCAAACGATATGTTATAAGCAGCATACAATTTGACATTACAAGATCTGTTAGAGATTGACATCAGAGAAAACTCACCACCTAATCTCTGTGAAAGATTGGAAGAAATGATTCAGATGCATAATCAAAATGTTGTAACCGATCCAAATTTGTTACAATCAGGTTATGGTGAAATAAACACCTCTGCAGAACAATTGTTAGATCCAATTATGCATTTAAGTCAGAGCGAAGTTATACTACACATCAAGGCGGATCTGTCGGGGACTAAGCTATTGTTCCAAGACCATATTTTAATGGTTTAGAGATAGAGAAATCTAAATTTGAGGGAGGTCTAAATTATGTCTAAGAGGGACTAGTCTTAAATCGGATGTAAATGCCATACTGTGTCCTGGTAATGACTATGATGAGATATTTTGTGTATCAGTTTGAAGCTGTTGTGCAGAGTAACGATCAGGTGTTGGCAGATGACAACTTGCTATTACATGTATCTATAGCTAGAACTAAATCTGGCAGTGGTCGTAGAAAGATTGTAATCAAAGATGACTTGGAAGCTAGGGCTAGGATTATCCAGACTGCTGCTGGACTGACATCACAGGACTGTGTAGGGTTTAATCACGTTGCATGATTTGAGCGTGCCTTAGATGTGAAGATTGTTGTGTTTCACAGATCAAGTGATGGAAAATTAGAGAAGTATAAATCTCATGATGAACCACATGATAAGACTGTATTTTTATATCTGCAGGAGGGCCATTACCATATGATAAAAAATCTGAAAGGTTTTGTTGGATCAGATTATGTGTGCGAGTACAGTTACACAGGGTATTCAAACAGAATGAATCATGACTGTAAATTTTCATGTTCTGTCTGTAATGACAGTCAATGCTTCGAACACACTAAAAAGACAATACACTGTCCAGACTGTTTGCGATCACCATATTGTTTTAATGCACATAAAAAGCCAATTGCTAGTGCATCTGGTTGATTGCCTTGCGATAGAACCAAATACTGTAGTAAATGAGGCAGACGTTACCATGTAGCTGCAAAAAAAACCCCAGAGACATAAATGTCCAGCGGAACTTTGTTTCCATTGTGGTGTTCATTTAGGCCATGGCAGAACGCATGAATGTTTCATACAGCCTACACCTCTCAAAGACATTGATGACCGCTACATATTTTATGATTTTGAAACACGTAGCGATGATGGTAAACACATTGCTAATTATTTCTGTGCCATGACTTTCAATGGTGAGAAATTTGAATGGAGTGGTGAAGACTGTGTCAAACAGTTCATTCGTAAGTTTAGACAGCCCAAATATAAAAACGACACATTTGTGGCACACAACAGCGCAGGTTTTGATCATTTCTTAATCCTAGAGTACTATTGCAACACGGGGGTCAAGCTTAATATAGTTATGCAGGGCTGTAGGTTGATATTCATGTATGATGAAACTTCCAAACAACGTTACATTGACTCATATTCGTTTCTGCCCATGTCTCTATCAAAGATACCTGCTGCATTTAATCTAATGACCACAGACAAGGGATACTTTCCACATCTCTTTAATAGGATTGAGAATCAGTGCTATGTAGGGCCCTACCCTTCTAAATCACTATGGCTATGCAATGATGACAGACAGTGCTAGAGTAAAATTCGACCAGTGGTATGCTACCCTTAAAGGCAAGGTCTTTGACTTTAGGAAAGAGATTGGCTTGTACTGTATGAACGATGTTGTTTTGCTGCGTGAAGCATGTATTAAGTACAGAGATGAGTTCATGCAGTGTACACAAATAGACCCATTCAGTTTTACGGCATTGGCCTCTGTAATGGGGTTAAAAAGAGCATTCAATCTAAAAAGGTTTTGTGTGAATTACATAAAACAAGGTTTTTGTTAAAATTAATGGGTGTTCGAGGGCTATCTTGTGGCTATTAATGGTACTGCAGGCATTGTATTTTGTCCTCGCTCTCTTGCCGTACGGCAGCAGATTCAAGAATCGCTGCTGCTGGTATGTACGGTTTTTCGTGCTCTGACTTATTAAATTAATTGCGACGATTAATGCGAGTCTTTTTGACACAATTTCTTTTATGGTTGTATTTGAACGTGTATAATGCATCTAACACTTTAACGGTTGTTCAGATTGTTATAAAAGTATAGAATTTCATTGTGCATCACACGAAGTGGAATGAGTTTATTTCTTGTATTAATTAATTTCTTGTATCATGAGTTTAGTGAATGTGCACTTTCTATTTTCCTAGTGTTTTACGAGTGTCTGCAGTGCCCATTCAGCCAGAGTAAATTATACTTTTCTATCTTTCCAAAAAGGTATGTGGTTTTTGTGTTTCTTAATAGCACTTTGTGGCGAGGGGGGCGTGGTTTAGCGAAGTCTGTGACAGGAGAGAGAGTCAGGGAACGAGCGGCACGTAAGTGAATCAAGGTCAAAGGAGTATCACCTGTCTTGTTTCAGTGATTGGCGTGGAGAGACAGGATTTAAGCAGCCCAGGAAGTGACAACGAGGAGAGAAGCTGGGACTCGAGGGAGCATGCAGAGAGGAACTGCTGGAGGAAAAACCGACGAAACCGACGGAGTATAAAGAGATTATTGTTTTATGTTTTGATGGAAAGTACATTGGAGTAAATAAAGAGAACCCACGAGTCCCATAAAGCCGACCCCCCTGTCTTCTTCCTTATACGAGTGAACATTTGTTACAGTGGTGCCGAAACCCGGGATTGGAAGAAGACCGAGCCGCTGCCATGCAAACACCGCCAGCAACGCCATTTGCGGACGTCATACAGGCGCTCGCGGGCCTGCATTGGGAGCAACATCAATCGATGCTGGAGATCCGGGAAGAGCAGGAGCGGCGTTTCCAGGCGCTCTTCCTGGCCCAGCAGCAGGACCGCGAGCTCGTCCGGAGCTGCATCGACCGGGGGGTTCCGGCCGGGGAAACATCTATCCTGGCCAAAACCACCCACATGCAGCTCACAAAGATGGGGCCGCAGGACGATCCAGAAGCATTCTTGGATTTGTTTGAGCGGTCCGCGGAGGCATGTGGGTGGCAGCGACTGGACTGGCCGGTGCGCCTCATTCCCTTGTTATCGGGTGAGGCGCAGATAGCGGCCCAACAACTGCCAGTCCAGAACCTCCTGGTCTATGACGACCTGCGACGGGCCATCCTCCAGCGGGTCGGGCTCTCCCCCGAACAACATCGTCAGCGGTTTCGGTCGCTAACATTAGGGGAGAACACCCGGCCCTTTGTGATGGCCCAGCAGCTCCGGGATGCCTGCCGCAGATGGCTGATGGCTGACCAGTCGACAGTCGACCAGATCGTCGACAAAGTGGCGCTGGAGCAGTTTATTGCGCGGTTGCCCAGGAAGACCGCGCAATGGGTCCAGTGCCACAGGCCGGCGTCGCTGGACAAAGCCATCGAGCTGGCGGAAGATCAACTGGTGGCGTGCCCAGGGGTCGGCGAACTCCTACCGGCAGCTTCTCTCCCTCTCCCTCCTTCGTCCTATCGACCGGTACCAGCGCCCCAGACGAGGGGAGGGTTCCAGTCACGAGGCCCGCCCCGAGGGAGGTTCGACGAACTCCAGGCCGAAGCCTCTGGATCGCAGATGCCCTCCCGAGGACGGGAGACTTCCGGGTCCTATCCAGCCTCCGGTCCCATCCCCCCTTTCTCTCCACACCAATCCCTTGATTCCCTTCCTGCCACTGGGGCAGGGGGAAAGTCTGGGCCGGCCTGTTGGCGGTGCGGGCTGCCCCCGATCAAGCCGGAATGTACCAAATACCAGTGAGTATTCAGGGGGGTACCTATCCGGCATTGGTGGATTCAGGGTGTAACCAAACCTCTATCCACCAAAGCCTGATACAATCATTGGCATTGGATAAAGGCCGCCTGGTTAAGGTACGGTGTGTGCACGGGGATGTGGTGAGTTATCCGCTGGTGACGGTCATAATTCAATTCCGGGGACAAAAACATAAAGTGAACGTGGCAGTTAGTCCGCGCCTTTGACATCCGCTTATTTTGGGTACAAATTGGCCCGCATTTGATAAATGATTGAGGTATTTGTGTGCGGATGTCTCTTGGGACAAAAGAGGGCGGGGAGAGAGAGCAGTGGTTCAAGTTGGGGAGTCTGAGCCGGGACCATCGGGCACTGTTCCAGAGGAACAGAGTGGTGTAGGGAGGCGGATCCTAACTGACCGCGATGATTTTCCTCTGGAACAGTCCCAAGATGAGTCGCTCAA
This sequence comes from Paracanthobrama guichenoti, assembly GCA_018749465.1. Classification (NCBI taxonomy): domain Eukaryota; kingdom Metazoa; phylum Chordata; class Actinopteri; order Cypriniformes; family Gobionidae; genus Paracanthobrama; species Paracanthobrama guichenoti. The sequence continues at coordinate 30,150,134 of CM031945.1, forward strand.
AAATGCGTTTGCACAGGTCCGATCGATCGACGGACAGGTTCTCCATCCTGAACAACCACTCTCTTATCCTTATTTTGCCATATTAAAAGACAGGTTGTATCGAGTGACCCAGGACACTCAGTCAAAACAAGATACGACCCAGTTGTTGATTCCAAAAAGCCGTCGGGAAATGCTTTTCCAGGCGGCTCACTCCAATCCTATGGCTGGTCATTTGGGTCAAGCGGCCACACTGAATCGTTTGATGGTCCGGTTTTTTTGGCCGGGCATTCACGAGAACGCGTGCGCAGATGGTGCGCGTCGTGTCGTGGAATGTCAGTTGGTGAATCCACCGGCTTTTCCAAAAGCGCCATTGCGCCCTCTACCGCTTATGCAGGTCCCCTTCGAGAGAATTGGTATGGACCTCATCGGACCATTAGAGCGATCCGCACGGGGGAATCGTTTTGCATTGGTCCTAGTGGATTATGCAACACGATACCCCGAAGCAATTGCCCTCCGTAGCATTTCCGCAAAAAGTGTTGCCGAGGCTTTGTTTAGTTTAATCTCCCGAGTGGGGATCCCGAAAGAGATCCTCACTGATCAAGGCACGGCGTTTATGTCACGTACACTACGCAAACTATACGGATTATTGGGCATTAAATCGATCCGCACCAGCGTCTATCACCCACAGACGGATGGGTTGGTGGAACGATTTAATCGCACTTTGAAGACAATGATCCGAAAGTTCATACAGGAAGACGCCAAGAATTGGGATAAATGGTTAGAACCCCTGTTGTTCGCTGTACGCGAGGTCCCGCAAGCCTCCACCGGTTTTCTCCGTTCGAACTCCTCACGGACGTCAGCCCGTGGGGTGTTGGACGTTCTCAGAGAGGGTTGGGAGGACGGACCTTCGCAAAGCAAAAACGAAATTCAGTATGTCATGGACTTGAGAACAAAACTCCACACACTGGGGCGGCTATCCATGTAGAATTTGTTACAGGCTCAGGACAAACAAAGCCGGCTGTACAACAGGGGAACGAAACTGCGTGAATTTTCACAGGGAGATAAAGTGCTTGTATTACTCCCCACTTCTAGCTCCAAATTGCTCGCCAAGTGGCAGGGACCCTTTGTGGTCACACGGCGAATAGGAAATCTCGATTATGAGGTGATTCGGTCAGATAGGAGCGGGGCACATCAAATATACCACCTTAACCTCCTGAAGAAGTGGAGTCAGGCGGAGTCAGTGATGTTGGCAATGGCAGTGAGCGGGGAGGAGGATCTCGGGCCAGAGGTGAACACAAAAAGTACATCACTCGCCCTGGCCCCAGGGGAGATCATCTCTCGCGTTGCAGCTCACTGACATAGCCCAGTTGCAGAAGCTATTTGCGGATGTGTTCTCGCCACGTACCGGTCGGACGAACCTCATCCAGCACCATATCGAGACAGAGCCAGGCGTGGTGGTTCGCAGTCGGCCATATAGATTACCCGAGCACAAGAAAAAAGTGGTTCAGGAAGAATTAGAGGCAATGCTGGACATGGGAGTAATAGAAGAATCCTACAGTGATTGGGCCAGCCCGATAGTTTTAGTCCCTAAAACGGACGGCTCAGTTCGGTTCTGTGTGGATTATCGCAAGGTGAATGCTGTGTCGAAATTCGACGCATATCCAATGCCAAGGGTTGATGAGTTGCTCGATCGGCTAGGCACCGCTCGCTTTTATTCGACACTGGATTTGACAAAGGGATATTGGCAGATCCCCTTAACGCCTTTATCTAAAGAAAAAACAGCCTTACGACGCCGTTTGGATTACACCAATTTGTTACACTTCCTTTCGGGTTGTTTGGGGCTCCGGCCACGTTTCAGCGGCTCATGGATAAAATTCTGCGGCCGCATGCTGCATATGCCGCTGCGTACTTGGATGACATCATTATCTATAGTAATGATTGGCAGCGGCATATGGAGCACGTGCGTGCCGTCCTGAGGTCGCTGAGAATGGCCGGGCTGACTGCCAACCCGAAGAAGTGTGCGATTGGGCGTGTGGAGGTTAGGTATCTGGGTTTCCACTTGGGTCATGGGCAGGTGCGTCCCCAAATTGACAAGACAGCCGCAGTTGCAACCTGTCCGAGACCCAAGACCAAAAAGGAGGTGAGGCAGTTCCTTGGGCTAGCGGGATATTATAGGAGATTTGTTCCTAATTATGCGGACCTCACTAGCCCACTGACGGACCTCACTAAAAAGGAAGCACCAGATCCAATCCAGTGGTCAGAGCTATGCCAGCAGGCTTTTACCCAGGTGAAGGCTGCTTTATGTGGCGGGCCGCTTTTGCAATCCCCTGATTTTTCTCTCCCTTTTATGTTACAGACGGACGCGCGTCGGACAGGGGGCTGGGTGCAGTACTGACCCAGGAGAGGGAGGGGGAGGAGCGGCCGGTGCTGTACATCAGTCGCAAGCTCTCAAAGAGAGAGACGATGTACAGCACCATTGAAAAGAATGTTTGGCGATTCGGTGGGCTGTTCTTACCCTCCGCTATTATCTCCTGGGAGGGAGTTCACTCTCTGTTCGGACCACGCCCCTCTCCAGTGGCTCCACCGTATGAAGGATACCAACGCGCGGATCACCCGTTGGTATCTAGCTTTACAGCCATTTAAGTTCAAGGTGATCCACAGGCCGGGGGTGCAGATGGTTGTGGCTGACTTTCTTTCCAGAAATGGGGGGGGGGGAGGCTGCAGGCCGGATGGCTCCCCGGCCTGAGTCGGGCGGTGGGGGTATGTGGCGAGGGGGGCGTGGTTTAGCGAAGTCTGTGACAGGAGAGAGAGTCAGGGAACGAGCGGCACGTAAGTGAATCAAGGTCAAAGGAGTATCACCTGTCTTGTTTCAGTGATTGGCGTGGAGAGACAGGATTTAAGCAGCCCAGGAAGTGACAACGAGGAGAGAAGCTGGGACTCGAGGGAGCATGCAGAGAGGAACTGCTGGAGGAAAAACCGACGAAACCGACGGAGTATAAAGAGATTATTGTTTTATGTTTTGATGGAAAGTACATTGGAGTAAATAAAGAGAACCCACGAGTCCCAGAAAGCCGACCCCCCTGTCTTCTTCCTTATACGAGTGAACATTTGTTACACACTTAATGAGTTATGACACTTTCCTTTGTTCTGCCATTTATTGTACTACTACACTATCAATGTTCAGTCACAGGTACATTGTTAATGTTTGCATTTTGTATGTATTTACTGTGTGTTTAATGAGTTTGTCTGTAGAGCAGATTCAAGAATCGCTGCTGCTGTGTTTTACGAGTGTCTGCAGTACCCATTCAGCCAGAGTAAATTGTACTTTTCTATCTTTCCAAAAAGATAAAGTGTCGTGAAAGGAAGCCTGTGTGTGAGTGTGTCTGTCCACATCCGTTACACCTCTGTTTGTATGGGGGTGTTCAAACCCCATTTTCTTACACCTAACACAATTGCTCTCACGCACAATAACGCATACATTCACCAGCACAAGACATTTTCGAATGCTTCGATTGAGTGGCTTGAATATGTGAAAAAGACATGTGACGTAGACATTCACCATGCTCTAAATCATGGTGAAGTGAGGTTTGGAGGGTATTTTGTTGATGGTTATTATGAGCAAGGTGGTGTGAGGAAAGCTTTAGATTTCGCAGGCTGTTTTTTTCATGGACACGACTGTCGTTACAGACCTGACTACATTAACCCACAGTCCAAAATACCATTTGGAACCCTACTTAAGATGTTTAATGACAGAGTTGATGTTTTGCATAATGCTTACAACCTTGAAGTGGAAGTTATGTGGGAGTGTCACTGGCAGGGTCTTAAGCAGACCGATCCAGGCGTAATTGATTTTATGTCTACTTATACACCCCCTGAAAGATTGAAACCACGTGATGCTCTCTTTGGAGGCCGTACGAATGCTTACAAGTTGTACCATAAAACTGCAGAAGGTGAGCGGTTAAAATATTTGGACTTCACAAGTCTCTATCCGTTCGTGCAGGCTCGGAAATCCTACCCTACAGGTCATCCTGAAATTATTTTCAAGGATTTTCAAAATCTTGAAAATTATTATGGACTTGTAAAGGCATCTGTAGTCCCGCCCCAAAAATTGCTTCACCCAGTTCTGCCTTACAGATGCGCTGGGAAACTCATGTTTCCTCTCTGTCGCACTTGCACAGAGGTGCAAAGCAAAGTTATGGCATGTATGCACACAGACGATGAAAGAACAATTTCCGGGACGTGGGTAAGTCTTGAATTGTTAAAGGCTGTTGAGAAAAAAAATATGTGCTAATGAAGATCGACGAGATCTGGCATTTTCCACAGAGATCTGATACTCTGTTTTGAACTTAAACTACAAATGTGTTTAAGTTCTGGCTTAACCAGATTACATGACAACTCCTCAAAGTATGACTCAAAGAAATAGGCTCCAGGTTCAAACAGACAACTGTGTCTAATCTGGCTAGGGTGGTCAACTTCACACCCCAGGCAGAATTCTTTCAGTTTTTTACTGATGAGATGTTCCAGAAGGAGTACAACGGTTGCTTTTATAATCTTGAAACCGTCAGAGCGCATACAACCGTCTGGATTGTCGATACCAGCAAAGGCAGCAGCTCCAGCTATTGCTCCTGCGCTGCTGTATGGAGTTGTCAGGAATGTCAGGTTCTGATAACCTAGATCCATACAAAACTTATCCAACCAACTGTTGTTAGTGTGGTAGTCTGTGGTGGCATCTCCAGGGGTGCTGCATTGTCATCAGGCATTGCGAGGGCCTTCTCAGGTGTGTTGCTCTAGCTATGGGATGACAAAAAAAAAACAAAAACTTTCAACTGTTTATTATCAACTGTTTATAAAAAAAAACCTTTCAACCTCTGACTTTCAACTGTTTTTACTTTCATTAAACTTATTGTGTGTAAATATTCGTATGAACACTAAAAGAGTCAACACCATAAGACATAAACTAAAAATGTTTCACAGACATGTGACTAACAGAAATAGAATAATGTGTCCCTGAATGAAGGGAGACTCAAAATCAAAAGTACCAATCAGTATCTGGTGTGGCCACCAGCTGCTTGAAGTACTGCAGTGCATCTCCTCCTCATGGACTGGACCAGATTTGTCAGTTCTTGCTGTGAGATGTTACCCCACTCTTCCACCAAGGCATTTGCAAGTTCCTGGACATTTCTGGGGGGAATGGCCCTAGCCCTCACCCTGCGATCCAACAGGTCCCAGATGTGCTCAATGGGATTGAGATCCGGGCTCTTCGCTGGCCATGGCAGAACACTGACATTGCTGTCATGCAGAAACTCACACACAGAACGAGCAGTATGGCTGGTAGAATTGTCCTGCTAGAGGATCATGTCCGGATGAGCATGCATAAAGGGTACCACATGAGGGAGGAGGATGTCTTCCCTGTACCGCAAGGCATTGAGATTGCCTGCAATGACAACAAGCTCAGTCCGATGGTGATGTGATATACCGCCCCAGACCATGACGGACCCCCCAAATCGATCCCACTCCAGAGTACAGGCCTCGGTGTAACGTTCATTCCTTCGATGATAAACACGAATCCATCCATCACCCCTGGTGAGACAAAACCGTGACTCCTCAGTGAAGAGCACTTTTTGCCACTCCTGTCGGGTCCAGCGAAGGTGGGTTTGTGCCCATAGGCGGCGTTGTTGCTGGTGATGTCTGGTAAGGACCTGCCTTACAACAGGCCTACAAGCCCTCAGTCCAGCCTCTCTCAGCCTATTGCGGACAGTCTGAGCACTGATGGAGGAATTGTGTGTTCCTGGTGTGACTCGGGCAGTTGTTGTGGCCATCCTGTACCTGTCACGCATGTGTGATATTCGGATGTTCCGATCCTGTGCAGGTGTTGTTACACGTGGTCTTCCACTGCAAGGATGATCAGCTGTCCTTCCTGTCTCCCTGTAGTGCTGTCTTAGGCATCTCACAGTGCGGACATGGCGATTTATTGCCCTAGCCACATCAGCAGTCCTCATGCCTCCCTGCAGCATGCCTAATGCACGTTCACACAGATGAGCAGAGACCCTGGGCATCTTTCTTTGGGTGTTTTTCACAGTCGTTAGACAAGTCTCTTTAGTGTCCTGCGTTTTTAGAACTGTGACCTTAAATGCCTACTCTCTGTAAGCTGTTAAGGTCTTAACGACCATTCCACAGGTGCATGTTAATTAATTGATTATGGTTAATTGAACATGCATGGAAAACATTGTTTAAACCCTTTACAATGAAGATCTGTAAAGTTATTTGGATTTTTACAACATTATTGTTGAAATACACAGCCCTGAAAAAGGGACGTTTCTTTTTTTGCTGAGTTTAGTTTCTTGAGACATGTTGAGTGAATGTAGTGAGTGATCCATTCTGGAAAAAAAACAACAACCTTTTTAATGGCTGTAATACATGGGTGGGGTTAAGAGGCAGGGTTCAGAGTTAGTAACGCCCCTTTCTGGGTGGAACAACCTCACCTTGATGGAGGTGTAGCGATCATAGTGTTCACACCATCTAAACATTTTATCAATGCATGAAAAAATTTTGAGTATGTGAATATCTTTCCACTGAAATAAAAATCTCATAGTGAATGTGATGTTCAGACTCTGGAACTGGCCAGACACGTTCACGGATCTTTGTCTTGTCGTTGCAGCAAAAAATATAAACAGAATCATCCGGCAGCTTTTTACTATGGTCTCCAACCACACGATACCTTGTTTCAGGAATCACACTGTTCCACTCTGCGATGTACAAGGGGTCTCTGCCACAGTCATTCAAATCTCTCCAAACATAATTAAAAAATATAAACCAGTCTTTGGCAGGGAAAATCAGACAGGGGTCCTGTGATGTGAAGTCATCTTTAAGATTCATAGCATAGAGTTTGACCGTAGGCGATGCCTTGTCAAACACAGACGTTTACCAGACATTGAGAAATCCCGTTTCACAAAATCCCCATTTTCATGGAAAAACTTTGTCAGACTAACATTTTGTTTTTTCCTAGGTGCAAAAGTCAGCTTTTCATCCATTTCGACAGCACCTCTTGTTGGCGAAATACACATCACCTTTCTACCAACAGACTTTGGAACAGCCATTGTAAACTCCAGAGTTACCGAACGCCTTGTTGTTTAATCATCACATTCTACCGTATTTTATTTCAGCAACACTTTTAGCACCTAGGTTTGTGGCGGGGGCGTGAACCAGCTACACTCCGATTGCTTCCTGAACACGTGAACACCAACTGTCCGGAAAACGGAAGGTCAAAAAGGTGACAGTAATAAAGCAATAAATCATATGTCATAAAGCCATAAATCTTATTTTGACACATGGTCCGTAATATTTACTACTAGTATTTGCCCCACCTGTCTTCCCTCATTACCTGCCTTGTTTGTTATCTATTTAGTCTCCTTGTGTTTGCTGTGCTGTGCTGGTTCGTTATCTTCTGTTCCGTGGTTGATGTCTCCTGTTTCCTTGACCTGCTTCATGTTTCCTGACCCTGGTGTTGAGTCTTTGTTTAGTTTTGTTTTCCCCCTCGTGGGTGTTTTTGTTCGTTTTATTTTATTATTTAAAATAAATCTCCATTCTTCCTGCAATTGAGTCCTCACTCCCTTTTCTCCCAACCGTTCCTGACAAGGTGTACGCAAAGTTTAAAGCACGCAACGTGTCCATACAAGGATGTGTATCTGCCACCGAAGTGCCAGTTTGTCTAGAGATGTTCATGTCCATATAGAGAGAGCACAACTTCCACCCCTTCAAACCCTCATTTGTCAGCAATAAGTTCCCTTTCAGTCGGTCACGTTCGACGTACGTCGGAACTGACCGACGAATCGGGATCTGCTTTCAGAGACCAATCTGCTTCGAGTGTTTCTAAACGAGCCAATACCGATTGGCATGCGGTCCACGCTCCGCCCACTATGCGGGTATAAATAGGGAAGTGGAATACCGCATCCTCGCGTTCTACTTCGGAGCCGAATCCTGCTGTTGATTCAATGCTGGGTTTGCGAGGATCGCTCAACTTCCGGGTGCGGGTGTGACGGCGCGATCCAGCGGGTGGTCGCATCAGGAAGTATCTGCTGTTTCTCAGCCTGCCTGGGCGTTTTTCTGAGTGCTCACAGCAGGCTTGCACTACTGAACTGCTGTGAGCCGCGGCCATCTCCCCTGTGTGCTTCAGCACTATCAGAGCGTTTTCCTCCTAAAAGAGCAAACACGGTTTGACCCTGCATCTCCAAGATGTCATTCAAACCGTGTGTTTCTGGATGCAGTTGCTTCCTGTCCCCAGTTGACGGTCACGATCGCTGCCTCACGTGTTTGGGCGTTCAGCACGCTGAGGCGGCTTTTGTGAATGACTCATGTTCCCATTGCGGGAACATGACCATCGCAGTTCTACGGTCTAGGCTCGATTACCTCAAAAGGGGTGGAGTCCCATTGCGCATCCCCCGATCTAGTGGTCCTCCCGCTGCAAAGCAGAGGGCTGCTACTTTGGCTGATGCCTTTGGTGGAGACCTGAGGGTAACTGTGAGGGCACCCCTGACGGGACACCAAGCCCCTCGGGACCCTCCCCCCTCCGCTGCGCCGGTGGAGCTTCCAAAGGAGCGTCCTGGTCCCTCCCATGGGGGTCCAGCCGTTACCTTTGGAGCTCCGGCTGAGGACATGATGTCGATTGCTGCATCGGGGGACGAGCTAATGGACTCTGGAGATGAAGACTCGGCTGCGTTGCCCCCTTCGGGTGTGGTAGCATTGCCCGAGCCTGATCCAGAGCTCACGGCTATGCTTTCCCGGGCCGCCGCGAGGGTCGGGCTCGAGTGGAACCCTCCACCGTGTCCCGAGCCCTCGCGGCTGGATGATTGGTTTCTCGGAGCGGCCCGTGCTGGTTCTCAGCGCCCGGCCCCGGTTCCATTCTTCCCGGAGGTGCATCAGGAACTCACGAGGTCGTGGCTGGCGCCCTTCAGCGCCAGACATCGATCGACTGGTTCCTCCGTCCTCACTACCCTCGATGGCGGCGTGGCTAAGGGCTACGTGGGGATCCCCCCAGTCGAACGGTCGGTTGCGATGCAGCTGTGTCCTAAGACCGTCACCGACTGGCGTGGTAACCCACGTCTCCCCTCCCGGGCGTGTAAGTTCTCATCCACGCTGACGGGCAAGGCTTACACAGCCTGCGGAGAGGCCGCGTCGGCTTTGCATGCCATGGCGCTCCTGCAGGTTTACCAAGCCAAAGCGCTCAAGGAACTGCACGAGGGTAGTTCTGACCCAGGCGTTATGCAGGAACTGCGTATGGCGACGGACCTCGCCCTCAGGGCGACGAAAGTCACCGCGCGCTCCCTGGGTCGGGCGATGTCCACCTTAGTGGTCCAGGAACGCCACCTGTGGCTGAACCTGGCAGACATGTGTGATACTGACAAGGTGCGGTTCCTCAACGCCCCTGTCTGCCAGGCCAGCCTCTTCGGCGACGTCATCGAGAACTTCGCCCAGCAGTTCTCGATGGCCCAGAAGCAGACGGAGGCGATCAAAAATATCCTGCCCCTATGACCTGCTGCTGCCTCCACCCAGTCGTCGGCCGCAGCGCCTCCGCCGAGGGCGTCCACCTGCGTCCGCCTCCGCCCCTGCTAAGCCCAAGCAGCAGCCTCCACCCGGGCAGCAGGCCGCCGGACGAAAGGGGGGCGCCCAACCCACTCAGGGCTCCGCTAAGCCTGCCGGCAAGCGTAGGGGCAAGAGGCCCTGTGACGGGCAGCCCAGGGACGAGAGGGACTGCTCGATGGGAGGTGGTGTCCGCACCTCTCCCCACCCCCCCGGGAGGAGGACCGGGGGGTCTACACACACACACAACACCCCTGCCGCTGGCTCTCCGGAGACTAGCGGTACCCACATACTCATTAAGAGAGCAGTTTCCTCCCTCCCTGGGCTCCAGGAGGCTCAGGCGGGCAGTGTGCGACGCCCCCGGGCCTTGCCACTCCTCGCCTCCCCTCCTTTCGCCAGTGGGCAGCAGCGTGGGCACCGAGGACGTCTCCAGGCCTTCTCACCCACACTCTGTCCAACCCAGGGAGGCTCAGACAACACTCCAGGCCGCCTCCGGGCCTCCCGAGTCGGGTCTGAGTCTCCCACCTCGCTGCCCCACCCCGGGTACGTCTGTGGTCCCGCTTGTCCGGTTCCTGGGGGCCTGGCTAGAGCTCCCCAGGCCGTCTCGCTGGCTCATCCGTACCATCAGACTCGGCTACGCGATTCAATTCGCTCGCCGGCCTCCCAAGTTCAAGGGCATCCTCTTCACCTCTGCACGGAGCTGCGATGCCCATGTCTTGCGGTTAGAGATCGAAGCCCTACTGGCGAAGGGCGCGATCGAGCCGGTTCCTCCAGCCGATATGAAGTCAGGGTTCTACAGCCCTTACTTCATTGTACCTAAGAAAGGGGGTTGGTTGAGACCAATCTTGGACCTGCGTGTCCTGAATCGGGCCCTGCACAAGCTCCTGTTCAGAATGTTGACACAGAAACGCATTTTCGAATGCATCCGTCCCCAAGATTGGTTCGCAGCGATCGACCTGAAGGACACGTACTTTCATGTCTCCATTCTCCCGAAACACAGACCGTTCCTACGCTTTGCGTTCGAGGAGAGGGCATATCAGTACAAAGTCCTGCCCTTCGGGCTGTCCCTGTCGCCCCGTGTCTTCACGAAAGTCACGGAGGCAGCCATTGTTCCGCTCAGAGAATGCGGCGTTTGGATTCTCAACTACCTCGACGACTGGCTCATACTCGCCCAGTCCAGAGAGCAGTTGTGCGAACACAGGGACCTGGTGCTCCGTCACCTCAGCCTGTTGGGCCTTCGGGTCAACCGAGAGAAGAGCAAACTCTGTCCCACACAGAGGATCTCTTATCTCGGTATGGAGCTGGATTCGGTCAATCGAACTGTACAGAGGAGCGAGTTCGATCAGTGCTGAACTGCTTGAATACGTTCAAAGGCAGGACAGCGGTCCCACTGAAGTTCTTTCAGAGGCTCCTGGGGCATATGGCATCTGCAGCCGCGGTAACGCCGCTCGGATTGCTACATATGAGACCGCTTCAGCACTGGCTTCACGGCCGAGTCCTGAGATGGGCGTGGCAGAGCGGCAAGTACCGGGTCTCAGTTACTCCTTACTGCCGCCAAACCTTCAGCCCGTGGGCGGACCCTTTGTTTCTACGGGCGGGAGTGCCTCTAGAACAGGTGTCCAGGAATGCTGTGGTCTTCACGGATGCCTCATCCACTGGCTGGGGGGCCACGTACAACGGGCATGCAGTTTCGGGTCTGTGGACGGGGCCCCAACTGCATTGGCATATCAATTGCCTAGAGCTACTGGCAGTACGTCTTGCTCTGGGCCGCCTAAAAAAGCCACAACAGGGCAAGCACGTACTGGTCCGCACGGACAGCACTTCGGCCGTTGCGTACATCAACCGTCAGGGTGGTCTACGCTCACGTTGCATGCTCCGGCTCACCCGCCATCTCCTCCTTTGGAGTCAGAAGCATCTGAGGTCGCCTCGCGCCATTCACATCCCAGGTGCGCTCAACTGGACAGCCGACGAGCTCTCACGGCAGCCGACACCTCCGGGGGAGTGGCGACTCCATCCCCAGGTGGTCCAGCTGATATGGGGCCTCTTCGGAGCCGCACAGGTAGACCTGTTTGCCTCTCCAGAGTCGAACCATTGCCAGTTGTATTACTCCCTGACCGGGGGCACCCTCGGCACGGATGCACTGGCACACAGCTGGCCCCAGGGGCTATGCAAGTATGCGTTCCCCCCAGTGAGCCTTCTCGCACAGACACTGTGCAAAGTCAGGAGGGACGAGGAGCAGGTCTTGCTAGTTGCGCCCTACTGGCCCAACCGGACCTGGTTCTCCGAACTAACTCTCCTCGCGACAGCACCTCCCTGGCACATTCCTCTGAGGAAGGACCTACTTTCTCAGGGACGGGGCACACTATGGCACCCGCGTCCGGACCTCTGGAAACTCCATGTCTGGTCCCTGGACGGGACGCGGAGGTTCTAGGTGATCTACCACAGGCAGTGGTGGACACCATCACTTCCACTAGAGCCCCCTCTACGAGGTGCCTCTATGCATTGAAGTGGAACCTGTTCATTGAGTGGTGTTCTTCTCGCCGCAAAGACCCCCGAAGGTGTTTGATTAGTGCCGTGCTTTCCTTCCTGCAAGATGGGTTGGAGCGAAGGCTGTCTCCCTCCACCCTTAAAGTGTATGTCGCGGCAATAGCGGCATATCACGATGCAGTTGATGGTAAGTCCTTAGGGAAGCACGACCTAATCGTCAGGTTCCTCAGGGGTGCGAGGAGGCTGAATCCTCCTCGTCCAAACCCGGTACCCTCTTGGGACTTAGCTCTGGTGCTGAGAGCACTCCAGAGCCCTCCCTTCGAGCCTCTGCACTCCATTGAGCTGAATATCCTGTCCATGAAGACAGTACTCTTGGTTGCATTGGCCTCCATCAAGAGGGTAGGGGACCTGCACGCACTTTCGGTCAACGAATCGTGCCTAGAATTCGGGCCAGGTAACTCTCACGTTGTCCTGAGACCCCGGCCCGGATACGTGCCCAAGGTTCCCACCACTCCTTTCCGGGACCAGGTGGTGAACCTGCAAGCGCTGCCTTCGGAGGAGGCAGACCCAGCCCTGGCTTTGCTCTGTCCCGTCCATGCTCTCCGCGCCTACGTGGACCGAACTCAAAGCCTTAGGACCTCAGAACAGCTCTTCATCTGTTACGGAGGCCAGCAGAAGGGAAAGGCTGTCTCCAAGCAGAGGTTAGCCCACTGGATAGTGGATGCTATTGTCTTGGCGTACCAGTCCCAAGACGTGCCCTGCCCGTTCGGTTTGCGAGCGCACTCAACTAGGAGTGTAGCCTCCTCCTGGGCGCTGGCTAACAGATATATGTAGGGTTGCGGGCTGGGCGACACCTAACACGTTCGCTAGATTCTATAGCCTCCGTGTAGAGCCGGTACCTTCCCGTGTACTCGCCCCCAGTGGCCAGTAGCGCGAAGTGCCCGTTCTAGTGTCGGCTTGTGACGCCATTCCCGCCCCCTGGGCCGGATGCGTGCGTTATTTATCTCCAGTCGTGTTCCCCAGAAAATGGCGAACCCTGTCGAGCTCCTCCGTCACCCCTTCGGTGTCAGACGTTGCGGCCGTCTGGCATCAGGCCTGCACCCGTATGCTTGTGGGACGTGTGTTTAGGCTGGGTTCCATATGTAGCGGTTCCCTAATGGCAACCCCATATGTGTATTCTCCACGGTACCAGCTACCCTACTCGGCTAGCCCCGTGTCTTTCCCTTGACAGAGCTCGCTCTGTCGTCTCTGGCGGTGTTCTGGCTGAGGTCAGGCTGGATCCACCCCAGAGACTACCATATGTTGTACTACCCTGATAGGCTAGTCCTTATGCGTAAATTTGCCACCTCTCCCTCCGTTGAGGCACGTGGCCCCCACAGCGTTCCGTTCCCAAACGGGCACGCTTTCCCAGCGTTATCCAATAGTCACTCTGAGTGGGTCTTGCAGGAACAGCAGTGACTGTCCTTCCCTGCCTGGAGCCCTGACTTCCTCTCCAATGAAGGAGTGGTCCAGTGAGCTCAAGCAGGGCGCTGGAAGGGCCAGCATCCTGGCGTTTTGGTAGGGATCCCAATTCGTTGGTCAGTTCCGACGTACGTCGAACGTGACCAACTGAAAGGGAATGTCTCGGTTACGTATGTAACCCTCGTTCCCTGAAGGAGGGAACGGAGACGTACGGCCCATCGCCAGGTGCTGTGCTTCAGCTGAAGGCCGAGCCACTTGTTTCGGCTCCTCAGTTGAAAAGCGAGGATGCGGTATTCCACTTCCGTATTTATACCCGCATAGCGGGCGGAGCGTGGACCGCATGCCAATCGGTATTGGCTCATTTAGAAACACTCGAAGCAGATTGGTCTCTGAAAGCAGATCCCGATTCGTCGGTAAGTTCCGACGTACATCTCCGTTCCCTCCTTCAGGGAACGAGGGTTACATACGTAACCGAGACGTTTTTAATCATTCAAAATGTAATACAAATTCATCCATATTTTGATATTATAGAAGTTATTTGAAACAATAAAATAGACACTTACAATTTAATTGGTTTTCTATATAAAATCGCTTTAAATGTACTTTTATGCATATGTTAAAATTGCACAGACTATTGACTATTGTCTTTCCAAAATGATCACATGACAGTGCGTATCAATAGTATGAGTGTGCAATGTCGTGGAATGTATACGCCAAAATGAGTTCTGGATAAAAAAATAATTCATTAACTAATATATTTTTTCTTTTGCCAGTTCAGCTCCTCTAACCAATTTGCAGTTCAGTCAGTGAAGCTCCACCCATTGCAATTCACCTTCATTAAAGCCCCGCCCACAGCAGTTCACCAATAAATGCTGGAATATTCCCGTCAGGCTACAAGTGAAGACGAGCATCAGAGCATCAGGAAGAGCTGAAATCTGCAAAGACTGAGTTTATTAAAGAGGACAGTGAGAACACGAGTGATCCAGAACCTGCAGAATGAAACACACTGAAGATCCTGAAGAACAAAGAGGTTGGTGTTTATTCTTCATTCATTCATGATGCTGGAGAACATTCATGTTAGGAAGACTCAACACTTCAGCACATTTAGAGAAACAGTTCAACTATCAAACAATGAAATTAAACAAAATGTATAAAGCAAACTTTCCAGAATGGCTGACAGGGTTTTAAGCAAAATCTGATTTATAGTTACTGATAAAGTTTTATTTCTCATAAATGATTCACAGTTCTAGAGATTATTCTTCTCACGGTAACTTTGGTAAGAGGGTTGATGAATGTGATCAACACTGTACAGTTTGAGACGATGGATCGAGATTATTGTCTTGTCCTCCCATCATGCTTCAGGAAGAGCCCTGATGATGTCACTTCAGAAGTCACAGGTTTGAGTGAAACATGTAGGACACAGTTCATTTTGTAAGGGTGGATCCTCTACAGTGGTTCTGACTGCAGGGTTGCCGAATGACTAAAGAAACATTATCAGCAAGATGATAGAAAACTGTACATTTCTCGTCTTTACCACCCACTGCAGCTTATACCAACGACGGAAATAAGTGCAGTTACAATAGCTAAACATGTGGGAGAGCGTTGCTATAATGAGATTCAAGAGTTTTATTTGTCACATACACAGTTATATACAGAATATACAACCGGCAGTGAAATGTAAACAGGTCCGCTCCATGGACAGTGCAAATTCACAGTTAAAAACACAAGGACGAAATTATAATAGAAATAGGATAAAAAGTGCTATATATATATATATATATATATATATATATATATATATATATATATATATATATATATATATATATATATGTAGAATTATAAATAATCAAGTCAAGTAGAAGAAAAAAGTTAAAAATAAGAATAAAGAAGTGGAATAAAATAATTGAAGTAGACTGTGCAGTGAGTAAACTGTAGACTTATAAATATGTGGTTAAATTTATAAAGAGTATAATGTGCAAACAGGTTTATAACAGGTTGTTACACAGTAACAACAAGAACAGAAAGTGCAGTGCAATGTCAGTGTATCGATGTTTATCCTGAAGTGAAGTCACGTGATGTTAAGTGACTGAGTTCAGGAGTCTGATGGCCTGGGGGAAGAAGCTCCTCCTGAGTCTCTCAGTTTTGGCCATCAGGCTTCGGAAGCGCTTACCAGATGGCAGCAACGTGAAATGAGGGTTTGCAGGGTGATTAGAGTCCTTGATGATCTTAGTAGCTCTACCTTTGCAGCGTTTGGTGTAATGTGACTATATTGTATTGCAATAGGTAACACTTCAAAGTCAATACCAAATCAAAACTAGTTGGCACATCATTTGTAATTGAAAGAATTTAATGACAAAATCTAGTTATGGTTACACTTAAAATAGTTACAAAATAAATGTATGAGATGATGAAAACTTATACCATTAATCGTACCCAGCATGAATGTTACCTGAGAGATAGAGAGAGAGAGGGGGAGAGAGAGACAAAGAAGAGAAGAGAGAGACAAAGAGAAGGCCCCCAAGAAGAGAGAGCCAGAGAATAAAAGAGACAGAGCAACAGTTACGATCTTCTTTTATCTATTCCTTGACCATGTGACTGCAACCCTAATGTGAGACATTCAAACTGACCAATCAGACCAAACTTCCCCCACGGTGTTACAGGTGTGACACACATTTGGCCTACAGGCCTTCAGCATTTCTTTGTCTTTAGGAATTCCAAATGGCCCTTCTGGTGAGAAAGATGGGGGTTGAAAACAGTAAAGCAAATGTCTTTGTTCATCTTCAAAAATCAAATATCTTTGAAGAAAAAAATCTATTATTTTCAATTCCTTCAATTTCTTAAAATGTGTTCATTTAAAGCTAGTTAAAGCTAAAGTCCAAACTCCCTCATGGAAACAGAACAAAACAAACTGTGATTGGTTGTGTTACATGTCAGTCAAACGTCCTCTTATTTCTGCTTCATATGTTGTGACATTTGGGTTTGAAAGTGACGAATAATGATATCTCTATTTTTGGAAAATGTTTTGATTATAATAATTACATATTTTGCTGATAGTGTTTTTGTGCTGGTCTTGGCTGGTTTAGGCCTGTCATGGATAAATAAATATGACACTAAAACCACCAGTAGGTAGCAGCAAGTCCCTGTCTTCATGAGTGAAGCCTCCAATCATTAATTCAACTGATTTGATTCATTGTGATTGACTGACTGTCTTTATGAGTTCATGAATGAATGGATCATTAAATCATTGAAACAATACATTCAAAACGGCCGAGTCATTCAGAAACTGAGCAAGTGCCAGACAATATTATGTAAAATGTAACTCACTCAATAAAAAACTCTTTTATTTTTTCAAATAAAAAATAATGAACTGTTGTATAAAATTAATATTACAATATTAGAAAATGGCACTCTTGCTTGTGTGATATTAGTGAACTACATCACATCTTATAAATATAGAAACAAAAACCCATGCAGGGATGTTTTTTCCTTTCATAACTTGAATTATAGGGTAATTCTGACTAAACTCTATAGGTTTCATCACATAGTGAATGTATTTGCACTCTCAAGATGTGTTTTTGCAAAGTGAGTGATGTCCTCGATAATGTCAGCTCACACATCGTTAAAACAGCAGTTATGATATTATGGTATGATAAATATTGCACAACCTATATGTGAAGTAACCTCTAATGGTCACTAGGGGTGTAACGGTAAGGGTTCGGTACAGCAGTTTTACAAAATTGCTTTTTATTTATTTTTATTAAACAGTGGTTTACAGAAAAAAAAAGTTCCCTTTCAGTCGGTCACGTTCGACGTACGTCGGACATCACCGACGAATTGGGATCACTTCAGGGAGCCCCTAACAGCTTCGAGATATAGAGAACAGGCCAATGAGAATTGGCGTGCGAGATTTGCATCTCGCGCTCCGCCCCGCGTCGCGGGTATAAAGCGGAAGTGAAATGCACGCACGTTTGTCATTCACTTCGGAGCCGAACGGCGTTGATGAAGAGCAAAACAAGAGAGAGAAAGAGAGAGAGAGTAGAGAGAACGAGACCAGAGAGAGAGAGGAAGACGCGTGTGTTGGCGGGACGGCACAACCAGCGCGACCGCGCCCCCTGCTGCATTAAAAACAACTGCTGTTCTCACAGCAATAAAAGAGAGTTGTGAGTGCACACACACAGGCTGCACTATTTCCCGGTGTGTTGCCGCGGTCCTCCCCTGAGTGCTTCAGCACAAAAAAAGAGCGTTTTCCTCACAAAAAGAGCTACACGGGTGTGACACTGCATCTTTTTCAAGATGTCATTCCACCCGTGCGCTACTGGATACGGTCGTTCCCTGTCACCCGCTGAGGGTCACAATCGCTGTATCACGTGCCTGGGCTTACAGCACGCTGAGGCAGCCTTTGTGGATAGTTCGTGTTCTCACTGTGGGAACATGACTATCGCAGCGCTTAGGTCGAGACTCGCCTACATTCGTGAAGGTGGAGTCCCCCTACCCATGCCTCGATCTAGCTCTATTCCCCAGAATAGATCTATTTCGACGAATGGCCGGGGTGACCTGAGGATTACGGTTAGGGCAAACCCGCCGTGCGTACCTCCGCAGGCCCCTAATCCCTTACAAGCGCTGCTACCGGTTGAGCTTCCGGAGGGACCCGCTGGCCCCTCCCATGGGCGTCCGGCGGTCTCCTTCGGAGCTCCGGCGGAGGAGCAGATGTCGATCGCTGCATCGGAGGGGGAGTTCCAGTCCTCAGAGGATGAAGATTCGGCTGCACTGCGTCCCTCTGGGAGAGTGGCAGCGGTCGAGTCGGACCCCGAGTTGACGGCTATGCTTTCCCAGGCCGCCGAAAAGGTCGGGCTTCAGTGGAACCCTCCACCACGTCCCGAACCTTCTAGGTTGGACGATTGGTTTCTCGGGGCGGGCCGCACTGGTTCTCAGCATCCCGCCCCGGTGCCTTTCTTCCCGGAGGTGCATGAGGAGCTCACCAGGTCGTGGTTGACACCTTTTAGTGCCAGGAACCGACCCGGTGGCTCCTCCCTCCTCACTACCCTTGACGGCGGGCAAGCCAGGGGGTACGTGGGGATCCCGCCGGTGGAGCGGGCCGTCGCGATGCAACTGTGTCCGGCGACCGCCTCCAACTGGCGCGGTGACCCACGTCTCCCGTCCAAGGCCTGTAAGTTCTCCTCCAGTCTGACTGCGAAGGCTTACAGGTCTTGTGGCCAGGCTGCGTCCACCTTGCATACCATGGCGCTGCTTCAGGTGTATCAGGCCCAGGCACTCATGGATATGCACGAGGGTAGCCCTGGCCCAGAGCTCCTCCGGGAGCTCCGGATGGCGACGGACCTCGCCCTCCGGGTGACGAAAGTCACCGCCCGTTCCATTGGTCAGGCGATGTCCACTCTAGTGGTCCAGGAGCGGCATCTCTGGCTCAACCTGGCCGACATGAGGGAGACCGATAAGACTCGGTTCCTGGACTCCCCCATCTCCCCGGCCGGGTTGTTCGGCGATGCGGTCGAGAGCTTTGCCCAGCAGTTCTCGGCCGCCCAGAAGCAGACGGAGGCCATAAAATACATCCTGCCCTGGCGGCCAGTTGCTGCCTCCACCCCGCCACCGGCCGCAGCACCTCCGCCTGCTCGTCGCCGAGGACGTCCGCCCGCCGCCGCCCCCGCTCCCACCCCAGCCCAGCAGCAGCCTCCACCTGGGTGTCGGCGTGGAGCCAGCCGTGGGAAGGACGTCCAGCCCACTCAGGCCGCTGCCAAGCCAGGTGGCAAGCGCCGTCGTAAGAGACCCTGAGACGGGCCACCCAGAGATGGAGGAGACTGCTCTTCAGGAGACGACCGCAGCACCTCCCCCGGAGGAGGGCCGGGGGGCGATATTGTGTCATCCTGTGTCATCCATATTCCGAAATCTCTGGGTGCCAAGAGAGTGCGCTCGGCGGTGTTCGACGCTTCCATGCCTTGTCACCCTCAGGCGCCTCTCTTATCGCTCACCAACGGCCTCCCCACACTCGTGTGCCCCCTCAGCGGAAGCAGGTAAGTGTTGCACAGCACACTCAGACCCCACCTTGGGCCGCTACCATGCTGCCCGTATCGGGTCCCTGCATGCCGCCGCGCTGCCCCGCTGCGGGTACGTCTGTGGTGCCGTTGGTCCCGCTTGCACGGTTCCTGGGAGCCTGGCTAGCGCTTCCCAGCCCGTCTCGCTGGCTCATCTGTACTATCAGACTCGGCTATGCGATTCAGTTCGCCCGGTCCTACCCTTCGGGCTGGCCCTGTCGCCCCGAGTCTTCACGAAAGTCATGGAGGTGGCCATTGCTCCCATGAGAGAGCGTGGTGTTCGCATTCTCAACTACCTCGACGACTGGCTGATCCTTGCCCAGTCGCGAGAGCAGTTGTGCAAACACAGGGACATGGTGCTCCGTCACCTTTGCCGGTTGGGGCTTCAGGTCAACTGGGAGAAGAGCAAACTCTGCCCCTCGCAGAGGATCTCTTTTCTCGGGATGGAGATAGACTCGGTCGCCCGGACGGCGCGCCTCACCGAGGAGCGCGTCCAGTCAGTGTTGAACTGCGTGAACTCGTTTGAACGCAGGATAGCGGTACCATTGAAACATTTTCAGAGGCTCCTCGGGCATATGGCATCCGCAGCCGCAGTAACGCTGCTGGGATTGCTTCATATGAGACCGCTCCAATGCTGGCTCCACGACCGGGTCCCGAGATGGGCGTGGCGCAGCGGAACTCTCCGTGTCCAAGTGACGCCGAGATGCCGCCAAACCTTCAGCCCGTGGTCGGACCCTTCATTTCTACGGGCAGGAGTGCCTCTAGAACAAGTGTCCAGGCATGCTGTTGTCTCCACGGATGCCTCATCCACCAGCTGGGGTGCCACATACAACGGGCTTGCAGTGTCGGGTCTGTGGACGGGGCCCCAACTGCAATGGCATATCAATTGCCTGGAGTTGTTAGCAGTCTGCCTTGCACTCAGCCGCTTCAAAACGCCGCTCAGAGGCAAGCACGTTCTGGTCCGTGCGGACAGCACTGCGCCGCTGCGCATATCAACAAACAGGGTGGTCTACGCTCCCGTCGCATGTCACAACTCGCCCGCCATCTCCTCCTATGGAGTTAGAAGCATCTGAGGTTGCTTCGTGCCATTCATATTCCGGGCCTGCTCAATCATGACGACGAGCTCTCACGACAGCCAGTGCTCCCGGGAGAGTGGAGACTCCATCCCCAGGTGGTCCAGCTGATCTGGAGTCGCTTCAGGGCCGCGCAGGTAGATCTGTTTACCGCCCCGGACTCCACCCACTGCCAGCTGTTCTATTCCCTGACCGAGGGGACCCTCGGTTCGGATGCGCTGGCACACAGCTGGCCCCGGGGCCTACGCAAATATGCGTTTCCCCCAGTGAGCCTTCTTGCACAAACACTGTGCAAGGTCAGGGAGGACGAGGAGCAGGTCCTGTTGGTTGCTCCGTACTGGCCCAACAGGACTCGGTTTTCGGAACTAGTGCTCCTCGCGACAGCACCTCCTTGGCCCATTCCTCTGAGGAAGGACCTCCTGACTCAGAGACGGGGCACCCTCTGGCACCCGCGTCCGGACCTCTGGAAACTCCATGTCTGGTCCCTGGACGGGACGCGGAGGTTCTAGGCGGTCTGCCACAAGCTGTGGTAGACACCATTACTTCCGCTAGAGCGCCCTCTACAAGGCACCTCTACGCGTTGAAGTGGAACCTGTTCGTCGAATGGTGCTCTTTTCGCCGAGAAGACCCCCGAAGGTGTTCCGTCAGTTCTGTGCTTTCCTTCCTACAAGACGGGTTGGAGCGAAGGCTTTCTCCCTCCACCCTCAAAGTTTATGTGGCCGCCATTGCCGCCAATCATGAATACGTAGGCGGAAAGTCCTTAGGGAAGCACGATCTGATCGTCAGGTTCCTGAGGGGGGCGAGGAGACTGAATCCGCCTCGCCCTCCCTCTATACCCTCTTGGGACCTGTCTCTGGTGCTGACCGCACTGCAGAGGCCTCCCTTTGAGCCTTTGCAGTCAGCTGAGTTAAAAATTCTGTCTCTGAAGACAGTACTCCTGACTGCAGAGGATGGCCCACTGGATAGTGGATGCCATCGTCTTGGCGTATGAAACCCAAGACGTGCCCTGCCCGCTCGGGTTAAGAGCCCACTCCACCAGGGGTGTAGCTTCTTCCTGGGCGCTGGCTCGTGGCGCCTCGCTGGCAGATATTTGTAGAACTGCGGGCTGGGTGGCACCTAACACGTTCGCTAGGTTCTATAGCCTACGTGTAGAGCCGGTATCTTCCTGTGTACTCACTTCCCATAGTCAGTAACACCGAAGTGCCAGTTCTAAAGTGTCGGCTTGCTGCGCCACTCCCTTCCCCATGGAATGGATACGTGCGCTTATATGCTCCAGTCGAGTTCCCCAGTATGGCGAACCCTGTCGAGTCCTCCGCAACCCTCGGCAGTCGGACGTGGCGGAGCGTCCGACGCCAGGCCTAACGCTCGTATGCATTGGTGGAACTTGTGTTAGGCTGGGTTCCATATGTTGTGACCCCCACGGCGGTCCCATATGTGCATTCTCCACGGTTAGTCTCCCTTCGGCGAGCTCGTGTCTTTCCCTCTCTGCCGTCTCAGTGTGGTGTGGACCCCCGTCTAAAATGGCCGGAGCCACCCCTGGGGCTTCCATATGTAGCACTGCCCACGGCCAGTCCATACGTGTATTCTCCACATGGTAACTCCTCCGGCATGATGTGGCTTCCGCAGCGGCCCCCGGCACACTTTCCCAGCGTTATCCAATAGTCTGCTGAATGGGTCTTGCGGAACAGCAGCTGACTCTCCCTGCGTGAATTTCCCCGCCCGGAACAGCTGGGGTCTGAGGGGCTTTCCCAGGGCGCTGGAAGTGGTAGCAACTGTGGCGTGTTCCAAAGGGATCCCACTTGCCGGTGACGCCCGACATACGCCGAACGTGACCGACTGAAAGGGAACGCCTCGGTTACGATGGTAACCCTCGTTCCCTGAAGGAGGGAACAGAGACGTACGTCCCGTCGCCACAATTGCTGTACCATCACTGCAGGCTGAGTCAATAGTTCGGCTCCTCAGTGAAAAACAAACGTGCGTGCATTTCACTTCCGCTTTATACCCGCGACATGGGGCGGAGCGCGAGATGCAAATCTCGCATGCCAATTCTCATTGGCCTGTTCTCTATATCTCGAAGCTGTTAGGGGCTCCCTGAAGTGATCCCAATTCGTCGGTGACGTCCTTCAGGGAACGAGGGTTACCATACGTAACCGAGATGTTTTTAAAATTGTTTTTTCTCCAATTTGTTGTTGAAATATAATCATGTATACACCATGTCTGTCATTTTCATGACAGGTTTATTTAAACATACATGAAATAATCAAGACGAGTTAAATATTATGAATTTATAGGCTAATATAGGTCATATACACTCACCTAAAGGATTATTAAGAACACCATACTAATACTGTGTTTGACCCCCTTTCACCTTCAGATCTGCCTTAATTCTACGTGGCATTGATTCAACAAGGTGCTGAAAGCATTCTTTAGAAATGTTGGCCCATATTGATAGGATAGCATCTTGCAGTTGATGGAGATTTGTGGGATGCACATCCAGGGCACGAAGCTCCCGTTCCACCACATCCCAAAGATGCTCTATTGGGTTGAGATCTGGTGACTGTGGGGGCCATTTTAGTACAGTGAACTCATTGTCATGTTCAAGAAACCAATTTGAAATGATTCAAGCTTTGTGACATGGTGCATTATCCTGCTGGAAGTAGCCATCAGAGAATGGTGGTCATAAAGGGATGGACATGGTCAGAAACAATGCTCAGGTAGGCCGTGGCATTTAAACGATGCCCAATTGGCACTAAGGGACCTAAAGTGTGCCAAGAAAACATCCCCCACACCATTACACCACCACCACCAGCTTGCACAGTGGTAACAAGGCATGATGGATCCATGTTCTCATTCTGTTTACACCAAATTCTGACTCTACCATCTGAATGTCTCAACAGAAATCGAGACTCATCAGACCAGGCAACATTTTTCCAGTCTTCAACTGTCCAATTTTGGTGAGCTTGTGCAAATTGTAGCCTCTTTTTCCTATTTGTAGTGGAGATGAGTGGTACCCGGTGGGGTCTTCTGCTGTTGTAGCCCATCCGCCTCAAGATTGTGCGTGTTGTGGCTTCAAATGCTTTGCTGCATACCTCAGTTGTAACGAGTGGTTATTTCAGTCAAAGTTGCTCTTCTATCAGCTTGAATCAGTCGGCCCATTCTCCACTGACCTCTAGCATCAACAAGGCATTTTCGCCCACAGGACCGCCGCATACTGGATGTTTTTCCCTTTTCACACCATTCTCTGTAAACCCTAGAAATGGTTGTGTGTGAAAATCCCAGTAACTGAGTAGATTGTGAAATACTCAGACCGGCCCGTCTGGCACCAACAACCATGCCATGCTCAACATTGCTTAAATCACCTTTCTTTCCCATTCTGACATTCAGTTTGGAGTTCAGGAGATTGTCTTGACCAGGACCACACCCCTAAATTCATTGAAGCAACTGCCATGTGATTGGTTGATTAGATATTTGTTATTAATTAATTAATGAGAAATTGAACAGGTGTTCCTAATAATCCATTAGGTGAGTATAGATGACATATCAAATGTTTAAACTGAAAAAAATATATAATTTTAAGGGAAAAATAAGTTGATTTTAAATTTCATGGCATCAACACATCTCAAAAAAGTTGGGACAAAGCCATGTTTCCCACTGTGTGGCATCCCCTCTTCTTTTTCTAACAGTCTGCAAATGTCTGGGGACTGAGGAGACAAGTTTCTCAAGTTTAGGAATAGGAATGTTGTCCCATTCTTGTCTAATACAGGCTTCTAGTTGCTCAACTGTCTTAGGTCTTCTTTGTCGCATCTTCCTCTTTATGATGCGCCAAATGTTTTCTATGGGTGAAAGATCTGGACTGCAGGCTGGCCATGTCAGTACCCGGATCCTTCTTCTACACAGCCATGATATTGTAATTGATGCAGTATGTGGTCTGGCATTGTCATGTTTGAAAATGCAAGGTCTTCCCTGAAAGAGACGACGTCTGGATGGGAGCATATTTTGTTCTAGAACTTGGATATACCTTTCAGCATTGATGGTGCCTTTCTGAAAACTGAAGCAGAGCTGGAAGAAAACAAAACTAGAGGTAGTTTTCGTAATTCGTGGAAAGAGCGCATGATCGCATACAGAATGGCCGTAAAAACTGCTAGAGCTGCTTATTTCATGACTCTCTTAGAAGAAAACAAACACAACCCTAGGTATTTATTTGATACAGTGGCTAAGTTAACCAAAAATAAAGCTTCTACTTCTGATGGTTGTAAACAGCACAGCAGTAATGACTTTATGAACTTCTTTACGTGTAAGAATGACAATATTAGGAAGAAAATGATAACCATGCAGCCATCTACTACAGTATCACATCAGACAGAGCATTGTAGTGTCACTGAGGAAAAATTACACTCATTCACTGCTATAGGAGAATGTAACGCAATGAAGGATTCAGGGAAGAAGGAGGCGGGAACGGGCGAACATTTAAAAACTTTAATCAAAAATAAACGAACAAAATATAATGTCGCCGGCAGCCCCTCACGGCCGACTGCCACCTACATACAAAACAAAAACGCAACATAAAGTCCAGGCCTGGTCCTCTCTCGTCTTACACTGTCGTCGCTCCTCCTTTTATGCTCCCGTCACTTCTCCATGAGACGGGACCGGTGTGGCACACAGCTGACGCTCATTAACATTCGCCACCGGCCCGCTCTCACGGTCCCTCACCTCACCACATACCCCCAACGCCCTTCGCAGGCCAGGGGGCACTCCCGAGACTGAGCTCTACTCTCCCCCCCCTCCTCCGGGGGGGGCGATCATGGCGGCCGCAGCACCTGGGGGTAAAACAGAGGCGAGAGAAATGGAGCCAGGAGCATGAGGAGCGACAGAACGAGAGAGGGGAGAGAGGAAAAAAAAAAAAAATCTGCTCAGGTTCCCGGACACACTGTTGCTCGGTCCTCAGCCCGCTGAGAGGCTCTTCCTCGCGGTGCCATGCGATGGCACTGGACGCTTGGTGGACAGCTCGATCCTCCTCTGCCACCTGGCAGCCGGCGGTGGCTCCTCCTACTAAGGGAGCCGGCAGCGAGCCCCACGCCCCCTGCTCCTCCCCTACACGGTGGACGGCAGCAGGCTTCGGCCGGCGACTCCTCCGCTCCCTCTCGGACGGCAACCACCCCACCTCGGCCCAGGGACACGGCAGCGAGTTCTCCATCTCACCCTGATCGTCACTTGCTCCAGCACCACCGCCTCGGGCAGCCACTCGCGATCTTCCTTCATCCGCGCTGTCCGAACTCCTCAGCACCGCGATCCCCCTCAGCAGCGAGGGCTCTCTGACAGCATGTCCCTCCTTCCTCCCGGGTTTTCGGCACCAATGTAACGCAATTAAATGTTCAGGGAAGAAGGAGGCGGGAACCGTCGAACATTTAAAAACTTTAATCAAAAATAAACAAACAAAATATAATGTCGGTGGCAGCCCCTCACGGACGACTGCCGCCTAAAAACAAAACCAAAACACAATAACAGCGGCAGCCCCTCACGGCCGACTGCTGCCTACATACAAAACAAAAACGCAACATAAAGTCCAGGCCTGGTCCTCTCTCGTCTTACACTGTCGTCGCTCCTCCTTTTATGCTCCTGTCACTCCTCCATGAGACGAGACCGGTGTGGCGCACAGCTGACGCTCATTAACATTCGCCACCGGCCCGCTCTCACGGTCCCTCGCCTCGTCACAGAGAGGAAGAATTGGCTAAACTCGTTAAATCATCAAAATCAACAACATGTATGCTCGACCCTATACTGACTAGGCTATTAAAAGAGATGCTTCCAGAGGTCATAGATCCTCTTCTTAATATCATTAACTCATCTTTGTCATTAGAATATGTACCGAAAACTTTTAAGTTGTCTATTATCAAACCACTTATTAAAAAAACTCAACTTGATCCTACAGAATTAGTCAATTACAGGCCAATCTCAAATCTGCCTTTTCCAGTATTTTTGACAGAAAGGGTAGTGTCTTCACAATTGTGCTCCTTTTTAGAAAGAAATGGTATCTGTGAGGATTTCCAGTCAGGATTTAGACCGTATCATAGTACTGAGACTGCTCTCATCAGAGTCACAAATGATTTACTCTTATCATCCGATCGTGGTTGTATCTCTCTATTAGTGTTACTCGATCTTAGCGCTGCATTCAATACTATCGACCACAACATTCTTTTAAATAGACTCGAAAATTATGTTGACATTAGTGGAACTGCATTGGCATGGCTTAAATCATACGTATCTGACCGTTATCAGTTTGTAGCAGTAAATGAAGAGATGTCACACCGATCACAAGTTTAGTATGGAGTACCACAGGGCTCAGTGCTAGGACCGTTGCTCTTCACCCTGTACATGCTACCACTGGGAGATATCATTAGGAAGCATGGCGTTAGTTTTCACTGTTATGGTGACGATACTCAGCTCTATATTTCTTCACGCCCTGATGAAACTTACCAATTCACAAGATTAACAGAATGCATAGCTGATATAAAACATTGGATGTCTAGTAATTTCCTGCAACTTAATTCAGAAAAAAATGAATTTTTAATTATTGGACAAAAAATCTCTGCAAGTAGTAACCTAGAATACTGTCTAACACTCGATGGCTGCTCTGTCAAGTCCTCGTCGTCAGTGAGGAACCTGGGTGTGATTCAAGATTCAAGAGTTTTATTTGTCACATACACAGTTATATACAGAATATACAACCGGCAGTGAAATGTAAACAGGTCCGCTCCATGGACAGTGCAAATTCACAGTTAAAAACACAAGGAGGACATTAAAATAGAAATAGAATAAAAAAAGTACTTGTATATATATATCTGTAGAATTCTAAATAAATCAAGTAGAAAAAAATAATAAAAATAAAGAAGTGGAATAAAATAAGTGAAATAAACTGTGCAGTGAGTAAACTGTAGACTTATAAATATGCGGTTAACAGAAATGTACAAAGAAGTATAACGTGCAAACAGGTTGTTACACAGTAACAACGAGAGCAGAAAGTGTAGTGCAATGTCTGTATGTTTATCCTGAAGTGAAGTCACGTGGTGTTAAGTGACTGAGTTCAGGAGTCTGATGGCCTGGGGGAAGAAGCTCCTCCTGAGTCTCTCAGTTTTGGCCATCAGGCTTCGGAAGCGCTTACCAGATGGCAGCAGCGTGAAATGAGGGTTTGCAGGGTGATTAGAGTCCTTAATGATCTTAGTAGCTCTACCTTTGCAGCGTTTGGTGTCGATGTCCTGCAGAGACGGGAGAGCTGACCCTGAGATACGCTCGGATAAGCGCACGTTTCTAGCATCTGTGAAACTGCATTCTACCATCTTAAAAATATATCTAAATTATGGCGCATTCTTCTTATGATGTAACGAGTACATCAGGTGTTATGGGAAGTGTTCCCGGTTCCGGCTGACCTAGTTAATGCAGCCTAACAATCATTTACTGATTTGAATAATAGAAATTGATAATGTTTTATGTGTATGCCATAGTAAAGAGATGCGTTTTTAGTCTAGATTTAAACTGACAGAGTGTGTTTGCTTCCCGAACAATGCTAGGAAGACTGTTCCAGAGTTTAGGCGCTAAATAGGAAAAGGATCGACCGCCTGCAGTTGATTTTGATATTCTAGGTATTATCAACTGGCCAGAGTTTTGAGACCACAATAGACGTGATGGAGTATAATGCGTTAAGAGCTCATATACATTTAAATGTATATGTACATTTAACTTTTCCACCCTCTTATTTCTACCTGTCCCAACTTTTTTGGAATGTGTAGCTCTCATGAAATCCAAAATGAGCCATGACATTTCAAAATGTCTCACTTTCAACATTTGATATGTTATCTATATTCTATTGTGAATAAAATATAAGTTTATGAGATTTGTAAATTATTGCATTCCTTTTTTATTCACAATCTGTACAGTGTCCCAACTTTTTTGGAATCGGGTTTGTAATCTGGATGTACTACATTCACCATGTTGTCACTATCATGTGACCAACCAGCATCAGTTACGTCGCTTCACTTCCACTCATAATTCCTCTGCCATGGCCTCATGGGATAGTACAGTGTCCATCATATGCACACTTCAGAATCTCACCAGAAGAAGTAGATGTCGGACATACTTCTTTTGTCACGTACTGTTTTCACCTACTATATAGTATGCGATTTTGGATGCAGCTTGTGTTCATGCCTGGGTTCAACTTCCATTTATTAAAGAAGCAAAACTTATGATACTGAAAAGACAGATGCGAATGTCATGCAGCAGCCCATCGCTAAAGAAAGAAGAGGAAGTGCCATCGTCAATCTAAACTGGGTCAGAGATGATCACTGAAACTAACTGAGTTCTGAGGAACATGTTTCCAAACCTCAACAGTGAGATCACCGCTCTGAAAACATGACAACTGCTATAATTAATTCACTATTTTAGTTACGGAAGTGTAGAGCGGCTATCAGCCATCTCAGCATTGCAAGAAAGTCTCGACTCTGGAATAGATGCAGAACTTCATACAGACTCTGAGTGTGTTTGATTTAATGGGGATTATGGATTAGTCTGTATGATGATGATTCCTGTCACCTGTTCCCAGTTTTGTGTGTTGTTTTGGTCTTTTATGTTTATTCTGTTTCCTGTCTTTGTTTTCTAGTCCTGTTGTAGTTCATTTGACTCCCCTCGTTACTCCCTGATTGTTTCCAGGTGCGTCTTGTTTGTCATGAACCTTCTGTGTATAAAAGCCCTTGTGTTTCCTGTGTTCATTTGTCTGGGGGGTATTCCAGAAAGCAAGTTTATCTTACTGTCAAACATTCCCTAAACTCTTGGTTGATTAACCCAGACCATGCTTACTCGAGGTACGCTGGTTCCAGAAACGCGTCAGGGAATAAGTTCAGCCAACCTACAGTATGTTCATGGCTAACACAAAAGACATTCTCAACAAAGCGACGAATCGAGAAGTCACTTTTGGCATTTTGAAAACAGAAATACCTTGATGAGATCTTGAGGCCCATTGTTGTGCCATTCATCCACGACCATCACCTCATGTTGCAGAATGATAATGTACGGCCCCATGTTGTAAGGATCTGTACACAATTCCTGGAAGCTGAAAACATCCCAGTTCTTGCATGGCCAGCATACTCACCGGACATGTCACCCATTGAGCATGTTTGGGATGCTCTGGATTGGGGTATACAGCAGTGTGTTCCAGACCATGGAGCAATGGAGGAAGGTGGCCTGATCTGATGAATCACGTTTTCTTTTGCATCACGTGGATGGCCGGGTGTGTGGCTTACCTGGGGAACACATGGCACCAGGATGCACTATGGGAAGAAGGCGTGCCTGCGGAGGCAGTGTGATGCTTTGGGCAATGTTCTGCTGGGAAACCTTGGGTCCTGCCATCCATGTGGATGTTATTTTGACACGTACCACCTACCTAAGCATTGTTGCAGACCATGTACACCCTTTCATGGAAACGGTATTCCCTGGTGGCTGTGGCTCTTCCAGCAGGATAATGCTCCTGACACAAAGCACAAATGCTTCAGGAATGGTTTGAGGAGCACAACAACGAGTTTGAGGTGGCCTCCAAATTACCCAGATCTCAATCCAATCGAGCATCTGTGGGATGTGCTGAACAAACAAGTCTGATCCATGGAGGCCCCACCTTGTAACCTACAGGACTTAAAGGATCTGCTGGTAACATCTTGGGGTCTAGTGGAGTCCATGCCTCGACAGGTCAGCAACACAATATTAGGATAATATAATGTTATGCCTGATCGGTGTATATAAATAGTAAATCATGAGTCTCATAGTCCCTCGTCAGGAGCGATTCAGAACAGATATATCTAGTACCAGTGTGAAGGTCAGACATAAAACAGAAACACTGATATATCAACATTGATATGATGCTGATTCAACACTTGTCCATCATGAACTGTGATATAGTGTCAGTGAAAGGCTTCTGTATCATAGAGTCAGCACTAAACACTCAGATGGTCAGATCAGAGGAAGTTCACAACCACAGGAGGAGCTGATGATGATAAAGGAAGAGCTGTGACTATATAAAGAACAGAAAGACTGACAGAAACAGAAAATGGCTGATAAGTGTGATCTGTGTCTGCTGGGACTGATCATTCTCTCTCCTCTTCTCTCAGGTAAACACATCTGTTTATCTATAAGATATCATAAAAGATCTGCATGATGGGAACATATTCAAAAACTGATTGTGGCAAGTGTTTGGTAAAGAGTTTAAACTGTTGCTGAAACTCATGTCATGGCGTTCATTCGGTTTTATTCCTGAATGCACTGATATTTGTCATGTGTGTCATAGTGTCATTCAGATCTGATGCAAAGCTCTTTTTTATAAATTCAGCTCTTTTTGTGTCTTGTGGACTTTATGCAAACATCTTTGATGCAGAATATCTTATTCAGGACAGCACTAAATAAAAAAAATAACCCTCTTATTTTATTAAACATGAACATTTTCACAGATTCTGAAAGGGGTTCTCATAGTTTCTCTTGCATCTGTATATTTGCCTGTCACTGCTTTCTCAGAGTGGCTTGGACCGGATGTTCTTTATTTCTAGAACTGAACTCTATTCTGGAAACTGATCAAATAGAGAGGTGAAACTAACAGTAATGGTCTTGTGCGCAAACGTTTAGTCTTTAAGTTGTGTTCAGATCAGATGTGTGTTGACCGTAAGGTGACCATATTTCTGAAATGGAAACCGGGGACATTTGCTATTTGAGTGGTCAAAATATCACTAAAATCTCATTTGTTATCTTGTCATTAAAACACGGGGACAATACATTGTTGAATGTGTGTTGTTGTTGTGAGCTCCTATATTATTATTAACATTAATAATTATGATTTTTGGTCTGGATTTAACAATTCAACACAAAAAAACAAACAAACAATGAAAACAGTTAATAGTAACCCTTGTAAATAACGATATAAGAACATGACTGAACAAAACACATTACAAGAATAAAAAACGACATAAATATGATCAATAAAACTAGCAAATATTTCAACATTTTATAATTGTATTTAATATTTTAATTTGCTCAAGTTTATACTGTATAAATGACTTTTTCTGAACATGTTTTGTTCCGTTTGTGCTTGAAAAGAACTCTCCTATCTTTAACTGGTCTTGTTATTTAGCATTTTAGGCTTCTTTTTAAGCAGAAAGTGTGTGTATTCTGCACATGTTTTTGTTGCAGGTGTAATTGTTTAGGGGTTTTTATAGTTAGGATGTGTGGTAATCACTGCGCTGTGACTGCAGAACTTTTGGGGACAAAACAATCCAGCGCGCCCTGTCGAGGCTCTGTAATAAAGACAAATAATAAATAAATAAAGTAATATTTTAATGTAACATGAATAGTTAGTATGTTACTACCTTAAAAACGATAATGATGTTTCTTTTGATATTTGACGATAATGGCGCTCTTCTCTCGGTTACGCTCTTCATGAAGTGGTAGCGGCACATCCTATGTGAGATTAATCTGATATATACATATTACACTTTACATCTGGTTTTCATGATCGATCGTCGCCTTCACGTTCCCGTACTCGAGTACACTTGCCCATCTCCATTAGTTTTCTTTATTTTGTTGTTTGCATTAAGCTCATTTTAGCACGACTGAAGGGGATGATTTTCTGTCCATACTGTAACAGCCATGAAGTTTACATCATAAATAATAGTTCAGCATCCAAATACATCAGGAAATATGGAAACATTTGGACTGGTGCCGAATGAGAGAGTTAGGCTACATGAGCCCAACGCCACTTTAAATGAATTAGTTTTGGCTTGTTTATAGATACTCTTTCATTCTTGTTCTGTTCTGAATACCATTAAATGTTGGATATTAATAAGAGAGCTGTGAAGCAACACTTCTCATTTCCATTTCCAACAACAATGAGACGGCATACTTGGACGAGGTGGAGCATCTAACATCATGGTGCCAGGACAACTGTCTCTCTCTGAATGTTGGCAAGACCAAAGAAATGATTGTGGACTTCAGGAAGAGACAGCAACGGACATACTCCCCCCTCATGATCAGCGGGTCACCAGTAGAGAGAGTGAGCAGCTTCAAGTACCTGGGAGTAAACATCTCCGAGGACCTGACCTGGACTGCTCACATTCAGACACAGGTGAAAAAAGCCGGGCAAAGACTGTACCACCTGCGCCAGCTGAGGAAATTCAGGGTTTCACCAGCTATCCTGAAAACTTTCTATTTAGGGGCGATAGAAAGTGTTTTAACTCAGTGCATCACAGCGTGGTATGGGAACAGCACCAGTCATGACCGCAAAGCCCTGCAAAGAGTCGTGCGCTTATCCGAGCGTATCTCAGGGTCAGCTCTTCCGTCTCTGCAGGACGTCTACACCAAACGCTGCAAAGGTAGAGCTACCAAGATCATCAAGGACTCTAATCACCCTGCAAACCCTCATTTCACGCTGCTACCATCTGGTAAGCGCTTCCAAGCCTGATGGCCAAAACTGAGAGACTCAGGAGGAGCTTCTTCCCCCAGGCCATCAGACTCCTGAACTTAACATCACGTGACTTCACGTCAGGATAAACATCGATACACTGACATTGCACTGCACTTTCTGTTCTCGTTGTTACTGTGTAACAACCTGTCATAAACCTGTTTGCACATTATACTCTTATACATTTGTTAACCACATATTTATAAGTCTACAGTTTACTCACTGCAAAGTCTACTTCAATTATTTTATTCCACTTTATCCTTATTTGTTACCTTTTTTTCTCTTGACTTGATTATTTATAATTCTATATATATAGACATATATATATATATATATATATATATATATATATATAGTACTTTTTTTATATCCTATTTCTATTATAATTTCTTCCTTGTGTTTTTAACTGTGAATTTGCACTGTCCATGGAGCGGACCTGTTTACATTTCACTGCCGGTTGTATATTCTGTATATAACTGTGTATGTGACAAATAAAACTCTTGAATCTTGAATCTTCTCCAGTGTGTTTGCATTAAGTGAGGAAAAAACACTGCATTATTTCAATCCTCTGCTTTTTATGCTGGTATGTTTTATGTTTTCATTTATTAATATATATCATAATGATCACTCAGATGTTCTGTGCTTCAGGTTCCAGTGGAGTGGATCATGTGTTGATCAGTTCTGGTGAAAATGTCCGTCTGTCCTGTAATAATGCTCTCTCTGACTGCACATCAACTACATGGAACTACTCTAACAGAAAATCAGCCGTTGAACTGATTAATGGAGGGATGAAGAAGAAAGACACAGAGAGACATGAGAGTCTGAGTCTGGGGTCTGACTGCTCTCTGAACATCAACACCGTCACAATAGAAGATTCTGGGTTTTACACCTGCAGACAATATGTGAATGGACAACAACAAGGACCTGATGCTTATGTTGATCTGCATGTTCTTCATGGTGAGTTTATGATTATGAGGTCAATTTAAAAACTCAGATGATGATTGAAGAGCCTGTGATTTGTGTCTTGTGTTGTGTTTCAGTGTCTCCATCATCCTCCTCCTCCTCACAGACTGAGATCAGTCCAGGCCGCTCTGTGACTCTCTCCTGTCAGTTGTATTCATATCCTGGAGTCTTCTGTGATGATCGGGTCCGTTCTGAGGATATTGAGCTGCTGTGGGTGAATCAGGCTGGTGTTGATCTTCAGACAGACTCCAGATATCAGATATCAGCTCCAGATCCCTGTATCAGGACTCTGACTACAACACTCCTGAATGAAGATCACAACAGAGAGTGGAGATGTGAAGTTACTCACAGAAAACAACTCAAGACCTCAGTCACACACACTGTCAAGAGTTCAGGTGAGAAAACACTCTTTATTTGACTCTATTATGAAATATTAGTGGTCAAAGCCAGACAATGCATAAAAAGCCTTATAATTTGACCTCCTATATGGGTCATAGATTAAATATTGCATAAATCAGAATAGTCATTAAAGTGGGTCCTAACACCCCAGTGTAGTGATTGATGGAGACACTATACTGTCAGCTGGTGTGTAGTGGGCGTTCTGGCACAATATGGCTGTCGTCCCATCATCCAGGTGATGCTGCACATCGGTGGTGGTTGAGGAGATTAACCCATCCATGTAAAGCGCTTTGAGTGCCTAGAAAAGCGCTATATAACTGTAACAGATTATTATTATCATCCACAGATCCAGGAGAAACTGAAGTCAGTGTGACTGCTGGATCATTAATCAGAGGTACGACACGACAGCTTTATATCACTGAAACTATCAGTCAGTCTGTGAATGCTCATAGTTCAGTTTCTCCTCTTCCTCTCATGTTTCCTGCAGTGATTGTGAGTATTGTTGAGGTGGCAGTGTTTGCTGCTCCTACTGTGATTCTTCTTCAGATCATCTGTGCAAGAAGAGCTGGTGAGTTTGAGCCGCACACAATCTGATCATTCACACTCATCTGATCTGGATCAATCTGCAGTCATGATAAAAACACACACGAGAGGTCAGAGGTCAGTCAATGGCTTTATTTTACAGGGAGGAAGGACTCGCAGCGGCCAGAGGAAATAGAGATGCCTACAATATGAGAATAAAATACTGCTGAGTTTGAGCGAATCTGCAACAATATTAGAAATAGCACAGACTTATAGAGGATTGCTCATTGTTTTATTTTTATTACAAATAAAAGGCAATATTTAGTTTCATTTATATGGATTTTATGGATATTTACAGTGTTGAAGGTCATGTTCTTGTGCTTCATATGTAAACTGCTTTAAATATAATATTAAATACAGTAATGGACAGACTCTGTGTGGTGGAGATGATTTCATGATTCTTGTATCTGTTCATTCCTGTCTATTTTTGATACTAATTTTCTTAATAAAACCTCTGCAGTTGTGTTTAATGTCTCCTTTCCTGAGATGTTTATTACAAGTGCGGTGATTTATTTTCCCCTTCATGAGCTCATAATGTGAGGATGTGTTAAATGTGAAGCAAAGCATCAAATATAAACTAATAATGAAATACTTTATATAATACTTTAACTTTATTGTGGTTAGTTCAGACTTTAACACACTTCCCCTTCACTCACAGCCGGGTTACAGGAGCAGTTATTGAGTCTCTCAAGATAAATTTCTCAAGATAAATTTAGTATTCACCAACTTAGCTTTATTATATTTTATTTGTCAATAATAAAATAGCCTCTATGTCAAACGTGTGTATGGTGAAATATATTTTCCATCATTATGAATATTTTCTTGTGCAGACTCTGTAGATGTGACACAGAAACCTCGGGCCCTATCACACACTCAGCACAATACAACGCCAGACGCGGCGCAAGTGTGTTCTGCTAGTTTCAGCCGGATGCAGTTCTCATGTTCACGTCCAGCTCCACGGTGTTTAAATATCAAATGCACTGGAGCATCCGTTCACCCAAACGCTGGCCACCCCATTCAGAGACCGCACTACAGGCAGCTCTTGATGACGTCGACTGGGACATGTTCCGGGCAAGTTCATCTGACGTCAGCGAGTTCATGGATGTGGCGCTCTGCTTCATCAACACGCTTACAGAGCAAGCCACACAAACAATAACAATAACGTCCTTCTCAAATCAGAAACCATGGGTGGACAGTTCAATTCGCGCTGTAGTGAACACACGCACTGCCGCTTACAACGCCGGTCTCCTATCGGGGAACATGACTGAATACAGATCATCCTGCTATGCTCTCAGACGCGCAGTTAAAGCCGCAAAGGGTCTCAGGGTCAGCTCTCCCGTCTCTGTAGGACGTCTACACCAAACGCTGCAAAGGTAGAGCTACTAAAATCATCAAGGACTCTAATCACCCTACAAACCCTCATTTCACGCTGCTGCCATCTGGTAAGCGCTTCCGTAGCCTGATGGCCAAAACTGAGAGACTCAGGAGGAGCTTCTTCCCCCAGACCATCAGACTCCTGAACTCAGTCACTTAACATCACGTGACTTCACTTCAAGATAAACATCGATACACTGACATTGCACTGCACTTTCTGTTCTTGTTGTTACTGTGTAACAACCTGTTATAAACCTGTTTGCACATTATACTTCTTTGTACATTTCTGTTAACCAATATTTATAAGTCTACAGTTTACTCACTGCAGTTTATTTCACTTATTTTATTCCACTTCTTTATTTATTTTTATTTTTTTATTTTATTTTTTTCTACTTGACTTGATTGATTTATACTTTTACAGATACATACATATATATATATATATATATATATATATATATATATATATATATATATATATATATATATATATATATATATATATATATATATATACTTTTTTTTTCTTCTATTTCTATTATAATTTCCTCCTTGTGTTTTTAACTGTAAATTTGCACTGTCCATGGAGCGGACCTGTTTACATTTCACTGCCGGTTTCTTGTGTTCACATAACTGTGTATGTGCCAAATAAAACTCTTGAATCTTGAATCCATGGGGTTCACATAACTGTGTATGTGACAAATAAAACTCTTGAATCTTGAATCCATGGGCGTCTGGTCTGAACACCAGGTGTGTTCAGGAGCATTGTTGGAGCATTGCTATTGTGAGGAACTGAAACCCACTGACCATTGACCAACACAAACCTGCTCTAAAGTCAATAGCCCAGTATTTTTGTGCTATTTAAAGGGCGTGTTAGTAATATGAGCCTATAGGTGGTGCACAACATGTGTACACTCTACTTAATACACACACAGTCCGCCATGTAAATAGTGAATCCGCCATGGTGCGAGTGCAACTGGCTTTTAAAGGGAATGGGAGATGAGACTCTGGTTTATTGCACATTACCCTCAAAACATAGCTATGACTCATTAAGAGACTAGGGACAATCCTAAAAATCCTAGACTGTTAAACTAGTAGTGGATTCGGACACATCCTAACACGCCATGCACTTCAGACCATGAGCTCAGAGCGGTAAAATACGGCCCTAGTGTTAATAGTCTGAACTCATTCACTCGTTTCATTCACTCCTTCAAGTGCTCTGATGTAGGGAATAGTGGATGAGGGTATAGAGGGCAGTTTCAGATACAGTATTTTACTACAGTATTCTGGCCGTATATCGATGGAAGAAAGCGCATCTGAGAACATTAATGTCATTCACTTCCTGTAGGATGGAACCGATTCTAAACCAGATCAACCTATTCATTCCATTGTATCCATATTCTGTGAACCTCAGATGATTCATGAATGTTTGTATACATGATACATTTTCTTTCATAACATTTTGTACAGTTTGTATGCTGTCAATAGGTATGTTATGTTTCAATGTCTGTGTCAGCGGTTCTTTAGACTTCCAAATTGCAAAGGCACAGACGTTGACACAGAAAACATCTAATGACAGCATCAAAACGGTACAAAATGTTACTTATGGAGACAAAACTACCTTTAAAATAAGCTAAAACAATAATATATATGAGGCCTAACTTTAAAGGTGGGATTTTTCTATGAGATCGCACATCACAAGTCGTGTAAATTAAAAATGTTTCTAGTTATGTCAAGCTCTAAAATATTTTATTGGAGAAATTGTGAGTTTGTAAAATAAAAATGAGTAGCTTATGTATTTTCTTACTGGCATATTTAATGTCTAAAACCAGTGTGGTCAAACTAACACACACTTTATTTGCCTGATTGTTGTCTTTTGTGCTCTTTGTGTTCTGGCTTTGAGTTCTGGGGTGTTCAGAGCTGTTTCCATAACCTTTGGTCTGGTTTTAACTGAGCAAGATGGCACTTAGTGTGACATGTCTTCAGTGTATTTTCAGAGCGGTGAGCTCACTGTTGAGGTTTGGAAACATGTTACTGCTGAGCGTGAGAGCTCAGTTAGTTTGACCACAGGCTACTAAAGAAACCGTTAAAGAAAGAAGAGGAAATGACATCGTAACCCACACAGAACTGACCATCTCTGAACCCAGTTTGGACTGATGGGTGTGACTTCACACATTCGGTGGAGTTTACAAGACACCGTTTTCATCTAAAAAACATTTGTCCGTTCATTTACACGACAATGCAAAAAAGAATCGTCTCAGTGTAAACTAGAAAAAAAGGCAAATGTGTGAAAATGGTGACGTCCTGTGCAGGCGTATCACGTGTTCAGACATCGCCAACTACTGGCCTGCATGCATAATACAGCGCTTTAGTCATTTCCGTGGATCCGTGTGAACGTGAAAACTTTCCAAGAATGCAAAGAAAAAAACATTAGCATTTTCAGCACATGTTGTTGTGTAAATTGTGCACAATTTTTATTAACTAAATCACAAACATGACTAAACTAACAGAAATGCATTCACACAAATCACATGGGTAAGATGGGAAGTGACAGAATGAAACCGGAAACTGATTGGTTTATTGCATGTTACGCACAAAACACACCCATGACTCATTAAGAGACGAGGGACAGCCCTTTTGGACCATGAGCCGGGCACGCAGAGCATTTTTTCCACCGTTAAACTATCAAAAGTGGATTCAGACACACCCTAAGAGCACCTGCGCTTAAGACCATTAGATCATTAAAATAGGGCCCACAAAGTTTGGTGTCAATATGCCAAAGCTGTCATCATAAATCTTGCAGAATTTTCATCTGTATCAAATTTGGTGAAAATCAGACCAACGGTCTAGGAGGAGTTAGAAAAAGTAGGCTTTCAATGAAATTCAAAATATCGGACAGCGAGCTATGGCCTAATTGGTATCTTTGTTCTCATTATGACTATCATGACCAATGTCATGAAAATAAGCAAAAGCAGGAAAAGTTATGTCATTATATTTTCTGACCACACTCTCCCAAAACATCTTGAGTATCTTCTCAGCAGTGTCTATGACATATTCCCACTTTCATAACGGCATGCAAAGGTCTTCATCAAATATAGCATTTAACAATAAAATCAAATTGGCCGACTTGGGGAAATTGCAATGAAATTGTTTTTTTAAACAGATTTTGGCTTATCGCGATTATGAAATCTCAAAGGCTGTGATTATTATTTATGCAGTTTGTCAGTGCAGGATGGCTCTATGATCACTAGTGAAAACTGAAACTGCAGGGCTGATAAATCGGAGCATGGACTGATATAGTCCAGCTCTTCCTGGCTGATTTTAGGAGAAAGATCAGATCTGCTGGAGACGTCCGACAGATTATTCAGGCTCGCCGAAACAAATCCACAGAGAAAGAGACAACCTGTGTGAGGAAGACCCAGAGCAAGAGCGGAGATGAATTAAATAGAAGAGACAAACATAAATTACTCTGAAATGTTTTACCAGATGAGAAGTGTATCTATGTATCATCTCTTTACTCTTTTATAATGGTTTTAATTTTCCTTACTTTTATTTCCTGGAATGACGTGCACTATTGTACTTCTGCTGGGCATATCTGGAGTTTCTGTGCGAGAGCGCCCTCTGGCTTTCAGATGGAGCCGCATTTACTACTGATCACAGAGCCATGCTTCACTGAGAAGATGCACATTAAATAATCTCAGCCTTTGCCACATCATGTGCGGTTTTATTGCCATTAATCGTGTAGTACTAATTTCAATTCTTTGTTTCTGGCCTCTTTTCCTGTGTATTAGTTCCTGGTTCCTGTGTTTCCTTGACTCAGTACCTTTACAGCCTCAAGTCTTTTTGGCTATGATGTGACAAGCTTTGGACATTTACATTTGGAGATTTTCTGCCATTGGTCTGACCGTCGGTGGACAGACATCTTCAGGTTTTTCCAGAGAGAGACATTCAGAGTTGTCCGTAACCCACTCTTGCGTTGTCTCAGCTGTGTGCTTCGGGTCATTGTCCTGCTGGAAGGTGAACCTTCTGCCCTGTCCGATGTTCTGAATGCTCTGGACTTGGTTGTCATTAAGGCTAACTCTATATTTTGCTACATTGAGCTTTCTTTCTTCTCTGGCGAGTCCCCTTTCCTTTGTTAAGTCCGTCGAGGTCAGACGTCTGTGAGTGAAAACATGAACACTGGAGAGACACTTTACAGTAGAAACTGAAGTATAATTCTGATTGAAAGCAACACTGACACTGTTTCTCCACTTGAAATACTGTAAAGCTGTTTGGTTTAAAGCGCTGTATAAATAAACATGACGTGACTTTACTTGACTGGAGT
Source organism: Paracanthobrama guichenoti (assembly GCA_018749465.1). NCBI lineage: Eukaryota > Metazoa > Chordata > Actinopteri > Cypriniformes > Gobionidae > Paracanthobrama > Paracanthobrama guichenoti. The sequence continues at coordinate 30,190,886 of CM031945.1, forward strand.
GGCGAATTGCAGAGCTGTGGCAAACATTATCAAACTAACTTTAGTTGGACTCTCGACCCTTTACATTTCTTAAGTCAATTCTCTTTCATGTTTCTCCTCACAGATCACGAGACATTCAGTGACAGCAACATTATCCCTCCAGACATCGAAACATTCATTCACATGAACACAAACACACAAACAAATCAAATAAAACTTTTAACTGATGATTCTCTGACTGCTCAAAATGTGCAACTTACAAATCAAATCACCTTTATTTATATAGCACTTTTTACAAATCCAATTGTATCAAAGCAGCTTCACATTGTTAACAGGAAAATAATGCAACAGAATTTGATTTGGCTGTACAGCCACTCTGGAGAGAATGGTGATGTTATCCAGCACATTCAAGTATCATATAGTGTCAATGTGGGCAGATCGGTAATATAGATGAAAGTTAGGTGTCCCCAACTGAGCAAGCCAAAAGCCAGAGGCAACGGTGGCAAGGAACCAAAACTCCTTCAGGGCCAGAATGGAGAAAAAACCTTGGGAGAAACCAGGCTCAATCGGGGTGCCAGTTCTCCTCTGGCCGACGAACAAACAGTGTATGATTATAATTCTGGCATCATTTCAGGTCTTAAGTCATATTAGGTAAATAGATATTCATAAGATTGTTCGAAAGATTGGAGTCATCATGCCGGAGACGGATTTAATGAGGATGTCGTGTCGATGCGGCATTTAAAGCGGGAGTTTAATTGACACGCTCTCTGCAGACATTTCAGGGATGCATTGGTCATGTAGGCGCTGGTCCACCATCTGATCTGGATACGGCCCGGATCCGACTGACTGCAGTAAACCTCGGGATAAACAGAGAGACTAACATTAGCGTAGATGCCATTCTTCTTATGATGTAACGAGTACATCAGGTGTTATGGGAAGTGTTCCCGTTCCGGCTGACCTAGTTAATGCAGCCTAACAATCATTTACTGATTTGAATAATAGAGATTGATAATGTTTTATGTGTAAGCCATAGTAAAGAGATGCGTTTTTAGTCTAGATTTAAACTGACAGAGTGTGTCTGCTTCCCGAACAATGCTAGGAAGACTGTTCCAGAGTTTAGGCGCTAAATAGGAAAAGGATCGACCGCCTGCAGATGATTTTGGTATTCTAGGGATTATCAACTGGCCAGAGTTTTGAGACTGCAATAGACGTGATGGAGTATAATGCGTTAAGAGTTCGCTCAAGTACTGGGGAGCTAAACCATTTAGTGCTTTGTAAGTAATAAGCAAGATTTTAAAATTTATACGATGTTTAATAGGGAGCCAGTGCAGTGTTGACAGAACCGGGCTAATATGGTCATACTTCCTGGTTCTAGTAAGAGCTCGAGCTGCTGCATTTTGGACCAGCTGGAGTTTGTTTATTAAGCGAGCAGGGCAACCACCCAGTAAAGCATTACAATAATCTAGCCTTGAGGTCATGAACACATGAATTAACTGTTCAGCATTTTGCATTGAAAGGATGTGCCATAATTTAGATATATTTTTAAGATGGTAGAATGCAGTTTTACAGATGTTAGAAACGTGGCTTTCAAATGAAAGATTGGTATCAAAGAGCACACCCAGGTTCCTCACGAATGACGAGGACTTGACAGAGCAGCCATCGAGTGTTAGACAGTATTCTAGGTTACTACTTGCAGAGTTTTTTTTGTCCAATAATTAAAAATTCATTTTTTTCTGAATTAAGTTGCAGGAAATTACTAGACATCCAATGTTTTATATCAGCTATGCATTCCGTTAATCTTGTGAATTGGTAAGTTTCGTCAGGGTGTGAAGAAATATAGAGCTGAGTATCGTCAGCATAACAATGAAAACTAACGCCATGCTTCCTAATGATATCTCCCAGTGGTAGCATGTACAGGGTGAAGAGCAACGGTCTTAGCACTGAGCCCTGCGATACTCCATACTGAACTTGTGATTGGTGTGACATCTCTTCATTTACTGCTACAAACTGATAACGGTCAGATAAGTATGATTTAAACCATGCCAATGCAATTCCACTAATGCCAATGTAATTTTCGAGTCTATTCAAAAGAATGTTGTGGTCGATAGCATCCAATGCAGCGCTAAGATCGAGTAACACAAAATAGAGAGATACAACCACGATCAGATGATAAGAGTAAATCATTTGTAACTCTGATGAGAGCAGTCTCAGTACTATGATACGGTCTAAATCCTGACTGGAAATCCTCACAGATACCATTTCTTTCTAAAAAGGAACATAATTGTGAAGACACTGCCTTTTCTAGTATTTTTGACAGAAAGGTATATTTGAGATTGGCCTGTAATTGACTAATTCTGTAGGATCAAGTTGCGTTTTTTTGATAATAGCCAACTTAAACGTTTTCGGGACATATCCTAATGACAAAGATGAATTAATGATATTAAGAAGAGGATCTATGACCTCTGGAAGCATCTCTTTTAATAGCCTAGTCGGTATAGGGTCGAGCATACATGTTGTTGATTTAGATGATTTAACAAGTTTAGCCAATTCTTCCTCTCCTATAGCAGTGAATGAGTGTAATTTTTCCTCAGTGACACTACAATGCTCTGTCTGATGTGATACTGTAGTAGATGGCTGCATGGTTATCATTTTCTTCCTAATATTGTCAATCTTACATGTAAAGAAGTTCATAAAGTCATTACTGCTGTGCTGTTTACAACCATCAGAGGTAGAAGCTTTATTTTTGGTTAACTTAGCCACTGTATCAAATAAATACCTAGGGTTGTGTTTGTATTCTTCTAAGAGAGTCAAGAAATAAGCAGCATTTCTGTATGCGATCATGCTCTCTTTCCATGAATTTACGAAAAACCTCAAGTTTTGTTTTCTTCCAGCTGCGCTACATTTTTCTGGCTGCTGTTTTAAGGGCCCGGGTGTGCTCGTTGTACCACGGCGTTGGACTATTTTCTTTAATCTTCTTTAAGCACCGGGGAGCAACTGTGTCTAAAGTGCTGGAAAAAAGAGAGTCAATAGTTTCTGTTGCAAAATCGAGTTCCTCTAGGCTATCTGGGATGCTGAGGAGATGAAACTGATGAGGAAGATTATTTAAAAGGCAATTTTTAGTGGCGGTAGTGATTCTGCCATATTTGAAGCGAGGGGACAGCTTTGCAGCCTTAGCTAAATTAAGTATACAAGATACTAGGTAATAATCTGAAATGTCATCGCTCTGCTGCAGAATTTCAACGGTATCAACATTTATTCCATGTGACAGTATTAGGTCTAGATTATGATTAAGGCGATGAGTGGGTCCTTGACACGTGTTGCCTTACTCCAACAGAGTTTAGAATGTCTCTAAATGCCAATCCCAATGCGTCTTTTTCATTATCTACATGGATATTAAAATCACCAACAATTAGTACTTTATCTGCAGCCAGTACTAACTCGGATAGAAAGTCAGCAAATTCTTTGATAAAGTCTGTAGTGTGCCCTGGTGGCCTGTATACAGTAGCCAGCACAAATGTCAAATGGGATTTATCAATTACACTACATAATGCTGCATAAAGCACCAAAACTTCAAAAGAATTATATTTGAAACTAGACTTCTGAGTAATACTGAAGATATTATTATAAATGACAGCAACCCCTCCGCCTTTACCTTTCAGACGCGGCTCGTGTTTATAACAATAATCTTGTGGGGTGGACTCATTTAAAGTAATGTAGTCGTCAGGTTTTAGCCAGGTTTCTGTCAAACACAGCACATCTAGATTATTATCTGTAATCATATAATTAACAATAAGCGCTTTTGGGGAAAGGGATTGAATATTCAGCAACCTTTATCATTTGTCCATCTGTATTATATCTGTTGTTTATTTGTTGGACATCAATTAAGTTTTTACTGTTGAATGGTTTGATGATTTTTTTGTATTTACTAATTCGGGGAACAGACACAGTCTCTATGTGATAATATCTAGGTGAAAGAGTCTCTATGTGTTGGGATTTATCTGATTCTGGTGACGTGAGACAGCTAGCAGACGGTCGGTTTAGCCAGTTTGTCTGCTTCCTGACCTGGGCCCCAGTAAGTCAAGATTTAGCTCTAAGACTATGTGCCAAATTACTAAAGAGAAGAGCGGCACCACTGGATGCCATCCTTCTTCAACAGATCAGGTCTGCCCCAAAAGCTTTTCCAATTGTCTATGAACCCTATGTTATTTTGCAGACACCACTTAGACAACCAGCCATTGAGTGATGATAATCTGCTAAGTATCTCATCACTCCTTTTAACAGGGAGGGGACCAGAACAATAAACTTTTTGAGACATCGTACTTGCGAGTTCACACCTCTTTAATGTTAATTTTGGTGATCTCCAACTGGCGAAGTCGAACATTGTTAGTGCTGGTGTGAATAATAATCTTAGAGAATTTACGATTAGCTTTAGCCAGCACTTTTAAATTTGCTTTGATGTCAGGCGCTCTGGCTCCCGGTAAACATGTGACTATGGTGGCAGGTGTCTCTATTTTCACGTTCCGTGTAATAGAATCACCAATAACTAGGGCACTTTCAACAGGATTCTCAGTGGGTGCGTCACTGAGTGGGGAGAACCTGTTTGATGTTCTAATTGGAAGACAGAAGAGTGTTTTTTTTATCTGCGACTATGCCGCCTTACCGTTACCCAATTGCCCTGTTGCACGGGCTCTACAGCCGGAACCGAACAATGTACAACGTTCACTAAGCTAGTTCAAGAGAGAGTTCAAGAGTTCAAGAGTTTTTTATTTGTCACATACACAGTTATGTACAGAGTATACAATCGGCAGTGAAATGTAAACAGGTCTGCTCCATGGACAGTGCAAATTCACAGTTAAAAACACAAGGAAGAAATTATAATAGAAATAGGAAATAGTATAATAGAATAGAATAGTATAATAGTATAATATAATAGAAATAGGATAAAAAAGTACTATATATATATAGATATATATATATAATTATAAATAATCAAGTCAAGTAGAAGGAAAAAAAAGTACAAAAAATAAGAATAAAGAAGTGGAATAAAATAACTGAAGTAAACTGTGCAGTGAGTAAACTGTAGACTTATAAATATGTGGCTAACAAATGTATAAAGAGTATAAATGTGCAAACAGGTTTATAACAGGTTGTTACACAGTAGCAACGACAACAGAAAGTGCAGTGCAATGTCAGTGTATCGATGCTTATCCCGAAGTGAAGTCACGTGATGTTAAGTGACTGAGTTCAGGAGTCTGATGGCCTGGGGGAAGAAGCTCCTCCTGAGTCTCTCAGTTTTGGCCATCAGTCTTCGGAAGCGCTTACCAGATGGCAGCAGCGTGAAATGAGGGTTTGCAGGGTGATTAGAGTCCTTGATGATCTTAGTAGCTCCACCTTTGCAGCGTTTGGTGTAGACGTCCTGCAGAGACGGGAGAGCTGACCCTGAGATACGCTCGGATAAGCGCACGACTCTTTGCAGGGCTTTGCGGTGATGACTGGTGCTGTTCCCATACCACGCTGTGATGCACTGAGTTAATACACTTTCTATCGTCCCTAAATAGAAAGTTTTCAGGATAGCTGGTGAAACCCTGAATTTCCTCAGCTGGCGCAGGTGGTACAGTCTTTGCCTGGCTTTTTTCACCTGTGTCTGAATGTGAGCAGTCCAGGTCAGGTCCTCAGAGATGTTTACACCCAGGTTCTTGAAGCTGCTCACTCTCTCTACTGGTGACCCGCTGATCATGAGGGGGGAGTATGTCCGTTGCTGTCTCTTCCTGAAGTCCACAATAATTTCTTTGGTCTTGACAACATTTAGAGAGAGACAGTTGTCCTGGCACCATGATGTTAGATGCTCCACCTCGTCCAAGTATGCCGTCTCATTGTTGTTGGAAATGAGGCCCAGGACAACAGTATCATCAGCAAATTTGATGATAGAGGTGGAGCTGTGTGTGGACAAACAGTCATGTGTGTAGAGAGAGTAGAGCAGGGGACTCAGGACACAGCTCCCACACTCATGGAGGTGGAGGTGGACTGGCCTATTCTCAGCAACTGAGGCCTGCCAGTGAGGAAGTCCTCAATCCAGTGGCAGAGAGAAGAATTCAGGCCGAGATCCAGGAGTTTAGCGGTTAGCTTGATGGGAACTATGGTGTTAAAGGCTGAGCTATAGTCAATAAATAGCAGCCTTACGTAGTTCTCACTTTTGCTGTCGATGTGAGTGAGGGAGGAGTGGAGGACATGAGAGATGGCATCTTAAGTCGATCTATTGGGACGATAGGCAAACTGAAGAGGGTCCAAAGTGTCAGGAATGAAGGCGCAAATGGTGTTTTTAATGAGTCTCTCAAAGACCTTCATGACTATAGAAGTTGAAGTTGAAGTTGAAGTTTATTTGTCATTACACATGTACAAGTACAGTATAACGAAATGAAGTTTGGAGCAAGCCTCCGGGCCGCAGCCGATTATTCAGGCGCCGCCCCACGCTCTCCAAAAAAACAAGAATGCAATTTAGCAAGCATTACATAGCAAAACACAACAAAACATAAACATAAACATAAACATGACACAGTACACGTGATCACGTGGTGGGATTTTTTGTATGGAGTGGGAGAGGAGATAGATAACAGACAGGCAGACGGATGGAGCGGGGAGGGAATAAGGTCGGGTATGTATGGTGCGAGTGAGTCTGAGATTGTGTTGTGTGAGAATGTTAGCCATAACTTCAGATGTTTTCGAGTTCAGTTCTATGGTTTGTCCTTGAAGGGAGATAAGGCAGTGCACAGGGGAAGATAGCAGACCAGCTGTCAGGCTGAAATCCCAACCGAGAGATAGGGACCAAGTGAGGTTCGTTGGGCTAGTTGATTAGGTTGTAAGGACCGGTTTTACTGCTAAGACAAAAGCTGAGATCCAACACCCTGCATTAAAACAATAAAACTCAATCTGAAGAGAAGATCTCACAGAGAAACTGTAGGACACCGCCCTGACCAAAACCCTCTCCCCTCTCTACCTCCTTTTTCCCTTCCCCTGATTCAAGTCCCAGAATGCAGATATACTACATATGCTTTATCTTGTGAATCTATTGTTTTATCCCTTTCATGTCTGGTGTCTTTTAAAGGTCATAGTGCGATTGGTAAAATGGTCTCAACATCACTGAAGTCACTGATAGGGTTAGAAAGATTGAAACATATGAGAATTGTGTTCTCTTTTTGAGTGGTCTCTCCAAAGATATCTGATCTTCTCCCCAAACTAGGTGTTTGTGTTGCAAATAGTTACAACCCTTTGTTCTGGTCTGGGTATTTAAGGAAGGGTGGCAGGGCTGCCATTGGGGAACATTCTGTAGACAGAAGCCCCATGCAGTGTTGTGTCAGTGTCATAAGAGACACACACACACACACACACACACACACACACACACACACACACACACACACACACACACACACACACACACACACACACACACACTGTATGTAGTGTGCCAGATATGACTCTTTGAAACTATTTTCATATTACTTAATTGTATTTTATATTTTTAGAAAGTTGTGTACCATGGATTCATGTTTAATTATGTTCTTTAAGTTCTGTCTGGCCAAAATAAATGTTAATCTTGATTTATTCTGTATTTTTCATAAATCATTACTCAAGTAGTGTCGCATGCAGAGTTTTGTAGGAGTTTCCGTAAATCTTTCTGTCAGGGCAAATTCATACCGAGGACCCCATGACCGGAGCATGGCGCTAAGCATGAGGGGCAATCTGATTTCTGACTGTCACTGTTATTAACAAGTTACAGCTTTCGTGACTATTGCTAAAATTACACTTTCTGTTATGAGTGAGCATGTGCAACTCACTTAAAGGTAAAATAGTTCACTCTGTAATCCTCTGTAATATCAGAACTGACTAATTTGCGTCCGTGAGGTAATGTAATTATAATCGCGAGCATTATCCTCTGAGCGACTCCGGGTCCCATGGAGGAACGAGTATTTGAAATTAAGAGATACTAAGAGAAATCAAAGATCTAAATTAAATCACAACTAAACTTATGATCAGCTGTTAAGTTACAAATGTAACAAATGTAACAAAGTTACAAAGAATTGGAGTAAGATCAAATTATTCATGGAGTCAGATTTAAAATTCGATGGTCATAAATTAAGTGAATCCAACAGAAGTGCTGAGAAGGCGAACACGCAGAAGTCCTTCGACCAGGCCGTTAGATTCCGTCCTTGGGCTAACGGGTGGACCTTACAAAATGGTGACCCGGACCTCCGTGATCTCCAGGATGCGAGTGTCTTGTCATGAAAGCAACAGCGTAGAGTAGAAATGATATCCCTTGCTTTAAAATTCTCTTTGTTTGCTTACGCAACAAGAGAGGAAATTTTATTTTGGTACTCAAAAGAAGGCTGTAAATTAAAGGTCCAGTTACATTTGTTTATTTGCTTTGCTGCAACAACACAGCAAAGAAAAAGAACAAATGGCCACGTTAACGTGTGAACAAAATCTTACTGGAAAAGATCTCACTGCAATCCTTTGTGTGTAAAATGTGAAGGTGGACAAAACTGAGTCAGGACTGATGTCACAATTATAAATGTGTTGTGAAATATAGTGTTTTACTAGGGTCTTATTTCAGACATTGGAATCGCTGCACTTTTGTGTCTTCATTAGTGTCTCAAAAGAGACTGAGAAAATTAACAGAACAAAGATGAACTTTGTCTTTCTTCATCAGACCTGTGTTTGTCAAACCTTTCTTTTTATATGCAAATAGATTCTCCAAAGAATGCAATTGATAATATCTAAAAATAAGAAAATTGTTCCCAATTCTATATTGTGTAGTCACAAAATCTTTAAATGGAGCAATGATTTGACCCGTGCGCTCAGCGTTTGCAGTTTATTGAACGTCCACAGCATCTAAGTTGATGACTGGTTTCCAGTTTGGTCTTGTTGCTGTCACACAATGATCACGCCAGCACAGCAGGAGCTGCAGGGCCAATCTGAAAGATCAGGGAGATTATAACACATGATTCTGGACACAGGACTCAGCAGAGACCCTCTTGAGACCAGCAAATAAAATTATTTTTTAATTCATACTATTTTAATATAATATGATTTATATTATGATTATAATGTAAATTATATTATAATGGCCAGAAATGGCTTTTGATCTCATGATGATTCAGCATTATTTAGAGGATGAAAGATTGTTGAAGGAGTAGAAGAAGGATCAGAATGTAGAAAGATGGGATGTGCATTAGGGAACAAGACGGCAAGAGCACTATCAGTGTTGAAATGATGGGAAGGAGAACATAGATGGTTAAAGAAACTAATGTTAAGAAAGAAAACTGAAGTGAAAAACCTAAAGAGAGAACTTCTTTACCTTCTATTTGTGCAAGAATCTTTAATGAGAAAAATGACAATGCCCAGTTAAATGATTAACCTGATTGCTGTAACTTGAATAGGCTGAATTCATTCAAGACCTAATCATTTACATTCCAATCTCAAACCCAGGGAGGAGAGGAGGTGCGAGCTTTCCATTGTGATGCAATGACAAACAAAGAGGTGCAAGTTTTAGCAAACTCCTCACTGGGAGCATTAGATGGGATGGGATCTGATCGGGGAAGTTATTTACCGGGAATGTAATGAACGCTGTGTGTTATGTTAATCTCAGACATTGACTCCACAGGGTTGACACACCACAGAGATCCAAATGGTCAAGAGTTTGAAAGACACCATAAATACCAAAGAACCTGTTGCTCTAAACCCAGATCTGGCTTGTATAAACAGCATCATTCAAAGAGATCCCCAGGGGGACCTGAGTGTGATAATGATCACAATACAGCAGATTGAGTAAACGCAACTGTAACAACAGCTTAAGGTGTAACGGGTCCGACTGCATTTACACACCAGCAGTCAGATCTGACCATTATAAATCAGTTTACTTGACCTTTTCCTTTACAGAAACATAATCATGATGATGATCCATGTCTTTGTAAACTAAAACAAATTCTCTCATAATGGCATAAAACCTTAACAGGTTAAAGCCATATGCAACAACTGTCTGGCTAAGGCCATTGAAGAAAAAATAAGATAGCACCATCTATCTTAGTGAAATTTGTGTAAAGGTCCAATATTAGACTGTGTTTCTCTCTGTGTTTCTCTGTGTTTGTTTTCCTTTCAGGCTGATGGCTGCCACTCTTCAGACCCAGACTCCACAAGGGTCTGGGCTGGCCGGCATCAGCCAGGATACACACACACAACTTAACATAGGAGATGGGGTGAAGATACTTCATGAAGCCATTCACACCCCACAGCACACATAGCTGCATGGCTTCCCAGTGTAAAAACTGGAACTAAATGATACAACACAGATTATGGTAGGATAGACACCACCCATCTCCTATACACAACATACACAACACACACCTTTAACTCTAAAACCACACAAACATCTCTACCTGGAATAGATCATAGGACTATCCAGGGCAAAATCATTCATATAATGCAAATCTATCATACATTATTCACCTTCATACATATAGGACAAGGGCAATTATTTTCATAATTCCTTTTCAGTTATGTTGAACAAGTTTATAGCTTACAGCTATGTCAACTTCCTATATGTATTCCATGTAAGGTGCATAAAACATGTGCATGGCTATCGACACACATCAATTGATTGACAATTAATTGATCAGTAAATTGATGGACAAAATCTTTATTATGTCCAGTCAGTGGTATTGTTGCAAACTGGGAGGCCCCCCTAGTTTCCAACATATCACTAATGACAATGAAAATATATCTAAAAGAGTTAGATGCAGAGTGCAGGCATTTCTATCAATTAATAAAACAATTCTCAGTCAGACCTGCCTTACCTTATTGAGTGTGTCTTAGCCTGTACATCAAATGCACAGAAGATGAGTGCAAAAGCTAAACTAGAGATTTAAATCTCTGTTTCTGTAAATCTCATCCTCTAAGTGATTTGATTGAAATATTAGCTTTCAGTAATGATTTGAAAGTAAAAACCAACTGATATAGACACTTTTATAATAACAATTATTAAAATGTGTAATTCCATGTTTAATTATGTGATATATTTTGATTATGCATACTTCTGGTAAATATACTTGTTATATTGATGTTTTGTTACCCTTCCTGTAATTCATCCAGACCACGTTTAAATTCCACTTCCATGTCAGTGGCAGTGAAGAATCTGGCTATCAAATGAGACCTACTCACTAAATATTTGACCCTGAGAAATGAGACCGTATTTACCACTCGCACTTCTGACATGAGTTTATCATGTGTTGTTATTCTTATGTTCTTGTGTTTATCCAACAACTCTCTTTTCCCATCTCACAATAACCAGAAAGTCATCAGTGTTCAATTATTGCATGGTTATTCAGAAGTTGTTCAGGTGTCTCACACACAATGGAGCTTCATCAGTGAAACGATTCCTTCACCCATGGAGATCTGACCTGCCCGGCAAACCAAACCTTCTGCTTGAAGGTGACCGAGGACTTCTCAAAGGGTCAGCTAGCTAAGAATCCTGGGGAGGACAGGACACAGATGCTTCCTCAAAGTGTAAAGACACTTTCCACTGACACTTTCTGCTCATGCTGATGGACACAACAGACTTGGGACAACAAGTCATTCTACAGACTGAAAATTATCCCAATCAAGTGCAGGTGGAAGCAAACCTGACCAACAGGATCATAGATATCCTGTCCAATTGCGACAGCATCCAGTCAGCGCAGTACGCCTACACCTAAAGGGACTGTGCCAGAGGTGTGTTTTGCAGTGTTTTCATCTTCATGTTCAGTCTGTCTTAATGTTGTTATTTCAGGTGACTACTTGATTCCTGCACCCATGGACTTGTGCTGTTAACAAGGATCAGCACCATGAACACTATGGAAACAACATCCAAAATATGGAAACAGGGAATATCCAAATATGTCCCCTTGGAAACTCATATGAATTTGTCCCAAGGGGCCAGGGGTCGTCTGTAAGGACCGGTTTTACTGCTAAGACAAAAGCTGAGATCCAACACCCTGCATTAAAACAATAAAACTCAATCTGAAGAGAAGATCTCACAGAGAAACTGTAGGACACCGCCCTGACCAAAACCCTCTCCCCCTCTCTACCTCCCTTTCCCCTTCCCCCTGATTCAAGTCCCAGAATGCAGATATACTACATATGATTTATCTTGTGAATCTATTGTTTTATCCCTTTCATGTCTGGTGTCTTTTTAAAGGTCATAGTGCGATTGGTAAAATGGTCTCAACATCACTGAAGTCACTGGTAGGGTTAGAAACATTGAAACATATGAGACTTGTGTTCTCTTTTTGAGTGGTCTCTCCAAAGATATCTGATCCTCTCCCCCAAACTAGGTGTTTGTGTTGCAGATATTTACAACCCTTTGTTCTGGTCTGGGTATTTAAGGAAGGGTAGCAGGGCTGCCATTGGGAACATTCTGTAGACAGAAGCCCCATGCAGTGTTGTGACACTCAGTGTCACACAGAGACACTCACACACACTGTATGTATTGTGCCAGATATGACTCTTTGAAACTATTTTCATATTACTTAATTGTATTTTATGCTGAAAGTTGTGTACCATGGATTCATGTTTAATTATGTTCTTTAAGTTCTGTCTGGCCAAAATAAATGTTAATCTTGATTTATTCTGTATTTTTCATAAATCATTACTCAAGTAGTGTCGCATGCAGAGTTTTGTAGGAGTTTCCGTAAATCTTTCTGTCAGGGCAGATTCATACCGAGGACCCCATGACCGGAGCATGGCGCTAAGCATGAGGGGCAATCTGATTTCTGGGTGTCACTGTTATTAACAAGTTACAGCTCTCGTGACTATTACTAAAATTACACTTTCTGTTATGAGTAAGCGTGTGCGACTCACTTAAAGGTAAAATAGTTCACTCTGTAATCCTCTGTAATATCAGAACTGACTAATTTGCGTCCGTGAGGTAATGTAATTATAATCGCGAGCATTATCCTCTGAGCGACTCCGGGTCCCATGGAGGAACGAGTATTTGAAATTAAGAGATACTAAGAGAAATCAAAGATCTAAATTAAATCACAACTAAACTTATGATCAGCTGTTAAGTTACAAATGTAACAAATGTAACAAAGTTACAAAGAATTGGAGTAAGATCAAATTATTCATGGAGTCAGATTTAAAATTCGATGGTCATAAATTAAGTGAATCCAACAGAAGTGCTGAGAAGGCGAACACGCAGAAGTCCTTCGACCAGGCCGTTAGATTCCGTCCTTGGGCTAACGGATGGACCTTACAAGGTCAGGCAAATACAATTTATTATTTTTGAATCCATTTGATGATCTTCGGTAATTTGTCCGGATCATAATCAATCAATCAGATCTGGTCCTCAGCATTCGTGTCCGGTCTGTGCAGTTTCCCTAGACATTACGTCCAGCCTCATGGCCAGAACGGTTACAGTCCGTAAAAGTTCACCGATCTGACCCCCGATAGAGCCCACTCTACCCTGCGTATCCGCAGTCCGGACTGCGTTGTTACGGTTCAGTTCCTCAATTCCTATCACTTTCTGATCTAATTCCTTCAAACGGTCACACACAGCCCCGAAGCATTCCTTAATTTCCACAGACAGCGGCTGGGTGAATTTGCTTGCAGCTGTTTTACCAATCTTCCGATAGGTCAGGGCAATCCCAAAGCCAAAGAATAGGAACCCCACCATCAATAATCCAATCATGTATAAATCTTCCGCATCCTCCACGGACAGAGCCTCCAGGCACAGGACTTGCCAGTTGTTCCATGCGTCCCTCACGCACTCCTGCAGCAAAGGTCCCGTCCGGGCAGGTGGGTTCTCCCGGGGCACCCTTCCTTAGTGAGAAAATCTTGTCGATCGCGCTGATTGACCAGTTAATCAATTCCATTTCAGTATTTTCAGGAGTCCAGCAAAGCAGCAGTCAGAGAAGAGAAGAGACGAAACACTAGACAAAACAAAACAGCGCAAGAGCCAGCGGGGAGCAGAGAGAAAAACACGTCTGCACGGATTGAAGGACAGATGAGGAAAAACAGATGTGACGTGAGAGCCACTGGACGATAGTCATTTAGGCAAGAGGGTTTACTGTTCTTAGGGACAGGGATGATGGTGGATTTTTTGAAGGAGGTGGGGACCACAGATGTAGCGAGGGACTCATTAAAGATAGATGTAAACAACCCGGCGAGCTGATCAGCACAGGACCGCAGAACACGGTCGCATCCAAAGCAGTGTCTAAAGCTGTTACATTCTCACTACTCTCAAATAAAGTCTGGATGCGTGTCTCTAATTCTGAAATCTTCTCCGTCAGCCTGACTATCTCCTTACATTTATCACATGTGAAGCCCTGCTCACCAACGGAGACAGATACACTAAACATGAAACATGCGGTGCAAGTGACAATGACTGGAGAAGAAGACATGGCTTACCATATTTGTTGATTAATCCAATTTACGAGGTTTTGTTTGATGGGCTCTATTTACTAATCCAACTCACCACAGTTGTTTAATGAACTCAGAAAAGAGGATACAGGGTGCAGGGGTGGCAAGAGGTGCAGAGGTGGCAAGCTAACAAGTTAAAGCTATCAAGCTAACGTTGTGATAATGAATTAGATTAAAAGCTAGCAATGTCAAATTTAACGTGATAGGCAATATTAAACAATATATGGTGATGAGTAAGTTATATTTAGCAGTATAAACAACAAAGAAAAGATATCAAATAGAGATATCAAAAACACACAAAACTTAACATGTTCCCCTTGACCCAGAAACCAACCGAGCTCAGCCATCTTGTAGGATGTCTCAATTCTCTAATTGCACAGTGAGGAGGCGAGGATCGAGGACTGAGGAGTCTTCCTGAGGAGTCGTGAGCGAGGATACACGTGTATCCTTTGCAGAAGCGTTTTATCGACTCAGCGTGACACACACATTAATTCTCCTCCATCTTGCCAGTTTATTAATTATTATTATTATTATTATTATTATTATTATTATTATTATTATTATTATTATTATTATGTTTACATGTACAAGACACAAATGTATGTCAAATTACAACAACTGACAGTTGCAGAATTATATCAAAGCACAAGAAAATGTAAGAAAGAAACAAACTAATACTATATAACAAATAAAAAGCAGTAAATAACTGGAATAATGTGTTGTTAATAATAACTGGTAATATTAAATAAAATATGGACAAATGTGGTATTTTGTGGAGGTTGAAACTATTACAATATAAATAGTTATCTCTAATGTTCAAGAATCCAGACGTGCTAAATCCAGTGGTGTAGAGTCATCATTGATTGACGGCGCTTTTAAGTGACGTTACAGGGAGCGAGGATGGATCATTTCACTTGACTCAATTCCTCCATCCTCGCTTCTTTTCCTTGCATCCTTCCCTCGCATCCTGAAGAGGTGGAGATAAGACGTGAGGAAAGGAAGCTAGGAAAGGAAACGAGGATGCACAAATAAGAATTGAGAAGCACCCATAGAAACGTGTGCTGAGCTCAAGCTTAAACACAGTGATGGCTGCCAATAGAGGGAGCTAGGGTGCTGTCCTCCCTGTGCCACACACACAAAACAATAATAAATGATACAAACTGATTTTTATATGATATTGTAGATCAAAATTGTACTGTTTAATATAATTTTGTATTATTATTCTTTACTAATAGTCATAATCATTTGTATTATCATTATTGTTTAGTCAGAGTGAGTCTGAGCACAGGAGTGTGAGAGACATGGAGAGGAGATCATTTTGAACACAGGAATATGTAGCATATGTTTTCCAATTATGCACATGTGACTGGAATTCTCTGTAAGAAAGAACTGTTTAGCATGATGATGTTTTTCTACCAGTGCATATGACACAAGTTCTCTTTAAGACATATTTTGAACAATGAACAACAAGTTTCTATGCATATGTTCTAGGGTATATTGTGCCACGTGAAAGCACGAGGTATAGCGTAAACAATCTGTTTTCCTGGTAATGTAATTAATTCAACCTATAAAATCCAAACTGTGTGTCCAGGAAGACAGAGAAAAGCTGGAATGAAGACCATCTCTCCAGAAAATTGATTTTCTCTTCTATGCTGACATATAAAATAATAAAAGAAAATCTCTTGGCAAAATAACTGGTGTCCGGTCCTGTGAATTAAACTACCACGGGGAAAAGCTTAATTTTTTTTAAGTCTACAATTTGGCGTCATTAACAGGATTGCATCTTCAGCTATTTGTCTGTCAATCAGGTAAGACTTTTTTCTTTCTATATAGTTCTAAGTCTGCCTGATGATTAGAGACAGTGACTGAAACTTCTGTAAGAATGGATTTCACCTGAGAGCAAACTCAAGAGATCTAAGCTGCACTAAGACAATAAAACTTCACTCATCTGAATAAGAAAAACAAGACTCAATCTTATCTCCTCCTGCCGAGTTCTGACCCTCTCACTCTTCCTGCCTCGGAGACCACACAATCATGCAAATCTCACAGATACTGCCACAAGGTGTTTCTTTGACTTTTGGTGTTTCTGGTAAACAGGTTTCATTCCCACATCAGAGGAACAGGTCATAATAAAGACAACAGAGCTTGTTCCCCTGGTGTGGGAGATGCTCAGAAAGATCTTTTGATAAACATTTGCTGTCATCCCCCAAAGATAGGTGTGACCATTTGGTCACGAGAAAAGTTTCAACCAAAAGCTGCATAAATATTTGGGTGCTAAATGTTTATTGTTCTTTTGTTCTGGTTGAGTATTTAAAGGGAATGGGCAGACCACTCAGGAAAGCATCTGTAATCAGAACTTCCCACGCTGTTGAAGTGTGTCTCTATTGCCAGGTAACAATGACTCTTGGAAACTATTTTTTATGTTTTTTAGAATGATGTTTTATATTGTATGCTGATCAGTTGTGTATTATGGATTCTTTCTAAATTCTTTTATTTGATATGTTTACCTGGCTATAATAAACATTAATCTTGATTTATCTTGTATAAGTCTAAATTCCTTTATTTAAGTAGTGTCGTATGCAGAGTTTTGTAGGAGTTTCCGTAAATCTTTCTGTCAGGGCAGATTCATACTGAGGACCCCATGACCGGAGCATGGCGCTAAGCATGAGGGGCAATCTGATTTCTGACTGTCACTGTTATTAACAAGTTACAGCTCTCGTGACTATTGCTAAAATTACACTTTCTGTTATGAGTAAGCATGTGCACTTAAAGGTAAAATAGTTCACTCTGTAATCCTCTGTAATATCAGAACTGACTAATTTGCGTCCGTGAGGTAATGTAATTATAATCGCGAGCATTATCCTCTGAGCGACTCCGGGTCCCATGGAGGAACGAATATTTGCAATTAAGAGATACTAAGAGAAATCAGCGATCTAAATTAAATCACAACTAAACTTATAATCAGCTGTTAAATTACAAATGCAACAAAATTACAAAGAATTGGAGTCAGATAAAATTATTCATGGAGTCAGATTTTTGAATTGGATCTTCACATTTTAATAAATTAAAGTGATTTTTCTAGAAGCGCCAGAAAAGACATACACGCAGAAGTCCTTCGACCAACTGCTGGATTCCTACGTTGGGCCAATCAGCTGGACCTTACACTTCTGAAAAGAACTGTGTTATTTAAAATACCAGTTGTGTTGCCAATGAATATATATGTCAGACATAGTAAAAGTAAAGTAATAATTTAAATTGATTTGGTTTATTTAAGCTGCTCAGATCAGTGGACCTTAAAAATATTTGAATGAAGCTGGGGTAAAAGTGGATCTTTGGTAAAGAAGACCATTTAGTAAATTTTTCGGGAGAATAAGCCATAAGGCGATTCAGGATAAAAGCAGTTTAAAGTGGCGGATCTGGACTCTAAAGGGGAGTCCTGTTTATAGAGAATCCTAAAATGTTTAAACATGCTGAAGTAGCTGAAACTGCAGGCATTCTGATTTCGACAGTAAAGCGGTTCAATATTTGAGGGAGAGAAATTGATCTGAGTTTAACTGAATAAAGAAACTAACAAACCTAAAGAAAGAAATGTATCTGAACTAAAAGAAAAAAAACTGAAAATATAAGAGAAATTTTCTTTTAACCTTTTCCCTCTTTTCTTTTGTTCCTTGAGTGATTAGGAGAAAGAGGGAGAGAAACAGGGTAGCCCTCCCTTCAGGATTCACACACACACACACACACACACACACACACACACACAAACACACACACACAGTATAGAGAGAGGAGCGAGGTAGCCTCTCCCTTCAGGATTCACATACACACATGTCCTCCACACACGCACACACACACACACACACACAAACACACACACACACACACACACACACACACACACACACACACACACACACACACACACACACACACACACACACACACACACACACACACACACACACACACACACACACACAAACACACACACACAGTATAGAGAGAGGAGCGAGGTAGCCCCTCCCTTGGAGATCCTCTCATACACACAGACATACCATAAGCCCTGCTGTTCTGAGAGCACAGACGCAGAGTGACCAATCATTTGCAAAATGGCCGAAGGTAGCGGTAACAGCAGAACAATTTCTGCATGGTATCTGGAAAAGAACAAGAGACAAGCTAAGGACTTGATATTAATGCATCCATGGATGAGCAGTTAAGCTGGTTTAAGGCCCAAAAAGACACTATCAAGTTAAAAGTATTTCCAATAATGGCAGCTAATTGGATCATGAAATAAGGTGGAGTTTTTTTGCGGTATTGATGGTTGTCCAGTTCCACTTGCTGAAGCAATGAAGCCTCAAGTTGAAGTATATACCAAGTTGAACAAAATCATGTCTATCACAGAAAAAGAAAACATCACCAGTGATGATTCATTTGATCCAGATTGGACAGATATAATAACCGAAGCTAAAATGAAATATTCACAAACACCAGCAAAATCAGCAACAACTGTAACACCACCTCCTTACAAGCCAATTTATCCGACTTTGCCTGAACAATGTACAAGTTACTCTAAACCTCTGATACAGCCTCAAGCTTTAAGCTCAAACAAAGTGCCAGTTGACAAAATATATATAGATTCTGCCCAAGCAGCTCCAATAATTACCAGATCTAGATCAACCCAGCCAAACAGAGATGCGATGTTCACCAGCCCGTAATTATGGATCGGACTGGGGCGATGAAACAAGAGATGACGACATGATCACAATTGAAAAAGTCGGTCCTGAATTTTCTCCACTTGCTGTTAAAAAGGAAGAATTACAATCTGAAATGATGACAGAAGAGAGACCATTCACACCAGGAGAATGGCAAGCAATTCTCACAGCCTTGCCTCCTCTGAAGAGACAAGATCCAAACACGGAGTTTTGGAGAGAATTAGATTCCTTGGTTGAAGCACATCAAATGACACTAAGAGACATACACACCATTGTGAAAGTTGTTATCGATGCTGGCAAGCGCACCCATCGGTCTCTTGGGATTTTAGCAGCCCAATGGATAGACTTGTGGGTAGACGGCCAGGGACGACCCCTGGGTCTCTGGCAAGATGGATTCCAAAAAGAAATCCAAGAGATCTTCGACAGTGGTAAAATCCCTTTCACATCAGTGACATTGATTAAGCAAAAAGATGATGAATCTCCAGATGAATACGCTTTGCGCAAATGGAATGCTTATGAAAGATGGGCTCGTTGTGCTAAGAAGGAACCAGATAGAGATGATGTACAGTTTACTGACAAGATTCAAGATTCAAGAGTTTTATTTGTCACATACACAGTTATATACAGAATATACAACCGGCAGTGAAATGTAAACAGGTCCACTCCATGGACAGTGCAAATCCACAGTTAAAAACACAAGGAAGAAATTATAATAGAAATAGGATAAAAAGTACTATATATATATATATATATATATATATATATATATATATATATATATATATATATATATATATCTGTAGAATAATAAATAATCAAGTCAAGTAGAAGAAAAAAAGTAAAAATAAGAATAAGAAGTGGAATAAAATAATTGAAGTAAACTGTGCAGTGAGTAAACTGTAGACTTATAAATATGTGGTTAACAAATGTATAAAGAGTATAATGTGCAAACAGGTTTATAACAGGTTGTTACACAGCAACAACGAGAACAGAAAGTGCAGTGCAATGTCAGTATATCGATGGTCATGTGATGTTAAGTGACTGAGTTCAGGAGTCCCCTGGGGGAAGAAGCTCCTCCTGAGTCTCTCAGTTTTGGCCATCAGGCTTCGGAAGCGCTTACCAGATGGCAGTAGCATGAAATGAGGGTTTGCAGGGTGATTAGAGTCCTTGATGATTTTAGTAGTTCTACCTTTGCAGCGTTTGGTGTAGACGTCCTGCAGAGACAGGAGAGCTGACCTTAAGATACGCTCGGATAAGCGCACGACTCTTTGCAGGGCTTTGCGGTCATGACTGGTGCTGTTCCCATACCACGCTGTGATGCACTGAGTTAGTACACTTTTTATCGCCCCTAAATAGAAAGTTTTCAGGATAGCTGGTGAAACCCTGAATTTCCTCAGCTGGCGCAGGTGGTACAGTCTTTGCCCGGCTTTTTTCACCTGTGTCTGAATGTGAGCAGTCCAGGTCAGGTCCTCGGAGATGTTTACACCCAGGTACTTGAAGCTGCTCACTCTCTCTACTGGTGACCCACTGATCATGAGGGGGGAGTATGTCCGTTGCTGTCTCTTCCTGAAGTCCACAATCATTTCTTTGGTCTTGCCAACATTCAGAGAGAGACAGTTGTCCTGGCACCATGATGTTAGATGCTCCACCTCGTCCAAGTATGCCGTCTCATTGTTGTTGGAAATGAGGCCCAGGACATCAGTATCATCAGCAAATTTGATGATAGAGGTGGAGCTGTGTGTGGACAAACATTCATGTGTGTAGAGAGAGTAGAGCAGGGGACTCAGGACACAGACCTGTGGAGCTCCCACACTCAGGGAGATGGAGGTGGAGGTGGACTGGCCTATTCTCACCACCTGAGGCCTGCCAGTGAGGAAGTCCTCAATCCAGTGGCAGAGAGAAGGATTCAGGCCGAGACCCAGGAGTTTGGAGGTTAGCTTGATGGGAACTATGGTGTTAAAGGCTGAGCTATAGTCAATAAATAGCAGCCTTACGTAGTTCCCACTTTTGCTGTCGATGTGAGTGAGGGAGGAGTGGAGGACATGAGAGATGGCATCTTCAGTCGATCTATTGGGACGATAGGCAAACTGAAGAGGGTCCAAAGTGTCAGGAATGTAGGCGCAAATGGTGTTTTTAATGAGTCTCTCAAAGACCTTCATGACTATAGACGTGAGAGCCACTGGACGATAGTCATTTAGGCATGACAGGGATGATGGTGGATTTTTTGAAGGAGGTGGGGACCACAGATGTAGCGAGGGACTCATTAAAGATAGATGTAAACAACCCGGCGAGCTGATCAGCACAGGACCGCAGAACACGACCTGAAATACCATCTGGCCCGGCAGCTTTCCTGATGTCCACACGCTTGAGTGCTCTCCGAACTTCATCCTCTGAGACAGAGATCACGTGATTGTTGCTGCTCTGAGTAATTTCCTCTAACACGCCACTTGGCGGAGTCGCGTTGCCGCGGTTACAGTCAAAGCGAGTGTAGAAAGAGTTTAACTCGTACACGAGGAACGGGTCAGCTCTGACCTCTGCAGAGGATTTAGATCCAAAAGAGCAGATGGACCTCAGACCTTGCCACATGCGCCACGAGTCATTGAGTTGGAAATGAGACTCCACTCGGTCTTTGTAACGGAGTTTTGCGGCTTTAATTGCTCGTCTGAGAGCATAGCAGGACGATCTGTATTCATTCATATTCCCTGAAAGGAGACAGGCATTGTAAGCGGCAGTGCGTGTGTTCACTGCAGCGCGGATTGAATTGTCCACCCACGGTTTCTGATTTGAGAAGGACGTTATTGTTATTGTTTGCGTGGCTTGCTCTGTAAGCGTGTTGATGAAGCAAAGCGCCACTTCTGTGAACTCGCTTACGTCGGCTGAACTCGCTCAGAACATGTCCCAATCCACATCATCCAGAGCTGCCTGAAGCACGGTCTCTGAGTGGGGCGACCAACGCTTAACTTCCCGCCTCACCGGGGGTTCCTGAACGAGCTTTTGTTTGTATTCGGGAGTGAGGAAAATGGCAGCATGATCCGATTTACCAAATGCTGGAAGTGACCGCGCTTTATAGGCGTTCTTGAACGGAGAGTAGCAATGATCCAGCGTGTTTGCTCCTCGTGTAGGACAGAAGACGTGCTGGTGAAAGTTTGGCAGGACTTTCTTTAGGTTTGCTTTGTTAAAATCGCCCGCGACGATGAAAGCAGCATCGGGGTGTTTGTTTATGATGCCGCTGGCAACATCATGAAGGCCAGATAAAGCCAGCGCTGTGTCTGCCTGCGGTGGAATGTAAACAGCGGTCGCGACAACCGCAAAAAACTCCCTCGGCAGATAGAATGGGCGGCAAATGATTGTTAAATGTTCCAGAAGAGGCGAACAGGACCGCGAGAGAATGGTGATGTTCCTGGGATCACACCATTTCTTGTTGACCATGAAGCATACTCCACCGCCTTTGGATTTACCGGCCTCGGCTGTTCTGTCCATCCGAAAAACAGAGAAGTTCTCCGATGGCGTCACAGCTGTGTCCGGGACCGCGGGCGTGAGCCATGTTTTGGACAAACAAAAGATGTTACAGTCTCTCATGTCCCGTTGAAAACTTATCCTGGCTCTAAGATCGTCCATCTTATTCTCCAAGGATTGAACATTTGCTAGAAGAATGCTCGGGAGAGGAGGACTGAATGTCCTTTTCCTCAGTCTGTTTCGAATTCCAGCGCATTTCCCACGGTGTTTCTTGATTCTTCGCCATTGACCCGTCTGTCCATTGCTCAACTCTGCGTTCCGAAGGATCTCAGATGGCCACAGAGTATCGGCGAAAGTGTCCTGAAACAGTCCAGTGTAGAGGTAACCAATGTCCAAAAGAGTTTTGCTCTCATAGTAGATCAATGCAGATGATAAGTTTGTAAAAATTGAGAGTAAAAGAATGTAAAATAGTAAATAAAAGCACAGTCTTCGCGGAGCCACCTGAACGGCGACCAAACACGGTGGTGCCATTTTGTAAAGTGCGGCGCCATTTTGTAACACACTTGTGACACACTTGTGGATGGCTTTAGCACAAAATACCAACAAGCTTTATTACTTGGAGTCAATCCAGGATAAACATTTGATCAAATTATGCAATGGGCTGGTCGTCTAGAGATGGCTATGAGATCAAACAAGGATGAAGGAAACAAATCGAAGAGGAGTGGCGTTAGTTCAATCTAACATGGTTTGCAGCAATTGCCGAAAGCCTGGCCACTTCAGAAGAGACTGTTGGGGCGAAAGGAGGAGGAGCAGAAGGAAAAGGTCCATCATTTAAACAAGCCAGTGTGAAAAATAAGGATGAAACCCCTCAAGGAAAGACGTGGACTGAAGAGCAAGTTCATCAGCTTATTGAGGGAATTATGCATCCGCAATAGGAATCAGCAGCCCCCTGTATGAGTAAGAAGTGTGACAATCGACTTTTCATTCCTGCACTAATAGGGGGCCACCCATGTGACTGTCTCATAGACACAGGGGCGTCAATCTCGTTAACTGACCTGAAATTACCTACGACACATGAAACTATGGAAGTTGAAGGAGTTGGAGAAATCAAAACATTTTCCAAAGTATACCAGTTCCTCTGCAGATACATGAAGATGAAGTCTTATGGGCATCTTTCTGGGTGGGGCCAAATTCACAAGGAAGCCTCATTGGCATGGACATTCTACCATTGTTGAACAGGATCATATTCACTGACAGTCATCAAATCGCTACAACAGCTGGAATAATACCACATGAAGATCACACATGTAATATAAGTTCTGTTGGTGTGGCAAAACCAATCATCAGAGACTGGGGAAAAGAAGGTGTGTGGGGTCTTCTTAGCTTATATCCAGATGTTTGGGCAGTGTTTCTGGTCTATACCTATTGATGAAAGATCTCAAGAGAAATTGGCCTTCACCGTGGGCACAAAACAGTATGTTTGGAACCGACTCCCACAAGGTCTTAATCTTTCTCCAGTTGTATTTCATAGAGCTCTGGACCAGTTCCTAACTAAACGAAAAGCTGAAATTGAGAGCTCAGGAAGTGTTTGCCTCCAATATGTTGATGACTTGTTGATTACAAGCCCAGATGAAAACAGCCATGTATCAGCTCTGAACATTGTTCCACAAGCTCTTAGGAAAGGAGGATTTAAAGTCAACCCTGACAAGACACAGCTGGCCAAAACCAAGGTTATCTATTTAGGCCAAGAAATATCTGTCGATGGAAGAATAATGACAACAGAGCGAGTAGAGGCATTACGCCAACTTCCAAAACCTCTAACAGTTACGGGAATGAGAAAAGTGATGGGACTTTTCAACTATTGTCGTCAGTATATACCTGATTTTGCCAGCATCACTAGCCCTCTCATTGACCTGTACAAAGGAGGAAAGCCTGGAGTGGGACAGATAAATTGGACACCAGAAGCTGAGGATGTGTTTACTTCAATGAAAGAGAAACTGATTTCAGCCCCAGCCTTGGGACTTCCTGATGGCCGGTTACCATTTCATTTGTGGACCAGGGTGGGAGATGAGACCTATTCAGCAGTACTGTGTCAAAAACCAGGTGATCGGTACAAACCAGTAGGATACTTTTCCACAAAGATTCCTGTCACCATGATAGGTCAACCACGATGTACACTCACCTAAAGGATTATTAGGAACACCATACTAATACTGTGTTTGATCCCCTTTCGCCTTCAGAACTGCCTTAATTCTACGTGGCAATGATTCAACAAGGTGCTGAAAGCATTCTTTAGAAATGTTGGCCCATATTGATAGGATGGCATCTTGCAGTTGATGGAGATTTGTGGGATGCACATCCAGGGCACGAAGCTCCCGTTCCACCACATCCCAAAGATGCTCTATTGGGTTGAGATCTGGTGACTGTGGGGGCCATTTTAGTACAGTGAACTCATTGTCATGTTCAAGAAACCAATTTGAAATGATTCAAGCTTTGTGACATGGTGCATTATCCTGCTGGAAGTAGCCATCAGAGAATGGGTACATGGTGGTCATAAAGGGATGGACATGGTCAGAAACAATGCTCAGGTAGGCCGTGGCATTTAAACAATGCCCAATTGGCACTAAGGGGCCTAAAGTGTGCCAAGAAAACATCCCCCACACCATTACACCACCAGCCACCACAGTGGAAACAAGGCATAATGGATCCATGTTCTCATTCTGTTTATGCCAAATTCTGGCTCTACCATCTGAATGTCTCAACAGAAATCGAGACTCATCAGACCAGGCAACATTTTTCCAGTCTTCAGCTGTTCAATTTTGGTGAGCTTGTGCAAATTGTAGCCTCTTTTTCCTATTTGTAGTGGAGATGAGTGGTACCCGGTGGGGTCTTCTGCTGTTGTAGCCCATCCGCCTCAAGGTTGTGCGTGTTGTGGCTTCACAAATGCTTTGCTGCATACCTCGGTTGTACTGAGTGGTTATTTCAGTCAAAGTTGCTCTTCTATCAGCTTGAATCAGTCGGCCCATTCTCCTCAGACCTCTAGCATCAACAAGGCGTTTTCGCCCACAGGACTGCTGCATACTGGATGTTTTTCCCTTTTCAGACCATTCTTTGTAAACCCTAGAAATGGTTGTGCGTGAAAATCCCAGTAACTGAGCAGATTGTGAAATACTCAGACCTGCCCATCTGGCACCTACAACCATGCCACGCTCAAAATTGCTTAAATCACCTTTCTTTCCCATTCTGACATTCAGTTTGGAGTTCAGGAGATTGTCTTGACCAGGACCACACTCCTAAATGCATTGAAGCAACTGCCATGTGATTAGTTGATTAGATAATTGCATTAATGAGAAATTGAACAGGTGTTCCTAATAATCCTTTAGGTGAGTGTATACAAGCCCTCGATGGTGCCACATGGGCAGTAGATGCTGTGGAGAATCTGATAGGAGCACAAACTATCATATTGCATACACTGCACAGTATAGTGATGCTGTTGAACAACACAAACATCAAGACTATCACTGATGCAAGGAGAGCAAAATGGGAAGCGACTTTGATGATTTCCACACTCAAATCCTTGTTCAGCAGAGACACTTCCCTTAACCCTGCAACAATGATGCTTGAACTGCATGAGGGAATACCACACAAGTGTGAAAAACAAGTGGAAGAAGAAAGTCTTGGTCCAGTTAATCCAATCCCTCTTGAAAATCCAGACAAAGAATTATGGATTGATGGATCCAGTTACTACGTTGATGGAAAGCGACATACTGGATGGGCAGTAGTGGAGTCTGATGGAACTGTTGTGAAGAAGGGAGCTCTTTCTGGGAAGTTTTCAGCACAAGCAGCTGAACTCACAGCACTTACGGAAGCTCTTGAACTATCGGAAGGAGATTGAGTCAACATCTATACAGATAGTCATTATGCTTTTGGCGTGGTCCATGACTGCCTTGCCCTATGGAAAAGACGTGGACTCATCACTAGTAGTGGGAGTGAAATGCAACATGCTTCCATAATTCGTCGCTTGATTGCAGCATGCCACTTACCAAGAGAAGCAGCTGTGGTCAAAGTGAAATCACATCAATCCGACAAGTCCAAGGAAAGCCAAGGAAATTCTGCAGCTGATGCAGCAGCCAGAGAAGCGGCTTTACTCCCTCCTACTCCTGTTACCTTGGTTCAGGAAAACAGGAAAGACAATCCTGAGCTCCATCTTTTGTCATATCACACAGAGACAGATGAAGAGAAAGAAAATAGACAAAAGTGGGAGCGAAAGAAGATGATCAGGGTATCTGGAGAATTCCAACAGGACAAGTGGTGATGCCTGTCAGAACAAGAAGAGAACTAATGCAGCTGTATCATGAAAAAGTGCATGCTGGAGCAAAAGCAATGAAAGCTCAAATCAGTGAGACGTGGTGGTGGCCGCAAATGATGACAGACATTGATGATTACTGTAGGAGATGCTTGATCTGCATGAAAGCAAATGTGGGAAAACCTGTAAAGGTAAGAATGTCACATGCACCCAGACCTACAGGGCCATGGACAAATCTTCAAATCAGTTTCACAGGACCTTTGTCACCCAGTGGAGGGTACCAATACATTCTAGTAATCATGGACATATTTACTAGGTGGTTGGAAGCCTTCCCTACCAAAACTTGCACTGCTGAAGCGGCAGCGCGAGTAATGGTGGAAGAAGTTTTTCCTCGCTGGGGTCTTCCACATGAAATTGATTCAGACAATGGAACTCACTTTACTGGAAAACTGATGAAGGAAGCAATGAAATTAATGGGGGTCAAACAGAAGTTTCATATACCGTACAGGCCACAGAGCTCGGGGCTCGTAGAACGCATGAACAGATTGTTGAAAACGGCTCTTACCAAGGCCATTCTACAGGTTGGCACAAGTTATTGCCTGCCATCTTGTGGAATTTGAGAGCGACTCTAAACAGAGTAACAGGACTGACTCCTTTTGAACTGATGACTGGAAGAGCAATGGTTCTACCTCCTGATGCTCCGCCACCTGCAGGAACAGGAGGAGATTCCACTTTGCTCCAAGAGAAGCTATGACGCTATCTCACAATGATGGACAAAGCTACCAAAGACAATAACAAAAAAGTTATGGTATGACAACGACGATGGTATGCTTGTTTTTGTACTTGGCATTTACCAAGAAAGCCAAGTTTTATGGACTCCTGAAGTTCAAGGAATCACTCGAAATGCAACTCTGAATTCTGGAGCGACCTGAACGGCGACCGAACACAGTGGTGCCATTTTGATTGATGAAGAATGATTTAGTAGAGGAAAGGAATTACGAACTCTTTTTGAAATGGTTAAAAGAGTTAAGGAAAGTGTTAAAGCAGCTCAAGAGGAAGGAATTCAAGCAATGGGACATTTTGTCATCACAAATGGAGTAGCTAAGATGAGCACTGGTGAAGATTCATTAGGTTTTACTTTTAAGACATATTTTGAACAATGAACAACAAGTTTCTATGCATATGTTCTAGGGTATATTGTGCCATGTGAAAGCACGAGGTATAGCGTAAACAATCTGTTTTCCTGGTAATGTAATTAATTCAACCTATAAAATCCAAACTGTGTGTCCAGGAAGACAGAGAAAAGCTGGAATGAAGACCATCTCTCCAGAAAATTGTCTTTCTCTCCTACGCTGACATATAAAATAATAAAAGAAAATCTCTTGGCAAAATAACTGGTGTCCGGTCCTGTGAATTAAACGTTCTCAGTTAAACTCTTTCTCGCTCAGAAGCTCAGGACTGCAAGAGATCATCCCCACTGAAGGACAAGTTTCCAAGTTTCAGGTTGGCGTAGCATTCCCTCCAGATGAAAGAAGACCCATTATAATCGGTGATGCTGTCTACACTGGATGCAGCGTGTTTATGTAATGCCTTTTATTGTTTTCCATGTTTGCCATCTCAAAGTCCTGGCACTCTATTACTGATAATAAACCCACACGCAACTCAAACTCGCTTATTAGTGGTACCTTATTAAATGCTTTAACAGTTGCTTGTCAACACTTGTCAAATGGCAATTTAACAATCACATTCAGTCCTGCATTACTGATGGTGTGATTTTCAGTTTGTTACACCACCCCAAAAAGGTTTTAGCACTAGCCGCCACTAGTTAAATGTGCAAATGAAGCTGCTTTTCAAACAGATAGAGTCTGTTTGCGGGATGGATGTAAGTGTTCATTAAAAAGAAAAATAGTGTTTGTTTTAAATGGGAATGAGATGAATCTGTCAAGCAGTACTGCTGCTGTCCATTGGAAGCAATGGTATCTCCTCTGAATTTTCTCTCTGATGGGATCCCACAGCGTCTCTTCCTCTGTTCCCTGTAAGAAAACAGAAAGAATCACAGATGGTGAGAAGACAGACAGTTGATGTCGCAACTATATGGGGTGTGTTAGTGTTTCTATAAATCTGCAATACACTGATTCAGAGATTCAATTTTAATTTAAGTCTTTTTTTTAATTTTTTATATGGGCTGTTTATAAATGTTTATGTTTTCTTTTTAATACTGGGGCATGGATGTAGGACTTCTAACTGAATCATTTTTATCATGTTTATTACTTGCATATTGTATATTAAACTATTGAAATTGGATTTTATTTAGTGGAAAGTTCACAGAGATCTGATCAATAATCAATAGATTGAGCTACTCACCACGAAGAGTAACTCTGAACCGCTTATATTTGGTCTCTCTGCTGCTGATGATCTTGAGTTTATAAAGTCCAGAGTCAGTGTTTGTGATGTTTGTGATGGTCAGAGATCCAGTCTGACGGTCCATCTCCAGTCTGTCCCTGAATCTCCCGCCGACACCATCATATGTAGATATCTTATTGTTCTCCATATCAGCTTTCGCTATAAGATTGTCTTCGGGGCCGAACATCCACAGTATCAGAGCATCTCTCTGTAGGTCATGGACATCAGTGTTTAGTTTGGCACAATCTCCCTCCATCACTGACACTTTGTTTTCTTCATTTGTCACAGCACCATACAGAAGAGAAAGAGAGAAAATGTGTTCATTCCTGCCTCATTTCAGCCCTGCTTTTAAGAGTTTAGTGGAATTTACTTGTTTTACTTTCCCTTTACTTTCAAGAATCTCCATTCTGAAAAATACATTGTATTGTATGTAGTGGAAAAAAGTCAGCATCCCCAGTTTCTAACAAACTATGAACATATGCTGTCAACAACTATAGAGGTTTATTTGCAGTTTGTCTTGGAGGGTGAGTTCATTTCAGAGCTAAATTGTACTTCTGTAGATATAAACAAATCATTAATTACACTAAAAGACATGAGACACTTACCATCGGCAATAATCATGAATCTCTTGCATCTGGTCCCTGTGCTGCTGCCGCTGATCTGCAGTTTATAAACATCAGAATGTGCGATGCTGATGTTCCAGATGGTCAGAGATCCGGTCTGATGATCCAGCTGCAGTCGGTCTCTGAATCTCACATCATTACCACGGTACACAGAGATCTTACTGGTGGCTCTGTTGATTTCAGCAATGCAAGTGTCAGTATCTCCATGTGTCCACAGTATCTTACTGTCCTCCTCCAGCTCAGTAATATCAGTGTTTAGAGTGACGGAGTCTCCCGCTGTCGCTTTTAGTGTGTCCACTTCATGCCACGGCAACACATGCAACAGAAAGAAAAATATGACCATAAGAGCGTGCAGGTGAACATCAGTTTACTGAATGCTGAATATAAGGGTATTAACATCATCATTTCATTTAAAGACTCAAGCTACTCACACCACACTGTAACTTTGAACTTCTTATATGCAACTTTATTTCACAGAGTCTGTGATTTTGGTGTTCATGATGCTGAGAGATCCAGTCTGATAGTCCATCTGCAGTCTGTCTCTGAATCTCCCATCAGCAACATCATTTAATGAGACCTGATTGGTGTATCCATCTCTTTTATCTATGATGGTGTCTTCAGATCCAAACCTCCAGAGCACCTGATCATCCCTCTGTAGTTCACTAACACCAGTGTCTAGAGTGATGTTTTCTCCCTCTGAGAATCGCAGCGAGTCCACTACACGAGCACCACAAAACATGAAGAAAAGTGAACATGAGAACAAACAAGTGTGAGGTGGTGAAAATCTGACATCCACTACAAACCTCTGCAAACTCTGTTGTGACGCATACACTTTATACCATCCAGATGATTCAAATCAAACCCCATCCTACATTTTTTTTCACATTAACTCTTTCCCCGCCATCGACAACATTTTCAAGCAATCCATGTTTTCACCATTATACGGTAGGGGTGCTATTACACATCTCTTGAACGAGTACATAATATCCTGATCAAAACAGAAACAAGTGATAGAAGCATTACTGACACCCATGTAAAATAACACAATCAATCATTAAACGGCATATAAATCAAAACTGCTTAATGTTACTGAATGAGATGTCAAACCCATGAAGAGGAAATTACTGTGAATACAATAAAATATTCTGGGGGCCATTAAAGTTTTGGAAAAATCATCAAAAATGCTGGCGGGGAAAGAGTTCATTCATGAAATGAGTTGTGAATGCCATTTCATGACTTTGGAAGAAAGCTAACACATCTTCAGTGACTGGCCCCTAATAACCTGCACTAAAAGCATCACTAATAATAAAAGATTGAGCTACTCACCATAGAGAATAACCTTGAATTTTTTGGATTTGGTCTCTCTGGTGCTGAAGAGCTTCAGCTAATAATCTCCTGAGTGTGTGATTTTGACGTCTCTGATGGTGAGATCTCCAGTCTCGCTGTTTAGCTGCAGTCGGTCTCTGAATCTCTCATCATCTCCAACTGAGGTCTCATTGGTCCTTACAGAAATTTGAGCAATGACAGAGCAGCGAGGTCCAAACCTCCAGAGTATTTTATCATATCTCTGTAGTTCGGTTACTCCAGTGTGTAGAGTGACAGAATCTCCCTCTGTCACTTCTTTTGTCTTCATTTCATCTGTTCATTGCACCCAGAGAAGGAAAAGGATGTTTCTCAGAAATAACAGTTATATAACTGCCAGTAAAAACACTGCCTGTATCAGTAAAAACACTTGACTAATAAACCTCACATGGTTTGCTGCTCTAAATTTCAACTATTCATATCTTCATTGGGACAAAGTCACATCAAATAAAATCTAGAACAGAAATGTGGAAATTGACCTAAAAAAGTAGCACACATGAAGTTTAAGTATTGATAAGATTATTTGTCATTTGAAAACTAATTTGAAATGAGACTGAAATTAACCAGATTGGAGATTACATACAGCATTAATAGCATAAGCTAAAAATACGTGTTTGTAGATTCACTGGCTCAAATATATCAATGTCATTTATATATTGTGAATTAACAAACTGAATGAAACCATCATACACACAATAAAAACATAATACAACCAAAGCTATAGTTTGATAGCTTTGTAGATGCCCAGTTTTAATCACTGAAAAGACCTTTAAGAGCACACAGTAACAGTAACTTACTCTTATGGCTAACATTCTCACACAACACAATCTCAGACTCACTCGCACCATACACAACCTACCCGATCCCACCCCCTCCAACCGTCTGCCTGTTTATCTATCTCCTCTCCCACTCCATACAAAAAATCCCATCACGTGACCACGTGTACTGTGTCATGTTTATGTTTATGTTTATGTTTTGTTGTGTTTGCTATGTAATGCTTGCTAAATTGCATTCTTGTATTTCTGGAGAGCGTAGGGCGGCGCCTGAATAATCGGCTGCGGCCCGGAGGCTTGCTCCAAACTTCATTTCGTTATACTGTACTTGTACATGTGTAATGACGAATAAACTTCAACTTCAACTTCAACTTCAACTTCAACTTATGGTGCTAAACTGTTTCCATGTAACCTTTAAGTAGATCTTTAAGCAGGAAGCCTGACTCTGTGATATTTACCCTTTAGTCGAGAGTACTTGCGGCGATAGTAACACACACCAGCGGTTACAGCTGCAGCCACAACTAACAGCGCACAGAAACAAATCAGTGTGGCTAAAGCTCCTGAAGACAGACCTGGTTCTGGAACAGCTAGAGAGAGACAGACATTAGTGTAGTCCTGTACATCTGACCTTACATGAAAACTATGAATTAAATAAGTATGGGATAACCCACGACTAGCTGTGCATTAAATTATTTTAATGTAGGACGTGGAGGCAAAGAAGCTGAAGCCGAGTGCATTCAAATCCTTTAATGCTCAGCTAGCCGTGAATTATCCCGCTTATGCCAGCACTGACAACTTAAAGCTGCAGTATTTGACCAGAAGGGTAAAAATGACGATGATCTCCGCTCTCTGTGTATGAGTGACTTATGTGCACTTCAATGTAAACAGCGCATTAATATAGAACGGTGATTCAACTGTCAAGTCAAAGTCAAGTCAAAGTCAGCTTTATTGTCAATTCTGCCATACGTACAGTACATACATACAGAGAATTGAAATTCTATGACTCTCAGACCCTAGGTGCCTAACAACAACAAACAATAACAACAAAAGTTTAACAGTAACAACAACAGAAGAAAGTTTTTAAAAAAAAGATGGATAAAGTGAATTATAGAGGTAAAGTGGTGATGGCAAATAGTGCAAACAATAGTAACAATAGTGCAATTTCAGATTTAAGTCAGTGCAGGTATAAAATAAAATTATAAGAGTGTGTGCAAAAAAAGAGTCTGTAAGAGGGGAGACCAATTCCTCAGAGAGACACTATAATGAGGTAGATGAAGGGAGGAGAACTGGGGGGGGTGATTCCCAGATCAGGTGCGTGGGGCAGAAGAGGGGAGGGTCGGCAGAGTTGGAAGGGAGTTCAATGCCCTGACAGCTTGGGGAATGAAGCTGTCCTTCAGTCTGCTGGTCCTTGCTTGGAGACTGCGTAGCCTCCTCCCTGATGGCAGCAGACTGAAGAGGCTGTGCGATGGGTGGGTGGGGTCTCTCGCAATGATGAGGGCTTTGCGGGAGAGGCGGGAGTTATAAATGTCCTGGAGGGGTGGGAGAGAGACACCAACGATCTTCTCAGCTGCTCTCACTATGCGCTGAAGTGCTTTACGGCAGGATGTATTGCAGGTGCCGTACCACACAGTGATGCAGCTGGTCAGAATGCTCTCGATGGTGCCTCTGTAGAAGGTGCGCATGATGGGGGCTGGGGTTCCGGCTCTTCTCAGCTTATGGAGAAAGTAGAGTCGCTGCTGTGCTTTCTTGGTCAGTGCTGTGGTGTTGGCGGTCCAGGAGAGGTCTTCTGTGATATGTACACCCAGAAATTTGGTGCTCCTCACCCTTTCCACGGTCACACCGTTGATGGTCAGAGGAGCGTGCTGGGTGTGCATTCTCCTGAAGTCCACAACAATCTCCTTCGTCTTCTCCACGTTCAGAGAGAGATTGTTGTTGCCACACCACCTGGCCAG
The DNA here is from genome assembly GCA_018749465.1 of Paracanthobrama guichenoti. NCBI lineage: Eukaryota > Metazoa > Chordata > Actinopteri > Cypriniformes > Gobionidae > Paracanthobrama > Paracanthobrama guichenoti. The sequence continues at coordinate 30,224,900 of CM031945.1, forward strand.
GCGGCTCACCTTGCTCCTGAAGTTTGTCTCATCATTGTTACTAATGAAACCAACAACAGTCGTGTCGTCCGCAAACTTGATGAAGAGATTGCTGTTGTGTGTGGGTGTACAGTCATGTGTTAGCAGAGTGAAAAGGAGGGGGTTCAACACACATCCCTGAGGGGCTCCAGTGTTCATGATGATGGAGCTGGATGAGTTACTGCCGACCCGAACTGCCTGAGGTCTTCCCGTCAGGAAGTCCAGCAACCAGTTGCACATCAATGTGCTGAGTCCCAGCTGTGACAGTTTTTGAGTGAGCTGTAGAGGGATGATTGTATTGAATGCTGAACTAAAGTCTATGAACAGCATTCTGACATAAGTGTCTTTATTTTCCAGGTGTGTGAGTGCTGAATGGACGGTAGTGGCGATGGCGTCATCGGTCGAGCGTTTAGACCGATATGCAAATTATTAGGGGTCCAGGGAGGGGGGGAGGACAGACTTAATGTGGTGCATGACTAGCCGCTCAAAGCACTTCATAAGAATGGGGGTAAGTGCGACTGGACGGTAGTCGTTGAAGCAGGATGGAGATGATTTCTTAGGGACTGGAATGATGGTGGTTGCTTTGAAGCATGTGGGGACGACAGCTTGACTCAGTGAGATGTTAAAGATGAATGTGAAAACATCAGTGAGGACCTGGAGCTTTGTGTGCATTGACCCTGCTGAGGGATCTTCTCACGCTGTCCCTGGGCAGTGACAACATCTGGTCATCGGGAGGAGGTGGTGACTTCTGTGCAGTGGTGCTGTTGTGTGCTTCAAAGCGAGCAAAGAAAGTGTTCAGCTCATTCAGCAGGGGGGTGGAGCTATCACATGTCCATGCAGGGGGCTTACTGACTTGTGCATTAAACATTGTGTTTTATTGCACACCTTCCAGCCAATCAGAATCGAGTATTCAGACAGACCATGGTATAAATCAAATGAAAGTGACTAAATTTTATTCAGTCTAAAGGGCTGTGAAACACTAAACTAAGCCTTTTTCTGAGAGAGGGCTACAAGACTGTGGCCTTGCTCAGGAAAGCAGTTTGCGGAACGTCATAGGCGGGTGATGTCATAGACCCGGAAACTATAAAACATACCGGCAAACACGCCTTTAGCTTCTGTAATGTGAATGAAGCAAGATGCTCGCGGGTATGCGGGGAATATGGCAGGGTGACGCAGCGTCTCATTCCCTATTCATGGAACTAAGGTTACAGTCGTAATTGAGATGTTCCCTTTCAAGGGAACTCGCGCTGCATCACCGCTTTGGGAACGAGAATACCCATGTCCCCATAGGAGCCGGATGCCGTTTGACACAGTTAACCACCAGATCCTCCTGTCAACTCTCATGAAGATGGGCATCTCAGGAACTGCTCTCCAGTGGTTCAAGTCTTATCTCTCAGGTAGGTCCTTCAGGGTGTCATGGAGAGGTGAAGTGTCTAAGTCACATCATCTAGCTACTGGAGTTTCCCAGGGCTCACTGCTTGGACCATTTCTCTTGTCCATCTACATGTCATCACTGGGATCTGTCATCCAGAAACATGGCTTTTCCTATCACTGCTATGCTGATGACACTCAACTCTACTTCTCATTTCAACCAGATGATCCCACAGTTGGTGTTCATATAGCTGCCTGCCTGACAGATATTTCTGCCTGGATGAAGGAACAACACCTTCAGCTCAATCTGGCAAAGACAGAAATTCTTGTGGTCTCAGCCAACCCAGCACTTCACCATACTCTCTCCATTCAGCTCAGTTCACCATCCATAACTCTGTCCAGGACAGCCAGGAACCTCGGAGCTGTGATTGATGATCAGCTAAAATTAACTGACCACATCACTGCAACAACCCGATTTGCCTTATACAACATTAGGAAGATGTGATAAAGTAGATGGTCCCGCTGGGCATAGCGCACACTCATACACATACATCGCACCACATACATCGCACCACACACACTTACCACACACTCTCTTCCCCCTAAAGTTATAACTTATGTTTATGTTTTGGTTTCGTTTTGTTATGTGTTTTATTATGTTTATTGGGGGAATTTGTGTTTAAACTTGTCTCTATTATGTAGAGGGGAAGTTTGATGTATTAATGAGTTTGACTGTTAATGACCAAGGAAATGGTACGGCCATAGAGGGGCGGAGTCTGGTGTATAAAAGAGAGCACCAGACTCAAAATGGCACTTGTTGACCAAGTCAGAGCGTGCAGCTGTGGTGCCGTGAGAAAGACCAAGAAAGTATACCCTTTTGTATATAGATTTTTTTCATCTTTGTTTTTCAGTTTGTTGTTTCTTTAATAGTTTATAGTTTAGAGGGATTTCACTCTTTTTTTTCTATATATGTACATACTCCATCACTCGTGGACTTTTTGTACGTGCCTTTGGTGTCTCCAATAAATAACACCTTGCACGACAGTGCTGTTGCGAGTTGAGCCATCATTATTTTTACAACCAAATGAACTCTCACGCTATCCAAAGCAGATTCCGAGGGGTCGCTTTGTGACAGAAGATTAGACCCTTCCTATCAGAGCAGGCCACACAATTCCTGGTACAAGCTCTTGTTCTCTCCAGACTGGACTACTGTAATGCTCTTCTAGTGGGCCTTCCAGCATGCACTATTAAACCCTTGCAACTGATCCAGAATGCAGCGGCGAGAGTGGTCTTTAATGAGCCGAAGAGAGCGCACGTCACACCTCTCTTCATCAGTCTGCACTGGCTGCCAATAGCCGCTCGAATCAAATTCAAGGCACTGGTGGCTCGCCTACAAGGCAACCACTGGCTCTGCAACCACCTAAACTCGCTTGTTCAGACTTACACACCCTACAGAAGCTTGCATTCTGCAAGTGAACAGAGCCAAAGAGGCATGAAATCCCTCACAAGGACCTTTTCCTGGACCGTTCCCACCTGGTGGAATGACCTGCCTGTCTCAATTCAAGCAGCCGAGTCGGTAGCCATTTTCAAAAAATATCTTAAAACGCATCTTTTCCAGCAGCATCTGACCAATAAAGAATAGCGCTTATCACTCTATTAATTTTTTGTTTGTCTATATATAAAAAAAAATAAAAAAAAATTGTTCTGTCCTATGTGTTCTCTGCTAGATTAACTGAGACTTGTTACAGCACTTGCATATTGTTGCCCTTGAGTGTTTTTAGTTGCTTCTATTGCTCTCATTTGTAAGTCGCTTTGGATAAAAGCGTCTGCTAAATGACTAAATGTAAATGTAACTGTCTAGGGAGCGAGCACCCGAGCCCCAGGAGTAGCATTAATATCAAGCTCATAGAACCTAACAAAAGTGTGAGGTGAGGACCATCCGGCCGCATCACACTCATCTTGCAGGAAGGCCCCTGCCAGAAGAGCCTGAGAGGCCACCATACCCCTAGTTGAGTGGGCCCACACAGCCATGGGAGAAGGTTGTCCGACTGCCATATAAGCAAGTGAGATAGCCTCGACCACCCACTTGCTCATCCTCTGCTTTGATAACAAACAAACAACTGTTCAGCTTTCCTCCACAGGGCAGCTCTGTGAACATAAGCATCTAAGGCATGAACAGGGCAAAGCAGATTGAGTTTTTCCTGGTCTGACATCACGACATCAGGAGGATAGAAGGCCTTAAGTACAATAGGTCTCACAGGATTAGTGGGAACCTTAGGGACAGGATGAAGGAATGCCTTAGCCATACCGGGAGCAAATTCCAAGCATGAGGGTGCAACAGAGAGAGCTTGCAGATCCCCTATTCTCTTCAGGGAAGAAATAGCAAGTAGAAAGATAGTCTTCAGAGTAAGAAACTTCTCAGAAACTGTTTCAAGTGGCTCAAAGGGAGCCTCAGAAAGGCCTTGAAGGACAATAGCCATGTCCCAGGCCGGCACCCTGGTGCGTACTGCAGGTCTTAACCTCAAAGTGCCACAGAGGAAACGAGTAACTAGTGGGTGTCGCCCCACACCATAAAAGACCAAAGGAGAGTGGTAGGCTGCTATGGCCGCCACATACACCTTTAAAGTGGAGGGAGCTAACCCAGACGAGAACCTCTCCTGCAGGAATTCCAGCACCGCACTTGCAGGGCAGTTAATTGGGTTCCACAGGCAGCCTCTACACCATAAGGTGAAGAGTCTCCATTTCAAAGCATACAGTTTCCTCATGGAGGGAGCTCTAGAGTGTAGAATGGTCTCACCAACCTTGGTTGAGAGACCGGAACTTATGAGCTGGGCCCCCTCAGAGGCCAAGCCCACAGTTTCCACAACTCTGGGCGAGGGTGCAGGATGGCCCTGCCTGCCTGCCTGAGAGAGAAGGTCCCTTTATGAGCGGAATCTCCAGTGGAGAGCCATCGAGGAGAGACACTATGTCTGAGAACCAGGCTCGGGCCGGCCAGAACGTGGCAACTAATAACAGACAGGCCCCGTCCCAGTGCACTCTCTCTAGAACTCCTGGAAGCAGAGCAATCGGGGGAAATGCTTACAGGGGCAGCCTCTGCCCCTCCTGTACCATAGCGTCTAGTCCGAGAGGAGCTGGCGGCACTAGGGAGAACCACAGATGACAATGAGTGTTCTCTTGTGTAGCGAACAGATCCACTTGTGCCCTGCCAAACTTCTCCCAGAGGAGCTCCACCACTTCAGTGTGGAGTCTCCATTCTCCGGGCCTTGGCCCCTGCCTCGACAGGATGTCTGCTTCCACATTCAGGTGCCCTGGGATGTAAACTGCCCTGACTGAGTTCAGTTTCCCCTGAGCCCACAGGAGGATCTGATGAGCCAGCTTGTATAACAGTCGAGACCTCAGACCCCCTTGATGGTTGATATAGGAGACCACGATGTGCTGTCTGTGTGAACCAGCACATGATGGCTCCTGAGATATGGCAGGAAGTGTTTCAAAGCCTGAAACACAGCCAACATTTCCAGACAATTTATACGAATGATGGCACTCCTGCCATAGGCCCTGGGTCGAGCGACCACTCATCGTCGTCCCCCAGCCCGTCAGGGAGGCATCCGTGGTCAGAGATGCACGCTAACACGGTGCCCCCAGGGACGGGCCCTGGGCCAGGAACCAAGGATCCTTCCACATAACCAAGGCACGGAGACACCGCCACGTTGCTTTGATTACGCAAAAGGGGTTTCCCCTCTGGGAAAAACCCTTGGTCTTGAGCCACCACTGTAACGGTCTCATGTACAACAGGCCGCAAGGAATAACGTTGGCCGCCACTGCCATCAGACCTAACAGTCTCTGAAAATGTTTAACAGTGGGTGACTGGCCTAGCTTCACCCCTTTAACTGATGAGATGATCGACCCTATGCGAGGCTCTGATAGACGGGTCTGCATAGAGACAGAATCCCAGTTCACTCCCAAATATGTAATTCTCTGAACTGGAGAAAGCACACTCTTCTTAGAGTTGAGCCTCAGCCCTAACCTCCCCATGTGGGCGAGAAAAACATCTTGATGTTGAGCCACCAAACGAGCTGACTGAGCGAGAATCAACCAGTCGTCGATGTAATTGAAAATGCAGATCCCCTGCATACGCAAGGGAACTAGCGCCGCGTCCACACACTTTGTGAACGTGCGGGGTGAAAGAGCTAGACCGAAGGGAAGTACCCGATATTGGTATGCTTCTCCCCCGAAAGCGAACCTCGGGTACTTCCTGTGCTGCGGACATGGAGACATGAAAGTATGCATATTTTAGATTTATGGCCACAAACCAGACTTGTTTGTTTGAGTGTAAGCATCCTGAACTTGAGTTCTGCTACAGAGCGGTTGAGGACACAAAGATCTAAAATAGGCCGCAGCCCCCCATCCTTCTTTGGCACAATGAAGTACCAGCTGTAAAACCCTGACTCCCTGTCCGGTAGAGGAACCCTTTCTATAGCCTCTTTTCGCAGAAGAGTCTGTACTTTGTGAGTCATAACCAGAGCCTGCTCGGGGCCCACCACCGTGGGTAGAACCCCATTGAAACGAGGTGGACGACATCTGAATTGAATGGTGTACCCCTTTCTTATAAACTGCAGGACCCACTGAGATATATTTGGCAGATTCTCCCACTCTGCTACGAAATCTAGTAAGGGTACCAGCCTCTTGAGGCTGGCCTCTGATGTACTCTGCACCGTGAGCGCAGCGTCCTGAAACAGCGGACCGGCAGGGAACAACTGACTCAACAGCGTCCTCAGATCAGCCCTACCCTTAGAAGGCTGCGCCTGAGAGCACCGCCCGCTGCTCCAACCCTTTCAGCAGGGGTGTGCGGGTGGCGACACTCTGTTTCTGCTGCGCTCGATGGGTGGAGCTCGTACTTGGCATCTGCTGCTCTCTCACAGCAACAGACGAGGCCTGGGGTTTACGGGGAAGAAACTGCTTTAGCATTAAGCAGGAAGCTTTTATCCCTCTCCTTGATCTCGGTCAGATTTAGCCAGAGATGTCTTTCCGTGGCCACTAGGGCTGCCATAGAATGGCCAACACATCTGGCCGTCTCCTTAGTGGCACGGAGGGATAAATCTGCCAAGGATCGGAGCTCATTAATCATATCTGCCCCGATCTCATGACTTTCCCCCAGGTCTCTTAGCAGGTCAGCCTGGTATGCCTGCACTATAGCATAGTGTGCAGATATGCGGTGGCCTGACCCGCTGCCGAGTACGCTTTACCCACTAAAGCAGATGTTGCTCTCAACGTCTCTTCCACACTCGGCATCGGACCATATCCATGTCTTTTCTGCCCCCCGATATTGAAAAACAGCAAGCTCCGCCGTGGAGGCTGAACAGAATGGGCTGGCAGAAAGCGCTCATCAAGCCTGCTCTTTAATGAGGCGTGCTCCTTCTGATCTTGTGGCCAGTCAATATTTAATTTAGCCACAGCCCTGCTCAAAACCTCCTCGAGCTCCTCACTAGCGGGGGTTTGAAGTGGTGAGTCTTCAACCCCCACATCAATACTGCAGATATCAACCTCCTCGGAGGAAGACAGCTGCAGCACTGAGGCCGCCCCCTGGGCGGGAGAAACCGCAGAGCGGGCTCCCGAACCCAGAAAAGCGGCCGCGGATCTGACAGGTGAAGGCTGAGAAAGGGCGGGGCCCGCCTCAAGCCTGACTGTCAGATCCATTTGCAAACCCCATGACATGAGCTGCCGCTGTGCCTCGGCAACAGCGGGGCCCGAACCATGGGGAGCACAACCCGGGACGCCCTCCTCAAAGAGGAGAGGCCTCACAATGCTCGCAGCTGGCCCCCTTGAGAGCCGACTTGCGCGTGCTGCTCACCCAAACAAACAATGCACATCAAGTGTGTATCCTTGCTTGCAAGGAAGCGCGAACAGGGAGGAACACACTTTCTGAATGATTGTTTGCTCACAATATCTCTCTTTGTCAGTGTGTGTGTGTGAACTTTGTGGGAGAAAATCAAACCTGAACAAGTCTGAACTCAGACACAAACACAGAATGACAGGGACAATGAATACAGAGAGTGCCTGCTGAAGGCAACATAAGCTAAAGGCGTGTGTTTGCCAGTATGCTTTATAGTTTCCGGGTCTATGACGTCACCCGCCTATGACGTTCTATCTCTCTGTTGGACTGATTACATGTGTGCTTCACGACGCAATCACGAGTCAGTTCCCTTGAAAGGGAAACAGTAATTTTATGAAATATAATTACAATTTAAAATAACTGTTTCCTTTTTTTTATATATGTTTTAAAATGTAATATATTTCTATGATGGTAAAGCTGCATTTTCAGCATCATTACAGTGTCACATGATCCTAATATGCTGACGCTCAAGAAACATTCATTATTATTACAAATGTTGAGAACAGTTGTGCTGTTTTTTTTGTTGAAATCATGATATCATTCAATGGTTTTGGGGTAAATAATAATAATAACACTTTTATTCAGCAAGGAAACATTAGACTGATCAAAAGAATTATTACAAAAGATTCGATTTCAAATACCCAGACAAAAATGTATTACGGTTTCCACAAAAGTATTAAGCATGCAAAAATAGTTTTCCACATTGATAAAAATAAGATTGAGCACCAATAATAATAATTGATATTAATAGATAGAATGAGTTCTGAAGGATCATGTGACACTGAAGACAGGAGCAATGATGCTAAAAATTCAGCTTGGAAATAAATTACGTAATATTTGTCAAATATTTTGATCAAATAAATACAGCCTTTGTGAGCTAAAGAGACTTTCAAAAACATTAAAAATCTTAATGTCAAATACGTTTATTTGAATGCCTATGTCAGAAATTAAAGATGTTCTTCGTCTCTTCACACTCTGTTAGGAGTTCTATGAATAAATGGCTGTAAATGCATATGTTCAAGTCAAAACGGCCATATTTGAAAAAAGAGTCTAGTAGTTTGGATCACTGGATGTTGCTGTCGATCGTTTGACATTTGAAATGTTTAAAATGTTTCATTCTTACCTCACTTTTTTTTAGCGTTTAACTGACGTTTCGCGCTGGAATTCACGCTCTACTTCTGTGACCTTTAAACCCCGCCTACTTTGATTTGATTGGCCATCTCAATCATTTTGACATCCAGTGCGTTTACATGCCTAGACATGCTTACGTTAGATGTGTTCACACAACTTCATGAATGAACTCTGCGACATTATTCTGAAGTTTTCTCTTCTCTGAATCGCTATAACACAACTCGCTGTGCAGTCTCTGCTTCGTATCTTCATCCAGACGCCACTAAGAACGAGACAATAGCATAGGCAAACCTGGCATTGAGATGTTTATCACAGCGCCGAATAATATCCAGTATGTCCATAAAAAAGTCTTGGACATACTGAATTTGATGTGAGTAGATTAAAACTTGTCCCCTTCAATGACTATGGTGGTTACGGCCCTGACATGTTCTATAATACACTACCATAATACAATACCATAGAAAAACAAATCATTGTTAAAATTACAAAGCATAAAAAATGGCTAAGTAAAAAGGATCATTAAAATGTGATCTACTCACTGACAAAAACATTGAATCTCTTGTAGAAGCTGTCTTTAGTGTTGGTGATCTGTAGTTGATAAACTCCTGTGTCTGTGGTTCTGCTTTTATGGTCAGAGATCCAGTCTGATCATCCAGCCGTAGTCTGTCATCACTGTATGAGATCTTATGGACTGTAATGTTGATTTCAGCTATGAACGTGTCTGGACTCAGCGGTCCAAACATCCACAGGATCACATCATGCTTCTGTATTTCATGAACACCAGTATGGAGAGTGACGGATTCTCCCTCTTTCTTGTTTGTTATCCCTGCAAAAAACACATCTGGAGAGCAAACAGGAACAGTTTTCAGATTTCACTGCTTGATCACTAAAGTGCTGCACGTGTCACTGTAATTGTTTCGGTACTCACCATGGACGGTCACACTGAATGCCTTGTACGAGGTCTCACTGCTGATGATCTTTAGCTGATAATCTCCAGAGTGTTTGGTCCTGATGTCACTAATGTGGATTTCAAGATTCAAGATTCAAGAGTTTTATTTGTCACATACACAGTTATATACAGAATATACAACCGGCAGTGAAATGTAAACAGGTCCGCTCCATGGACAGTGCAAATTCACAGTTAAAAACACAAGGAAGAAATTATAATAGAAATAGGATAAAAAAGTACTATATATATATATATATCTGTAGAATTATAAATAATCAAGTCAAGTAGAAGAAAAAAAGTAAAAAATAAGAATAAAGAAGTGGAATAAAATAATTGAAGTAGACTGTGCAGTGAGTAAACTGTAGACTTATAAATATGTGGTTAACAAATGTATAAGAGTATAATGTGCAAACAGGTTTATAACAGGTTGTTACACGGTAACAACGAGAACAGAAAGTGCAGTGCAATGTCAGTGTATCGATGTTTATCCTGACGTGAAGTCACGTGATGTTAAGTGACTGAGTTCAGGAGTCTGATGGCCTGGGGGAAGAAGCTCCTCCTGAGTCTCTCAGTTTTGGCCATCAGGCTTCGGAAGCACTTACCAGATGGCAGCAGCGTGAAATGAGGGTTTGCAGGGTGATTAGAGTCCTTGATGATCTTAGTAGCTCTACCTTTGCAGCGTTTGGTGTAGACGTCCTGCAGAGACGGGAGAGCTGACCCTGAGATACGCTCGGATAAGCGCACAACTCTTTGCAGGGCTTTGCAGTCATGACTGGTGCTGTTCCCATACCACGCTGTGATGCACTGAGTTAATACACTTTCTATCGCCCCTAAATAGAACGTTTTCAGGATAGCTGGTGAAACCCTGAATTTCCTCAACTGGCGCAGGTGGTACAGTCTTTGCCTGGCTTTTTTCACCTGTGTCTGAATGTGAGCAGTCCAGGTCAGGTCCTCGGAGATGTTTACACCCAGGTACTTGAAGCTGCTCACTCTCTCTACTGGTGGCCCGCTGATCATGAGGGGGGAGTATGTCTGTTGCTGTCTCTTCCTGAAGTCCACAATCATTTCTTTGGTCTTGCCAACATTCAGAGAGAGACAGTTGTCCTGGCACCATGATGTTAGATGCTCCACTTCGTCCAAGTATGCCGTCTCATTGTTGCTGGAGAGGAGGCCCAGGACAACAGTATCATCAGCAAATTTGATGATAGAGGTGGAGCTGTGTGTGGACAAACAGTCATGTGTGTAGAGAGAGTAGAGCAGGGGACTCAGGACACAGCCCTGTGGAGCTCCCACACTCAGGGTGATGGAGGTGGAGGTGAACTGGCCTATTCTCACCACCTGAGGCCTGCCAGTGAGGAAGTCCTCAATCCAGTGGCAGAGAGAAGGATTCAGGCCGAGATCCAGGAGTTTGGAGGTTAGCTTGATGGGAACTATGGTGTTAAAGGCTGAGCTATAGTCAATAAATAGCAGCCTTACGTAGTTCCCACTTTTGCTGTCGAAGTGAGTGAGGGAGGAGTGGAGGACATGAGAGATGGCATCTTCAGTCGATCTATTGGGACGATAGGCAAACTGAAGAGGGTCCAAAGTGTCAGGAATGTAGGCGCAAATGGTGTTTTTAATGAGTCTCTCAAAGACCTTCATGACTATAGACGTGAGAGCCACTGGACGATAGTCATTTAGGCAAGAGGGTTTACTGTTCTTAGGGACAGGGATGATGGTGGATTTTGTAAGGGTGGATCCTCTACAGCGGTTCTGACTGCAGGGTTGCCGAATGACTAAAGAAACGTTATCAGCAAGATGATAGAAAACTGTACATTTCTTGTCTTTACCACCCACTGCAGCTTATACCAACGACGGAAATAAGCGCAGTTACAATAGCTAAAAATGTGGGAGAGCGTTGCTATAATGTGACTATATTGTATTGCAATAGGTAACACTTCAAAGTCAATACCAAATCAAAACTAGTTAGCACATCATTTGTAGTTGAAAGAATTTAATGACAAAATCTAGTTATGGTTACACTTAAAATAGTTACAAAATAAATGTATGAGATGATGAAAACTTATACCATTAATCGTACCCAGCATGAATTTTACCTGAGAGAGAGAGAGAGAGAGAGAGAGAGAGAGAGAGAGAGAGAGAGAGAGAGAGACAAAGAAGAGAAGAGAGCAAAGGCAAGAAGAGCCAAAGAGAAGGCCCCAAGAAGAGAGAGCAGAGAATAAAAGAGCCAGAGCAACAGTTACAATCTTCTTTTATCTATTCCTTGACCATGTGACTGAAACCCTAACATGAACCATTCAAACTGACCAATCAGACCAAACTTCCCCCACGGTGTTACAGGTGTGACACACATTTGGCCTACAGGCCTTCAGCATTTCTTTGTCTTTAGGAATTCCAAATGGCCCTCCTGGAGAGAAATGGGGGTTGAAAACAGTAAAGCAAATGTCTTTGTTCATTTTACAAAATCAAATATCTTTGATTATTTTCAATTCTTTCAGTCCCCTCTTGGCACCATTGGCCACAATCATTGAGTACAAAGGTGGCACAGTCCACAAAGACATGCTTTCTGTTGTGTGTAGATGTCATCTTCAGACTTCTCGTCCACACTTGTTGCAAAAGCAGCTGGTCAGTCTTCAGTCTTTGTTCTCATCTCAGTCCTGCATGAGAAGGCTCCATCAAATGGTGTTGCACCAATCATTGATATGCAAAACGTCCATTGAATCATTCACACCTTGAGAACAGTCACTGAAGGTTAGAGCAAACGCTTGTCCCTCTTTCTGAGGACACAGGATGTGAACTTGTGCAGCAGGGATCCTGTGATTAAAAGAACATATAGCACAACAAAGAACAAAAGCATACATGATATTTGTCATTGGTCAGAAGTTTGATGTGGTCAGATTAAAATAGTCTCTGGCAATAAGCCATTAAATCGATGTACTTAATAAAGTGGTCAAGGCGGAGAATAAAAGAAGATCTCACAAGCTCTTACATTGTTTCTGGAAACATTAAAATAAATTGCCTTATAACAAAACAACAATCATTGTTGGCTTAAATCCCCCTTTTCATGAAGAGTATCAGCAAAATATTCAGTGTAACCAAATACAGAAATTAAATTCCATAGATGTCCAAAACATTGTTGCAAGTCAAATGGACAAAATACAAAGACTCAGAAATCAAATAAGTTCAAAATCAAATGCATTGTTATAATACAATGATCAAATAAATGTTTGCACTTAGGTAAGAATGAGAAATGCATAAATTCACGTAAATTTTGATATTTAACTTGGTGAGACACATAATAACTAACTGATTTAGTAAATCTGAAGAAAAACAAAAACATTAACTGGGAGAAATTCACAGTTATAATACAGTCTAGATGTAAAGACTTAAATAAAATAGAATACATTTTGTGAGACAGATGTAGATTTGACTTTGTCTGTGAAGATCAAATCTATGTGGCTGCATTTAGCTGTGGCTATGTGTAAATCATGCCCCAAACACGGCAAGGAGGTTTTACAATTGTGATGCAAATTTGGTCCTGTTGTAACAGGAAGCCAGCATGAGAATGTGAGTAAGGTGTGGTTGGCTCAAACCAGTGTTTTTGTTAGGGAGCATGATAAAGTGCAAAGGTCAGAGTTACCGAATCCTGCTGTGATGAAAGCATTTTCATGGTTAATGCAATTGTAAATTACACTGTAGCCACATGGCAATTCTGTGCTCCTGTACATGGTTTTACTGCAGCTATATGGAAAATAGCAGAGTTTTCCACTCAGGAGACAAACAAATTCAACATAGAAACACATGAAACTGGAAATGGCTAAACAATTCCAGTATTAAAGTTATTCAATTTTCACAAGATACATGGCCTAGAATGCAAAGCATCAACAACCTTTATCCTAAGTGTTTCATACAACACTTAAAGTAAAGCAATCATGTGTTTTAAAGAATAAACTTAACTAGTCTATGTGTATATATTAACACAAACAACTATAATGTGTGTTCAATGCGCACAATGTGTTTAGTACAATTACAAATTTGAAAATACAAACAGGATCATTGCAATTTAGATGTTTAACTATTAAACTCACTGCTATGAGACTGCTAGTCCACTAGCCAGTGAGGTTAACAGCTGAAGGCCTTGCATGAACACTGCGGTTAACTCACTGAGAGTTTTACCTGCAAATGAGCGCTGATCTTTACCCTTAGAAAGTGATTTCCTAGTTTTCTGAAAATAAGGTGGAGGTCGACCTTTACCCAGTGACCAGCATCTCTCCTCTGAGTGGCCTATTTTCCTACAGGAACTGCAAAACCTGTTCTCTTTGTCATAGGGTTGAATGCTATGTTCTCCTGGAGTTTGAGGATTTTCATGACTCTCTAATGCTTGTACACCATGCGTACTGGTACATGACTCTGCGCTATTACGGTACTGCATCACCTTAAGAACTGAAATGGGCACACTTTCTTGAGTTGCACATGCATTTTCTGAACTAAACGTTTCAGATTCATTAGAGCAAGTCAGCTCATCTAAGAAGTGAACATGCTTTTTAGTCCCATCGCTGTTAAGCGTTTTGGGAGACATGAACTTTTTAGCATTTAGCTTAGCCTTGAGATCTGCAATGGTCTCCTTGTGATTTTTACACTTTTCAGTCAGGGCTAACTGCTCAGCTAGTGATTTATCTAGCTGTGCTTGAAGATCTTGAATCTTTGCCTCAGACTTTTCTGCTTCTGCATTTTTAGAATGCACTTCTTTACATTTCTCATCTACACTTGATAATAGAAATGGTATCACATTATGTAGCCTTTTAAAACTTATGAAGTTTAAAGCCTCAATTATTTTACCATGTTTTGATTTCTTTTGGTGTTTGCCAATTATGTCCCACCATCGAATCATTTCATCATCTGAACTTTTAATTCCAATATACTCTGTCTTGAGTTTGGACAAGGTAGGCTCAACTTTTTCACTCCATAAAGCAAACAATAAGTCACTGTTATCAGAAATTTTCCCTTCCATCCCCGAGGAGATAATCTGAATATTCTCGGATTGTACAGTAATGGGACTATTGAAGCTATTTAAAATCTTCTAATTTCTGTTTCATGCAATTCATAAACAATGAAAACAGACTTACCAATTCCTTGGTCAAAAGGTCAGCTTTAATCCATTCACAAGATCAACTGTGAAAAAATGTCCTCATTCTGATGAATTTCAGAAGATTCACTGCAAGGGATTCCCGGTTTCGCACCATCTGTAAGGGTGGATCCTCTACAGTGGTTCTGACTGCAGGGTTGCAGAATGACTAAAGAAACGTTATCAGCAAGATGATAGAAAACTGTACATTTCTTGTCTTTACCACCCACTGCAGCTTATACCAACGACGGAAATAAGCGCAGTTACAATAGCTAAACGTGGGAGCGTGGCTATAATGTGACTATATTGTATTGCAATAGGTAACACTTCAAAGTCAATACCAAATCAAAACTAGTTAGCACATTATTTGTAGTTGAAAGAATTTAATGACAAAATCTAGTTATGGTTACACTTAAAATAGTTACAAAATAAATGTATGAGATGATGAAAACTTATACCGTTAATCGTACTCCAGCATGAATTTTACCTGAGAGAGAGAGAGAGAGAGAGAGAGAGAGAGAGAGAGAGACAAAGAAGAGAAGAGAGCAAAGGCAAGAAGAGCCAAAGAGAAGGCCCCCAAGAAGAGAGAGCCAGAGAATAAAAGAGCCAGAGCAACAGTTACAATCTTCTTTTATCTATTCCTTGACCATGTGACTGAAACCCTAACATGAGCCATTCAAACTGACCAATCAGACCAAACTTCCCCCACGGTGTTACAGGTGTGACATACATTTGGCCTACAGGCCTTCAGCATTTCTTTGTCTTTAGGAATTCCAAATGGCCCTCCTGGAGAGAGATGGGGGTTGAAAACAGTAAAGCAAATGTCTTTGTTCATTTTACAAAATCAAATATCTTTGATTATTTTCAATTCTTTCAATTTTTTGAAGGAGGTGGGGACCACAGATGTAGCGAGGAACTCATTAAAGATAGATGTAAACAACCCGGCGAGCTGATCAGCACAGGACCCGTAGAACACGACCTGAAATACCATCCGGCCCGGCAGCTTTCCTGACGTCCACACGCTTGAATGCTCTCTGAACTTCATCCTCTGAGACAGAGATCACGTGGTTGTTGCTGCTCTGAGTAATTTCCTCTAACGCGCCACTTGGCGGAGTCGCGTTACGCGTTACAGTCAAAGCGAGCGTAGAAAGAGTTTAACTCATTCACAAGTGACGGATCAGCGCTCACCTCTGCAGAGGATTTAGATCCAAACGAGCAGATGGACCTCAGACCTTGCCACATGCGCCGCGAGTCGTTGAGTTGGAAATGAGACTCCACTCTGTCTTTATACCAGAGCTTTGCGGCTTTAACTGCACGCCGCAGAGCATAACAGGATGATTTGTATTCAGTCATATTCCCTGAATGGAGACCGGCGTTGTAAGCAGCAGTGCGTGCGTTCACTGCCGCGCGGATTGAATTGTCCACCCACGGTTTCTGATTTGAGAAGGACGTTATTGTTATTGTTTGCGTGGCTTGCTCTGTAAGCGTGTTGATGAAGCAAAGCGCCACGTCTGTGAACTCGTTTACGTCGGCTGAACTTGCTCGGAACATGTCCCAATCCACATCGTCCAGAGCTGCCTGTAGCGCGGTCTCTGAGTGGGGTGACCAACGCTTAACTTCCCGCCTCACCGGGGGTTCCTGAACAAGCTTTTGTTTGTATTCAGGAGTGAGGAAAATGGTGGCATGATCCGATTTGCCAAACGCTGGAAGTGACCGCGCTTTATAGGCATTCTTGAACGGAGAGTAGCAGTGATCCAGCGTGTTTGCTCCTCGTGTAGGACAGGAGACGTGCTGGTGAAAGTTTGGCAGGACTTTCTTTAGGTTTGCTTTGTTATTAATATTCATTTGGCACTTACAGTCATGTTTACATGACTCCTAATGTTAATGTGAGATCCCACAATTTTTGGTGGATTCAGTAAGTGTAATGAGATATCAGACAGAGGGTTAGATAGAGGGTTAGATATCTAGATAGGTAGATAGAGCCGTCTGCATCTGTATTCATAAGTTAATAAGGTTTACTTTATATATGCAGCTTTGTCGGGGAACATTTAAGAGTAGATTTAAATGTGGGTACTTTTACTTTAACTCGAGTACATTTCTAATGAAAAAAACTGTACTTTTACTTTGTTACACTGGGCGACATTTCAAACAGTTTTGCCAACTTGTTTGATCAAGTCTTTGAACAGAATAGACTCAAAAGAGTGATTCATTTGTGAATGGGGCATTGGTTATGCCAGAGTGTACCAGAGTAAAGTACCAGAGTGTCTCTAGACCCTCTGGTACTTTAATCTTTACGCACACCTGTGAAGATTTTGCATGTTTTTCTATGCTTTAACCAATCAGAATCCTTTTTAGCTTGGTAATGACACAGTTAGTGGACTCCGTTAGAGTAGAATCACTGCTTATTGAGTTACACAGAGCGGCCTACGAACTCCATGAGTATTGAAGCTGACTTCTGCTGATCAAACTGCACACTATTTTCTTCAGTACATTTGTCTTCACTTGACTATATCTTCATTATATCTGGCCCTTGGGTCCTAAATGTAAATGACCCAAAGTATAACTATTTAGAAATCTGCAATTCTGTGACTGTAACAGCTCAGTTAAGTTATCGCATGGAACGTCATCCAGGTTTAAAATCAGTAGAGGCATACGACAAGGCTGTCCCATTTCAGCGTTTCTTTTCTTACTTGTAACACAAACCATGGCCATATATATTAAAAGAAACACATTTAGTGCTATTAGACTAGACTAGAGAAAGAGTTCAAATGTCTTTTCATTATTCTGTTTCTTCATGAAAATAATGGCAGATATCTAGAAAATTAGAAAAGAACTGTAAGAAAAAACTTTGAAGGCATAAAGACAAATAAATTTATATTTAATACCCATCAAATCCCCTCAGTCTGTTGACAGCAATGAAATTAGCTTTAAGTGTGAATTTACAGGAGATGTGAAGACATCATCATAATAAATGAGGTGAAAACAGGAACTATTGAGATGAAATAAAGAGTCTTTTCAGCAGCTCTGTTAATATTGATGAGCCTCACACTATCAACACTCATTCAACAAGAGTTCAAGAGTTCAAGAGTTTTATTTGTCACATACACAGTTATATACAGAATATACAACCGGCAGTGAAATGTAAACAGGTCCGCTCCATGGACAGTGCAAATTCACAGTTAAAAACACAAGGAGGAAATTATAATAGAAATAGAATAAAAAACTACTATATATATATATATATATATATATATATATATATATATATATATATATATATATATATATATATATATATATATATATGTATATGTCTATATCTGTAGAATTATAAATAAGTCAAGAGAAAAAAAAAAGGTAAAAATAAAAAATAAAGAAGTGGAATAAAATAAGTGAAGTAGACTGTGCAGTGAGTAAACTGTAGACTTATAAATATGTGGTTAACAAATGTATAAAGAGTATAATGTGCAAACAGGTTTATAACAGGTTGTTACACAGTAACAACGAGAACAGAAAGTGCAGTGCAATGTCAGTGTATCGATGTTTATCCTGAAGTGAAGTCACGTGATGTTAAGTGACTGAGTTCAGGAGTCTGATGGCCTGGGGAAGAAGCTCCTCCTGAGTCTCTCAGTTTTGGCCATCAGGCTTCGGAAGCGCTACCAGATGGCAGCAGCGTGAAATGAGGGTTTGCAGGGTGATTAGAGTCCTTGATGATCTTAGTAGCTCTACCTTTGCAGCGTTTGGTGTAGACGTGCTGCAGAGACGGGAGAGCTGACCCTGAGATACGCTTGGATAAGCGCACGACTCTTTGCA
Organism: Paracanthobrama guichenoti; assembly: GCA_018749465.1. Lineage (NCBI taxonomy): Eukaryota > Metazoa > Chordata > Actinopteri > Cypriniformes > Gobionidae > Paracanthobrama > Paracanthobrama guichenoti. The sequence goes on from CM031945.1 coordinate 30,243,197, forward strand.
GGGCTTTGCGGTCATGACTGGTGCTGTTCCCATACCACGCTGTGATGCACTGAGTTAATACACTTTCTGTCGCCCCTAAATAGAAAGTTTTCAGGATAGCTGGTGAAACCCTGAATTTCCTCAGCTGGCGCAGGTGGTACAGTCTTTGCCTGGCTTTTTTCACCTGTGTCTGAATGTGAGCAGTCCAGGTCAGGTCCTCGGAGATGTTTACACCCAGGTACTTGAAGCTGCTCACTCTCTCTACTGGTGACCCGCTGATCATGAGGGGGAGTATGTCCGTTGCTGTCTCTTCCTGAAGTCCACAATCATTTCTTTGGTCTTGAAGACATTCAGGATCATCAGCAGATCATCTCACTTTATTCTGACTGTTTGCTCTTACAAACACATTATTCCAGTCAGGATATGTGACAAAAGACTATTAAACTGCTCTACTGAAAGACAATACTGTAATATCTCACAATATGACAAGTGTAAAACATAATTCAGCAACTCTCATCTTCATGATCCTCCACAGGTAAATAACTACAGCAGCATAATATCTACATATGAGTCTTAATCTAATAACTACTGTCATTTTATTGCAATACAAATTAGATCATAACATGATACAGTTTTATGAGCAGAAACTGACAATTACCTCTAAAATAAAGAGCAACACAAAGCAAATTTTGAATTATTATTATGTATAGATTTGACATTTCCCACATTCATTACTCATTACAGGGTCGATATGAAGTATCTAGAAGTTATCTGTTCTAGTAGCCTATATTTATAGTAAATGTATACAGTAAATTTTAGAATAGTTGAAATAGTTTAAAAGAGAAATGAAGGTTAAAGTAAATTAACAAAATCAAATGATCTCAAACTTTGACTCTTTAGGAGCTGAAGTTGTCACTTTACAAACGGTGATCATTTACCACTATTTTCTCTCAAAACTCTTATTTTTGTATATCAAAAATATATCTTTACCAGATAGTCGTATCTTTAATTTTGTGAGTTTAAATATCAGATATTCAACATCAATCTAAATCAATTGGGTAAATACACATTATTCTTAAATAACTGTAAATAACAAAATTATACCATTATTGTACCAGTTTCTGTAAAATAAAGATTTAGTTTTAAATATAGTTATTGTTCTAAATCACAGATTTGTGTGGAGAAAAGTTATGCTTAAAAATGAGCATCCATAATAAAAACCCTGTTTATGAAAAGAAGAACGTTTTATCGGAAACTTGTTTACATCAAAATTACACCTCAAAAATTATAAACCCCAGTTTATCAAAAATGAACTCAGGGATGATATTCCACATGTTGCCTTTAGATTTCAAGTCGTTCTTTATCCACTTGTTCTTAAATATGCAGTTAGCAGTAAAGTCAAGAACATTTAGACCTCCATCTTCAGTTGGATTGCACATTTAATAGTCTTTTGTCACATATCATCCTGACTGGAATAATGTGTTTGTAAGAGCAAACAGTCAGAATAAAGTGAGATGATCTGCTGATGATCCTGAATGTCTTGTTGAATGAGTGTTGATAGTCTGAGGCTCATCAATATTAACAGAGCTGCTGAAAAGACTCTTTATTTCATCTCAATAGTTCCTGTTTTCACCTCATTTATTATGATGATGGCTTCACATCTCCTGTAGATTCACACTTAAAGCTCATTTCATTGCTGTCAACAGACTGAGGGGATTTGATGGTCACATATATATACAGTTATCTCTGAGTTTATGCTTTCAACAGTTTTTCTTACCATTATTTATATTTGGAATAATTAAAATTATTAATTATTTTCTATATTTCTGCATATTGTAGTATGTTTTTATTAATCAGAACTGAATTGAGTGTAATCTATGAGAATATTCCAAATAAATGATACTATTATATCTGGCTCAGGGCAGAATCCTGAGAGATATTAAAGCATGCGACTGGAATGAAATGTTCCTGTTTATGGCTCCCTGTTTCAGGCTGGGGTGGAAATGCTCAAATATGGTGAAGCCTTTGTCTCGTCATGTATTGATTTCCTTTGAGGTGTGTGTATGTTAGAGACTGGACTCTGGAGGTGCTTTTGCAGAAGCGCTCGGCTTTGTTAGATAATAAGGTTTCTTGGACATTAAAATGTATTTTCTGGCATCAAAATCAGTTACTTTAGGATAGTCAGACAGACATGCTTAGATGTGTCATCAATCACATCATCAGTGAAGCTCCTCCCACAACAACACACCATCAGTGAAGCTCCTCCTACATCAATCACATCATCAGTGAAGCTCCTCCCACATCAATCACATCATCAGTGAAGCTCCTCCCAAATCAATCACATCATCAGTGAAGCTCCTCCCACATCAATCACATCATCAGTGAAGCTCCTCCCACATCAATCACACCATCAGTGAAGCTCCTCCCACATCAATCACATCATCAGTGAAGCTCCTCCCACATCAGTTGATCAATAAATGCTGGAATATTCCCATCAGACTACAAGTGAAGACGAGCATCAGAGCATCAGGAAGAGCTGAAATCTGCAAAGACTGAGTTTATTAAAGAGGACAGTGAGAACACGAGTGATCCAGAACCTGCAGAATGAAACACACTGAAGATCCTGAAGAACAAAGAGGTTGGTGTTTATTCTTCATTCATTCATGATGCTGGAGAACATTCGTGTTAGGAAGACTCAACACTTCAGCACATTTAGAGAAACAGTTCAACAAATGTTAACTGTCAAATCAGGTCAAACTAAATATGATTATTATTATTTGCATTTATTTTATATGTGGTTCACATTTTTTGCAACAATGTTTCCAAAATTGTGGACAGTTCTCAATACAGTTTTCAACATTTAGATTCTTTAGAAATAAGCAGTAACATCAAACTATGTCAGGTAAATTACATTTCCAGCAGTGGAGTAATGTAAAACAATTATAATACTTTTTTACATTGAGTATTTTGGGTGACTCTGTACTTTACATGAGTTTTTATATTTATGCAGACTTTTAATCTGATGCCACTACATTTCCTAAATAAATGTATACTTGTTTACTCTGTTACATTTCCTGTTACTTACTACAAAATAAAGTCTGAAGAACACAGAAGCAAGCAGGTTTTTCTTATTTCGTGTGTATCTGGTGCTTTCAAGTTAGATAATTGGTCAAATTCCTTTGCGTATGTGCAAACAAGCGGCCGCAGAACCACGGTTGATTTAATTTTCCACTCAAGCCCAGAAGATGAACACCGTGGCGTTTTCTTATGTTGGAACGAGAGAGTCTTCATACTGGATGACGTGCCAGGCGGGACAGTCCTGTACTTCAGCTCTAGTTTCAGTGTCCTGATAGGTGATCCAGTTCGTTATCGGTTAACTTGCAGTTAGTGAAGGCGGGATATTAGAGAGCGTGGAGATCCAGTCAGATGCGAAACGAGGATCTTCAAAAAGAGTTTATCAAGTTATTGTGCGCAATAAGTTGTTCAAATCCCGAATTCAGTTCTCTACATGCCCGAATGGTCAAATACATGACCATCAATGGTTTAACTCTTAAACAGTTATTTTTTTCAAATGTGTAACTGCATTATTTTTATATAACCCCTTAACCACCCTTTTGATAATAGACGTGAAAATGCACTATCCAAACTTAAATGGGTGTAATTCAAGAATTCTTTGGAATATAAACCTAAGTTTGGTCTTGTTTTAAAGACAGCCGGCAGATTATTGCTGAAGTGAAAGTACTTCAAACATTTACTGTAACTGAAATGTACTTTACTAAATCATAAAACTTTTTTAATCTTTAATTAACTATAAAATCAAAGCCATATGTCTAACCAAGTTGAAATTTGAACTTGATATTGAAGTTCCCGTGAGATTTTGTTTAGGTGCCAAAGATATCCACCGGTGTCATCCACACTCCATTGTTTCTTTTTATGCATTGTCCTATAACCAATTAATACATTTCTGTCCAAATACCACTTCTATCATAAAACAGTGAGACAGAGACTCAGACCTTTCTGACGATATGCGTTTGTCACAATTAGAAAAGGTTTTGATTATAAAGTAGTTATAATTAATTTTGTAATCTGAAACATGACCCTGTCCACAAGGGGAGGAGCCCGCTAGAAGAATTTGGAGTACCGTTTCCATGGTAACTTGGATGATACCTAATTTATGATGATTACTAAAATATGTGAAATGAAAAAAGCTAGCGGGTGTAAGATATCTATACTTTTACTCAAGTATGACTTTCAGGTTCTTCATCCACCACTGCTTTCCAGAATGGCTGACAGAAATTATAGCACTTATAGATATCATTTTTCTTACAATTACTTAACAGGGTTGATGAATGTGGTCAACACTGTACAGTTTGTGTAAAAACTGAGATTATGTTCTTGTCCTCCCATCATTCTGCAGAAAGAGCTCAGATGATGTCACTTCCTGAGTGTCACGATTTTAAGAAATACGTCTTTTTAAACCTAATTACAAACATATATAACAAATAATAATCATTGCAAAATGTAAAAATATACAGTCTACTCCACTTTACTGCAACTGATGTACTGAAAATGAAAATGAAACTGTTTTTCTTTGGTTTCAGACGTGATGGAAGAGAGCGAGGAGAGTGAAGAACTGAGTGAAGTGGAGGAGGAACATCATGTCAAACCTGGAGAAAAACCTTTGAGTCGCTCAAAGACTAAAAAGACATTTATAAAGAAAAGAAGAGCCGAGAAATCTTTCATCTGCACTCAGTGTGGGAAGAGTTTCACAACCAAACAATGTCTGGAGCGTCACATGAGAATCCACACCGGAGAGAAGACGTTCACATGTGATCAGTGCGGGAAGAGTTTCAATCAATCATCAAACCTTAATGATCACATGAGGATCCACACCGGAGAGAAGACGTTCACATGTAATCAGTGCGGGAAGAGTTTCAATCGATCATCAAACCTTAATGCTCACATGAGGATCCACACCGGAGAGAAGACGTTCACATGTAATCAGTGCGGGAAGAGTTTCAATCGATCATCAAATCTTAATGCTCACATGAGGATCCACACCGGAGAGAAGACGTTCACATGTGATCAGTGTGGAAAAACATTTCTTAGGGCATCAAACCTGAAGACACACCTGAGAGTTCATACGAAGGAGAAGCCACATTCATGTTCTGTGTGTGGAAAGAGTTTTTCACAGCCGCAACACACACATCAGAAAATACACACTGGTGTGAGAGAGTACATGTGCTTTGAGTGTGAGAAGACTTTTACTACAGGGAGCGATTTAAAACTGCACGAGAGAATTCACACTGGAGAAAAACCTTACAAGTGTTCACAATGTGACAAGAGATTCAGTGTGTCAACAACTGTTACGACCCCTAGTAGATGGAAGTCTAGGTATGTAGTATATATAATTATACTACATATATAAGCATAAATAAAATAAGACCGCGCTAATTCAGCATAATTATGTAAGAATGACGACCTGTAACTTTATAAAGTGATGAACAAAACGGAGTCAAAGTGAAATCAAAAATATTTTTAGTAATGAAAATTACACCAATTGACAAACACCAAGAACATAATGAAATAATTTGACAGAGAAACGATATTTACAAACATGAACATGAAAGGAATATGGGAGACAAAAAGCGGAGCAAAAACAAAGAAATAAATAGAACAAAACATCTGCTAACTACAACCAAAAGGATCTCTAATCTAACAAAACAAAACAAATCTTCGGCGCAACGCCGGCTAACTGCTCTAACTAAAAACCAAAAATACAATTGATAGCTCCCGCTTCTAAACTAGTGTATCTAAATACAAACAAATACCTGCGTGTGGCTGTGTATGTCACGTGACCTGCTAAACTCGTCTCCTTAAGTCAGATGAAGTAACTCTTAAGCATGGTGAAGATGCTAAGATAAACAGTACACTAAAAGACCTTGCACAAATATAACTTACTCCATATTTAAACACAGATCCCAAACTAAAAACCAAACAAACAACTAGAGCTGACAAAGAGCGACGCCGAAATGACGCGCTGCAGTTACTCGTCACTTCCGGATCTTTATAGTCCATTGGTTCCTTCGGGAGAGGTGTGACTTCATCGTTAACACTGATTGACAGGGGAGTTGTTCAATCGCAGAACCTGGGAAGTGTAAGTGTAAAACAGACAAAAGGGGTGGACAAAAAAACAGACACTACAAACACTCTGAAACGTAACAACAACTCTGAAAACACACGAGAGGATCCACAGCAGAGAGAAGCCGCACACGTGTGATCAGTGCGGGAAGAGTTTCACTATTAAAAGTCACCTGAAGGAACACATGAGGACCCATGCTGAAACGGAGGGGTTCGCTGATACCAGAGATGGGCACTCGAGTTAGTGACTCGGACTCGAGTCGCATTTTATGAGACTAAAGACTTGAGTCGGGACTCGACCTGAAATGACTTCAGATTTGACACGACTCGACAAAAAAAACTCATGAAATTTTAAAAACAACTCAATCTTTGTAAACTGAAGAAAAAAAATAGCTTTATTTGAATGTTATGTTGTTTATGTCTATTAAAAAGTTACGTTTAACGCTTGCCTATTTTTAATTTTTTTTACATATGCCTTTTTTAATTTATTTAGCCTATTGCCAGTTAAAAGCTGGATGACTTGTTTTGTTAATTGGCATCAATTAAAATATATTGTATGGCAGATCAATTGCTGTATTACTCTTTCTGATTATGCCACGTGGCAGAATAGTGTTGTCTCTGCGTCATGCTAAAAACGTTACTCGTGATAAATCAAGAAAACAAGAGATTCTAACAATAAGATTAACCGTGTTGAACTATATAGCAATGTATCACATTCAGAATCACATTTACCTCTATGATAGATGACAAATTCAGGATGCACTTATCTTTTTGTCTGAAGCGTGCCAGAAACGCCATCAAATTCTGTGTGAGGTCATTGTTTGAGCTCAAGTAACTCAAGTAAGAAACGCCTGTCACATTCATGCGTCCAGGTTTGTGTAGATTAGTCTTCATAACACTTGCTCGCTGCATGTCACTTGGGTTAAGTGAACGTAGTTTTCCGATGAACCTATCGATGACTGAGTTTATGACATTAGCGACATTTGCTTTAGCGGAAATGTCAGCCGAGAAAACTGGGTATGGGTTTAGCTTGTCTGCTGAAATGCAACTTATGTTTAGAGTGTAACCTCCATCAACATAGCCGATAACATGGCGGTATGTTCTCTTCAAAGAGTCACAGGGGTCATGTGTTTTTTGATAGCCAATGTGGTTTCAGTCTTTCGATGGTTAGCCGCTGGATGTCCAGGTAATGGAAGTCAGTGTTCAGTGCTGTGGCCCTTGCGAGTTCGAATACCACGCCATCAATATTGTACTCAAACAGCATTGTGTCCTTTGGGTTTTTTATTGTAGTTGGGAATATGGTGATTCTTGCATTTTCGTTGTGCAAAAACGTATCAACGTTCGTAGTACGACTCGATGAGATTAAGTATTCTCCGAGCACGCTCCATAAAACATGTCCCAACACATGAAATTTAACTCTTCATCTGTATATTCCATCCTGTTGACCTGTGTGGACAGATAATTCAAATTACTTTAAAATGTTTATCATGGTTGTCTAGCGATCACAGTTTGGTGGCTTTTTAGGGGTTATATTGACAGGGTTAGTGTGCACAGGGGGTGTGTTGGGTAGGGGGCTAGTTATATTGTAGGGGTTATATTGTATTGTCTCAAAAAAACATTGACAACAAGGGTGATTCGATGGGCCTAGTAGGCAATTAGCATGTATGTTAGCGGGTCATTCGACAGGCCAAAGGGCACCGAAAGTCCTGATCGCGGGAGTGAATATCACCTGCGAATTGAATGTGACAACTTGACATTTTATATAAAATATATAAAAAATATATCAATACACTTAATATACGATCAATCATTTAAAAAAATCCATATATATAGTTTATAAAGTAACATTAAAGTACTCACGATTACTGTATGCCGATGTAGCGTTAATGAGGTTCGGATACAGCTACGGGGCAGCTCGTCTGTTGGTCCAGCGGATGTGAGAATGGCTGTAGTACAGATACAGTATGTCAGATCCATGGGCAGGGCAAACTAATTGATCATGATCAAACATATTGTCACATGTGAGCAGGGATGAAGCACAGTGAGAATCCAAATATAGCATGAACTAATTTAATAAGGAACCAAAAAAACCCCAAAACATGAGTATCCACAAACAGGCAGGGCACAATGACAGGAACACACATACACGTGCTGGTCATATAATTAGTGATTTATTTCACTAATTCCATTCAAAAAGTGAAACTTGTATATTATATTCATTCATTACACACAGACTGATATATTTCAAATGTTTATTTCTTTTAATTTTGATGATTATAACTGACAACTAAGGAAAATCCCAAATTCAGTATCTCATAAAATTAGAATATTACTTAAGACCAATACAAAGAAAGGATTTTTAGAAATCTTGGCACTGAAAAGTATGAGCATGTCCAGCACTCAACACTGAGCTGGGGCTCCTTTAGCCTGAATCACTGCAGCAATGCGGCGTGGCATGGAGTCCATCAGTCTGTGGCTCTGCTCAGGTGTTATGAGAGCCCAGGTCGCTCTGATAGTGGCCTTCAGCTCTTCTGCATTGTTGGGTCTGGCATATCGCATCTTCCTCTTCACAATAGCCCATAGATTTTCTATGGGGTTAAGGTTGGGAGAGTTTGCTGGCCAGTTAAGAACAGGGATACCGTGGTCCTTAAACCAGGTACTGGTTGCTTTGGCACTGTGTGCAGGTGCCAAGTCCTGTTGGAAAATGAAATCTGCATCTCCATAAAGTTGGTCAGCAGCAATGAAGTGCTCTAAAACTTCCTGGTATACGACTGACCTTGGACCTCAGAAAACACAGTGGACCAACACCAGCAGATGACATGGCACCCCAAACCATCACTGACTGTGGAAACTTTACACTGGACCTCAAGCAACGTGGATTGTGTGCCTCTCCTCTCTTCCTCCAGACTCTGGGACCCTGATTTACTTTCATCAGAGCACATAACTTTGGAGCACTCAGCAGCGATCCAGTCCTTTCTGTCTTTAGCCCAGGCGAGACTCTTCTGACGCTGTCTGTTCAAGAGTGGCTTGACTCGAGGACTGCGACAGCTGAAACCCATGTCTCGCATACGTCTGTGTGTAGTGGTTCTTGAAGCACTGACTCCAGCTGCAGTCCACTCTTTGTGAATCTCCCCCACATTTTTGAATGGGTTTTGTTTCACAATCCTCTCCAGGGGTGCGGTTATCCCTATGGCTTGTACACTTTTTCTACCACATCTTTTCCTTCCCTTGGCCTCTCTATTAATGTGCTTGGACACAGAGCTCTGTGAACAGCCAGCCTCTTTTGCAATGACCTTTTGTGTCTTGCCCTCCTTGTGCAAGGTGTCAATGGTCGTCTTTTGGACAACGGTCAGGTCAGCAGTCTTCCCCATGATTGTGTAGCCTACAGAACTAGACTGAGAGCCCATTTAAAGGCATTTGCAGGAGTTCATCAGCTGATGAGAGTGTGGCTCCAGCTGTCTTCAATATTCAACCTTTCACAATATTCTAATTTTCTGAGATACTGAATTTGGGATTTTCCTTAGTTGTCAGTTATAATCATCAAAACTAAAAGAAATAAACATTTGAAATATATCAGTCTGTGTGTAATGAATGAATATAATATACAAGTTTCACTTTTTTAATGGAATTTGTTAAATAAATCAACTTTTGATGATATTCTAATTTTATGATACCTGTACAGGATCAAGAACCAAAAAACAACAACTGAAGCACTGGAGTATATATACAAAGGGAAACGAGATAACAAGATGAGGGGGAGTGGCTAATAGGAAACACCTGGGGAAAACTAATCATGATGAAAAACTACAAAGTACTACAAAACATGGCACAAGACAGGAAATAAAGTCCTTACACAAGACAGGGAAACGCAGGCTGGGATCATGACAGAGCCCCCCACTTAAGGAGCGGATTCCAGGCGCTCCTGAAAAGTCCAGGAGGGAGGTGGAGCGGAGGCGGACCCGGGGGCAGGATGGAGGTTCGGGGAGGAACAGGACAAGGACCCTGGCATGGCATAGATGGGCCTGGGAGCGTGGACGGACCTGGCTGTGGAGTGTGGTAACTAGATAATTTACCTCCCTGTACACCAGTAAGTTGTTTTCAGGTTGGGATGTTGGGTTTGTCAAAAAGATACATACAATATAATGTGTTTGTTTAGATTAAACATTAACATAAAGTTGACTTGTCATTAACTGACTGATTATTATATATGTCATACATGCAAAAGTAATTTATGAAGAAAAAAACACATGTATGTTAGGGTTGTGCCGATGGACGATATCATCCTCCATCGTGATGCCACGCCCCCCGAGTCTTGCGAGTCTTGTTGTGAGTCTGACACACACTAATCCTCTTCTATAGTTAAACTAAAAACTTTGCAGGGATTGCTCTGTAAATTAAATTGAGAGTATAACTAATGCATATATGCTGTTTTAAATACTGTAGTCTATACCAGATATATAACCAACATTTTGAAATAATAAACGAGGCTCAAACATCCATTTCAAAAGCATATGTGTTTATTTTAGCACTTCCATCAGTGAAACGACACACTACAGCCTGTAAAACATTTAAACGATAAATAATGGTAACCTAAAGAATAGAAGAACATTAAATATTAGTTATGTTGCATGGTGACAGTCAAATTCATTGGGAATAAGGCTCAGATAAAAATTTGAACAAACCCTCAAAGGCAGCGGAGATATAGCACCTCCATTTGGCCAATAGTGCAATTTCTCATGTAACTGTTTCATCACATTGTCAAATTTATAGATTCATAACTTTATAATGCTGCTGTAAAATTGTTCATAATGTTGCATAGTGACAGTCAATTGGGCACACTGGACATAAAATACACTGGAATAAAACTTTAACAACCCTAAATGGCTCAACAATGTGATGGCTCTTCAAACTGTAGTGTGAGATTGGGTCCATAACTTCAAAAGGGTACAGTAACCAAGAATGCAAGAGTTCTTTCGATTCAATGCAATTTAATTCACATTCACTTGTATAACACTTTTCACTATACATATTTCAGAGCAGCTTTACAGAAAATGCATGTTTCTATGATACAAAATCACAATAGTCTGTCACGAGATGATATCAGAAAGAACAGTTGTAAGACAATGCATTTAAGCAAAAGGTGTGTGCATTCGAAGCCACCTGATAACTTGATAATGTTGCATAATCATCCATGTTTGATGTTCTGGAGGTCCTTATTCAAAGGTGTTGGGTTATCTGAAGTCTTCGTTCATAACAGGCTGGATCCAAGCTGGAGATGGTATAATGTCTAGTTATCTTGTGACATTGAAATTTATTTAAAAAAATTGATCAAAGGATGATGTGCAACAATTAAAGAATTATGTACCTATCTTTGTCATTTCACAGCCATTTTCACTTATATTTCAGTGACATTTACATTTCGAAATAGCGTATTATTCCTTTCTGAAAATAGACACAATACTAGTAGCAACAGGGCCCCTAAAAGGCATGGAAAAAGCTGAAATGCTCAATAATTGAAAACTAGCCTTTACTGTAATTGATGTGCCTTTATATTTTTACAGTCTATTTTCGGTCACAAAATTATCATGAGCCCTTATAAAAAGCGTGAAAAATAGAAAAACCTAAATCGAGCATGAATAAGAAGCTAAAGACGTGGAAACGTCACGTCTTTTAAGGTGGACCACAAAGAACTGAACTGACGTCTTTTTAGCGTCAATAAATGACGTCTTTTTTATTACAAAAAGTATAAAATCACAATCCTTTTAAATCACACTATGCATTATATATTAAAACAAAAAAGAAATAAATATTTACAAGCACGTAAAAACCAAGTCACCTTCAAATACAGCACACAAAGCTTCATTGTAACACCAAATACCTTCAAAAGTAGTAAGATCATCCATTTGTTTGTAGTACATAAAGTCAATCACTACCCTTGCTTTTATCATGTTTGAAAACATGGCGACTATATGTTGCTCTACATCTTGTTCTATTTTCTTTTTTCTACTCATATAAATAGCCAGTTTTGCTTGGCCTAAAACAAAATTCAACAACTGACACACAAATCTTTTTTTCAACACATATTTAAAACCAAAAATGAATAACACTGTGGAGAAATCTTCTCTGCACCTCTGAAAAATCATTCCTCAAAACACAAATAAAGGTTCCAATCGGGCACAGTTTACAAACGCATGAAAGATTGTTTCCCTCTCGACACAGAAAGGGCATTCAGCATCAATATCAGGGTTTAAAACTGAAATAAAAGCATTGACGGCGACAGCGCCATGAAGAATTCTCCACTGTAAATCACCTGTTTTTTTGGTTAACGGTGGTTTGTACAATGCTCTCCACTCAGGTCTTTTGTCCACGTTCAAAAAGTCACGCCATGGAGTGTCAATTTTCTGCCGCCCGTTACATTGAAAAAAATCTTCACATAAGAAATCAACAGCTTTAAAAAAAACTCCAGAAACCTCCTCAAGATTCATTGTGATTAAAAGACACGGAAAAGAGTCCTCAGGGTTCGGCTCACAAAGACCATCGCGGTATTCAGTCAACAAGAGTCTTTCTGCTGCATTAAGAGATGTTTGCCATGTTGTCAGCAGTTGTGCAGCTATACATGCTGATTTTATGCCCAAGCGCTGAGCTGCTGTTTCAGTGTTCATGAAATCAAGTCCTGCTACCTCTAGTAGCTGTTCCAAAGAAACGACCTTACAGTCGATGAGAGTCCTGTTGAGTCCTGGGAAACCACTAGCAGACACATCCAGATGTGCTCCACAAACTAGAGGCTCCTTCAGGAGCCAATGGAGAGATTGTGATTTTTCCATTTTTTTAAAAACAAACAGACTCCAAACCTTAAAAATGTTCTTGTAAAAAACTGGCATACCAGAAAGGTTCAATTTCATAGGGTCCACTAAAAAAAGAGTCTTGTCCAGTCCTAGATGCTCCAGATGATTTAAAATCACATAAGCAACAGCACACCACTTAACTTCATTTGAACCGCAAAGTAATTTTTGTAAGAACTGCAATCTAAAAGATGCAATTCTGCTGTGAAGGTGTATCAAACCATGTCCACCCTCTTCTTTAGGCAAGAATAACACAGTTTGTGGGACCCAATGTAACTTATCCCAAAAGAAATCTACTAAAATAGCCTGGATTTTTACTAACAGACTTGAGGGGGGGTCAATACATGCAAACCTGTGCCAAATTTTCCCCAACTTAGTCCCTCAGGAAGATCTGGTTTACCACTTGTCCATTTTCCTACAAGTAAAGTCTCACTTTTACTCCAGTTTACAGCAGCAGAAGAAATATTTTTAAAAGTCTTAATTAACCCTATCAAAACCTGTATGTCGCTTTGTCTACTAATCATGACCATTATATCATCTGCATAAGCTGACAATATTAGATTTTCTTTACAGTTTGGTAAAGACAAACCATGCAATCTGGCCCTGATTTGCTGTAAAAGTGGCTCTATAGTCAAAGAGTACAACATTCTGGATAATGAACACCCCTGCCTAATACCTCTAAAAGCTTTAAAAGGAGCACATAAACCACCGTTTACCTTAAGAATACTCTCAACGTCACTATAAAGAACTTTGATATGATTTATAAAAAGTTGATTAAAACCAAAAGCTTCTAAAACCCTCCATAAATAACAATGCTCAACGCGGTCAAAAGCCTTCTCCTGATCTAAAGCAATTAGCCCGCAATCTAAATTTAGCATCTTGGAGACCGCTAAAACATCACGAATCAATGAAACATTATCAAATATTGACCTACCAGGAACACAGTAGGTCTGGTCAGGGTGAATTACACCATCCATTGCTCCTTTCAGCCTGTTGGCCAGTGTTTTGGAGAGCAGTTTGTAGTCACTGCAGAGAAGTGACACGGGCCGCCAGCACTTGATCTCCGTCAGGTCCCCTTTCTTGGGCAGGAGAGTTAACACCGTTCTACGACAGCTCAGGGGCAGCTGACCTTCAGCCAAGCTTTCGTTTAGCACCTCCAGTAGATCTTCACTCAGTTCAGACCAGAATGTTTTATAAAAGTCCACTGGCAAGCCGTCGATGCCCGTTGCCTTTCCAGACTCCATTCCTTGCAGGGCCTTGTACAGCTCGTCCATGTTCACCACACCAGAGATGTCAGCGTTGGTGTCTTCCGACACCTGGGGTAGGTCCTCAAAAAAGTTGCTATCCCCCCTGTAGCCAGCGCCAAGTTCATTTTTATACAGTCTCTCATAGAATTCAACTGCTCTCTTTCGAATGTCTATTGGGTCTGTTAACAGTCTCCCAGACTCAGACCGTAGAGCATGGATCGCTTTATTCTGACCGTTCTTCTTTTCCAGGTTAAAAAAGAACCTGGATGAGGCATCCATCTGGTCTAAACTCAGGAACTTTGACCTGACCAGAGCCCCCTGTGTCCTAACTCCCAGTAGGTCAGCCAACTGCGTCTTTTTATTTGCCAGAGTATCTAGACAACCCTGGGCGCCCGTTGACTCAGCCAATTCTTGAAGCTTTAAAATTTCAGTCTCCAAAAAGTTCATTTTCAAAATAGTCTCTCTAGTGACGTTTTGAGTATACTGTATACAAAATTGTTTAATTTGGGTTTTCCCAAAATCCCACCACTGTCGAAGAGAGTTAAAAGATCCCTTTGTGGTCTTAAAATCATCCCAAAATTCCTTAAACGTATTTTTAAAATATTTGTCACCCAACAAAGTGGTATTTAGCTGCCAGTATGCACTCCTTGGTCTAATGGAGTTTAAAAACACAGAGCACTGTACCATACTGTGGTCAGAGAAGCTCAGTGGAGTAATGAAACATCTCTTCACAACATTACAGTGATGCTTAAAAACATAAACCCGGTCTAGTCTCGCCAAGGAAATCACACTATCACGAATGTGAGTCCAGGTGTATTACTTTTGTTTCTCATGAATTTGCCTCCAAACATCACATAGCTCATGTGTCTTGATGAGACGAATTAACCGATTTCTCGAAGGTAAATGCGGTTCCATATGATTCTGATGATGATCTAAATTCGAGACTGTGCAGTTAAAATCACCACCCATAAATAAATAATCTTCAGTACAGCACTTTTGTAAAACCGAACACAAAGTGTTTAAAAACAACATTATTTGTACAGGTGCAGTGGGAATGTACACACAAATAAAAACAAAGGTAAACTTTTCAAACGTTGCTCTTACTTTTAAAAGTCTACCTTTGACTATTTCCTCAACCTGATAAGACGTAGGGCTGAAGCTCTTAGCGAACAGAACAGCCACCCCTGCACTGAGTGAGGTGTTGTGGCTCAACACAGAGACCCCATCCCACTCCTCCGCCCAATCAGCAGCATTCCTCAAATCACTGTGTGTTTCTTGTAACATGACCACATCTAACTTTTTTTGTTTATACACCTCAAACATTTCTGCTCTTTTTCTCATTTCCCTTGCTCCATTTACGTTCACCGTTGCAATATTCACTTCACTCATGTTTAGAGAAAAGAAAGAGATTAAAAACCATAAAAACACTCCACACACACCCACCACTTTAAAAGCCAAGCCATTAGGCTTTCTCACTGCATTCACCGGCATCATCAGAAATGAGTTTGCTCACTATCTTTTTTAACCTATACACTTCTTTGTTAGTGAACAGACCATCCGTCATTAGAAGTCTAACTTTGTCAATGAACTGTTTTGTATCAGGAAAAAACTCAAAAACCCGAACTCCTCTCTTGTTTTTGGTGGCTTTTAAGAACAGTTTTATGTCTTCCAACTCATAATTGCGACTAGGGAATTCACACTGAGAAAAGCTGATATTTAAATCAGAAGAATCACTGTCAGTTTCCATTCCATCTTCCTTATAAACCTCTTCCATGTCAGCTTTCTTAGCTCTAACACTTTTAAGCTTATCAGATTTTTTCCTTTTTGATGGGGCTTTGAATTCACTCTGCCCCATCTCCATTTCAATGCCATCATCTACCGTACTGGGCTGAGAAACATTAACCAAAATATCAATTTTTTGCATGTCCGTATTTTTAACGGATCTGCAAGAATGGATATTCAAAGGGTCAACAACATCTGATCTACTGTCGTCACCCGCGGTGTTGGGGTCAGTTACCTGAATGCACTGCTGGTGATCGGGATCTCCTCCGCTCCGACCTCCACTGCACCTGTCGCTGCCGCTGCCGCAGGTGGAGCCGCGTCTGACGGTCCGGCCACAGCCGGCTCGCTCGCATTAACCACATCCTCGGCCCTCGCGCTATTCTCCTTGTTTTTACCGGGACAAACGCGAGCCCACAGTTAAAACATTTCATTTTGTCCGTTGTGGCATAGATGACATAATCAAAATCATCAACGATCATGTAAACAAATCGCCTAAAAGAAACGACATGTTTTAACAGAGGAGATCCTCCACCAATTGGTATCATTTTGATGGGTGACACCAATTTACCGTAACGGGACAGGATTCTTATTAAAATCTCATCGCTTACGAACGGCGGAACATTTGACAGCAAAACTTTCTTTGATGGCATTGAAAGTGGAAGTACAGGAGTAAACAGATTTTCAACCACTATTCCTGTCTCAACTAACTAATTTGCTTTTTCGACCGAACTAAGAAAGATGACAGTGGCACTATTCATCCTTGAGGCCGACACGATATGCTCATGTCCCACAACTTCACCAACAGCTAGACAACAATCCTCCACACTCACCGCCGACGCCACTTTCACTCCATGGCGCCGCGTGAGTTTACTCAATATCTGCGACCGTGGGGCCGTCATGCTGCCCGCAAAAGAGACGGTAGCACACGGCCCTACCAAACTAAAACAACGCTAAATAACAAACACTAAATCAAGAACAAAACAGAAAAAGAAAAGCAAGAAAGAAAAGATTCAATATTCAATCAAACACTCCAACCTACACGCACCACTCCGTTCGCTCACGCTCAACGCACACTCACACCGGAAGTGAGAGAGAGAGAGAGAGAGAGACAGAGAGAGAGACAGAGCGAGAGAGAGAGAGAGAGGGAGAGAGAGAGACAGAGAGAGAGACAGAGAGAGAGACAAAGAGAGAGAGAGAGAGAGAGAGAGAGAGAGAGAGACAAAGAGAGAGAGAGAGAGAGAGAGAGAGAGAGAGAGAGAGAGAGAGAGAGAGAGACAGAGAGAGAGAGAGAGAGAGAGAGAGAGAGAGAGAGAGAGAGAGAGAGAGAGAGAGAGAGAGAGAGAGAGAGAGAGAGAGACAGAGAGAGAGAGAGAGAGAGAGAGAGAGAGAGAGAGAGACCGAGAGAGAGAGACAGAGAGAGAGAGAGAGAGAGAGAGCGAGAGAGAGAGAGAGAGAGAGAGAGAGAGAGAGAGAGAGAGAGAGAGAGAGAGAGAGAGAGAGAGAGAGAGAGAGAGAGAGAGAGAGAGAGAGAGAGAGAGAGAGAGACAGAGAGAGAGAGAGAGAGAGAGAGAGAGAGAGAGAGAGAGAGAGAGAGAGAGAGAGAGACAGAGAGAGAGAGACAGAGCGAGAGAGAGAGAGAGAGAGAGAGAGAGAGAGAGAGATAGAGACAAAGAGAGAGAGAGAGAGAGACAGAGAGAGAGACAAAGAGAGAGAGAGAGAGAGAGAGAGAGAGAGAGAGAGAGAGAGAGAGAGAGAGAGAGAGAGAGAGAGAGAGAGAGAGAGAGAGAGAGAGACTTTGACTTTAACAACTCTTTATTCACAAAGAGTAATATTTTTTTTTTTCATCATTGCCAGACAAGAAAACACCATTTAAAAACACATAAAAACATTTGTACATTAAACATCAAAAACATGTACATTCACAAAAATAAATAAAAAGCACATTACATAAAAAAAAAAAAAATAAATAAATAAAAAAAAAAAAATTACAAATTTAGGTACACAGTTTCATCTTGGTCAACCACACACAACACTTCTGCCTGTCCCCAAAACTCTCTGAATGCAACCACATTTTTTGTTAATTTAAAAAAATCACATTTTGCTTTAATCCTTGCAGACACAAAAGCCTTTAAAATAAGTTCAGGTTCAGTTGTTCCACTATCTTTTTGCTTATTTTTCCTTGTAATCCATATTGCCAGCTTAGCTTCACCAATTAATTAAAGAAATTCTTTTTTTATCTGTTGCAATATATTTTGGGCCAAATATAAATATATTTTCATTCATATCTTCTCCAAGTGTTCTAAGCCAACTCTTTAAAATTTGAAACAACCCATTTAGCCTAGAACAATCTAAAAACAGATGCTTTAAAGTTTCTTCAAGACCACAAAAATGACATTCTGTCCCCACAGTGGGGTCAACACGTGCCAAGTATCTATTAGTCGCAATTGCCGAATGTACAATCCTCCACTGAAGATCAGCAGTGCGTTTTTCAATAGGTGACTTGTATAAAGACCTCCAACATCTCTTAGGAGAGGAGTCCTGTCCAAACACACCCAACCACTTTGATTCTTTACAATTCTTCAGTTCAGATTGATGAGAGACTTTCACACATGATAAATACAAGGCTTTCTTTGAAACGTCTTCAAACAAATTCAGTTCAGGTATACAGAAAACAAGAATGGATTCTTTTTCGGGCTCTTCATCTATAATCATTGAAATCTGAAGTTTTGGAAAACTTTCTTTCATTTCATCCTCTTGTTTGTCACAGTGATTTTCTTTAATACTTTGTCTGAAGATAGAAGGAAGAAATCTAACAGACTTAATGCCTGTCAAACTACACAGTTCTTGGGGACTTTTCCACTTGTTTCCAATCTTTAGATTAGACAAACATGTGCATCCTGCTCTCACCATTGAAGTGTGCAAACTTTTAATTTTCAACACATTTGCTTGTATTAGAGGATTGTTAAAGAGTGGTTCATTATTTATC
Source organism: Paracanthobrama guichenoti (assembly GCA_018749465.1). Classification (NCBI taxonomy): domain Eukaryota; kingdom Metazoa; phylum Chordata; class Actinopteri; order Cypriniformes; family Gobionidae; genus Paracanthobrama; species Paracanthobrama guichenoti. The sequence goes on from CM031945.1 coordinate 30,262,174, forward strand.
CAACCTTCAAGGTCTGAATCTCTCTTTATTTGAAAGACAGAACTCCACACTTTCACCACTGATTTATAAAATAAAGATGAATCATTCCATTCCATATCTTTCAAACTGATTAAAAACATATTTAAATAAATTCATACTGCATAGTAAGGAACAAGCTGTATCAGCCCAACAGATTTTTCCTGAGTACAGCAACTTCTGTGCAGACTGCAGTCTGAACGCCTTGATTCTGCTCTCTATATCTATTAAGCCTTGTCCACCTTCACTGACTGGTAAATATAAAATGGCAGATTTTACCCAGTGCTGCCCAGACCAAAATAAATCATTAATTCTCTTTTGTAGTGAATGAACTACATCATCAGGTGGATTCAACACATTTAGTTTATGCCAAAGTGCTGAAGCAGCCAGATTGTTTGCGACCAAGACTCTCCCCCTAAATGATAACTGAGGCAAGATCCATGACCACCGTGACAAACGGTCACACATCTTATCATACATTCCTTCCCAGTTCTTCTGAATATAGTTCTCAGTTCCTAAATAAATACCCAATATTTTTAGACCTTCTTTACCCCATTTCACACCTCCTGATAATACTGGTGACTCTTCTTCTGACCAATTCCCTAAAATAAAACCTTCACTTTTCCCCCAGTTTACCTTTGCTAAAGATGCATTTTCATATTTCTTCAAAACTTCTTCTAAAACAATCACATCTCTTTTGCTTTTGATGAACACTGTAACGTCATCAGCATATGCAGAAAACTTAAGTTTAGTTTTTGTCCTTCAATTAGCAAACCATCCAAATGTTTCCCCAATTGTCGAAGCATAGGTTCGATGGCCAAAGAATATAGCATTCCTGACAAAGGACAACCTTGTCTAATACCTCTTCGTACTGACACTGGTTGACTTAGACCTCCTCCAACCTTCAACATTGTAGAAACACCAAAAAAAATCACCAAAACCGAAAGCTTTAAGGGAACTAAACAAATAAAAGTGACTGACTCTATCAAATGCCTTTTCTTGATCAATTGCAAATATTCCAACATTGTCACCATCCCTTTTAGCAATATCTATGATATCACGAACAAGAGAAATGTTATCTATTAGAGATCTGCCAGGAATACAATAAGTTTGATATTCATTCACTATATGTTCTAAAAACAATTTCAATCTATTTGAAAGACATTTTGCTTAAATTTTATAGTCCGTACACAAGATTGCCACTGGTCTCCAGTTCTTTAAAAAACCAAGATCACCTTTTTTTGGTAACAAAGATAACACGGCTCTCCGACAGCTTGTTGGCAGCTCGTTTTTTCTGTAAGATGATTTAAATACATCGAACAAATCATCTTTTAATAAGTCCCAAAACTGTTTATAAAATTCAGCCGGAAGGCCATCAATTCCTGGTGCACGTCCACTGGATAACTGGATAACAGCCTTTGTTATTTCACCAATGTCCATTTCAAAATCCAGTTGATTCCTCTGTGCATCAGTCAACTTTGGTAAATCTTTAAAAAGGTCCTCCATACATCCAATGTCACATGGACCATCCGAAAAGAGTTCTGTATAGAAGTCAATAGCCATTGATCTCATTTCTTTAGGATTAGTTGTCACAGTTCCATCCGATGTCTTTAGATGTAGCATTGACTTCCGCGCTCCTTCTCTTTTTTCAAAACTAAAAAAGAAAGAACTTGATGCATCCATCTCTCTCAGCGAGAGGAAACAAGCTCTTATTAAAGCTCCCTTAGCTCGCTCATGGAAGAGAGAGGCTAAGGCCTTCCTTTTTTCATTCAGTCTTTCAGTTGATTCACCATTTTGATTAAATAAATTTCTTTCAATTGATTTAATTTAATTTTCCAAACCCATAACAGTTTTCTTAAAAAAGAAATTGGCATTAGCGGTGTAATTTTGACAAACGATCCTGATGTGTGCTTTTCCTACATCCCACCAATGCACAACATCATCAAAATCAGTCTTTCGCTCTCTCCATTTTGCCCAAAAAATATGAAATTTTTCACAAAAGAGAGCATCCTGCAACAACTTTACATTAAAATGCCAATAGTAACTATGACATCTTGTTTTTTGTAAACTAAAAACGATCATACATAAATGGTGATCTGAAAAACCACTGGGGTGAATACAGGCCTTTAAAATTCTATTACACCAGTCTTTATTAACCAGTCTCATTTATTAACCAGTCTTTATTAACCAGTCTCAATTTGGCAAAGCTGATGTGGTCACTTGAATACTTCGACCAAGTGTATTGCTTCTCTACCGGATGTTGTGATCTCCAAACATCACACAAATCAAAATTGCTTATTATATTATTTAAACATGAAGCGGAAAGCGGGCATGGTTCTTCTCCATTCCTGTCTAAGGTAAAATCTGAAGTACAATTCCAGTCACCACCTAGAACTAGACAAGCATTTTTATCGTAATTCCCCATGATATTCTGGCAATTTTAAAAACCTTTATCCTTTCTGCACCATTATTGGGTGCATAAACATTAACAAAGACAAATGAAAACCCCATCAAATTAGCATGAACAGCCAAAATTCGACCCTTCTCTATTTCATCACTTGATTCAAAAGCTATGTCAATTCTCTTCGGGAACAAAATAGCAACACCACCTTTAGTATTAGTGCCATGACTTAAAAAAATGCGGCCTCCCCACCACTTTTTCCATTCTGTCTCATTAACTATGTCACTATGTGTCTCTTGTAAGAAAATGATGTCCATATCCTTATTTTCAATATACTCTTTCAACACTGCTCTTCTTTTGCCATCCCTTCCTCCATTAATATTAATTGTTCCCATCTTTATACTTCCCATTGAAAGAAAATAAAGATCAAGAAAGAAAAAAAGAAAAGAAAAAGCAAAGAAAAATACAGAAAAAACACCCCAAGTGATTTAATCATTAAGGAGTTGTTAGGCCTTTTTCAAGGGACATTTTTCTTCTCAATTTAGTTACAATGTTTTTTAATCTAAATCTTTTCCATCTACTCAATTCATCATAACTGGCTGTCTGTTGGATTTTTACAGCTGATTGCAATATTTTTTTTGCATCAGGAAAAAATTCACTAATCGCTATTGTTTTTCCAATGGTCGCATCCAGGAAGTCATTTACCTCATTCACAGTATACAATTGGTCTTCACCAAATTGGGAAAGAAAATCAGATTCCTCTGAAAACTTATCATCATCCTCTGTGTCAACCTGCTTCTCAGCATCATTTAACTGGGACAAGCAAATCTGCCCAGTATTCTGTGCATCATTTGTAACAACCTTTGGTAACTTAGAACAAAGACTCTCTTCGTCTTCATTATCCCCATCATCACCATCTACACACGGATTACCTCCCTTTTCAGTAGGCCTACCAACTAAACTGCCATTTGAGTTTACTTGCTTCTGATTGCTCGTCCCTTCATTTGCATTTTCGTCTTTATTTTCCCCAATCAGTTGTTGTTGTGTTTAGTTCCTCTCTGATCTCAACATTTTCACCAATATGTACACCAGAAATAACTTCAATATTATTATTTTCTAGATGTAATTTGTTATGTGGGCAAGCGATCTTTTTATGTCCAACGTCTCCGCATTCGAAGCATTTCAAATTTCCGGTACTCGCGTAAATCATGAACGATTTACCTTCATGTTTGATTCGGAAAGAAATATCTAGCGTTTGTTGATCAAGAAACATAAATACCTGACACCGAAAGAACAACACGTGTTTTAATGCTTCATTCCTACATCTCAAAGGAATCATTTTCACCTCGCTGGCCATTTTTCCAAACCTCATCAATTCCTTCTTAATGTCACTATTTAATATAAAGGGGGGCACGTTAGAAATCGTAACTCTAACAGATTGCGATACAAGCAGTGACACAACAGTAAACGCTCCATTTACCCAAACTCCGATTTCAATTAGTTTACTCACCAAACTTTCATCCTTAAGGAAAACCACCACCGCTTTGTTCATCCTTGACGCTGAAATTATATTTCCATATCCAATCTGTTCACCAACAGCGACAAGCACGTCTTCCACATTAGAAATCCGCGTCAGGTACACACCTGACTCCATGGCGGAGCGAGAGTGAGGCTACACCCCCACTCGGGTGAGCCTCCATCCCAGGCCTCCGCCACGAGGCCGAAAAACTGGTGAGAAGTTTACACGCTTGTATGATACTCAAAAAAACAAAATGGCGCCGCTGTGTTCGGTCGCTGTTCAGGTCGCTCCGCAAAGACTACGTTTTTATTTACTATTCGCAACGCCGAGGCTGGTAAATCCAAAGGCAGTGGAGTATGCTTCATGGTCAACAAGAAATGGTGCAACCCCAGGAACATCACCATTCTCTCGCGGTCCTGCTCGCCTCATCTGACAAATAAAATATTCAATTCAACATTTAACAATCATTTGCCGCCCATTCTATCTGCCGAGGGAGTTTTCTGCAGTCGTCGCGACTGCTGTTTACATTCCACCGCAGGCAGACACAGGGCTGGCTTTATCTGCCCTTGATGATGTTGCCAGCGGTGTCATAAACAAACACCCTGATGCGGTGTTCATCGTTGCGGGCGATTTTAACAAAGCAAACCTAAAGAAAGTCTTGCCAAACTTTCACCAGCACGTCTCCTGTCCTACATGAGGAGCAAACACGCTGGATCATTGCTACTCTCCGTTTAAGAACGCCTATAAAGCGCGGTCAATTCCAGCATTTGGCAAATCGGATCATGCCGCCATTTTCCCCACACCCGAATACAAACAAAGGCTTGTTCAGGAACCGGTGCGGTGCGGTTCCTGAACAAGCCGGTGCGGCGGGAAGTTAAGCGCTGGTCGCCCCATTCAGAGACCGCGCTACAGGCAGCTCTGGACGATGTGGATTGGGACATGTTCCAAGCGAGTTCAGCTGACGTCAGCGAGTTCACAGATGTGGCGCTTTGCTTCATCAACACGCTTACAGAGGAAGCCACGCAAACAATAACAATAACATCCTTCTCAAATCAGAAACCGTGGGTGGACAATTCAATCCGCGCTGCAGTGAACACACGCACTGCCGCTTACAATTCCGGTCTCCTATCGGGGAATATGACTGAATACAAATCATCCTGTTATGCTCTCAGACGTGCAGTTAAAGCGTTACAAAGACCGAGTGGAGTCTCATTTCCAACTCAACGACTCGCGGCGCATGTGGCAAGGTCTGAGGTCCATCTGCTCTTTTGGATCTAAATCCTCTGCAGAGGTGAACGCTGATCCGTCGCTTGTGGATGAGTTAAACTCTTTCTACGCTCGCTTTGACTGTAACCGCGGCAACGCGACTCCGCCAAGTGGCGCGTCAGAGGGAATCACTCAGAGCAGCAACAATCACGTGATCTCTGTCTCAGAGGATGAAGTTCGGAGGGTACTCAAACGTGTGGACGTCAGGAAAGCTGCCGGATGGTATTTCAGGCCGTGTTCTGCGGTCCTGTGCTGATCAGCTCGCCGGGTTGTCTACATCTATCTTTAATGAGTCCCTCACTACATCTGTGGTCCCCACCTCCTTCAAAAAATCCACCATCATCCCTGTCCCTAAGAACAGTAAACCCTCTTGCCTAAATGACTATCGTCCAGTGGCTCTCACGTCTATAGTCATGAAGGTCTTTGAGAGACTCATTAAAAACACCATTTGCGCCTTCATTCCTGACACTTTGGACCCTCTTCAGTTTGCCTATCGTCCCAATAGATCGACTGAAGATGCCATCTCTCATGTCCTCCACTCCTCCCTCACTCACATCGACAGCAAAAGTGGGAACTACGTAAGGCTGCTATTTATTGACTATAGCTCAGCCTTTAACACCATAGTTCCCATCAAGCTAACTGCCAAACTCCTGGATCTCAGCCTGAATTCTTCTCTCTGCCACTGGATTGAGGACTTCCTCACTGGCAGGCCTCAGGTGGTGAGAATAGGCCAGTCCACCTCCACCTCCATCACCCTGAGTGTGGGAGCTCCACAGGGCTGTGTCCTGAGTCCCCTGCTCTACTCGCTCTACACGCATGACTGTTTGTCCACACACAGCTCCACGTCTATCATCAAATTTGCTGATGACCAGAAAACTCCCTCGGCAGATAGAATGGGCGGCAAATGATTGTTAAATGTTCCAGATGAGGCGAGCAGGACCGCGAGAGAATGGTGATGTTCCTGGGATCGCACCATTTCTTGTTGACCATGAAGCATACTCCACCGCCTTTGGATTTACCGGCCTGTTTACATTTACATTTCACTGCCTTCTTCCCCCAGGCCATCAGACTCCTGAACTCAGTCACTTAACATCACGTGACTTCACTTCAGGATAAACATCGATACACTGACATTGCACTGCACTTTCTGTTCTCGTTGTTGCTGTGTAACAACCTGTTATAAACCTGTTTGCACATTATACTCTTTATACATTTGTTAACCACATATTTATAAGTCTACAGTTTACTCACTGCACAGTTTACTTCAATTATTTTATTCCACTTTATTCTTATTTTTACTTGTTTTCTTCTACTTGACTTGATTATAATTCTACATATATATATATATATATATATATATATATATATATATATATATATATATATATATATATATATATATATATATATATATATATAGTTTTTTTATCCTATTTCTATTATAATTTCCTCCTTGTGTTTTTAACTGTGAATTTGCACTGTCCATGGAGCGACCTGTTTACATTTCACTGCCGGTTGTATATTCTGTATATAACTGTGTATGTGACAAATAAAACTCTTGAATCTTGAATCTTGAAATTAAGTTAATACAATTATACACAAAAGAGAGATATAGGGTGGCGCCTGAATAATCGGCTGCGGCCCGGAGGCTTGCTCCAAACTTCATTTCGTTATACTGTACTTGTACATGTGTAATGACAAATAAACTTCAACTTCAACTTCAACTTCAAAAAAAAAAGAAAAACATAAAGGAAGAAAGCAAGAACAAAACCCACCTCACCCGTTTATTACTCTCAGAACCCAAAACCCCCAGCATGCAAAGCAAGAGAGAGAGAGAGAGAGAGAGAGAGAGAGAGAGAGAGAGAGAGAGAGAGAGAGAGAGAGAGAGACAGAGACTTTACAAAGCTTTTATTTACAAATAATCAAAAAATTACAATTCACATCTTTTATACAGCAACTTGAATCAATAACATTTATAAATCAGTTCATATTCCACAACGGCACAGAGAGCCTCCTGACAACACCACCTATTCTTAAAAGACAGCAGATCGTCAATGCATTTATAATAATACAAATCAATTAAAATTCTAGAATGTACAAGGTTAAAAAACAAGGAAACAGTGTTTTGTGTTGCATCTTGTTCGACTTTCTTTCTCCTGCTCAAATATATGGACATTTTTGCTTGTCCCAACACAAAATTGAGCAACTGACAGACAGAATTTTTCTTTGCAACATATTTGTACCCTAGAATAAAAATTTTCTTAGAAAAAGCCTCATTACACTTTTTAAAAACATTATTTAAAATAAAAAACAGAGGATCAAGTCTATGACAATTTAAAAAAGCATGAAAAATGGTCTCTCTTTCGTCACAGAAAGGACATTTATCGCTGCTGCCGGGATTTAAAACTGAAATAAAAGCATTGACTGCAATAATACCATGAGCAACTCTCCAGTGTAAATCTCCTCTCTTTTTGTCCAAAGAGGTGTTTGGTCATCATTCAAGTTTAAAAAAGTACGCCATGGTGTGTCTGTTTTGTTATTTAACATTTTCTTATTAAAAGCAATTGTACAGTGTTTATATAAAACCTTTTTATCACAAGAAATAAAATCAACACTTAGTGACTAAAATTCTTCAAGATAAAAACCAGCATAGCCGTCCAACTTAAGAGAAAACATCAGATCTGGAAAGCGCTCTTCCACGTCTGGATGGCACAGTCCATTTTTATAGTTCAACAGTAAAAGTCTCTCGTGATTGCTCAGAGTGCATTCCCATCTCTGAAGAAGTTGTGCTGTAATGCATGTAGACTTGATCCCAAGACATTGAGAAATTGCTGCTTCATTTTTAAAATCCAGTCCAGCTACTTGCAGCATACGGCCAAGAGTCACAGTTTTACTGTGCATAAGAGCTTTTTTTAGTCCAGGAAAATAAAAACTGCTTGTTAGGTCCAATCGCTTGCCATGGATCAATGGTTCTTCCAATAGCCAGTAAAGAGACCCTGAGATCTCCTTTTTTTTGAAAAATAAAAAGATTCCATACATTAAAAACATTCTTGTAAAAAACTGGTAAATTAAAATCCAAAGGATCCATTAAAAAGATTGTCCTTCCAAGATTAAAACCACCCAAACTATTTAAAATCACTCTTGCGACGGCATTCCAGTTAAAAACATCAGAAACAGTTAAAAGCCTTTGCACAAACTGTAATCTAAAAGCCGCTATTCTGCTTTGCAGGTGTATGAGTCCTTGACCACCTTCCTCTTTGGGTAAAAACAAAAGTTTATCCCAGAAGAACTCTACTAGCAATGTTTGTATTTTCACTAACAAAGATAATGGGGGATCCAGACAGGCAAACTTGTGCCACAGCAAAGAAGCTACTAAATTATTTGCAATTAAAACACGCCCTCTATATGACATTTTTGGAGTCAACCACTTCCATTTCTCGAGTCGTCCTTTAACTTTCTCGATTACACCCTCCCAATTCTTTTGTGTGACTGTTTTGTTGCCAATAAAAACTCCTAAGTATTTAAAACCAGTTTTTCCCCACTCCAGGCCAACAGGAAGCTTCGGTGCATTGTTTTTCCAGTCCCCCATTAAAAATGTTTCACTTTTACTCTAGTTAATACTAGCAGACAAGATCTTTTTGAACATTTCCAGTACATTTAACAATCTTTGAACATCGCTTTGTTCTTTGATGCATATAGTGACATCATCTGCGTAAGCCGACAGTATGAGTTTGTTCCTTCATCCTGGTAATGTTACACCTTGAAGTTCAGACCGTATTTTTTGAAGCAGAGGTTCAATTGCTAAAGAGTATAGCATACCAGAGAGAGCACAACCTTGTCTTATTCCTCTACAAACTTTAAAAGGAGCACATAAACCACCGTTGATCTATAAAATACTCTCCACCTCACTATAGAGGACTTTGATCAAATTAATAAAATCCTCACTAAAACCAAATGCAGTTAAAACTTTCCATAAATAACAATGTTCTACTCGGTCAAAAGCTTTTTCTTGATCTAATGAAATAAAACCACAATTTAAACCTAGCATCTTGGAGACTTCAATAAGATCACGAATAAAAGCAATGTTATCAAAAATGGATCTGCCTGGGACACAGTAGGTTTGGTCAGGATGGATGACACTGTCCATGACATTAGCCAGTCTGTTAGCTAAAACCTTTGATAAAAGCTTGTAGTCACTGCAGAGCAGAGAAACCGGACGCCAGCATTTTATGTCTCCAAGATCTCCTTTCTTTGGTAAGAGAGTCAGTACAGCGCTTGTTGAAGTGTTTATTGCATTAATAATAAGTATTTTATTACAATTTAACTGTATGATTATACACTATTATTTACATCTGTATGATGATATTCAGCTGAGGGAGTGCAGGGGTCTACAGGAGACTGGAAGACCACCCCTCACAGTGCTGGGTGTTAAGTCCATATATGGACATAGTGCTGGACTCAAGCCAAGTTAAGACATGTGGGGGAAAGATAAACAATGACGTAGTGTGTTTGGAATGTGTAGGAACTGCCTATATAATAGAGGATTTCCCTGAGTCATGAGGAGCTCTGCAGATCGACTCGGTTTTGTTTGAAAGAATAAAACCTATATTCTGGCATCAAAGACTGAGTGAAGTGTTATTTCCAAAGAAGAGGAAAAACGGCATCATTTTAAACCACAACATTTGGCACCCCAGATGGGACTTGAAAGGAGCTGAGGTGGACGATCCATGACTGGGCTTAACTGGGTGGCCAACACAAATACAACTGGCCAGGTAAGCAGATTTTGCTTAATTTTGTGTTGGTGGCACAGTTTGCCTGGAAATGGTGAGACACTTTAAAAAGCTTCTCCAAAATTAAAGAACTAATTAGGAAGAGGGTCTTTGATTCCAGAATAATTGTATGAGTGAGGCCTTGTCAATATCGTATGTGTTTGTTAGTCAGGTCTGTGTTTGTGCACAGATGACGTCAGGGTTGGTTACCACTTTGTGTAACTTAAGGGTTAGTCACGAAGGTTTGCTCGATAGCTGACTAAATGTTCTATGTCTGTGTTTCGATCTTGATACCGCTCAAGCTATAGATTGAGGGCTGCCATGGAAGATGAAACTAAAATAGGTGATTAAGTTATATCGCGATACCGCTATATTACGACCAGAGACTTGTGAGGAATAGAAATAGTATTTCATTCTCATCACTACTCTGATGACGGATATAGGTCTGTCATGGGCGATTTATAGAAAAGTTCTCTTGCGTGGATACCGCTTTGTGACGCGTTTACATACGAAGGGCTGAACGGACGGAGAGAATTAAATTAAACTTCCTTTTGTTGTTACTGTTCTATTTCGATAGAAGCTGTTCAGACAAAGGGTGCATTTAATCGGGAATCTAAACATTACGTTAAATTGAAAATTCCTGTGATACCGTCTCAATTAATACAGTTGAGAGTCTGCATGGACAGGTGTTGTGTTGTTTGGTTAAATTGGCAAATATCGGAATTAAATCCTACGTTTTGTGGGTAAAAGTCTTATGGTTACCACTCAGCACGCTGATCACGTGGCTGGGGTTTGCTCGGGTAAGCAAAAATTTGGCGTGTGTATTTTTATTTATTTTAAGCAAACTGTGATAAAAGAAAAGAGTTTTAGACTTGGTAAGGAGTAGAGAGCTGTATGTGTGTGTGTGTGTGTGTGTGTGTGTGGGCTCTAAGTGTGTGTGAGTGGTAAAACCCATAAATTCTTCTCGCTTGACCTGTGACCCCCTCTCCTTGGACAGAGGTGGGGGGTTCTGCTGGACATCCGAGGAGAGTTAGAGAATGCATGTATGAGCTCCTTGGGACAGAATATGAGCCCTAGAGATGTGTTTGAAAGCAAATAAAAGATTTTTATGAATGTGGTGAATGTTTGAGAGAGAGAGAAGTTTGTTCAAGAAACAGCCTTGTAAATTAGACTAAAATAAAGCATAGGACTAATTTAGGTCTGATGGTAAAATAATTATTGACTATATTCGTATAAAATAAAACAAATAATAAAGTGAAAATAAATCTGTTAGTTTATTAAGATGAGTTTAATACAAAAATAAATAAAATAAGAGGAATAAATAGATAAATAAAGAGATCTTTCGTAAAAGTAATATTTGAAAAGATATAAGAAATAGTGTCATTACAAATAAAAGAAATGGATAAAAGAGAAATGATTACCCCAGTTGAATCATTAGGGAAAAGTACCCATTATGTAGTGAAATAATAGGAAAAATGTCAAACAAATGGCAAAAAGAACTGAACAGATGATGACAAAATGGCCAAAAGAAGGGACATTTGATGTATCATTGTGTGAAGAAATGGAAACTTTGATAAAAAACCACAAAATGAAGAGTAAAAGTTTAAAGAAACAACAAAGAGAAGCTAAAAGAGAAAAAGAACAGGCAATACTGGCATTGTTTAAAAAAGAAGGAGAAGAAATGTTAAAGAATATAAAACAAGCAAGAAAAGAATTGAAAGAGACAGAAAAAGAAACATTGAAAAAGAAGAGAGATGTATTCAAAACTAATGACAAATGCATCTTTAGAAGGTCAGTTTCAATGCTGAAGGGGCTTTTGGAAGTGAAAGGAGGAATAGAATTGGAAGGAGAAGTACAATTAGAAGATGAAAAACAAACAGGGGCAGAGGTAAAACAAAAGATAGGAGACATAAACAATCTGAGAAAAGTTTGCCTTTAGATTGTTATGAACAGGCACGGAAAGCATTAGAGGGAATGAAAACACAGTATGAAGGGAAACAAGTAGGAAGAGCAGAAGATAGAACAGTTGAACGACAAAGATGGAAAATAGAAGAAGAAATAGATAAAAAAATTAAAGAAACACAAAAATTAGTAAAAGACACAGACAAATTGGTGAAAAGTAGAAATGAGCTTTGGGAAATTTTGCATGAGGAAAGTGAGGAGGAGTCATCTGATGCAGGAAACTGGTCACAGGGAAGAGAAAAGGAGGCTTAGATCTAGAGTAAAACAGCTTCCTATTTTAATCAAAAGGGTGCACAGGGGCAATATGTGCCTTGGGCCACACAGGACCTTGAGGGTTAGTCGCTCGTCTGCCGGAAATCCAAGATGGGGCTGGAAAGTGGATTAAAGCATTTGAGGAAGAGACAATGGGCAAAATATTATCTGTTGGGGACATTAAAGCTCTTCTAGCAAGAATCATAGGAGGCCCAAAGATGGGAGAAATTCTTGAAGCATCTGATTTAGACAGAGCTGTTGACTCCTATTATATGGATGGGACTGTTCTGGATGCACATCGTCCAGCAGTATGGCAAGCTCTGAGGGATGAATTTCCAACAAAGATTGATCCTAAAGCGTTAAAAGGAGAACAACTGGAGGATAAAGATAACCCAGTCATATATGTGCAAAGACAATTAAAAAGATGGAAGCAGGAGACCTGAAAATGACCCGTTAATGTCAACACTGTTCAGAAATGCCGTGGTCGAAGCAATGCCTCAAGAAGTAAAAAGCAAACTAGAAGATGTAGTTGGTCTAAACTCTAAATCACACAAAGAGTTCTGCGACCATGTGTCTCATGCTGTAGAACAATACAGAAAGAATCAGCAGAGACAAAAAACTCAAGAAAAGAATTACAAAGAAAATTGACTCAATTGCAGCTTGAACAGCTGACAAACAGTAATAAGAAAAAGATCCAAGCTACAGTCAAAAGTGAAAATGCAGAACAAATGTCTGTAATGGCTCCTGTGAGTGCTCCACCACAAACTGTGCAAATGCCCCAGCCTGTAGCAGCCTCTTCAAATGCAAACCAGATGCCTGCACCAACTGTTAATGTATATGCTCAACAACAGGGGCCAATGAGGTGGAAGGCCAATCCATCACAAGGGGGAGGAAGAGGTCAAGGCTGGACTAATAATACTCCTTTGGGAGAATGCTGGACATGTGGTCAGTTTGGACACAACAGAAGAGACTGCCCTAATTATCCATGGCAACAGTCACATGTGGGTAGAAGGGGGAAGAGTTGGCAACGCCCCTCTAGGGGTCCATGTTATGGTCCAGTAAACCCTTGGGGAGGTCCAAATCAGGGATATTAGGGGTGCCCAGAGAATTCTATGAGGGAAAATCAAATGCCAATTTTAACAACCACTGCCAATCAAGAACCAATGCTAAAAGTTAAAATAGAAGGTAAAACAACACCAATGCTAATAGATACAGGAGCAGTTTATACATGTGTAAATTCAAGTTATGCTTCTCATCTCCCTCTGTCTGGCAAATTTGCAAAGACAATAGGATTCTCGGGACAAAAACAGTTAATTCCTATGACAGCTCCTGTGTGTTTAGAAGCTAAAAACAAAAGTGTGACCATTCCTGTCCTCGTATCAGATCAAACTCCTGTTAATCTATTAGGAAGAGATGCATTATGTAAATTAGGACTTCAAATTTGGTGCTCTCCTGATGGAGTGTACATAGACTTCCAAGGGATGGGAACTCAAATGACAATGGCAGAGCCAAAAGCAAATGTATTTTGGCTAGGACAAATTGAAAATGATGTAAGACAAATAATTGACACATGGGGAAAGTTTATTGAAGCACAGATTTCTGAAGCAAAGTTGAGTTTCACTGTACTATGATATATGATCCTGACAGGGATGCAAAAATAGAACAAAGATGGCAAAAAGAAACTGAAAATCAAAAGGTTGAACTTATCTTGAAGAACATCATAATAGGTAAGCAGGAGCAGCAGTGAGTATAACTGAGAATGAATTCATAAAGAAGTGGTTCAGTGTACCAGAATCTGTTCCACATGTGTCTTTATATGTAGGAAAGAATTGGGAAACAAAAGACTTAGGGCCAATGATGAAAAAAGCTGAACAATGCCAGTGGGAGCCAACCATAAATCAGTTCATTTTTCATTCAAATGACAAAAATTTCATTAAAATTTTATGTGCAACACAAGTGATAGGAACTCCTCAGGAAATAGTCATTGATGAAAAAATACAAAAACAGATGACAATAGCACCTAAAACAAAGGAGACTATTGAGTATCAGTGCCTACTGAATTATGGTCTCAACATGATACAGATGTAGGATTGGTAAAGTCAGCTAGCCCTATAATCATCCAGCTAAAACCAGGTGCATGTTTGCCTAGAAAATCTCAGTATCCTTTAAAGCCTGGAGCTGAGGCAGGCATTAAGAATACTATTGAAGGTCTCCTAAAAGCAGGAGTATTGATAGAAACAAATAGCTATTGTAACACTCCAATTCTTCCTGTAATTAAAGCGAACAAATCTAAATGGCGTCTTGTGCATGATTTGAGAGCAATTAATGACATAGCAGAAGACTGGCCAGCTGATGTGCCAAATCCGCATACGCTGCTAACGAATGTACCCCCGGATGCTAAATATTTCACGGTAATTGATCTCTGTAATGCCTTTTTTAGCATTCCTGTAGAAGAAAAAAGTAGACATTTGTTTTCGTTTACTTATGCTGAAAAACAGTACACTTACACTCGAATGCCACAGGGATTTAAGCATTCGTCGCATATTTTTAATCAGGTTCTCAAGGCTGATTTAGAAGACCTTATGATGGAAAGTACTCTGTTGCAATATGTAGATGATTTGATGATTTGTTCAACAACACACGAACAGTGTCACAAAGATTCTATTAAAGTACTTACAAAGTTAGCAGAAGGAGGACACAAGGCTTCTAAAAGTAAACTGCAGTACTGTCAGTCGCAGGTTGAGTATTTGGGAAAATTGATATCACATGGCACAAAAGCTATAGCTCCAGCTCAGTTGGAGGGTATAAGTAAAGCACCTTTGCCACAGACTGTAAAACAAATGATGACTTTTTTAGGAATGACAGGATTCAGTGCTGATTGGATAGAAGACTGTGCAATAAAAACAGCTCCATTGAGAGAAATAATGAAACAAGCAGGACTGCAGAAATTGAGTAATCAGCTAAAATGGAATACAGATGCTTTAATAGCATTTGAATCTATAAAGAAGGAATTACAAAGAGCACCAGCACTTGGAAATCCTGATTACACAAGAGAGTTTTATTTATATGTGGCAAACAGAGAAGATGGATATGCATCAGCTGTTCTGATGCAGGAGACTTGTAGTGGCAGGAAAAAGCAACCTATTGCATATTATAGTACTAAACTTGACAATGTAGCTCAGGGTTATCCACCATGCTACCAGGGTCTTGCAGCAGTGCACTATGCATATGAGAAAGCATCTACAATTACTATGGGATATCCAGTGACTGTTATTGCACATCATAAAATTGTGGAATTGATAGAACAAGGAAAATTTGTTTTGACTCAGGCGCGTATTTTAGCATATTCATCATTGTTGACATATCCAGATGTTACCATTAAGAGATGTAATACAGTGAATCCAGCTGAACTGATTCCTTTGCAGCATGAAGGAGAGCCGCATGATTGTGTGGCCAGTTCCTGGCATTCACTAGATTACGTCCAGATCTTGAATCTACACCAATTGCTGAAGCAGAAGTGATCTACTTTGTAGATGGTTCAAGTTATAAAGATCATTTGGGAAATCATGCAGGATATTCAGTAGTAAGAAAAGAAGGGGAGAACTTTGAGCCTGTAATATCTCAATACTGTGCACAGCCATGCTCTGCTCAGTTAGCAGAACTGAAAGCTCTTACGGCTGCATGTCAGGTAGCAAAGGGACAAATAGCGAATATCTTTACAGATTCAGCTTATGCTCATGGTGTGTGTCATTTGTTTGGAGCAGTGTGGAAGCAAAGAGGGTTCAAAAAGAGTGATGGAACTCCCATCCAGCATGCTGAACAGATATGTGAGTTGATTTCTGCTATGATGCTACCAAAACGATTAGCCATCATTAAATGTCAGGCTCATAAAAAAGGAAATGACTTTGTCATTAAAGGTAACAACATGGCAGACTTGGAAGCTAAAAGGCATCGGGATGTCAAGTAGCAATATTAACACCAGTAGTTCTCATAGAACCACAACCTCAACTGGATGATATTATTAGAATACAGCAGCAAGCTGGCCCGTATGAACATTCAGTGTGGAATCAAAGGGGGGCCACACAAGATGAAAAAGGTCTTTGGCGCTCACATGATGCACTTTTAAACATCCTCATTTTGGATGCACATGGTTTTGACCATTGTGCAAGGGGGAAGGTGATAAAGAAAATAAAAAAATCAAGGATATTGGTCTCCATATTTATATGCAATGGTAGACAATTTTCTGTCCACATGTGAAATTTGTGCCAAAAATAGTGTTAGGAAAGGAACAGCGACACCAATAGGTCACATACCAGTACCAGAAGGGCCATTCAAGCATCTGGTAATGGATTATGTGGACATGATAAAGAGAGTACAAGGCAAAAGGTACATGCTTGTGATAATAGACAGATTTAGCAGATGGGTGGAAGCAACACCATCAGCAGATGAAGGAGCAGGAACAGTTATTAAATTTCTGACTAGAGAGGTAATTCCTAGATTTGGAATACCATCAGAAATAAGTTCGGACAATGGATCGGCATTTATTCAAAAAACTGTAAAACAAGTTTTACAACAGTTAAGAATAAAACAGAGACTAGGATGTGTCTACCACCCAGAATCACAAGGTTGTGTAGAGAGGGTGAACTCTCAAGGCAAAACTTAACAAATTGTGTGAAAGTACTAAACTTAACTGGATTGATGCCTTACCACTTGCATTAATGAGTTATCGCATGCAAACTAACAGAAGTACGCATCTAACACCGCATGAAATGCTTACGGGTCGACCCATGCCTGTGCCATATTGTAGAGGACCGCACAAAGGACCCCCTTTGGAACAATTGCAACTGGAGTTGAGATCATATATGAAAAAACTAACTGCAATACATAAAGCTATATATTTGCAGGAAATAAGAAAGCAGCCCAGAGAGGAGACGGAGACACCTTGTCCAGTTGTTCCAGGTGATCAGGTGTATCTGAGGGTGTTCAGGAGAAAGTGGAATGAACCTAGGAGAGAGGACCGTACAAAGTGGTGACAGCTACGCCGACAGCGGTCCAAGTGGAAGGAAGCACCACCTGGTATCATCTGAATCACTGCACAAGAGTTCCCAGGAGGGAAACAAGAGCGCAAGATGAAAGGGTGCAGTATGCTGAAAGCTCAGAGAAGCAAGGAGCTGAGCAAAGCAAAGAAAGTCAACAACGAAAGAAAGATGAGTCCAAAAATATGTCTGATGATGATCGTCACATGCTTACTGCATCTGACAATTCAAGTGCAAGGTTTAAGCAACAGTACTCAAGTTTCTCTTCAAGCTCAAACGGTGCTCAGCACAACCCAGACTTCCTGCAATTGATTTTTCAGCCCTCAGATAAACCCAGTGACAACTCAACAATAACACAGATAGAACAAGAATTGACTAATAACCTGACAATATCAAAGCAACGTAGAAATGTTGATGAGGAAAAAATCAGTGAGAGTAGCAGAGAAGATATTTTATGGGAAACAGCGCAAAATAATGATTGGTACAAATGGGCAACATTTACAGCAAGAGAAGTAGGTATGGATAATTGTTTAGTGTGTGCTAAATCGCCTCTAAATAAGGTAATAGCAGTTCCAAATCCACATGATTATGTGTCGTGCTAAATTTAACAGGAATTTTTGCCATACAAATGATTATTTTATGCCTTATTGTTCAGCAGAGTGTTTAGCTTTTTGGGTAGTTCAGAATATCGGGATAAATTTAACAGACCTCATTGGGGAGACTGGTGTAGATACTGGGATGTAAATGCAAACCTTAGAGTAGAAAAAGAAGAAGTTGAAATACCAGAATGGTTTAGCATTGATCAGAACCAAGAATATGAGTGTTTTAATAAATCAGAAGGAATGTATGATTTAGGAAGATTCAATGGAAAATGTGCTACTATTTGGAACATAGATAGAAAAAAATTCTTGGAATTCAAATACGCCAGTAAGAGCTCCAGAACTTCAAGCGCTAGGAACAAGAAATGGGAGAAAAATAAATCCGAAAGAAGAAAACTGTAAAAATCAAACTATAGCATTGCCATCAATAGAATTGTATGAAGATCAAACAAAGGTAGTAGCAGATTTCTTTTGGGCTTGTGGAAAAGACAGACTTCTAGCATTTTTACCTTTAAGATGGAAAGGAATATGTGCTAGAGTGCGACTAATTCAAGAAGTAACCATTGTACAATGGGATTCAGAGCAACCGGTAAAAGAAGATAACAATAGGACTAAAAGAGCTTATAAACCAGATCCTAAAGTAACTATAGATTCAATTGGTCAACCCAGAGGTATACCTAATAAGCTTAAAGCAAGAGATGAGGTAAAAGCAGGATTTGAATCAATATTCATATGGATCACCCCAAATAAAAATGCAGAATGGATCAACTATATTTATTATAATCAGCAGAGATTTATTAATTACACTGATGATGCTTTAGCCGCATTAGGAGAACAATTACATGAAACAAGTAAAATGACATGGCAAAATAGGCAAGCACTGAATTGGATATTAGCAGACAAAGGAGGGTATGTGTAATGTTTGGAGATCAGTGCTGTACCTTCATACCTAATAATACAGCTCCAGGAGGAAAATTTAGCAAAGCTATGAATAAAATAAAAGAATTAAGAATAGAGCTTAAAGAAAATGCTGGAAGGGATGAAAAGATATGGGATTGGTTGGATCTAAAATTTGGAAATTGGGGGGCATGGCTTGCTAAGTTAGGAGTGTTTTTAGGAGTTGCAGTATTAATAGGAGGTTTATTGTTCTGTTGTGTACTTCCTATCTTAAGATCACTAGTAATCAAAGCTACAACTAATCAAATGGAAATGTTAAGATGTCATGATAATGGTAAAGTAATTCTGGAGGGCAACCAAAGTATATATTACCAGGAATTGTATGGGAAACCGAGCTGGGTTATGAGAGCATTGGAGATTGATTCGAGCACCTCCAATGAGGACGAAGAAGATGAATAATGATGAGCCAGACCCTGGGTGTATGTGCTAGCCTAACCGCTCCCCAAAGGGTGACCCTCTACGATGCGCAAAGTATCTGGGTTGAAGAAGATGTCTACAGTGCAAAAGAGTTTTTAAATATATGTAACATGATTATTTTTGATGTATTTTACATAACTGTGACAACCACAGGCAAGGCTGAACAAAATGCACGCACATGCTTATAACAATGTTTAATTTTGAAGGAAAGGATTAGGGAGAGTCGAATCTTTTACTCTTTTTGGAAAAAAGAAAAAACTGAAAAGAAAAAAAAAAAGTCTGTTTGGTTCTACTTCTCCTCTGGAGTGTGGTTGCAATAATCTGGTCATTGGAAATGAAACTAAGTGACTTGATTTAGTTGCTGTAGCATAACTGAGGAAGCTGGATTTTGAAGCTACACTCTGGGTAAAGAATAGTGAAAGTGAGGCTTGATAAGCCTCAAAGGGGGGAAATGTTGAAGTGTTTATTGCATTAATAATAAGTATTTTATTACAATTTAACTGTATGATTATACACTATTATTTACATCTGTATGATGATATTCAGCTGAGGGAGTGCAGGGGTCTGCAGGAGACTGGAAGACCACCCCTCACAGTGCTGGGTGTTAAGTCCATATATGGACATAGTGCTGGACTCAAGCCAAGTTAAGACATGTGGGGGAAAGATAAACAATGACGTAGTGTGTTTGGAATGTCTAGGAACTGCCTATATAATAGAGGATTTCCCTGAGTCATGAGGAGCTCTGCAGATCGACTCGGTTTTGTTTGAAAGAATAAAACCTATATTCTGGCATCAAAGACTGAGTGAAGTGTTATTTCCAAAGAAGAGGAAAAACTGCGTCATTTTAAACCACAACACGCTTCGGCAACTTTGAGGTAGTTTACCTCTTGCCAGACTGTTGTTCAGCACTTCCAGGAGATCCTCTCCTATTGTAGGCCAGAAAGACTTATAAAAGTCTACTGGAATGCCATCAAGGCCAGGTGTCTTACCAGACACCATTCCTCCAAGAGCTTTCTGCAGCTCACTCATGCTCACAGGGCCAGAGATCTCAGCGTTACAGCTTTCAGGCACCTGAGGCAAGTTCTCAAAGAAACTCTCTCCTTCATTCTCTTGTTCTGCAGCAACTTTTATACAGGTTTTCATAAAAACCAACTGCTCTCTGGCGAATATCTGCAAAATCTGTCAGGAGAGTTCCAGATTCAGATCGAAGTGCATGCATCATTCTGCTTTGACCATTCTTTTTTTCCAAATTAAAAAAAAAATATTTAGTAGACGCATCCATTTGATCTAAGCTTAAAAATCTGGACCTGA
The DNA here is from genome assembly GCA_018749465.1 of Paracanthobrama guichenoti. Taxonomy (NCBI): domain Eukaryota; kingdom Metazoa; phylum Chordata; class Actinopteri; order Cypriniformes; family Gobionidae; genus Paracanthobrama; species Paracanthobrama guichenoti. The sequence continues at coordinate 30,282,678 of CM031945.1, forward strand.
CCAAAGCCCCCTGTTTCCTAGAGCCAAGCAGATCAGCCAATTGTGTTTTTTTTATCTAAAAGTGCATCTAAAAACCCTGCTGTTCCTGTCGACTCTGCCAATTCTTGAAGTTTTAAAACATCAGCCTCCAAGATACTCATCCTAAAATTAGTCTCTGTAGTGATGTTTCGAGTAAACTGTAAACAAAGCTGCTTAATTTGAGCCTTTCCAACATCCCAACATTGCTGTACAGAATTATAGAGGCATCTCTCAGATTTAAAATCTTCCCAAAAATAAATAAACGATTCTTTAAAACGCTTGTCACTCAGTAAAGCAGTGTTGAATTGCCAATAAGTACTTTTGGGTTTTAAAAGATTAATAAAAACTGAACATTTGACCATACAATTGTCAGAAAAACTGACAGGAACAATATGGCAGTTTCTTACAATATTAAAATGGTGTTTAAAAACATAAAATCTGTCCAATCTTGCCATAGAAATGACTCTATCACGCACATGAGTCCAAGTGTATTGTTTTTGTGTTCCCTTTAAATGCCTCCAAACGTCTCATATATCATGCATCTTAATCAGTTGAGTCAGTCGATTTCTATAAGGTGTGTGTGGTTCTAGATGATTTCTGTCTAGATTTGATTCTGTGCAATTAAAATCCCAAAAATAAAAACTCTTCCTGATCACATTTCTGTAAAAGAGAACATAAGATATTTAAAAACACCATTCTCTCTACTGCTGAGACCGGACAGTACACGCAAATAAAAACGATGACACTCTTTTCATAGGTTGCTCTTATTTTTAAAAGTCTACCTTTTACGATCTCTTCTACATGATAAGAATGTGGGTTACAACTTTTTGTAAAAAGAATGGCTACTCCACCGCTAAGTGAGGTATTGTGACTTAAAACCGAGAGTCCACCCCATTCTCTGGCCCAATCAGAGGCATTGTTCAGATCGCTGTGGGTCTCCTGAAGCATCACCACATCTAACTTGCTTTGCTTTACAAATTCATAAAGTTCCATTCTCTTTTTCACATCTCTTGCTCCATTAACGTTCAAGGAGGCAAGATTAATCTCATTCATTTTAAAAGAATAAGATGAGAATAAAAACCAAATAAATATTACTAAAAACAAAGCACTGTAACACATCATTTTTGGCATTTTAGCTGTTATCATTAATACCATCAGAGTTTAAAATCCGTACAATTTTGTTCAGCCGATAAATTTCTTTGTTGCTGAACAAGCTTTCTGACATGAACAATCTGGTTTTATCAATGAACTTTTTGGTGTCTGGGAAGTATTCACAGACACGTACTCCTCTCTTATTTTTTGTTGCTCTGAGAAACAGTTTAATATCGTCAACTTCGTAATCACGATTGGTTAAATCACTCTGAGAGAGACTGAAGCTTGAATCTGAAAATTCGTTGCCACTTTCTATCCCTTCTTTGTCATCACCAACATCACCATCATCATCATCATCATCAGCCACATTTGTCTTTTTCAGTCTAGCACCTTGAGCTTTGCTTGTACTTTTCCTTTTAACTGGGGCTTTGAACTCAATTTCGTCTGATTTTAAGTTGGTATTATCAGGTTCAATTGGTTCAGAAACTGAAACCGACTCAGTGGTGGACTCATAGACTCCTTCACTCACTACAGCCGAAGTTTCTTTCCCACCTTCCTGCAAGAGCAGCACTGGTGCAGAGACATCCATAGGTGCATCCTGCACCTCAGAAACAACACAACAGTCACATCCTTCACATTAGCCATGTTAACATTAGAGGTCCCTGCTTCAACCCTTTCCTCATCAGCACTATTTGAGTTGTCTTTCATCACATTCTGCCCATCAGTGGACGGCTGATCCTCTTTATTCTTTTTAGGACACTTCCGAATAAGGTGGCCTACCCCACCACAGTTAAAACACTTCATCTTGTCCGTTGTGGCATAAAACACATAATCGAAGTTGTCAACCTTGATGTTAAAAGTCAAGTCAAGTTCTTCACTGTCTTTTAAGATCATGTAGACAAATCTCCTGAAAGAAACGACATGCTTCAACAGAGGTGAAGCAGTGCCCATGAGAATGTTCTTAATTGGGGAGACTATTTTACCATACCGTGACAAAATCTTTAGCAATGTATCATCGGTAACAAAGGGTGGGATGTTAGACAATGTTACCTTTTTGGAAGGTGTTGAAAGAGGAAGAACAGGTGTGAAAAGATTATTTATTACAATCCCCTATTTATTACAAATTTTCACACCATGACGCCGCGTGAGATTGCTCAACGACCCAACCTGCGGGGCCGCCATGACCGCGCAAGGGGAAAAAAACCCACGCAGCCCAAAACAAACTAACGAAAAAACAACCAAAAGATAAATAAAGTCAAAGATAGAGAAAATAAAGAAAAAAGAGAGTATAAAAAACACTCGCCTCGACAACCATGCTCCACACTCACGCCACTCCAATGCTCGCACTCACACCAGAAACGAGAGAGAGAGAGAGAGAGAGAGAGAGAGAGAGAGAGAGAGAGAGACAGAGACAGAGACAGAGACAGAGACAGAGAGAGAGAGAGAGAGAGAGAGAGACAGAGAGAGAGAGAGAGAGAGAGAGAGAGAGAGAGAGAGAGAGAGAGAGACACAGAGAGATTCAAGATTCAAGATTCAAGAGTTTTATTTGTCACATACACAGTTATATACAGAATATACAACCGGCAGTGAAATGTAAACAGGTCCGCTCCATGGACAGTGCAAATTCACAGTTAAAAACACAAGGACGAAATTATAATAGAAATAGGATAAAAAAGTACTATATATATATATATATATATATATATATATATATATATATATAATTATAAATAATCAAGTCAAATAATCAAGTCAAAAAGTAAAAAAAAATAAGAATAAAGTGGAATAAAATAATTGAAGTAAACTGTGCAGTGAGTAAACTGTAGACTTATAAATATGTGGTTAACAAATGTATAAAGAGTATAATGTGCAAACAGGTTTATAACAGGTTGTTACACAGTAACAACGAGAACAGAAAGTGCAGTGCAATGTCAGTGTATCGATGTTTATCCTGAAGTGAAGTCACGTGATGTTAAGTGACTGAGTTCAGGAGTCTGATGGCCTGGGGGAAGAAGCTCCTCCTGAGTCTCTCAGTTTTGGCCATCAGGCTTCGGAAGCGCTTACCAGATGGCAGCAGCGTGAAATGAGGGTTTGCAGGGTGATTAGAGTCCTTGATGATCTTAGTAGCTCTACCTTTGCAGCGTTTGGTGTAGACGTCCTGCAGAGACGGGAGAGCTGACCCTGAGATACGCTCGGATAAGCGCACAACTCTTTGCAGGGCTTTGGGGTCGTGACTGGTGCTGTTCCCATACCACGCTGTGATGCACTGAGTTAATACACTTTCTATTGCCCCTAAATAGAACGTTTTCAGGATAGCTGGTGAAACCCTGAATTTCCTCAGCTGGCGCAGGTGGTACAGTCTTTGCCTGGCTTTTTTCACCTGTGTCTGAATGTGAGCAGTCCAGGTCAGGTCCTCGGAGATGTTTACTCCCAGGTACTCAGATCATGAGGGGGGATCATGAGGGGGGAGTATGTCCGTTGCTGTCTCTTCCTGAAGTCCACAATCATTTCTTTGGTCTTGCCAACATTCAGAGAGAGACAGTTGTCCTGGCACCATGATGTTAGATGCTCCACCTCGTCCAAGTATGCCGTCTCATTGTTGTTGGAAATGAGGCCCAGGACAACAGTATCATCAGCAAATTTGATGATAGAGGTGGAGCTGTGTGTGGACAAACAGTCATGCGTGTAGAGCGAGTAGAGCAGGGGACTCAGGACACAGCCCTGTGGAGCTCCCACACTCAGGGAGATGGAGGTGGAGGTGGACTGGCCTATTCTCACCACCTGAGGCCTGCCAGTGAGGAAGTCCTCAATCCAGTGGCAGAGAGAAGGATTCAGGCCGAGATCCAGGAGTTTGGAGGTTAGCTTGATGGGAGCCTTACGTAGTTCCCACTTTTGCTGTCGATGTGAGTGAGGGAGGAGTGGAGGACATGAGAGATGGCATCTTCAGTCGATCTATTGGGACGATAGGCAAACTGAAGAGAGTCCAAAGTGTCAGGAATGAAGGCGCAAATGGTGTTTTTAATGAGTCTCTCAAAGACCTTCATGACTATAGACGTGAGAGCCACTGGACGGTAGTCATTTAGGCAAGAGGGTTTACTGTTCTTAGGGACAGGGATGATAGTGGATTTTTTAAAGGAGGTGGGGACCAAAGATGTACCGAGGGACTCATTAAAGATAGATGTAAACAACCCGGCGAGCTGATCAGCACAGGACTGCAGAACACGACCTGAAATACCATCCGGCCTGGCAGCTTTCCTGACGTCCACATGCTTGAGTGCTCTCCGAACTTCATCCTCCGAGACAGAGATCACGTGATTGTTGCTGCTCTGAGTAATTGGCGGAGTCGCGTTGCTTAGAAGGAGTATAACTCATTCACAAGCAATTGGTCAGCGCTCCCCTCTGCAGAGGATTTAGATCCAAACGAGCAGATGGACCTCAGACCTTGCCACATGCGCTGCGAGTCGTTGAGTTGGAAATGAGACTCCAACGGAGTTTTGGTCTTTAACTGCTCGGAGTTTTGCGGCTTTAACTGTCATCGTCTGAGAGCATAACAGGGGAATATCTGTATTCAGTCATATTCCTGAGAGAGAGAGAGAGAGAGAGAGAGAGAGAGAGAGAGAGAGAGAGAGAGAGAGAGAGAGAGAGAGAGAGAGAGAGAGAGAGAGAGAGAGAGAGAGAGAGAGAGAGAGAGAGAGAGAGAGAGAGAGAGAGAGAGAGAGAGAGAGAGAGAGAGAGAGAGAGAGAGAGAGAGAGAGAGAGACAGAGAGAGAGAGAGAGAGAGAGAGAGAGAGAGAGAGAGAGAGAGAGAGAGAGAGAGAGAGAGAGAGAGAGAGAGAGAGAGAGAGAGAGAGAGAGAGAGAGAGAGAGAGAGAGAGAGAGAGAGAGACAATCGGACAACGTCTCAATTCATCTGACCGTGGACTGAGGGGAAACCGGCAATCTCCAGAACTTAACGATACGATAAACATTTAATAGCTGCTGATGTATATTAGCAATTTTATATCTGCCGGGGTCTAAAGTAAACACCACATTAGCAAGCAGTATCATGTCCAAATTGAGTTTTGAACATGCACACGCTGGTTACATTTAACAGCATGAGAGATCCGCGTGAACGCAGGCTAATCTATAACAGTGATCTCAGTGTTCATTTGATTAATTGTGGAGCCTTACCGTACCGATGTCTCAAAGGTAAAAGTTTGTTGATTTAAATAGGTCTCTGTTAAAGTTTTTAAAGCATTTTATCTGATTTTCCACAGTCAGGCAAGTGCCGATTTCAGATCTGTCACGTACGCAACGATGCTTTTTCCTCATTAATGCAAAAACAAAAAATAAATAAAAATAAATTATTTATGTTCTATAGAGAGCCAACCCTTATCCTTTCAGTTGGTATTATTTATTTTGTCTTGTGCAATTTAATTCACAGAATTTCTTCAAAGTATGTTGTCACCCAAAATCTGCATATTTTTCTTTTCCAGTACAAATATCTAAACATCCTTAAATCAAAATACATTTACTTGACATGCCAGATGAAGAAATTAAGAAATCTCTTTTCTGAGAAATTGAACAAAAGTAAGAGTTCATGCTTAAAACAAGAACAAAAATATCTGTCATTGGGTATGAAAATGACTTGCGTTTGAATTAATTTGATTAAAACAAGAACAAATCTGTTTCTAAGCAAACAGTCAGAATAAAGTGAGATGATCTGCTGATGATCCTGACTGTATTTTTGAATGAGTGTTGATAGTCTGAGGCTCATCAGCATTAACAGAGCTGCTGAAAAGACTCTTTATTTCATCTCAATAGTTCCTGTTTTCACCTCATTTATTATGATGATGTCTTCACATCTCCTGTAGATTCACACGTAAAGCTCATTTCACTGCTGTCAACAGACTGAGGGGATTTGATGTTACTAAATGTTTATTTCTGTGTTTGTTTTTCTCACAGTTCTTTACTACTTTTCTAGATATCTGCCATTCTTTTAATGAAGAAACAAATGAATGTTAGAATTAGAAATAAAATATTGTCAATTAGCATCAGTTGCTTTGCGATAGATTTAAATGCTTTAATGTCACGTAGATTTAAATGCTTTAATGTGTCAGTCAGTATATGGGTCAAAGACAAAAAGCAAAAAACATTTTCTGGCATATTTAGAACCAGAATCATGTCATGCCATATTCAAACGCTGTATTTAAGGATCACAGTGCACCTCCATCCATCCATCCATTATCTTTTGCTTATCCGGGGCCGGGTCACGAGGGCAACAGTCTAAGCAGAGATGCCCAGACTTCCCTCTCCCTAGCCACTTCCTCCAGCTCTTCCGGGGGAACCGCGAGGCGTTCCCAGGCCAGCCGGGAGACATAATCCCTCCAGCGTGTCCTAGGTCTTCCCCGGGGCCTCCTCCCAGTGGGCTATGCCTGGAACACCTCCCCGGGACGAGTCCAGGAGGCATCCGAAATAGATGCCCGAGCCACCTCAACTGGCTCCTCTCGATGTGGAGGAGCAATGGCTCTACTCTGAGCTCCTCCCGAGTAGCTGAGCTTCTCACCCTATCTCTAAGGGAGCGCCCAGCAACCCTGCGGAGAAAGCTCATTTCAGCCGCCTGTATCCGGGATCTTGTCCTTTTGGTCATGAACCACAGCTTGTGACCATAGGTGAGAGTAGGAACGTAGATTGACCGGTAAATCGAGAGCTTCGCCTTACAGCTCAGCTCCTTCTTCACCACGACAGACCGGTACATCGACCGCATTACTGCAGAAGCTGCACCGATCCGTCTGTCAATCTCCCATTCCATCCTTCCTTCACTCGTGAACAAGACCCCAAGATACTTGAACTCCTCCACCTGAGGCAGAAACTCTCCACCAACCTGAAGTGGGCAAGCCACCCTTTTCCGACTGAGAACCATGGCCTCGGATTTGGAGGTGGTGATTCTCATCCTGGCCACTTTACACTCGGCTGCAAACCGCCCCAGTGCACGCTGAAGGTCCTGGTCTGAGGAGGCCAACATGACAATGTCATCCGCAGCAGCGACGAAATCATGTGCTTCCCAAGCCGGACACTCTCCGGCCCTTGGCTGCGCCTAGAAATTCTGTCCATAAAAATTATGAACAGAACTTGTGACAAAGGGCAGCCCTGCTGGAGTCCAACATGCACTGGGAACAAGCCCGACTTGCTGCCGACAATGCAGACCAAGCTCCTGCTCCAGTCCTGCTCCACGATGACTTCAGCCCGGGTGATGGATGAATCCACCTCTGAGCCCTCAGCCACTGCTTCCTCAATGGAAGATGTGTTGGTGGGATTGAGGAGATCCCCGAAGTATTCCTTCCACCGTCCGACGATATCCCCAGTTGAGGTCAACAGCTGCCCATCTCCACTGTAAACAGTGTTGGTAGGGCACTGCTTCCCCCTCCTGAGGCGGCGAACGGTTTGCCAGAATCTCTTCGAGGCCAACCGATAGTCTTTCTCCATGGCCTCACCAAACTCCTCCCAGGCCCGATTTTTTTGCCTCCACAACTATCCGGGCTGCAGTCCGCTTGGTCTGCCTGTAACCGTCAGCTGCCTCAGGAGTCCCACAATCTAACCAGGCCCGATAGGACTCCTTCTTCAGCTTGATGGCATCCCTTACTTCCGGTGTCCACCACCGGGTTTGGGGATTTCCGCCTCGACAGGCACCGGAGACCTTACGGCCACAGCTCCGAGCAGCCACGTCGACAAGGGAGGTGGAAAACATGGTCCACTCGGACTCAATATCTCCAGACTCCCTCGGGATCCGGTCGAAGCTCCGTCGGAGGTGGGAGTTGAAGATCTCTCTGACAGGGGGCTCGGCCAAACGTTCCCAACAGACCCTCACACTACGTTTGGGTCTCCCGAGTCTGTCTAGCTTCCTCCCCCGCCATCAGATCCAACTCACCACCAGGTGGTGATCAGTTGACAGCTCCGCCCCTCTCTTCACCCGTGTATCCAAGACATATGGCCGGAGGTCAGATGAGACGACCACAAAGTCGATCATCGACCTCCAGTCTAGGGTGTTCTGGTGCCACGTGCACTGATGGACACTCTTATGCTTGAACATGGTGTTTGTTATGGATAAGGCGTGACTAGCACAGAAATCCAACAGAACACCACTCGGGTTCAGATCAGGGGGGGCATTCCTCCCAATCACGCCCCTCCAGGTATCACTGTCACTGCCCACGTGTGCGTTGAAGTCCCTCAGTAGAACGATGGCGTCTCCAGTTGGAGCACTTTCCAGCACCCCTCCCAGAGACCCTATTAGGGCTGGGTACTCCGCACTGCCATTTGGCCCGTAGGCACATACGACAGTGAGAGACCTATCCCCTACCCGAAGGTGCAGGGAAGCGACCCTCTCATTCACCGGGTTGAACTCCAACACATGGCAGCTGAGCTGGGGGGCAAACCCACTCCAGCCCACCGCCTCTCACCCTGGGCAACTCCAGAGTGGTAGAGAGTCCAGCCTCTCTCAAGAAGTGTGGTTCCAGAGCCAAAGCTGTGTGTGGAAGTGAGCCTGACTATCTCTAGCCGGTACCTCTCAACCTCCCGCACAAGCTCAGGCTCCTTCCCCGCCAGCAAGGTGACATTCCATGTCCCTAAAGCCAGTTTCCGTGTCCAGAGATCGGGTCATCGGGGGCCTAGCCTTTGACTGTTGCCCGATCCACTACGCACTGGCCCCATATGATCCCTCCTGCAGGTGGTGAGCCCACGGGAGGGTGGCCCCACGTCGCTCATTTGGGCTGAGCCTGGCCAGGCCCCATGGGGGTAGGCCTGGCCACCAGGCGCTCGCATATGAGCCCCAACCCCGGGCCTGGTTCCAGGGTGGGGCCCCGGCTGCGCAATGCGACAGGTCCTGGTTTTAATTAGACTCATATTGGGTTTGTGAACTGCTCTTAGTCTGGCCCGTCACCAAGGACCTGTTTGCCTTGGGAGACCCTACCAGGGACATATAGCCCCAGACAATATAGCTCCCAGGGTCATTCGGGTACTCAAACCCCTCCACCACGATAAGGTGACAGTTCAAGGAGGGGTTTTTGCACCTCCAAAATACTATTAATAGTCATTTTAAATCTTTATACTTTGGGTCATTTACAGGTAGGACCCAAGGTCCAGATATGATGACGATATAGTCAAGTGAAGTGCTAGTGTCTCTAGAGATGTTCATGTCCATGCAAAAACACACACACACACACACACACACACACACAGACACAGACACAGACACACACACACACACACACACACACAGACACACACACACACACACACACACAGACACACATACACACACACACACACACACACACACGATTCACTATTTTTTTCAACCATGTTAACAAAATGTTGGACATTTCTCAATATAGTTTACATCATCGTGATTTTGACATTGTTTTTTTTTTTTTTTTTTTTTTTGTAATAAACCATAAACAACTAAATTAAACAAAATGTATAAAGCAAACTTTCCAGAATGGCTGACAGGGTTTTCAGCAAAACTTAAGCAAAAGCTGATTTATAGTTACTGATAAAGTTTTATTTCTCATAAATGATTATTAGTTCTAAAGATTATTCTTCTCACAGTAACTTTGGTAAGAGGGTTGATGAATGTGATCAACACTGTACAGTTTGAGACGATGGATCGAGATTATTGTCTTGTCCTCCCATCATGCTTCAGGAAGAGCCCTGATGATGTCACTTCTTTTGCGTCACAAATTTAAGAAATGCTCTGTTATTTCAAATGAGGAAAATCATGCCAGCAGTAACAGGGTTGAGCGAAACATGTAGGACACAGATAATGCTAATAAAAAACACAATTATATAACCATAATCATTAAAAATGTAAAAATTTACAATCTACTCCACTTTACTGCAACTGATTTACTGAAAATGAAATGAAACAAAAATGAAATGAAAATGGTTTCAGACGTGATGGAAGAGAGCGAGGAGAGTGAAGAACTGAGTGAAGTGGAGGAGGAACATCATGTCAAACCTGGAGAAAACATCAGACCTGAGGAAACACCTGACAGTTCATACGAAGGACAAGCCACATTCATGTTCTGTGTGTGGAAAGAGTTTTTCACTGCTACAACATTTACATTTATTATGTGCTTTGAGTGTGAGAAGACTTTTACTACATATTCACACTGGAGAAAAACCTCACAAGTGTTCACACTGTTACAAGAGATTCAATCAGTCATCAGATCTGAAAACACACGAGAGGATCCACAGCAGAGAGAAGCCGCACACGTGTGATCAGTGCGGGAAGAGTTTCTCTTTTAAAAGTCACCTGAAGGAACACATGAAGATCCATGCAGTGGAGAAACCACATCACCACAGTCTGAAATAAGTAGTTCATCTAGGAACTAGGAACTTTGGGGTGGTACTGTTGTGGATTAAATGCTGCCGTTTTTCCTCTTCTTTGGAAATAACACTTCACTCAGTCTTTGATGCCAGAATATAGGTTTTATTCTTTCAAACAAAACCGAGTAGATCTGCAGATCTCCTCCCGACTCAGAGAAATCCCCCATTATATAGGCAGTTCCTAGACATTCCAAACACACTACGTCATTGTTTATCTTTCCTCCATATGTCTTAACTTGGCTTGAGTTCAGCACTCTATATCCATATATGGACTTAACACCCAGCACTGTGAGGGGTGGTCTTCCAGTCTCCTGCAGACCCCTGCACTCCCTCAGCTGAATATCATCATACAGATGTAAATAATAGTGTATAATCATACAGTTAAATTGTAATAAACTACTTATTATTAATGCAATAAACACTTCAACATTTCCCCCCTTTGAGGCTTATCAAGCCTCACTTTCACTATTCTTTACCCAGAGTGTAGCTTCAAAATCCAGCCTCCTCAGTTATGCTACAGCAACTAAATCAAGTCACTTAGTTTCATTTCCAATGACCAGATTATTGCAACTACACTCCAGAGGAGAAGTAGAACCAAACATCTCTTTTCAGACTTTTTTTCTTTCTTTTTCTTCCAGTTTTTTCTTTTTTCCAAAAAGAGTAAAAGATTCGACTCTCCCTAATCCTTTCCTTCAAAATTAAACATTGTTATAAGCATGTGCGTGCATTTTGTTCAGCCTTGCCTGTGGTTGTCACAGTTATGTAAAATACATCAAAAATAATCATGTTATATATATTTAAAAACTCTCTTGCGCTGTAGACATCCTCTTCAACCCAGATACTTTGCGCATCGTAGAGGGTCACCCTTTGGGGAGCGGTTAGGCTAGCACATACACCCAGGGTCTGGCTCATCATTATTCATCTTCTCCGTCCTCATTGGAGGTGCTCGAATCAATCTCCAATGCTCTCATAACCCAGCTCGGTTTCCCATACAATTCCTGGTAATATATACTTTGGTTGCCCTCCAGAATTACTTTACCATTATCATGACATCTTAACATTTCCATTTGATTAGTTGTGGCTTTGATTACTAGTGATCTTAAGATAGGAAGTACACAACAGAACAATAAACCTCCTATTAATACTGCAACTCCTAAAAACACTCCTAACTTAGCAAGCCACGCCCCCAAATTTCCAAAATTTAGATCCAACCAATCCCATATCTTTTCATCCCTTCCAGCATTTTCTTTAAGCTCTATTCTTAATTCTTTTATTTTATTCATAGCTTGGCTAAATGTTCCTCCTGGAGCTGTATTATTAGGTATGAAGGTACAGCACTGATCTCCAAACATTACACATACCCCTCCTTTGTCTGCTAATATCCAATTCAGTGCTTGCCGATTTTGCCATGTCATTCTACTTGTTTCATGTAATTGTTCTCCTAATGCGGCTAAAGCATCATCAGTGTAATTAATAAATCTCTGCTGATTATAATAAATATAGTTGATCCATTCTGCATTTTTATTTGGGGTGATCCATATGAATATTGATTCAAATCCTGCTTTTACCTCATCTCTTGCTTTAAGCTTATTAGGTACACCTCTGGGTTGACCAATTGAATCTATAGTTACTTTAGGATCTGGTTTATAAGCTCTTTTAGTCCTATTGTTATCTTCTTTTACCGGTTGCTCTGAATCCCATTGTACAATGGTTACTTCTTGAATTAGTCGCACTCTAGCACATATTCCTTTCCATCTTAAAGGTAAAAATGCTAGAAGTCTGTCTTTTCCACAAGCCCAAAAGAAATCTGCTACTACCTTTGTTTGATCTTCATACAATTCTATTGATGGCAATGCTATAGTTTGATTTTTACAGTTTTCTTCTTTCGGATTTATTTTTCTCCCATTGCTTGTTCCTAGCGCTTGAAGTTCTGGAGCTCTTATTGGCGTATTTGAATTCCAAGAATTTCTTCTAATATTCCAAATATTCTATTGTTCCAAATAGTAGCACATTTCCCATTGAATCTTCCTAAATCATACATTCCTTCTGATTTATTAAAACACTCATATTCTTGGTTCTGATCAATGCTAAACCATTCTGGTATTTCTACTTCTTCTTTTTCTACTCTAAGGTTTGCGTTTACATCCCAGTATCTACACCAGTCTCCCCAATGAGGTCTGTTAAATTTATCCTGATATTCTGAACTGCCTAAAAAAGCTAAACACTCTGCTGAACAATAAGGCATAAAATAATCATTTGTATGGCAAAAATTCCTATTAAATTTAGCACATGACACATAATCATGTGGATTTGGAACTGCTATTACCTTATTTAGAGGCGATTTAGCACACACTAAACAATTATCCATACCTACTTCTCTTGCTGTAAATGTTGCCCATTTGTACCAATCATTATTTTGCGCTGTTTCCCATAAAATATCTTCTCTGCTACTCTCACTGATTTTTTTCCTCATCAACATTTCTACGTTGCTTTGATATTGTCAGGTTATTAGTCAATTCTTGTTCTATCGGTGTTATTGTTGAGTTGTCACTGGGTTTATCTGAGGGCTGAAAAATCAATTGCAGGAAGTCTGGGTTGTGCTGAGCACCGTTTGAGCTTGAAGAGAAACTTGAGTACTGTTGCTTAAACCTTGCACTTGAATTGTCAGATGCAGTAAGCATGTGATGATCATCATCAGACATATTTTTGGACTCATCTTTCTTTCTTTGTTGACTTTCTTTGCTTTGCTCAGCTCCTTGCTTCTCTGAGCTTTCAGCATACTGCACCCTTTCATCTTGCGCTCTTGTTTCCCTCCTGGGAACTCTTGTGCAGTGATTCAGATGATACCAGGTGGTGCTTCCTTCCACTTGGACCGCTGTCGGCGTAGCTGTCACCACTTTGTACGGTCCCTCTCTCCTAGGTTCATTCCACTTTCTCCTGAACACCCTCAGATACACCTGATCACCTGGAACAACTGGACAAGGTGTCTCCGTCTCCTCACTGGGCTGCTTTCTTATTTCCTGCAAATATATAGCTTTATGTATTGCAGTTAGTTTTTTCATTTACGATCTCAACTCCAGTTGCAATTGTTCCAAAGGAGGTCCTTTGTGCGGTCCTCTACAATATGGCACAGGCATGGGTCGACCCGTAAGCATTTCATGCGGTGTTAGATGCGTACTTCTGTTAGTTTGCATGCGATAACTCATTAATGCAAGTGGTAAGGCATCAATCCAGTTAAGTTTAGTACTTTCATACAACTTGTTAAGTTTTGCCTTGAGGGTTCCATTTACCCTCTCCTTGATCTTTTATTTTCTTTATCACCTCCCCCCTTGCACAATGGTCAAAACCATGTGCATCCAAAATGAGGATGTTTAAAAGAGCTGTTGATGCAACAATCTGTCCATCATGTGAGCGCCAAAGACCTTTTTCATCTTGTGTGGCCCCCCTTTGATTCCACACTGAATGTTCATACGGGCCAGCTTTATAACTTGAACCATCTACAAAGTAGATCACTTCTGCTTCAGCAATTGGTGTAGATTCAAGATCTGGACGTAATCTAGTGAATGCCAGGGAACTGGCCACACAATCATGCGGCTCTCCTTCATGCTGCACAGGAATCAGTTCCATCTCTTAATGGTAACATCTGGATATGTCAACAATGATGAATATGCTAAAATACGCGCCTGAGTCAAAACTAATTTTCCTTGTTCTATCAGTTCCACAATTTTATGATGTGCAATAAGAGTCACTGGATATCCCATAGTAATTGTAGATGCTTTCTCATATGCATAGTGCACTGCTGCAAGACCCTGGTAGCATGGTGGATAACCCTGAGCTACATTGTCAAGTTTAGTACTATAATATGCAATGGGTTGCTTTTTCCTGCCACTACAAGTCTCCTGCATCAGAACAGCTGATGCATATCCATCTTCTCTGTTTGCCACATATAAATAAAACTCTCTTGTGTAATCAGGATTTCCAAGTGCTGGTGCTCTTTGTAATTCCTTCTTTATAGATTCAAATGCTATTAAAGCATCTGTATTCCATTTTAGCTGATTACTCAATTTCTGCAGTCCTGCTTGTTTCATTATTTCTCTCAATGGAGCTGTTTTTATTGCACAGTCTTCTATCCAATCAGCACTGAATCCTGTCATTCCTAGAAAAGTCATCACTTGTTTTACAGTCTGTGGCAAAGGTGCTTTACTTATACCCTCCAACTGAGCTGGAGCTATAGCTTTTGTGCCATGTGATATCAATTTTCCCAAATACTCAACCTGCGGCTGACAGTACTGCAGTTTACTTTTAGAAGCCTTGTGTCCTCCTTCTGCTAACTTTGTAAGTACTTTAATAGAATCTTTGTGACACTGTTCGCGTGTTGTTGAACAAATCATCAAATCATCTACATATTGCAACAGAGTACTTTCCATCATGAGGTCTTCTAAATCAGCCTTGAGAACCTGATTAAAAATATGCAGCGAATGCTTAAATCCCTGTGGCATTTGAGTGTAAGTGTACTGTTTTTCAGCATAAGTAAACAAAAACAAATGTCTACTTTTTTCTTCTACAGGAATGCTAAAAAAGGCATTACAGAGATCAATTACTGTGTAATATTTAGCATCCGGGGGTACATTCGTTAGCAGCGTATGCGGATTTGGCACATCAGCTGGCCAGTCTTCTGCTATGTCATTAATTGCTCTCAAATCATGCACAAGACGCCATTTAGATTTGTTCGCTTTAATTACAGGAAGAATTGGAGTGTTACAATAGCTATTTGTTTCTATCAATACTCCTGCTTTTAGAAGAAGTTCAATAGTATTCTTAATGCCTGCCTCAGCTCCAGGCTTTAAAGGATACTGAGATTTTCTAGGCAAACATGCACCTGGTTTTAGCTGGATGATTATAGGGCTAGTGTTGAAGTATTTTATTAATCCTATAGAAAACAATTGTAGAATTAATTTGCTTAGAAGTGTTTTGAGGCCTCATGGTCTACATGACTGAGAGAAGTCACACGGGAAAGAATGGGATTCTATCTGAAGTTGCTTGCAATTGCCATCTGCACTGATAGTAAGTTGCTCTTTTGGTTCACACGGCCTTGATGTGTTCTTCTTTTGATAACATTAATATGGCAAAAAAATCACTTTGTGGTCAATCCAAAAATGTTTTTGATGTAGATAAGTTGGTAGTTGGCCACTCTTACAAAGAGAACAAGATAGCCGATTAATGAAATAACTGTGGCGAAAGGAGTACTTGGGAGATTCCAGGAAGAGAAAGGGAGAAGAGCACCTGCAAATGAGATCATTGGTTAAACTGTATAAAAGTGTGAGCTGAGAATGAGAGAGTCAGATGTTCAGCTGGCATCTCACTTTGTTGTACTTACAATAAAGTTAATTTTTCCTGAGACCTGGAACTTCGACTCAGACAATTGTTTCTTTAAAGAATCGAAGACTATTGAGACTTAGAATTTTCCACAACATATTTGGCGAGCCAGCCAGGAGCGGTAGAGGCTGAGGGACCCACGGGGGGCTTCCTGGCACGAGACCTCACAAAACAAAAGGCGCGCCATATAAATAAAAGGTAAGCAGATTTGCTTATATGTATTTTGTTTTGCGTGGTCCCTGTGAGCTGCTGCCTGGGGTGACTATATATTGTCTTACTAAACGAACCTAAAATTTGATTGATATTAAATAAGTAATTGAGTGAATTAACTGTATTAAAAACAGACAGAGGGTAATTTCCAGGTCCAGGGAATAGCGCATGCGTAGTAGTAGTTAGTTTGGACTGCGAGGAGTGTCGCGTCCAGCACACGAGAAGTGTCGTGTGTCTGCCTGAAGTGGGGCATTTAAATCGCGAGAAGTGCCGCGTACACACGAGAAGTGTCGGCATTCTGCCTGAAGTGGGGCATTTAAATCGCGAGAAGTGCCGCGTACACACGAGAAGTGTCGTGTGTCTGCCTGAAGTGGGGCATTTCAAACAGCGAGGAGTGTCGCGTTTGAAAAAACACGCGAGGAGTGTCGCGTGTCTATTCATGTACGTGTTTCTGTGTGTATCTGTAAGGCTGCGCTTGTCTGGGAAATGATCCATGTTTGGTCAAGCCACAGATAAGAAGCGCAGAGTTGTCAAACTAAAGAGCTCTGTAAGAGAAGGGAGTGGGCCCAAGGGAAATAGATGAAAATGTATATCATTCTGTATATTGCTTGCTAATAACATAAGAAGAAAAAGAAAAAGAAAAAAAACTGCATGAAAACTGCTTTGTACATAAGCTAAGGTATTGTAATAAATGACTGAACAAGTTTGTGTACCCTGGAAAAGGGTTGTTCCAATAACAGTAGAAGAACAAGGTTTAGGATCAGCGATTACGTTGTGGAATAAAGAATATTTGTTTGCCCCAGTGGGGGCACGCTACTGCTCAGAGTTACTGGGAAGGTAAAAAGAGAGACAAATTGAACAAATATTATTGAAAGACCCGGCCATATTGTCAGTATTTGCAACCACTAACGTAAGATCACAATTAAACGAGGGACAAACAACTATATTGGCCTTTAGTGTCCCTCATTGGAGACCTCGATTAAACAGAGAAGCGGGAGAAATCAGTCTAACTCAGTGGATTGTGGCATGAGCGCTGGCAGTACGCTACTGCGTGGTATCCCCTGAACTAAAAAAGATTGTAAATTAACAATAAAACTCAGAGTAAAAAGTAAAAGAAAATACATTTTGTCATTTTGCTGCTCCAAGAACCAAAAACATTCCCAGAAATTGGCTCTGTCTCATTTGGACATTTTTCAGATGGCAAGCACTGTGATCCAGCCCGAGAGACACAGTCATTGATGAGTAAAAATACAAATTTGCAAAATATCTCTCTTACTCTCCCAAAAACCATTGAAAAGCTACATGTTTGAAAGTGTGTGAGTGAAATCCCGGGTAAGTGTGAGTGAGTGCATAACTGCGCAGTGAAAAAAAGGCAAGCGAGTGTGTGTTGGAGAGACTGAGATATCAGAATAGAAAGGAAGTGTGTGTGTGTGTGTGTGTGTGTGTGTGTGTGTGCATTGAAGTGTGAGAGAACTTTGTCCTTTATTCCAGCATGTGGACAAGGCTTAGTAATGCTGACAGGGAGAAATGTAGAAGGAATATAGCATACAGAGAATATCTAAGCTATAAAAAAGCACTAATAGAATCCAAAGGGATCAAGAAACATTTTTGGCTGGAAAGTGAGTATGTGGATGCAAAGGGACAGAGAAGGGAATTAAAAGACGAAAATAAAAACGAACTCGAGAAAACTTACGAAGGTCACAAATTTGTAACAAATTAAAAAGAATGGCCTGATAGATTGGCGTTATGAGGTCAGACAATATATGACCCTGGTTATTACCCATTGATAAAAATATAAAGGTCAAAAGTAAGAGTGAAAAGGAGAAGTAAAAAGGGAAGAACAACAAGTACAGACCTTATTTATAAGATAAAAAGGAGAGAGAAAATGTATTTATAAATTGTGAGACAAGTCAATCGGAGATATAATAACAAAACTAAAAAGAAAACAGAAAGATAGTCTACTCATCCAACACCTTATGCCCCTTCAGAGAAGCAAATGTCTGTCATAACAGCAACAGTAGAAGTTAGAGGTAGGGCTGCGTGATACTGAAGAAAAATGCAATATGCATGAACCTGTTAAACCTGTCAACCTGTTAAATCATGCAATATTAGATATGCGATACGATATTGATTTAATGATTTTATTATATTTTTATTTTATTATATTTTATTTATTATTTATAAGAAAATTTTATTATATTTTAAAACTAAAATGATATAACCTAATGCGCTTATATGAATATTTGCCAAGACGAGTTTTAATGTTAAGCTAGTCACACATAAGTAACAGTCACATGCTCACAGTGCTGTAAGGGTGGGTCGCCTACAGTGGTTCTGACTGTAGGGTTGCCGATTGACTAAAGAGACGTTATCAGCAAGATGATAGAAAACTGTACATTTCTCGTCTTTACCACCCACTGCAGCTTATACCAACGACGGAAATAAGCGAGAGAGAGCCAGAGTAAATAAGCCCAGCGAAGGGAAGAGCCAGAGAGCGGGCCCTGAGAAGAGAGAGAGCCAGAGTGAAGAAGCCCAGCGAAGGGAAGAGCCAGAGAGCGGGCCCCGAGAAGAGAGAGAGCCAGAGTGAAGAAGCCCAGCGAAGAGCCAGAGAGCGGGCCCCCGAGAAGAGAGAGAGCCAGAGTGAAGAAGCCCAGCGAAGAGCCAGAGAGCGGGCCCTGAGAAGAGAGAGCCAGAGTGAAGAAGCCCAGCGAAGGGAAGAGCCAGAGAGCGGGCCCCGAGAAGAGAGAGAGCCAGAGTGAAGAAGCCCAGCGAAGGGAAGAGCCAGAGAGCGGGCCCCGAGAAGAGAGAGAGCCAGAGTGAAGAAGCCCAGCGAAGGGAAGAGCCAGAGAGCGGGCCCGAGAAGAGAGAGAGCCAGAGTGAAGAAGCCCAGCGAAGGGAAGAGCCAGAGAGCGGGCCCCAGAAGAGAGAGAGCCAGAGTGAAGAAGCCCAGCGAAGAGCCAGAGAGCGGGCCCCGAGAAGAGAGAGAGCCAGAGTGAAGAAGCCCAGCGAAGGGAAGAGCCAGAGAGCGGGCCCCGAGAAGAGAGAGAGCCAGAGTAAATAAGCCCAGCGAAGGGAAGAGCCAGAGAGCGGGCCCCGAGAAGAGAGAGAGCCAGAGTGAAGAAGCCCAGCGAAGGGAAGAGCCAGAGAGCAGGCCCCGAGAAGAGAGAGAGCCAGAGCATCAATAGCCAGAGTAATGGTTACAATCTTCTTTTTATCTGCAAATGGCTCTTCAGGTAGGAAAGATGGGGGTTGAAAACAGTAAAGCAAATGTCTTTGCTAAATTTCCAATATATTATATTATTTTCAATCATACACTGCTATATGCATTGACCTAAAATGTTGACCCTTTTACAACTTTTTGAAGTAGCCTATTAAAATAATTCTGATATCACAAGCTGTAATGCAGGATAATGAAGAAAGAGAGATCAGCACATCAAGTTACAGGGAGAAGGGAGCAGGTGCACATAGAAGACATGAGGATGAAAGGGAAATGAAGGCATCAAGCCAAAAGAGGGAGTCAAGAAAAGAGACACAAAGGCCATATGAAGAAAGAAAAGAGAGACATCTGATTAAAGTTTTCCAGACATAATGGTGTTAGCGTAAGACATAGGAAGGACTGATGAATGGATAAAGAAAGGGGCGTAAGCCCTGGGAAAAGAGCTGGCAAAAAGAGATTTCAGAGAAAGCAAAAGACAGATCATCAAAGGTTAAAACATAAGGCACGACCACCAAAGAGCTAAGTAAATTACTGTCACAGAATTCCAAAAAACAAACTATGAGCTAATGTATATTGGTTAGGAGATTTAGAGACAAGATGTAGAGAAAACAATTATCAAATGAGGAAAGTACATAAAAAAGCAACTCCATGAGCCATGTAGGCCAAAAACTGAATTTAAATAAATAAAAAAAAAAGTTTGAGACCTCTCCAAGTCAGGGGTTTATGGTGATTGGACACATCTTTTTCAGTTGGCCTAACGGAGTTTCGATGAATTGGATTTTGTCAATTGTGGCAACAGTCTCTGTCTCTTCTCTTGGTCTGCAGTGGGGTGTTGAACTGGCAGAAGAGTTTGGTTTGCCAAACTGTGTTGTTGGTCCAATTGAGTGTTTTGAATTGTGGTGGTAATTTTATCTCTCACTGTCCCAAGGGGAAAAATGTTAGTTTTTGGGACTTGTTTAACCGTTTCACAGATTTTTTACTTCATCGTGATGGATTGACTGTTCAGTAAAATAAGTTTTTGATTTTGAGTGAGGATCTTGGGCTGTGATTGATGCAATGCATTTGTTTTATTTATTTTTTTACATGGGGATGGTTGTTTGGAGGTCATTTGTTGAGCCAGTGTGTGCTTGTCAGTTTCCACAGATTTTCAAAATAGAATTTCTAGAATTTCTAGAAAATTATATATGACTTAGGTATGGCCACAGAACTCGAAAAGAAGAGGCTAAATGACACAAAAAGGGACATGAAGTCCTGTTAATTGCATAATATGTAATAATAGGAACACAAGGGGCAGCAATGCAGGTTGAAAAGGATATTTAATTGAAAAAGGGTTTCAAATTCCAAATTCAATTCCACGTCACTTTGTATGTAAGTAGAGGATGCTACTTCAAATATTTAGGACCAATAATGAAATGAGCGGGGGAAAGAATTAAATGGGAAGCCATAGACAATAGGCTAAATTTTTTATTAAAAACAGTTGAAGTACCAAGAGAAATGGAAAACCAAATACAGTAAAAAAAAAAAAAAAAAAAAACTATATTCAGAATTAAAAGTAGACCAATTGAACAATTACCAAGAAAACACCAATAAAGAACTGATAAGAAATTAACCTGAAAGAAAATATTAAAATAGCATGAATGTAAGTTGACCGGTCTATAAGGTAATTCAATTAATAAGCAGGCCTGCTAACAGGGATTGATCCGGAGGATTGCACAAACTGGTGGCCACCAGAAACACTCCTTAGTATAAGTGGTTTGTGCGGTTCCCTGAGGAAATCCAAATAACTGACAAAAAGGATTATAGAAATATCTGATATACAGAGATAAAATATATATAGGGAGAGAGATAAGCTAGATGGGGGTACTATGACTGTATTATACACTGACCTGTTATATGAAGATGTCTGACATTTTTATCTCGTTATCCCTGGGAGACAGTTTAAAATTTGATCCATTGCAGATATTCTGAGATTTTTGGATTATGTTAATTAAAATAATTTCTGCATAGTGTTGAATGAGCACGATTGGGTGACCAAGCTAAACAGACATTTTTAACAGACATAATATACACATTTTACAATAATGTGAGTCATTGATTTAATCCTAACAGGTTTTGAGAGAGTATAGTGATCAATATAATGAGTGATAAAACATTAAAACAAGGCAACCCAGACAGACTGAAAAGCTGCCATTTTCTGCATTCTGCAAAGAAGAACTTGCTTTATTAAAATAGCGTGGGGAAACTGTTGTTATCAACCAGATGATACTTAAATTATAAAGAATACAGCTGATTAATGCGGATCTCTGAGTGTTCAATTTCCAGATGACACCAGATGACTTCTGGGGCAGCTGCCTTGACATACTAAAGGAAAGCAACTGGACTGTGCAACAAGTGAAGGACATGGCTGCAGAGAAA
This sequence comes from Paracanthobrama guichenoti, assembly GCA_018749465.1. Lineage (NCBI taxonomy): Eukaryota > Metazoa > Chordata > Actinopteri > Cypriniformes > Gobionidae > Paracanthobrama > Paracanthobrama guichenoti. Next base: position 30,304,369 of record CM031945.1, read on the forward strand.
AGAAGAGGCATTGGTTGAGGGGCTGATGTGACAAAGTCAATGCAGAAATGACCAAGATAACATGCTGTCATTATGCAAACGGAATCCTCTGTTTCTTGATCAAAAGTCAGACTGAGGGGAAGCAAAGGACAACAGCATCCGGAGTCAAACCACTGTCACACCATGACACCAGGCCCTTGAATGACATCAGACCAAATGCATCGAATGAGGAGGGAGACACTCAAACAGCAGCCCAACCAGTTCAACTGATCGCTGATCCAAGCAGAAGGACTTCATCCCTTCTTAAGTGGGCACAGGTGATACCTTTCCAATGATCACTACAGAGGCCGCTTCAGATTTTATTGATTGGCCATATTAATTGGATTTTGATTATTCACTGGTTCAACAGCAGTTCTCTGTATTCTGTTAAGCTAACACTCTCTATCTGCTTTCTTTCAGTAGACATCAGTCCAGCTGTACGCATAAAAAACAAAAAACAACAACAAAAAAAAAAACAAGTGTTTGCCTGACTCAACAATTAACTAAAACTGGGTCTGGATTTAGCACATGCAGTAAGGGACTATTGCATTAACCAATTAGGGGTAAACGCATAATTAGATAATTGATGCTGTCCAATAAAGAGAGAGATTTTGGGATCTGCTTTCAAGATAGAGCTGATAAGCTTGTATGATACAGAGCACTCAGTCAGAGAAAGAAAAGAAAAGAAAAAAAAACAGAAAGAAGGCAGACATAATGTGTTCAAGAACAAAATGTTGATTATTAAAATATGTTGCTGGTCACTCCATCTTGGTCAATAGTTAATTTTTTAGGGCTATAGCTAAAATAGTACATCCCAAAATTACAAACCCATGATGTCATAAGCTGTCATTACCAGGGATTACGTGAAGTCAATATTGTTGGTCATGAATTCAAGATCTGAGATCTCCAGGCATATATATATATATATATATATATATATATATATATATATATATATATATATATATATATATATATATATATATATATATATATATATATATATATATATATATATATTAATTAAATGAACAGATGAATGGAAAATTAGATTTGAGAAATTTCAAATTGCAACATGTCCAGACCCACCAGATCATTTGATCTATTAGAAATTGAAAAATGTGGGGTTTACAACAGTGGTGTTTAACACAACCACATGGCACCTGATATTGGCCAGCAGTATTATTCAAACATTTAGACACTGTCGCATGGGGAATGCCACATTGCCTATGTTCAGTGGCTTTTGTCATCAGAGTTGTGTATGGACAATTGAACAGAAAAATAAGGCCATATCGAGAAGTCAATTAGAAAGCATAAGCAGAACATTTGAGAAGAGATATGAAGATATATGATGACATCAGCAGCACTTTTTACTATTTTTTAATTTTAGATGCGCATGGTTGACCATTGCGCAAGGGGGGAAGTGATTAGAAAAATAAAACCAAAGTCAATGATGATTTTTTGTTAGATGGTTGATACATTTTTAGCCAAATATAACATTTGTATCAAAAACAATGTCAGAAAATGTGTGTACATAGATTTGAGTGGTCACCCAAGAGATGAATGAATGAATTTAAGTTAGAGATGAATTATAATCAGGCTTTGAATATTTATGTGGACAATTTGTGATACAATTTTGGATTACATTTATTGTGAGCAACAGAAGCTCATTAATCACGCTAAAGACACATTGGGAGAAGAGTTGGGGACATATAAGCAAAATGACATGGCAAAACAGACAAACGTTAAATTGGTAATTCGCAGGAGAAAGGAGGTGTTTGTGTAATATTTAACGTTAACTGTTGTACTCCTGTTCCAAAGAATACAGCTCCTGGTGGGCCACTCAACGAGGCAATGAAGAAACTGAATAATAAAGGAAGAAATCACTGAAAATATCAATGATGGCCAATGCTGCTGCCAAACAGATGATCAATATATCTGTGAAAAGAACGGGAGTGGATATTGGTGCCAATTCTGGAGTGTACCCAATAGGTCCGGGAGTGGATAAGCTGCATGACTTTCTATAAAAGGGTCCAAGTAAAATCAGGGAAGGGGTGCTTTGTTACTTTCATTTTATTTTACTGTTTGAACAACTTTTTGAAGAGGAAAGGGAGTTAGCCCCACTGTGTATTTTATTTTGGGTAAAATAGAAAGCATTTTTAGAAATTGGCCAGAGTAGGCAGAAGACATAGAAGGGGTTTTGTTTGTTATTCTCATAAAGGCCCCCTTCCCACACTGTATACCTTATTTTTATTCATTATTTTCATCTATTATTATTATACTCATATTCTCAACTGTAATTGAGAGGGGACGATTGAGGGTCAGAAGCAGGTCATTGTCCGTGTTACGAGATAATGCAACCAGATTTAAAGGGAATGATTTGAAAGATTTTATAATTCCTAAATAAATAAATAAGAGAGCCTTTTAAATCTACTGTATTTTGAAATATGCTGTGAAGTCTTATGAAAGCCAAACACGGAGGAGGACTCGACGAGCACCTCAGTGCTTAGCAACTGGGCTAGACTCTACTGGTGGTTTAAAAACCCGCTGTCAGCCCCAGCACCAGGTAGCACTCTAGGCAGGACCAGAGTACACCTGGCAACGGTGGAGCAGCCCAGATAGCGCTCCAGGCCACCGGAAGCGCCTGAGAGTTCCTCTGGCACCGTGGGAGAACCAGTGCATCAAACTTAATATCCTAAAGCATCTTATATTAACTATAGATTTAATCACTGATGTATTATACATAACCATGACAAACATGGGCAAGGCTAAGACATTCCACGCACATGCTTTAATACAAATTGTTGATTTGTTTTTGATTTTGTTGACCCCTATAATGTTTAGTTAGGGAGGCAGAGTCTTTACACTTCCCTAGTAAAATTGTGGGCAGTGATGTTTGGCTCTGACCTCTTCCGGAGTGCGGTCACAAAGGACAGCCATTTGGTAGTGAAAAGGAGGACCACTATTGGTCCTTAGATGGAAGATGGGAGGGGCAAACTTTCAGATTGCACTCTGGGCAAGGGCAATAGAGGTGGGAATTAAGATATTCCCAAAGGGGGGATTTGTTGAAGTATTTTATTTATCCTATAGAAAACAATTGTAGAATTAATTTGCTTAGAAGTGTTTTGAGGCCTCATGGTCTACATGACTGAGAGAAGTCACACGGGAAAGAATGGGATTCTATCTGAAGTTGCTTGCAATTGCCATCTGCACTGATAGTAAGTTGCTCTTTTGGTTCACACGGCCTTGATGTGTTCTTCTTTTGATAACATTAATATGGCAAAAAAATCACTTTGTGGTCAATCCAAAAATGTTTTTGATGTATATAAGTTGGTAGTTGGCCACTCTTACAAAGAGAACAAGATAGCCGATTAATGAAATAACTGTGGCGAAAGGAGTACTTGGGAGATTCCAGGAAGAGAAAGGGAGAAGAGCACCTGCAAATGAGATCATTGGTTAAACTGTATAAAAGTGTGAGCTGAGAATGAGAGAGTCAGATGTTCAGCTGGCATCTCACTTTGTTGTACTTACAATAAAGTTAATTTTTCCTGAGACCTGGAACTTCGACTCTTTAAAGAATCGAAGACTATTGAGACTTAGAATTTTCCACAACACTAGCTGACTTTACCAATCCTACATCTGTATCATGTTGAGAACATAATTCAGTAGGCACTTGTTGCTCCGCTTCATTAAAAAGTTCAACATCAATAGTCTCCATTGTTTTAGGTGCTATTGTCATCTGTTTTTGTATTTTTTCATCAATGACTATTTCCTGAGGAGTTCCTATCACTTGTGTTGCACACAAAATTTTAATGAAATTTTTGTCATTTGAATGAAAAATTAACGGATTTATGGTTGGCTCCCACTGGCATTGTTCAGCTTTTTTCATCATTGGCCCTAAGTCTTTTGTCTCCCAATTCTTTCCTACATATAAAGACACATGTGGAACAGATTCTGGTACACTGAACCACTTCTTTATGAATTCATTCTCAGTTATACTCACTGCTGCTCCCTGCTTACCTATTATGATGTTCTTCAAGATAAGTTCAACCTTTTGATTTTCAGTTTCTTTTTGCCATCTTTGTTCTATTTTTGCATCTCTGTCAGGATCATACATCATAGTACAGTGAAACTCTGACTTTGGCAACTGTGCTTCAGAAATCTGTGCTTCAATAAACTTTCCCCATGTAAGGTCCATCCGTTAGCCCAAGGACGGAATCTAACGGCCTGGTCGAAGGACTTCTGCGTGTTCGTCTTCTCAGCACTTCTGTTGGATTCACTTAATTTATGACCATCGAATTTTAAATCTGACTCCATGAATAATTTGATCTTACTCCAATTCTTTGTAACTTTGTTACATTTGTTACATTTGTAACTTAACAGCTGATCATAAGTTTAGTTGTGATTTAATTTAGATCTTTGATTTCTCTTAGTATCTCTTAATTTCAAATACTCGTTCCTCCATGGGACCCGGAGTCGCTCAGAGGATAATGCTCGCGATTATAATTACATTACCTCACGGACGCAAATTAGTCAGTTCTGATATTACAGAGGATTACAGAGTGAACTATTTTACCTTTAAGTGAGTTGCACATGCTTACTCATAACAGAAAGTGTAATTTTAGCAATAGTCACGAGAGCTGTAACTTGATAATAACAGTGACACCCAGAAATCAGATTGCCCCTCATGCTTAGCGCCATGCTCCGGTCATGGGGTCCTCAGTATGAATCTGCCCTGACAGAAAGATTTACGGAAACTCCTACAAACTCCTCATGCGACACTACTTGAGTAATGATTTATGAAAGATACAGAATAAATCAAGATTAACATTTATTTTGGCCAGACAGAACTTAAAGAACATAATTAAACATGAATCCATGGTACACAACTTTCAGCATAAAATACAATTAAGTAATATGAAAATAGTTTCAAAGAGTCATATCTGGCACAATACATACAGCGTGTGTGAGTGTCTCTTATGACACTGACACAACACTGCATGGGGGCTTCTGTCTACAGAATATTTCCCCAAATGGCAGCCCTGCTACCCTTCCTTAAATACCCAGACCAGAACAAAGGGTTGTAACTATTTGCAACACAAACACCTAGTTTGGGGGAGAGGATCAGATATCTTTGGAGAGACCACTCAAAAAGAGAACACAAGTCTCATATGTTTCAATCTTTCTAACCCTATCAGTGACTTCAGTGATGTTGAGACCATTTTACCAATCGCACTATGACCTTTAAAAAGACACCAGACATGAAAGGGATAAAACAATAGATTCACAAGATAAATCATATGTAGTATATCTGCATTCTGGGACTTGAATCAGGGGAAGGGGGAAGGGAGGTAGAGAGGGGAGAGGGTTTTGGTCAGGGCGGTGTCCTACAGTTTCTCTGTGAGATCTTCTCTTCAGATTGAGTTTTATTGTTTTAATGCAGGGTGTTGGATCTCAGCTTTTGTCTTAGCAGTAAAACCGGTCCTTACAGACGACCCCTGGCCCCTTGGGACAAATTCATATGAGTTTCCAAGGGGACATATTTGGATATTCCCTGTTTCCATATTTTGGATGTTGTTTCCGTAGTGTTCATGGTGCTGATCCTTGTTAACAGCACAAGTCCATGGGTGCAGGAATCAAGTAGTCACCTGAAATAACAACATTAAGACAGGCTGAACATGAAGATGAAAACACTGCAAAACACACCTCTGGCACAGTCCCTTTAGGTGTAGGCGTACTGCGCTGACTGGATGCTGTCGCAATTGGACAGGATATCTATGATCCTGTTGGTCAGGTTTGCTTCCACCTGCACTTGATTGGGATAGTTTTCAGTCTGTAGAATGACTTGTTGTCCCAAGTCTGTTGTGTCCATTAGCAGAAAGTGTCAGTGGAAAGTGTCTTTACACTTTGAGGAAGCATCTGTGTCCTGTCCTCCCCAGGATTCTTAGGTAGCTGACCCTTTGAGAAGTCCTCGGTCACCTTCAAGCAGAAGGTTTGGTTTGCCGGGCAGGTCAGATCTCCATGGGTGAAGGAATCGTTTCACTGATGAAGCTCCATTGTGTGTGAGACACCTGAACAACTTCTGAATAACCATGCAATTGAACACTGATGACTTTCTGGTTATTGTGAGATGGGAAAAGAGAGTTGTTGGATAAACACAAGAACATAAGAATAACAACACATGATAAACTCATGTCAGAAGTGCGAGTGGTAAATACGGTCTCATTTCTCAGGGTCAAATATTTAGTGAGTAGGTCTCATTTGATAGCCAGATTCTTCACTGCCACTGACATGGAAGTGGAATTTAAACGTGGTCTGGATGAATTACAGGAAGGGTAACAAAACATCAATATAACAAGTATATTTACCAGAAGTATGCATAATCAAAATATATCGCATAATTAAACATGGAATTACACAATTTAATAATTGTTATTATAAAAGTGTCTATATCAGTTGGTTTTACTTTCAAATCATTACTGAAATCTAATATTTCAATCAAATCACTTAGAGGATGAGATTTACAGAAACAGAGATTTAAATCTCTAGTTTAGCTTTTGCACTCATCTTCTGTGCATTTGATGTACAGGCTAAGACACACTCAATAAGGTAAGGCAGGTCTGACTGAGAATTGTTTTATTAATTGATAGAAATGCCTGCACTCTGCATCTAACTCTTTTAGATATATTTTCATTGTCATTAGTGATATGTTGGAAACTAGGGGGCCCTCCCAGTTTGCAACAATACCACTGACTGGACATAATAAAGATTTTGTCCATCAATTTACTGATCAATTAATTGTCAATCAATTGATGTGTGTCGATAGCCATGCACATGTTTTATGCACCTTACATGGAATACATATAGGAAGTTGACATAGCTGTAAGCCATAAACTTGTTCAACCTAACTGAAAAGGAATTATGAAAATAATTGCCCTTGTCCTATATGTATGAAGGTGAATAATGTATGATAGATTTGCATTATATGAATGATTTTGCCCTGGATAGTCCTATGATCTATTCCAGGTAGAGATGTTGTGCGGTTTTAGAGTTAAAGGTGTGTGTTGTGTATGTTGTGTATAGGAGATGGGTGGTGTCTATCCTACCATAATCTGTGTTGTATCATTTAGTTCCAGTTTTTACACTGGGAAGCCATGCAGCTATGTGTGCTGTGGGGTGTGAATGGCCTCATGAAGTATCTTCACTCCCATCTCCTATGTTAAGTTGTGTGTGTGTATCCTGGCTGATGCCGGCCAGCCCAGACCCTTGTGGAGTCTGGGTCTGAAGAGTGGCAGCCATCAGCCTGAAAGGAAAACAAACACAGAGAGAAACACAGAGAGAAACACAGTCTAATATTGGACCTTTACACAAATTTCACTAAGATAGATGGTGCTATCTTATTTTTTCTTCAATGGCCTTAGCCAGACAGTTGTTGCATATGGCTTTAACCTGTTAAGGTTTTATGCCATTATGAGAGAATTTGTTTTAGTTTACAAAGACATGGATCATCATCATGATTATGTTTCTGTAAAGAAAAAGGTCAAATAAACTGATTTATAATGGTCAGATCTGACTGCTGGTGTGTAAATGCAGTCGGACCCGTTACACCTTAAGCTGTTGTTACAGTTGCGTTTACTCAATCTGCTGTATTGTGATCATTATCACACTCAGGTCCCCTGGGGGATCTCTTTGAATGATGCTGTTTATACAAGCCAGATCTGGGTTTAGAGCAACAGGTTCTTTGGTATTTATGGTGTCTTTCGAACTCTTGACCATTTGGATCTCTGTGGTGTGTAAACCCTGTGGAGTGAATGTCTGAGATTAACATAACACACAGCGTTCATTACATTCCCGGTAAATAACTTCCCCGATCAGATCCCATCCCATCTAACGCTCCCAGTGAGGAGGTTGCTAAAACTTGCACCCCTTTGTTTGTCATTGCATCACAATGGAAAGCTCGCACCTCCTCTCCTCCCTGGGTTTGAGATTGGAATGTAAATGATTAGGTCTTGAATGAATTCAGCCTATTCAAGTTACAGCAATCAGGTTAATCATTTAACTGGGCATTGTAATTTTTCTCATTAAAGATTCTTGCACAAATAGAAGGTAAAGAAGTTCTTTCTCTTTAGGTTTTTCACTTCAGTTTTCTTTCTTAACATTAGTTTCTTTAACCATCTATGTTCTCATTTCCATCATTTCAACACTGATAGTGCTCTTGCCGTCTTGTTCCCTAATGCACATCCCATCTTTCTATATTCTGATCCTTCTTCTACTCCTTCAACAATCTTTCATCCTCTAAATAATGCTGAATCATCATGAGATCAAAAGCCATTCCTAGCCATTACAATATAATTTACATTATAATCATAATATAAATCATATTATATTAAAATAGTATGAATTAAAAATCATTTTATTTGCTGGTCTCAAGAGGGTCTCTGCTGAGTCCTGTGTCCAGAATCATGTGTTATAATCTCCTGATCTTTCAGATTGGCCCTGCAGCTCCTGCTGTGCTGGCGGGATCATTGTGTGACACAGCAACAAGACCAAACTGGAAACCAGTCATCAACTTAGATGCTGTGGACGTTCAATAAACTGCAAACGCTGAGCGCACGGGTCAAATCATTGCTCCATTTAAAGATTTTGTGACTACACAATATAGAATTGGGAACAATTTTCTTATTTTTGGATGTTATCAATTGCATTCTTTGGAGAATCCATTTGCATATAAAAAGAAAGGTTTGACAAAGACAGGTCTGATGAAGAAAGACAAAGTTCATCTTTGTTCTGTTAATTTTCTCAGTCTCTTTTGAGACACTAATGAAGACACAAAAGTGCAGCGATTCCAATGTCTGAAATAAGACCATAGTAAAGCGCTATATTTCACAACACATTTATAATTGTGACATCAGTCCTGAATCAGTTTTGTCCACCTTCACATTTTACACACAAAGGATTGCAGTAAGATCTTTTCCAGTAAGATTTTGTTCACACGTTAACGTGGCCATTTGTTCTTTTTCTTTGCTGTGTTGTTGCAGCAAAGCAAATTAACAAATGTAACTGGACATTTTCCTCAGAATTCAGTTTTTAACTTACAGCCTTCTTTTGAGTACCGAAATAAAATTTCCTCTCTTGCTGCGTATGCAAACAAGGAGAATTTTAAAGCAAGGGATATCATTTCTACTCTACGCTGTTGCTTTCATGTTCCTGATAAGCACTTTGGTTGTCTAATTCTCAAGCCTTGATCGGATTTATACAGTATTCAATATATTCCCAACATTTCTAAAAGCAAAAAAATGGACTTACCATCACAGCTGAAGAAAGAGAAGGAAATCACCTCTTGCTTGTTGTAATCCCAATACTTCGCTGAAAAGACACTCGCATCCTGGAGATCACGGAGGTCCGGGTCACCATTTTGTAAGGTCCATCCGTTAGCCCAAGGACGGAATCTAACGGCCTGGTCGAAGGACTTCTGCGTGTTCGTCTTCTCAGCACTTCTGTTGGATTCACTTAATTTATGACCATCGAATTTTAAATCTGACTCCATGAATAATTTGATCTTACTCCAATTCTTTGTAACTTTGTTACATTTGTTACATTGTAACTTAACAGCTGATCATAAGTTTAGTTGTGATTTAATTTAGATCTTTGATTTCTCTTAGTATCTCTTAATTTCAAATACTCGTTCCTCCATGGGACCCGAGTCGCTCAGAGGATAATGCTCACATTATAATTACATTACCTCACGGACGCAAATTAGTCAGTTCTGATATTACAGAGGATTACAGAGTGAACTATTTTACCTTTAAGTGAGTCGCACATGCTTACTCATAACAGAAAGTGTAATTTTAGCAATAGTCACGAGCTGTAACTTGATAATAACAGTGACACCCAGAAATCAGATTGCCCCTCATGCTTAGCGCCATGCTCCGGTCATGGGGTCCTCGGTATGAATCTGCCCTGACAGAAAGATTTACGGAAACTCCTACAAAACTCCTCATGCGACACTACTTGAGTAATGATTTATGAAAATACAGAATAAATCAAGATTAACATTTATTTTGGCCAGACAGAACTTAAAGAACATAATTAAACATGAATCCATGGTACACAACTTTCAGCATAAAATACAATTAAGTAATATGAAAATAGTTTCAAAGAGTCATATCTGGCACAATACATACAGCGTGTGTGAGTGTCTCTTATGACACTGACACAACACTGCATGGGGGCTTCTGTCTACAGAATGTTCCCAATGGCAGCCCTGCTACCCTTCCTTAAATACCCAGACCAGAACAAAGGGTTGTAACTATCTGCAACACAAACACCTAGTTTGGGGGAGAAGATCAGATATCTTTGGAGAGACCACTCAAAAAGAGAACACAATTCTCATATGTTTCAATCTTTCTAACCCTATCAGTGACTTCAGTGATGTTGAGACCATTTTACCAATCGCACTATGACCTTTAAAAAGACACCAGACATGAAAGGGATAAAACAATAGATTCACAAGATAAATCATATGTAGTATATCTGCATTCTGGGACTTGAATCAGGGGGAAGGGGGAAAGGGAGGTAGAGAGGGGGAGAGGGTTTTGGTCAGGGCGGTGTCCTACAGTTTCTCTGTGAGATCTTCTCTTCAGATTGAGTTTTATTGTTTTAATGCAGGGTGTTGGATCTCAGCTTTTGTCTTAGCAGTAAAACCGGTCCTTACAACACTGAGGGTTGGGGGGAATTTAAAGTTATTTTTGATGTAAAAGGGAAGAGACAACAAAACTGCCCTGTTCCCCAAATATTTTAATACGTCATTCAGCCTTGTACATTTTAAATCTGAAGACAAATTTGACACTACAAAAACTCCTACTTCTTGAGAATCAACTGGGTAATGAAAGAATGTCTCCATCTTTGCAAATTCACGGTAGATGATGCACTCCTGATCTTTATAGACAATAATATTTTCTACCAAAGCAACAATCTGACTGATTCTAACACAATTGTCTCCTTCTGTTATTCTGACGTGCACATCATTCACTACCAGTTCTCTGAATTATAGAACATCCCCTTCAAACAAGTCTGGTACAGGCCCATTTCTATGCTCTATATTTACTTGCATTTTTGGCCACTTAATTTCAACGCTATGTTTTTGGTTGTGAACTTCAGACACTCTACGGATCACCTGAGTTAGAGGGCTGTGTTTTTCTTTTTTTTTTTATGTACGCAGGTAATTTTCAAATGGAAACCCAGAGCTCACATCTAAATGACCATGAATCTTTACTTCATCACTAAGACGAATCAACCCATGTATATTGTAGACAACAAACTCAGGACCATAAAATTTACTGAAGTGCTCCACAAATGACACAAGTAACCTTTTCGCAAAACCATTCAGAGCTGAACAAAGGCGGGGATTAGCTAAAATCGAGATGGCAACTGACAGCAGCATGAAGTTGTTATATATTTCTTCAGGTAACACACCCCTAAGAACAAGAGGACCGGTGTACAGAAGGAACTGCCAGAGTTCAGTTGCCTTCCACCTTAGTCTTTCTGCCAGACTCCTTGGCTTCCTAGCAAATTGAACTGGGACGAATGCCTTCAAATTTATCAGCTTTTCAGAGATCTCCTGCAAGTCACGACCCGAACAACGACACCAAAGAGGGCCAGAACTGCCAAACCACAAATATAAGAGCCTCCTCATTACTCCCAAACAAACCAAATGCATATAATCATGAGGAAACTGACTGACCATACCGATACCCTTTTCAAGTAGAGGGGAAACTGCTATGTGATGTTCCTCATCTGTGCCCCTTGCAAATGACTCATCAGTCCTATCAGCAGCACTTACCTCTGGGAATGTCATGCGGTGACGAGCATAAACACCTGGCTGTAAACGCTTATCACATCCTGCATAACCTGAACAGCCTTTCACCTGTTTGATAAAGACTCTAGCAGGAGCATCACAAATGACCGAACTTAGCTTCAGAAACAAGGTTTTTGAGCCTATGACAAATCCCTCTCTCAGCATTGTCAATTCTTGAATAAGGGCACCAAGATCCTCTTGCAAAGAAGTGGGTTTAGTCTCACCACAGAACAAAGCAATTAACAGTGGCCTGCTGGAAACATAATCTTTGTGACGCTACATGCCTAACACTGGCCAGAAGTGAGTCGACGAGCTCTTAAACAGCGGCAATCCATCAAAATTAAGCTGCAACATAAAAACATTTCTATCTGGAAATTTGGACAACAAATACTCAAATGTTTTGCGAAACATATTCAAAATACCAAAATAGAAAAACACCCCACCAGCCAACCTTTCCAGAGTTTACTTGGTTGCCGTTTTTAAAAGCGTTCTCCCATCCTTTGGAAGAAAGGGGTGATGCACAGAAGAGCAGACAATGCCACTAATGATACACCATACTCAACAGCCCAGTCAGACAGAGCAGTGGACAAATCTACAGGAGGAGAAATCTCATCATCCTCCTCATCATCTTCTGAGACCTCATCCTCACTCACCATCTCAGTGTCCCAACTTCACCAAAGTCACTACTTACCATCTCATTGTGCTTTACGACACCTGTGCAAAGACTTCTTTGTACCTCTAAAATTCTATCTTTTGTCCTTTTTTTATTGCTCGCTTGTGCATGTTAATCCACTGGGACCGCTCCATTGTGAACTGGGGAAAACCAAACACACACATTTGTTAACGCTACTGATTTATTTAGAGAGAAAAGAGAGGAGAAAGCTCTTTGTATGCATGTCTTGAACAGTGTATGTCCAAAGTAGCCTAGGCTGTACTGTAGGATAAACCTTAGTCACATAAAAAAACAACTCCACTGCTCATTTGATTTATTTGTATTGAAATTTGAAATCAAATCTTTCAAATTTCAATAAGCATACGCTGATCAAGGCATACAATGTTACACTAGCCAAATAAAACCTCTCCATTCAAAAATACTTAGAAAAGGTAATGAAAAATATTTCATGTTGAAGCCTGCAGCTTATTGATAATTTTATTGCATGTAAAAATCTGTCAGGCTCAATTGTGGAATAAGATAGAAACCATGCAATGAACACCGGAAAGGACATTTTTTGTTGGTGAGGCTAAAAACAAAAACGTCCAGACTTTGACGCAATTGGATAACACTATGACTGTCATCGGTTTAGCTATCTTATACCGCATATATCAGATACACCGATGTGATTGTGCACTTGCGAGAACTCGAGTTTCCAGGGTACAAGATGGTTGGTTATTATGCTACATTTTGTCATTTTAGAATGTTAAGTTCTACTTCTGTAGTTATTTTGGTGAAAGTAACTCAAAAGTAATGCAGGAGTAATGTAACGCATTACAATTCTGAGACAGTAATATTGTAATGTAAAGAATTACTTTTAAATAGCAGTAACAAGTAATCTATAATGTATTACAGTTTGGAAGTAACTTGCACAACACTGATTATCCCTCCAGACATCGAAACATTCATTCACACAAACACACAAAACGTAATGTTTCCCTCACAGATCACGAGACATTCAGTGACAGCAACATTATCCCTCCAGACATCGAAATCATCAAAAAAGCACCAAATTACATTTAAAACAACAAAACATCTATAAAACAACACAACACACAAAAACACTAATGTAGACAAACAGCCATGTCATTCAATCTCAGACACGTGTGCAGTAAAATATAGTTCATCAGGCATTTAAAAGCTTTACTGAGAAATTTAAAAAGCAAACATAATACTTCATGGCTTTCAGATGTTACAATTATAAAATTACATTTTCCTAATGCAAATATAATCAGCAAACATACAAGCGGTTGATAACATATATAACGTAAAGATAACTGCATTAATAAAAAGGCAACATGTAATCAATAATTACTCAAAGCAAATACAAAATGAAGTAAAAGTGAAACTAATGAGATGGATCTCCTGTTGACTTACATGCAGGGATGAGTATCGTTCAGGTTTTAATGTTATCATTATTACAATACTGCTGATTACTACTGGGGTTGATATGAGTGGCCAGTGCCACCCCTGACTGAAGCCAGCCCCTCGGGTCACCCCTGTTTCTGAAGCTTTTTTACGGCTTTAACAGCTGATTTTTCTCTGTTAAAAAGAACTGACACTTGCACAAAGGCCCTGTACACACTCCAGCTGAACCAAGTTGCCACATCACCTATTAATATTGGGAAAATAACAAGCCCAAAGATGCCTATAATAAGTGGACATTAAGCTTTACGAGCATAAACAAAAACATAGCAGAGCAAGACGCGAAGGCAACGTATGCCGCCAATCCCATCATACCAATGATCAATGATAAATATGGCGGTGGAAAACAATTGTCATTTGAATATCACGCATGTCTCTGTTAAAGTGTCACGGCTCTTCTTCAAATCCTGAACGATGCCGTGAAAGGTTTTGCCCGTGTGAGTTTTCATTGATCACGTGTGTAAGGACTCTCTCCGCTGTGGATCCTCATGTGAATCATTGTTTGAGGGCAGAGACAGATTCTTCGGCTTCTGTTTTTCATTTCTTGATCACGTCCATCAGGTCTAAAAGAAACATTAAATCATGTGAGATTTCAAAGAGAGAGACAAATGTGAAGCTCAAAGTCAAGATCACTGAAGAGTTCAAAAGTCATTTTAATGCCATCAAATCTGCTCGACAACTGCTGTGCACGATTATGATCTATTTTAATGTCATGAAGATGATTTGTGTTATAAATCACTAGTTTGGTCCTGAAACAATGTAAATGTGGTGAGCATCAGCATGTTGTTCAGTCTCATGATGAATGAATGAGGAATGAAGAATAAACACCAAGCTCTTTGTTCTTCAGTCTCATGATGTCTCATTCTGCAGGTTCTGGATCACTGGCGTTCTCTCTGTCCTCTCCTTCCAGATGCTTTCTGATAGTTCTGCCCAAGACAAACAAGTGTCATTTACAGACATGATGTAAGATCAGCCAACAAAATGTCCTGTCGCTCATCGTGACTGATAAGAAACTAACTTACACAGAAGAGACTGTGTTTCTCAACACATAACGATGAACTACTCACTGTGATTTCAGACTGTGATTGTTCTTCGTATGAGTGAATAAAGACTGAGCGAAACTCTCCCTGCATGGACTGTGGTGATGTGGTTTCTCCACCACATGGATCTTCATGTGTTCCTTCAGGTGATTTTTAATAGAGAAACTCTTCCAGCACTGATCACACGTGTGCGGCTTCTCTCTGCTGTGGATCCTCTCGTGTGTTTTCAGATCTGATGACCGACTGAATCTCTTGTCACAGTGTGAACACTTGTAAGGTTTCTCTCCAGTGTGAATCCTCTCATGTGTTTTCAGGTTTCCTAACAGATTGAATCTCTTGTCACAGTGTGAACACTTGTAAGGTTTTTCTCCAGTGTGAATCCTCTGGTGCACTTTTAAACTGCCTGCTGTAGTAAAAGTCTTCTCACACTCAAAGCACATGTACTCTCTCACACCTGTGTGTATTTTCTCATGTATTTGTAAACTATACAGCTGTGAAAAACTCTTTCCACACACAGAACATGAATGTGGCTTCTCCTTTGTATGAACTGTCAGGTGTGCTTTCAGGTTTGATGCCCTAAGAAATGTTTTGCCACATTGATCACATGTGAACGTCCTCTCTCCCGTGTGGATCCTCACGTGAACTTTAAGGTGTGCTGATTGTGCGAAACTCTTCCCACATTGATCGCATGTGTGTGGTTTCTCTCCAGTGTGAATCCTCATGTGTCGCCAAAGATTTGTTTTTTGTGTGAAGCTCTTCCCACATTGATCACATGTGAACAGCTTCTCTCTGTTGTGGATTCTCATGTGAAGCTCAAGATTTTGTTTGGTTGTGAAACTCTTTCCACACTGAGTGCAGGTTGTAGATTTCTCGGCTCTTGATTTTTTTATAAATGTCTTTTTAGTCTTTGAGCGACTCAAAGGTTTTTCTCCAGGTTTGACATGATGTTCCTCCTCTACTTCACTCAGTTCTTCACTCTCCTCCCTCTCTTCCATCACGTCTGAAACCAAAGAAAAACAAATATTTCATTATATTATAGTAATAAAATCATTTAGTTCCGTGAGAGAACAGACACTACGATTAAAAACTGAAGGTGTCTGCTCAATGCCCAGCAGCAGGAGTCAGATCTCATTCATCACGAGAGTGAGGAGCTGACTGACAAGACGACAGCGAAAGATTCGGTTTCAAAGCAAAATGTAAAAGCAGAGTTTGTTATCGTACTGTTTTGTTGTTGTGTTTTTCATTAAAGTCCCTATAAACAATATTAAAATGTGTTCTGAGTTTGTCACACCGCAGAATTAAATGAAGTAAATGAAATAAGTGATCAAAATCTTGATAAAGTAAGCAGTATTCTCTGCTCTCAAACGCTGGGGGCGTGTCCGGTATCGGCTCTGAAACCACACCCACTCGTGAGAAAGATCCAGTCTCTCTCAAATTACTTCTCTAATGAGTCATACTGTGGACCAGAAATGTATTATTTTAATATTATTTATATTCATAATTGGATGTATAATGTATTTGTGAAGTCCGCATGAACATATTAGTATCATATGGCAGACACAGGGAGAAGAGATAATTTTAGCCATACAAAGAATGCGTGTACATGCAGGAATGTGCATACATGCATCACTGATGCATACATAGCTTATATTTTCAGCTGATCTATTTGTTCTGTGATATATCTCAACTGATGTAAGACATTCTATTTTCAACAAACCAACATGTTTCGCTACCTTGTTAGGAATTGCAAATCCTTTAGTCAGTGGTATATAATGCACAGCCTCAGAGAAACACATACAGCTGGCATGAAGACAACAAGTTTCTCTCCTATGCCTGATACATATGACAATAAAGAGTTTTGGAAAGGCAATTGGTATCCGGTCCTGTGATTCTACTATAGAGGGGACAAAGCTTAATTTCAGATCAACACATACGTACTGATGCACAAACAAAAGAAATCACCTCGACGGGAGATAGTCGGTTCGGTTAATAAGAGGATTATCAGTGAATCCCAGAGGTCTCAGATGAAAGTTTGTAAAACGATTAGGTGTAAAATGATCATTGCAGAGGCGGGAGTTGGTGGTGATCGTCAACTCTCCATCTCGATGGCTCTTTACAAAATTAACCCACATCTTCATCATATCATTGTTTTTAGGAAACTTAAATAAGGAGACCGAGCTGTTTTGTATATTATCCCAACCAGGTAATATGCATTTACGTGATGAAGGCATAGCTAGCTAGTAAACTGTAGGGTGTAGTAACCGGAGTATGTGAGCGGAGTCGGAGTGGAGTCAGAGCGTCGTGATTTTGACTGGAGTGAGAAGCACTTATTCACACACACAATCGTGTAATCTTACAGTGCTTATCTGCTTACAGTTATCTGTTGTCAAGAGACCTAAACAATTAGATAAAAATGATAAGAAAATATACACTCACCTGTCAGGATTATTAGGAACACCATACTAATACTGTGTTTGACCCCCTTTCGCCTTCAGAACTGCCTTAATTCTACGGGGCATTGATTCAACAAGGTGCTGAAAGCATTCTTTAGAAATGTTGGCCCATATTGATAGGATAGCATCTTGCAGTTGATGGAGATTTGTGGGATGCACATCCAGGGCACGAAGCTCCCGTTCCACCACATCCCAAAGATGCTCTATTGGGTTGAGATCTGGTGACTGTGGGGGCCATTTTAGTACAGTGAACTCATTGTCATGTTCAAGAAACCAATTTGAAATTATTCGAGCTTTGTGACATGGTGCATTATCCTGCTGGAAGTAGCCATCAGAGAATGGGTACATGGTGGTCATAAAGGGATGGACATGGTCAGAAACAATGCTCAGGTAGGCCGTGGCATTTAAACGATGCACAATTGGCACTAAGGGGCCTAAAGTGTGCCAAGAAAACATCCCCCACACCATTACACCACCAGCCTGCACAGTGGTAACAAGGCATGATGGATCCATGTTCTCATTCTGTTTACGCCAAATTCTGACTCTACCATCTGAATGTCTCAACAGAAATCCAGACTCATCAGACAAGGCAACATTTTTCCAGTCTTCAACGGTCCAATTTTGGTGAGCTCGAGCAAATTGTAGCCTCTTTTTCCTATTTGTAGTGGAGATGAGTGGTACCCGGTGGGGTCTTCTGCTGTTGTAGCCCATCCGCCTCAAGGTTGTGCGTGTTGTGGCTTCACAAATGCTTTGCTGCATACCTCGGTTGTAACGAGTGGTTATTTCAGTCAAAGTTGCTCTTCTAACAGCTTGAATCACTCGGCCCATTCTCCTCTGACCTCTAGCATCAACAAGGCATTTTCGCCCACAGGACTGCCGCATACTGGATGTTTTTCCCTTTTCACACCATTCTTTGTAAACCCTAGAAATGGTTGTGCGTGAAAATCCCAGTAACTGAGCAGATTGTGAAATACTCAGACCGGCCCGTCTGGCACCAACAACCATGCCACGCTCAAAATTGCTTAAATCACCTTTCTTTCCCATTCTGACATTCAGTTTGGAGTTCAGGAGATTGTCTTGATCAGGACCACACCCCTAAATGCATTGAAGCAACTGCCATGTGATTGGTTGATTAGATAATTGCATTAATGAGAAATTGAACAGGTGTTCCTAATAATCCTTTAGGTGAGTGTATAATAAAAAGCAGAGAATTACAAATCTTGGGAGAACTCTGGGGGCCATGAAGTTTTCACAAGGTGACAAAAACACAGACTGTGAACTGTGTGTAGACCCCATCCTGTAAAGATGATGTATGTTGCATTATGTGTGTGGGTGAATATGGGTTCTGGGGCAATAGCCTTGATGTGTGTAACTAGACAGTCAGGAAGTAAATGTCTAGAAAGGTAGAAAACTGATAAAAATATACAACAAAAAATGTGTGTATTGAGGCAAATAGGAGATGTGTTGACGTAGGCAATTGACGCAAGTAATGTAACTATTAAACGCAGGAATATGCTAATACAAGTAGAAACCAAAATGAACATAGAAGTAGAGATAGTTCGTGTCAGTACGGATTATAAAAATGGGGCCTTTAGGGTAGAAGATCTTTAGGCGAGAGAGCATATAAGCAAGCAGCAAGTGGAAGCCAGCTACGAAACCACACCACCAGAAGAGCAAAGAAGACCCTGACACTCTTAGAGAACAACACATAAACTGAACCGAGAAATGTAATTGTGTATCTGGCCCATGAAACCTCCAGCTTGAGAATGAGGACTGCCCTCAAACTCTGATAGTATTGTCTCTGTCGGTTCATTGCTGTGGAGTAAGAATCCTTTTTGGGGTATCATGAGATGACTGTCTGGAAAAGATTTGTATAGAGTTATCTTTGGTTGCCAAACAGTCACAAAAGAGTCGTGGGAGTGCGTAAGCAGGCATAGCTGTCCTCTGAGGGTGAAGAGCCAGCTGTGGTGCACTGAAGACTAACACCCCACCCAGGTAGGCTTGGTTGATATCTGAACCGTAGGCCTATGGGGGTACGATAGTGATCAGTGTAGACCCTGAGACAATATCGTCGAGAAAAGAGAACCATATAGGCCTACCTGACTCCTCCTGAATCT
Organism: Paracanthobrama guichenoti; assembly: GCA_018749465.1. Lineage (NCBI taxonomy): Eukaryota > Metazoa > Chordata > Actinopteri > Cypriniformes > Gobionidae > Paracanthobrama > Paracanthobrama guichenoti. The sequence goes on from CM031945.1 coordinate 30,323,991, forward strand.
ATAAAGGTAGAGCTTTTACAGGATTTGAGTAATATAAATAGAGGAAGTGGCTCGTGACTGAGAGAGAGTTACGTGGTCGTGGTAGAAACCACCCAGAGAAGGTGACGCGCACATTGTATCTGATTTTGAATGAGCAGAAATCTGTAATGTAGTGACCGTAGATAAAATAACTGATGAAAACTTACTATTTTCATCTTTTCAAACTAAATTTGCTCTGTAAAAACATCAATTATATTTACCCTTTAAAAGCCTAATGAGCTTGGCATGTCGTAGGAAAAATGTCCTGCACACTAATGTTCCAATAAGACATGTTGAAATCATATCCTACTGTTTTCCATTTAATGTGTGTTATAAACTTTTTGACGATCAATATGAAAGTTTCTCAGACCTCCCTCTACTGAGCATTTGTTGAACTGTTTCTCTAAATGTGCTGAAGTGTTGAGTCTTCCTAACATGAATGTTCTCCAGCATCATGAATGAATGAAGAATAAACACCAACCTCTTTGTTCTTCAGGATCTTCAGTGTGTTTCATTCTGCAGGTTCTGGATCACTCGTGTTCTCACTGTCCTCTTTAATAAACTCAGTCTTTGCAGATTTCAGCTCTTCCTGATGCTCTGATGCTCGTCTTCACTTGTAGCCTGATGGGAATATTCCAGCATTTATTGATCAACTGATGTGGGAGGAGCTTCACTGACGATGTGATTGATGTGGGAGGAGCTTCACTGATGGTGTGATTGATGTGGGAGGAGCTTCACTGATGATGTGATTGCTGTGGGAGGAGCTTCACTGATGTGATTACTGTAGGAGGAGCTTCACTGATGATGAATTCCAGTGTGGGAGGAGCTGATCTGCCCAAATCAAAAATATATCAGTTACTGACTTTGTTTTTATGCTAAATGATAACAGAATATAAATAATTAAATTAAATTCTTCCAAATATAGATAATGGTATGAAAAACAGTTGAAAGTATAAACAGAAATAAATGCACATATTTGTAGTTAACAAATACCCTCGGTCTGTTGACACCAAGCGTGCAAAATTCAGGGAAATTTCATGGCTGGAAACTTTCCGTGGGAATTAACAGGAATATATGGGAATAAACTGGGAATTTACAAAATTGCAGGTTAGCCTATAACAGGGAACTTAAATGTATTTGAAAAAATGGAGCATAATCTTGGTTAAAACAACCAGATTTAATGCACTTTCAGATGAATATCTACCTCTATCACACACACACACACACACACACACACACACACACCCTGCATACACTGAGCATTCCTCCATAGCATGCACTTTTGATCAAATATACAGAAAAAAACAGTAATATTGTGAAATATTATTAGAATTTAAAATACTTTTTTTTTAATTATTTTAATAGACTTTAAAATATAATTTATTTCTGTGATCAAAGCTGAATTTATCATTACTCCAGTCTTCAGTGTCACATGATCCTTCAGAAATCATTCTAATATGATGAAGATAATATGATTTTTTAAAAACTTTTTATTCATCAATGAACTCTGAAAAATGATGACAGGTTCCAAACAAATATTTAACTGTTTCCAACATTGATCATAAATCAGCATATTAGAATGATTTCTGAAGGATCATGTGACAAGGAAATAAATAACGTGCAGAATTGTTGCAATAAAAATATATTTATTTTACATTATTACTATATTAAGTACAAACATAAATAATTAATAAATAAATAATGTCAGCTCATGACCAAATAAAAGGTTTATATTTATGTTTGTATATGATTTCTATATACATGTTTGTATATATACATTTCCAAATTCCTGTTAAGTCTCCAAATTGGAATAATTCCAAAATTCCTGATTAAGTTCCCATGGAAAACTTCTGGAATGTTTGCGGCCGCTTTGCAACCCTAGTTGACAGCAATGAAATGAGCTTTAAGTGTGAATCTACAGGAGATGTGAAGCCATCATCATAATAAATGAGGAGAAAACAGGAACTATTGAGATGAAATAAAGAGTCTTTTCAGCAGCTCTGTTAATATTGATGAGCCTCAGACTATCAACACTCATTCAACAAGACATTCAGGATCATCAGCAGATCATCTCACTTTATTCTGACTGTTTGCTCTTACAAACACATTATTCCAGTCAGGATGATATGTGACAAAAGACTATTAAATGTGCAATCCAACTGAAGATGGAGGTCTAAATGTTCTTGACTTTACTGCTAACTGCATATTTAAGAACAAGTGGATAAAGAACGACTTGAAATCTAAAGGCAACATGTGGAATATCATCCCTGAGTTCATTTTTGATAAACTGGGGTTTATAATTTTTGAGGTGTAATTTTGATGTAAACAAGTTTCGATAAAACGTTCTTCTTTTTTCATAAACAGGGTTTTTATTATGGATGCTCATTTTTAAGCATAACTTTTCTCCACACAAATCTGTGATTTAGAACAATAACTATATTTAAAACTAAATCTTTATTTTACAGAAACTGGTTTAATAATGGTATAATTTTGGTCAGACAGTTATTTAAGAATAATGTCCATCTTTTGAATTACTGTGAATTCCTTAATTATGATAAGATCCTGTGTAACTAAAGAGTTTGCAGTAGTATTTGATGCCATTCCTAGTGGCCTTATTCAACTTTATTCAGGCAATGTATCTTCTGAATCTATCCCTGTATATACTACTAATCGTTAAGTATTAATAGTGTGAAAATTATAGACACAAAATATAATAACTTTTATATTAAAGCATTATGTAGAACTACATTATTGCTGAAATGCAAATCTTTTGGAACTCAATGTATAATCAGATTGAATGGAAAGAGGTCTGAGTTTGCCCAGTAAAACTGTCTCACCAATAAAATTAAAGAAATTACATATAAGGTTATTAATTTGATTTATCCTGTGAAACAAGTAGTCTCAAGATTTTTAGAGACATGGAGACAACATGCATCTTTAGTAATACAGGAGAAGAATCCATAAAACACTGATTCTTTGAATGTGTATTTACCCAATTGATTTAGATTGATGTTGAATATCTGATATTTAAACTCACAAAATTAAAGATACGACTATCTGGTAAAGATATATTTTTGATATACAAAAATAAGAGTTTGGAGAGAAAATAGTGGTAAATGATCACCGTTTGTAAAGTGACAACTTCAGCTCCTAAAGAGTCAAAGTTTGAGATCATTTGATTTTGTTAATTTACTTTAACCTTCATTTCTCTTTTAAACTATTTCAACTATTCTAATATTTACTGTATACATTTACTATAAATATAGGCTACTAGAACAGATAACTTCTAGATACTTCATATCGACCCTGTAATGAGTAATGAATGTGGAAATGTCAAATCTATACATAATAATAATTCAAAATTTGCTTTGTGTTGCTCTTTATTTTAGAGGTAATTGTCAGTTTCTGCACATAAAACTGTATCATGTTATGATCTAATTTGTATTGCAATAAAATGACAGTAGTTATTAGATTAAGACTCATATGTAGATATTATGCTGCTGTAGTTATTTACCTGTGGAGGATCATGAAGATGAGAGTTGCTGAATTATGTTTTACACTTGTCATATTGTGAGATATTACAGTATTGTCTTTCAGTAGAGCAGTTTAATAGTCTTTTGTCACATATCATCCTGACTGGAATAATGTGTTTGTAAGAGCAAACAGTCAGAATAAAGTGAGATGATCTGCTGATGATCCTGAATGTCTTGTTGAATGAGTGTTGATAGTCTGAGGCTCATCAATATTAACAGAGCTGCTGAAAAGACTCTTTATTTCATCTCAATAGTTCCTGTTTTCTCCTCATTTATTATGATGATGTCTTCACATCTCCTGTAGATTCACACTTAAAGCTCATTTCATTGCTGTCAACAGACTGAGGGGATTTGATGGTCACATATATATACAGTTATCTCTGAGTTTATGCTTTCAACAGTTTTTCTTACCATTATTTATATTTTTAATAATTGTATGACATTATATTCTGTTATCATTTAGTGTAAAAACAAATTCAGTCAGTGATATATTCAGTGAAGCTCCTCCCACATCAATCACATCGTCAGTGAAGCTCCTCCCACAGCAATCACATCATCAGTGAAGCCCCTCCCACATCAATCACATCGTCAGTGAAGCTCCTCCCACATCAGTTGATCAATAAATGCTGGAATATTCCCATCAGGCTACAAGTGAAGACGAGCATCAGAGCATCAGGAAGAGCTGAAATCTGCAAAGACTGAGTTTATTAAAGAGGACAGTGAGAACACGAGTGATCCAGAACCTGCAGAATGAAACACACTGAAGATCCTGAAGAACAAAGAGGTTGGTGTTTATTCTTCATTCATTCATGATGCTGGAGAACATTCGTGTTAGGAAGACTCAACACTTCAGCACATTTAGAGAAACAGTTCAACAAATGTTAACTGTCAAATCAGGTCAAACTAAATATGATTATTATTATTTGCATTTATTTTATATGTGGTTCACATTTTTGCAACAATGTTTCCAAAATTGTGGACAGTTCTCAATACAGTTTTCAACATTTAGATTCTTTAGAAATAAGCAGTAACATCAAACTATGTCAGGTAAATTACATTTCCAGCAGTGGAGTAATGTAAAACAATTATAATACTTTTTACATTGAGTATTTTGGGTGACTCTGTACTTTACATGAGTTTTTATATTTATGCAGACTTTTAATCTGATGCCACTACATTTCCTAAATAAATGTATACTTGTTTACTCTGTTACATTTCCTGTTACTTACTACAAAATAAAGTCTGAAGAACACAGAAGCAAGCAGGTTTTTCTTATTTCGTGTGTATCTGGTGCTTTCAAGTTAGATAATTGGTCAAATTCCTTTGCGTATGTGCAAACAAGCGGCCGCAGAACCACGGTTGATTTAATTTTCCACTCAAGCCCAGAAGATGAACACCCGTGGCCGTTTTCTTATGTTGGAACGAGAGAGTCTTCATACTGGATGACGTGCCAGGCAGGACAGTCCTGTACTTCAGCTCTAGTTTCAGTGTCCTGATAGGTGATCCAGTTCGTTATCGGTTAACTTGCAGTTAGTGAAGGCGGGATATTAGAGAGCGTGGAGATCCAGTCAGATGCGAAACGAGGATCTTCAAAAAGAGTTTATCAAGTTATTGTGCGCAATAAGTTGTTCAAATCCCGAATTCAGTTCTCTACATGCCCGAATGGTCAAATACATGACCATCAATGGTTTAACTCTTAAACAGTTATTTTTTTCAAATGTGTAACTGCATTATTTTTATATAACCCCTTAACCACCCTTTTGATAATAGACGTGAAAATGCACTATCCAAACTTAAATGGGTGTAATTCAAGAATTCTTTGGAATATAAACCTAAATTTGGTCTTGTTTTAAAGACAGCCGGCAGATTATTGCTGAAGTGAAAGTACTTCAAACATTTACTGTAACTGAAATGTACTTTACTAAATCATAAAACTTTTTTAATCTTTAATTAACTATAAAATCAAAGCCAAGTTTCAAGTTTATTTGTCATTACACATGTACAAGTACAGTATAACGAAATGAAGTTTGGAGCAAGCCTCTGGGCCGCAGCCGATTATTCAGGCGCCGCCTGGATAGATAAGGACAGGACAGGCAGGCGGATGGAGGGGGGCTGGGATCGGGATCGGGTGTGTATGGTGCGAGTGAGTCTGAGATTGTGTTGTGTGAAAATGTTAGCCATAACTTCAGATGTTTTTGAGTTCAGTTCTATGGTTTGTCCTTGAAGGGAGATAAGGCAGTGCACAGGGGAAGATAGCAGACCAAGCTGTCAGGCTGACCTCCCAACCAAGAGATAGGGACAAGTGAGGTTCGGAATTAGGTCAGGCAAATACAATTTTTTAATCCATTTAATGATCTTCGGTAATTTGTCCGGATCATAATCAATCAATCAGTTCTGGTCCTCAGCACTCGCGTCCGGTCCGTGCAGTTTCCCTAGACATTACGTCCAGCCTCATGGCCAGACCGGTTACAGTCCGTAAAAGTTCACCGATCTGACCCCCGATGGAGCCCACTCTTCCCTGCGTATCCACAGTCCGGACTGCGTTGTTACGGTTCAGTTCCTCAGTTCGTATCACTCTCTGATCTAATTCCTTCAAACGGTCACACACAACCCCGAAGCATTCCTTAATTTCCACAGACAGCGGCTGGGTGAATTTGCTTGCAGCTGTCTTACCAATCTTCCGATAGGTCAGGGCAATCCAATTTACATTGCAAAATGTAAAAATATACAGTCTACTCCACTTTACTGCAACTGATGTACTGAAAATGAAATGAAACTGCTTTTCTTTGGTTTCAGACGTGATGGAAGAGAGCGAGGAGAGTGAAGAACTGAGTGAAGTGGAGGAGGAACATCATGTCAAACCTGGAGAAAAACCTTTGAGTCGCTCAAAGACTAAAAAGACATTTATAAAGAAAACAAGAGCCGAGAAATCTTTCATCTGCACTCAGTGTGGAAAGAGTTTCACAACCAAACAATGTCTGGAGCGTCACAAGAGAATCCACACCGGAGAGAAGCCGTTCACATGTGATCAGTGCGGGAAGAGTTTCAATCAATCATCAAACCTTAATGATCACATGAGGATCCACACCGGAGAGAAGACGTTCACATGTAATCAGTGCGGGAAGAGTTTCAATCGATCATCAAACCTTAATGCTCACATGAGGATCCACACCGGAGAGAAGACGTTCAGATGTGATCAGTGTGGAAAAACATTTCTTAGGGCATCAAACCTGAAGACACACCTGAGAGTTCATACGAAGGAGAAGCCACATTCATGTTCTGTGTGTGGAAAGAGTTTTTCACAGCCGCAACATTTACATAGACATGAGAAAATGCACACTGGTGTGAGAGAGTACATGTGCTTTGAGTGTGAGAAGACTTTTACTACAGGGAACGATTTAAAAGTGCACGAGAGAATTCACACTGGAGAAAAACCTTGCAAGTGTTCACACTGTGACAAGAGATTCAATCAGTCATCAGATCTGAAAACACACGAGAGGATCCACAGCAGAGAGAAGCCGCACACGTGTGATCAGTGCGGGAAGAGTTTCTCTATTAAAAGTCACCTGAAGGAACACATGAGGACCCATGCTGAAACGGAGGGGTTCGCTGATACCAGAGATGGGCACTCGAGTTAGTGACTCGGACTCGAGTCGCATTTTATGAGACTAAAGACTTGACTCTGGACTCGACCTGAAATGACTTCAGACTTGACTCGGGACTCGACTCAGGACTCGGGACTGGGTTTAGCTTGTCTGCTGAAATGCAACTTATGTTTAGAGTGTAACCTCCATCAACATAGCCGATAACATGGCGGTATGTTCTCTTCAAAGAGTCACAGGGGTCATGTGTTTTTTGATAGCCAATGTGGTTTCAGTCTTTCGATAGTTAGCCGCTGGATGTCCAGGTAATGGAAGTCAGCGTTCAGTGCTGTGGCCCTTGCGAGTTCGAATACCACGCCATCAATATTGTACTCAAACAGCATTGTGTCCTTTGGGTTTTTTATTGTAGTTGGGAATATGGTGATTCTTGCATTTTTGTTGTGCAAAAACGTATCTACATAGTTGTGTTCGTAGTACGACTCGATGAGATTTTAAGTATTCTCCGAGCACGCTCCATAAAACATGTCCCACCACATGAAATTCATCAAACTCATCCCAAACCCATCACAAACTCTTCATCTGTATATTCCATCCTGTTGACCTGTGTGGACAGATAATTAAAATTACTTTAAAATGTTTATCATGGTTGTCTAGCGATCACAGTTTGGTGGCTTTTTAGGGGTTATATTGACAGGGTTAGTGTGCACAGGGGGTGTGTTGGGTAGGGGGCTAGTTATATTGTAGGGGTTATATTGTATTGTCTCAAAAAAACATTGACAACAAGGGTGATTCGATGGGCCTAGTAGGCAATTAGCATGTATGTTAGCGGGTCATTCGACAGGCCAAAGGGCACCGAAAGTCCTGATCGCGGGAGTGAATATCACCTGCGAATTGAATGTGACAACTTGACATTTTATATAAAATATATAAAAAATATATCAATACACTTAATATACGACCAATCATTTAAAAAAATCCATATATATAGTTTATAAAGTAACATTAAAGTACTCACGATTACTGTATGCCGATGTAGCGTTAATGAGGTTCGGATACAGCTACGGGGCAGCTCGTCTGTTGGTCCAGCGGATGTGAGAATGGCTGTAGTACAGATACAGTATGTCAGATCCATGGGCAGGGCAGACTAATTGATCATGATCAAACATATTGTCACATGTGAGCAGGGATGAAGCACAGTGAGAATCCAAATATAGCATGAACTAATTTAATAAGGAACCAAAAAAACCCCAAAACATGAGTATCCACAAACAGGCAGGGCACAATGACAGGAACACACATACAGGTGCTGGTCATATAATTAGAATATCATCAAAAAGTTTATTTATTTCACTAATTCCATTCAAAAAGTGAAACTTGTATATTATATTCATTCATTACACACAGACTGATATATTTCAAATGTTTATTTCTTTTAATTTTGATGATTATAACTGACAACTAAGGAAAATCCCAAATTCAGTATCTCATAAAATTAGAATATTACTTAAGACCAATACAAAGAAAGGATTTTTAGAAATCTTGGCACTGAAAAGTATGAGCATGTCCAGCACTCAACACTGAGCTGGGGCTCCTTTAGCCTGAATCACTGCAGCAATGCGGCGTGGCATGGAGTCCATCAGTCTGTGGCTCTGCTCAGGTGTTATGAGAGCCCAGGTCGCTCTGATAGTGGCCTTCAGCTCTTCTGCATTGTTGGGTCTGGCATATCGCATCTTCCTCTTCACAATAGCCCATAGATTTTCTATGGGGTTAAGGTTGGGAGAGTTTGCTGGCCAGTTAAGAACAGGGATACCGTGGTCCTTAAACCAGGTACTGGTTGCTTTGGCACTGTGTGCAGGTGCCAAGTCCTGTTGGAAAATGAAATCTGCATCTCCATAAAGTTGGTCAGCAGCAGGAAGCATGAAGTGCTCTAAAACTCCCTGGTATACGACTGCGTTGACCTTGGACCTCAGAAAACACAGTGGACCAACACCAGCAGATGACATGGCACCCCAAACCATCACTGACTGTGGAAACTTTACACTGGACCTCAAGCACCGTGGATTGTGTGCCTCTCCTCTCTGGGACCCTGATTTACTTTCATCAGAGCACATAACTTTGGATTCAAGATTCAAGATTCAAGAGTTTTATTTGTCACATACACAGTTATATACAGAATATACAACCAGCAGTGAAATGTAAACAGGTCCGCTCCATGGACAGTGCAAATTCACAGTTAAAAACACAAGGAGGAAATTATAATAGAAATAGGATATAAAAGTGCTATATATATATATATCTGTAGAATTATAAATAATCAAGTCAAGTAGAAGAAAAAGTAAAAAAAAAAAAAAAGAATAAAGAAGTGGAATAAAATAATTGAAGTAGACTGTGCAGTGAGTAAACTGTAGACTTATAAATATGTGGTTAACAAATGTATAAAGAGTATAATGTGCAAACTGGTTTATAACAGGTTGTTACACAGTAACAACGAGAACAGAAAGTGCAGTGCAATGTCAGTGTATCGATGTTTATCCTGAAGTGAAGTCACGTGATGTTAAGTGACTGAGTTCAGGAGTCTGATGGCCTGGGGGAAGAAGCTCCTCCTGAGTCTCTCAGTTTTGGCCATCAGGCTTCGGAAGCGCTTACCAGATGGCGTGAAATGAGCGTTTGGTGTAGACGTCCTGCAGAGACGGGAGAGCTGACCCTGAGATACGCTCGGATAAGCGCACGACTCTTTGCAGGGAGTTAATACACTTTCTATCACCCCTAAATAGAAAGTTTTCAGGATAGCTGGTGAAACCCTGAATTTCCTCAGCTGGCGCAGGTGGTACAGTCTTTGCCTGGCTTTTTTCACCTGTGTTTGAATGTCAGCAGTCCAGGTCAGGTCCTCGGAGATGTTTACACCCAGGTACTTGAAGCTGCTCACTCTCTCTACTGGTGACCCGCTGATCATGAGGGGGAGTATGTCCGTTGCTGTCTCTTCCTGAAGTCCACAATCATTTCTTTGGTCTTGCCAACATTCAGAGAGAGACAGTTGTCCTGGCACCATGATGTTAGATGCTCCACCTCGTCCAAGTATGCCGTCTCATTGTTGTTGGAAATGAGGCCCAGGACAACAGTATGATGATAGAGGTGGAGCTGTGTGTGGACAAACAGTCATGCGTGGGCACTCAGCAGCGATCCAGTCCTTTCTGTCTTTAGCCCAGGCGAGACGCTTCTGACGCTGTCTGTTGTTCAAGAGTGGCTTGACTCGAGGACTGCGACAGCTGAAACCCATGTCTCGCATACGTCTGTGTGTAGTGGTTCTTGAAGCACTGACTCCAGCTGCAGTCCACTCTTTGTGAATCTCTCCCCACATTTTTGAATGGGTTTTGTTTCACAATCCTCTCCAGGGTGCGGTTATCCCTATTGTTTGTACACTTTTTTTCTACCACATCTTTTCCGTCCCTTGGCCTCTCTATTAATGTGCTTGGACACAGAGCTCTGTGAACAGCCAGCCTCTTTTGCAATGACCTTTTGTGTCTTGCCCTCCTTGTGCAAGGTGTCAATGGTCGTCTTTTGGACAACGGTCAAGTCAGCAGTCTTCCCCATGATTGTGTAGCCTACAGAACTAGACTGAGAGCCCATTTAAAGGCATTTGCAGGAGTTCATCAGCTGATGAGAGTGTGGCTCCAGCTGTCTTCAATATTCAACCTTTCACAATATTCTAATTTTCTGAGATACTGAATTTGGGATTTTCCTTAGTTGTCAGTTATAATCATCAAAATTAAAAGAAATAAACATTTGAAATATATCAGACTGTGTGTAATGAATGAATATAATATACAAGTTTCACTTTTTTAATGGAATTTGTTAAATAAATCAACTTTTTGATGATATTCTAATTTTATGATACCTGTACAGGATCAAGAACCAAAAAACAACAACTGAAGCACTGGAGTATATATACAAAGGGAAACGAGATAACAAGATGAGGGGGAGTGGCTAATAGGAAACACCTGGGGAAAACTAATCATGATGAAAAACTACAAAGTACTACAAAACATGGCACAAGACAGGAAATAAAGTCCTTACACAAGACAGGGAAACGCAGGCTGGGATCATGACAGAGCCCCCCACTTAAGGAGCGGATTCCAGGCGCTCCTGAAAAGTCCAGGAGGGAGGTGGAGCGGAGGCGGACCCGGGGGCAGGATGGAGGTTCGGGGAGGAACAGGACAAGGACCTTGGCATGGCATAGATGGGCCTGGGAGCGTGGGCGGACCTGGCTGTGGAGTGTGGTAACTAGATAATTTACCTCCCTGTACACCAGTAAGTTGTTTTCAGGTTGGGATGTTGGGTTTGTCAAAAAGATACATACAATATAATGTGTTTGTTTAGATTAAACATTAACATAAAGTTGACTTGTCATTAACTGACTGATTATTATATATGTCATACATGCAAAAGTAATTTATGAAGAAAAAAACACATGTATGTTAGGGTTGTGCCGATGGACGATATCATCCTCCATCGTGATGCCACGCCCCCCGAGTCTTGCGAGTCTTGTTGTGAGTCTGACACACACTAATCCTCTTCTATAGTTAAACTAAAAACTTTGCAGGGATTGCTCTGTAAATTAAATTGAGAGTATAACTAATGCATATATGCTGTTTTAAATACTGTAGTCTATGCCAGATATATAACCAACATTTTGAAATAATAAACGAGGCTCAAACATCCATTTCAAAAGCATATGTGTTTATTTTAGCACTTCTGTAGGGGATCTACATAATTTTATTTTGAAGAGACTTCTATTTTGATTTTTTCCCATGGGTGCGGCCATTACATGCACGCAAAGAGTAAACGGTGAGATGAGAAAAGAGCAGTGACACACGGAGGAAGAATGCGTTGGTCTTCGGGTAGTTTACAGTTTTGTAAACAAGTTTTGTTTATGCCTGTGTTAGACTTCGGAAACGCATGATGCTGTTTTCAGGACTCCGATCGCGCCAATGAGTTGGTTATTGAACGTGACAGAACGAGTTTTCCGCCGTGTCTGTGTGTATTCGTACAGCTGCGCAGAAGGCCGGCTGGCGGTAAACAAGTGGTTTACCGTAGGAGTGGAACACTCCCGTGGTTTCTTTGTCTTTCAAGCTCAGTTTTTGCTTAATTTGTTCAAACGAGCTTGAAACAGGGAATGCTGTTAGTGATCGTGCGAATAGGGTTCGCTGAGATGTCGGATAGGGCCGTGGATTGTTCGTCTTCTCAATGTGCCTTCGTCAGCTGAGATTGCGGCCTCGTTGGATCAAGCTGTCGTCGTCAGGATCACGTGGAAAATCGCTGAGGGTTATTGAGTGAAGAGACATTACCCTGCCATCCGTTGGACATCATTGAAAAGGGATTCATATACTTCTGTGCACATTCCTGAACTTTTTGGATTTTTTTTTGTGAACTCGACGGACAGAGTTTAACTTTTCCATTTATTTTTCTGGATTTTTGAATCGGACTGAGCTTTTTGATCAGAATTGAAGTGAACTTTATTTGGAAGCGTGAGCACTTAAATATACTGTGAAATATTTCAGTGTTGTGAAAAGAGAACACTGATTGTTATTTTGTGTTGATTGAACTGAAACTGTAAGGTCCACCCGTTAGCCCAAGGACGGAATCTAACGGCCTGGTCGAAGGACTTCTGCGTGTTCGCCTTCTCAGCACTTCTGTTGGATTCACTTAATTTATGACCATCGAATTTTAAATCTGACTCCATGAATAATTTGATCTGACTCCAATTCTTTGTAACTTTGTTACATTTGTTACATTTGTAACTTAACAGCTGATCATAAGTTTAGTTGTGATTTAATTTGGATCGTTGATTTCTCTTAGTATCTCTTAATTTCAAATATTCGTTCATCAAGGGACCCGATATCGCACAGGAACGGTTAGCGTCCGGTTCGCCAGCAGCATACGATCACAACCTAGCCAGTTCTGATATTAGTCAGAGGATTACAGAGTGAATATTTTACCTTTAAGTGGTCGCACATGCTTACTCATCAAAAAGTGTAATTTTAGTAATAGTCACGAAAGCTGCAACTTGCTAATACAGTAATAGTCAGAAATCAGATTGCCCCTCATGCTGCGCTCCATGCTTCAGTCAGGGCTCCTCGGTTTGATCTATTCTGGCAAAAGAATTGCGGAAATAAAGGACTCCGGTTTGATCAATACTAGAATAACTTGTTTCAGAATAATACAAGGTAAATCAAGACAAAGGTTTATTTTAGCCAGGCAGAACTTAAACATCATAATTAAACATGAATCCATGGTACACAACTTTCAGCATAAAAATATAAAATACAATTAAGTAATATGAAAATAGTTTCAAAGAGTCATATCTGGCACACTACATATAGTGTGTGTGAGTGTCTCTTATGACACTGACACAACACTGCATGGGGGTTCTGTCTACAGAATGTTCCCCAATGGCAGCCCTGCTACCCTTCCTTAAATACCCAGACCAGAACAAAGGGTTGTAACTATTTGCAACACAAACACCTAGTTTGGGGAGAAGATCAGATATCTTTGGAGAGACCACTCAAAAAGAGAACACAATTCTCATATGTTTCAATCTTTCTAACCCTACCAGTGACTTCAGTGATGTTGAGACCATTTTACCAATCGCACTATGACCTTTAAAAAGACACCAGACATGAAAGGGATAAAACAATAGATTCACAAGATAAATCATATGTAGTATATCTGCATTCTGGGACTTGAATCAGGGGGAAGGGGGAAAGGGAGGTAGAGAGGGGGAGAGGGTTTTGGTCAGGGCGGTGTCCTACAGTTTCTCTGTGAGATCTTCTCTTCAGATTGAGTTTTATTGTTTTAATGCAGGGTGTTGGATCTCAGCTTTTGTCTTAGCAGTAAAACTGCTCCTTACAAAACTAAGACAGATTTGTTGATTTTCTCTCTTTATTGTTTTCTATATTTTTATTTAGTTTTGACTTGACTGGACTTGAAGTTGATCTGCTCCTGTTGAAACAGGGAAACAAAAATAATCACCATTCATTTAGTAGCAATAAATATTTTTGTTAGTCAAGCTGAAACTGTCTATGGTAATTTTGAGTCACTTATACCAAGGAGTGGAGCGTCTTACCTATCTTGTTAGACACAGGGATGGTGGGTTTTGCAGACAACAACACTTACCCCTGAGTTTTCTGCACATACATACACTTCAGGTGGCTGCCGTGTATTGAGTAAATCCTGGAGCCCACCTCACCGCCTCTTGAGCATTTACACATTGCAACACGATAGGCACAGCATAAAATTAACAGTTGTACAAAAGACTAAAAGTATTGGGTGGGAGGACTAGGATCCTGTTGCCCACTCAATCTTCCTTAGTTAAGGGCACTTCCCCCCCACAAGGTGGTGGCAAATTTCCCTCCACCACACTTCCATCAGTTAAACGACACACTACAGCCTGTAAAACATTTAAACGGTTATCAGTAAATAATGGTAACCTAAAGAATAGAAGAACATTTAAATATTAGTTAAAAAAAGATTTGTTTCATAGCTTATTTCCCCGCAAAGATGCGTCATATGCCGCTCTGCGCTTTGAGATGAATGTGGGACACGAGCTGGATAGCCTTTTCTAATATCTTCGTCTCCATGTTTTCTCCTGATGTCGCAAAGCCATGAATTTTATCTTCCACAGGGTCAAGACATTTAGGCTGTTTGATTATGCACTGTGCTTTGTGCTTCACTCATGTGGTAATATTCACGTAAAACAGCATTCACATACAAAACACTGCGTTAATAACCAAATGATAGTTTTAAATAGAAATTAGTATTTATGTTAAGAGATATTAAAATAAAAAGTGCACAACTCTTCTTAAGTGGAAGGAAGCTAGCGCGGATGAGTCCTTATTTGGGTTAGTAAAATAACGACATGATAGTTTTTAAGTAGAAAATAGTGTTTATGTAAAGAGATAGTAACATACAGATATAGTAAATTATATCTTTTTATAAAAAAATTAAAAAAGCAACGATATCATGGTCCATCGCAATGTTTGGGGTCAAACACAGTATTAGTATGGTGTTCCTAATAATCCTTTAGGTGAGTGTGTAATAATGATAATAATTTATGAAAAATACAAATTTTGCTTTAAATGTTATGATTACAGTCCTGTCAGCCATTCTGTAAAGGTCATTTACTTGATTCCGTTTGCTGTTTATTGCTTAAAATATAACACAAATGTTGTTAACTAAATTGAAAAATGGGAAAACAGGGAACCATAAGCAGGAACATTTCATTCCAGTCGCATGCTTTAATATCTCTCAGGATTCTGCCCTGAGCCAGATATAATAGTATCATTTATTTGGAATATTCTCATAGATTACACTCAATTCAGTTCTGATTAATAAAAACATACTACAATATGCAGAAATATAGAAAATAATTAATAATTTAAATTCTTCCAAATATAAATAATGGTAAGAAAAACTGTTGAAAGCATAAACTCAGAGATAACTGTATATATATGTGACCATCAAATCCCCTCAGTCTGTTGACAGCAATGAAATGAGCTTTAAGTGTGAATCTACAGGAGATGTGAAGCCATCATCATAATAAATGAGGTGAAAACAGGAACTATTGAGATGAAATAAAGAGTCTTTTCAGCAGCTCTGTTAATATTGATGAGCCTCAGACTATCAACACTCATTCAACAAGACATTCAGGATCATCAGCAGATCATCTCACTTTATTCTGACTGTTTGCTCTTACAAACACATTATTCCAGTCAGGATGATATGTGACAAAAGACTATTAAACTGCTCTACTGAAAGACAATACTGTAATATTATGATGATGTCTTCACATCTCCTGTAGATTCACACTTAAAGCTCATTTCATTGCTGTCAACAGACTGAGGGGATTTGATGGTTCCACATTCATGTTCTGTGTGTGGAAAGAGTTTTTCACTGCTACAACATTTACACACACATCAGAAAATACACACTGGTGTGAGAGAGTACATGTGCTTTGAGTGTGAGAAGACTTTTACTACAGCGAACTGTTTAAAACTGCACCAGAGAATTCACACTGGAGAAAAACCTTACAAGTGTTCACACTGTGACAAGAGATTCAGGCGGTCATCAGATCTGAAAACACACGAGAGGATCCACAGCAGAGAGAAGCCTCACACGTGTGATCAGTGCGGGAAGAGTTTCTCTATTAAAAGTCACCTGAAGGAACACATGAGGATCCATGCAGTGGAGAAACCACATCACCACAGTCTGAAATAAGTAGTTCATCTTTATATGCTGAGCAACAAAGTTAGTTTGTGACAGAACCATTTTTTGACTGCTTGGAAAGTTTCTCATCATAAGAAGAAAGTGTCTCATTATTCGGAGAGATGGAGCCGTCATTATGAGAGTCTCATTATGAGATGTTAAGTCATCAGTGGCTTCACACCACATACTGTACACAAATCTTCCTCACATGGAGGGATTGACTACTTTGACTACTTAACCCCTTAGGTATTGGAATTTGGTGCTGTTTTGGTAAAAAAAAAATTGATACTCGATGTTATCGAGGCAATTCGGTCAGTGCCTAAAGTATTTTGCTCTATCCCCAGCCCTACACATCAGAAGGGTCACACTCTGGATTCAGTGTCTTCACTTGGTTTTGTGTTGTCGCTCTGTGTTGCCATGTACTCGGACTAAATCCTCTCAATAAGTATGAAATGGATATGTGTAGTTTACATCAGTCTTAAGGTTTCCAAACATAGTTATGAATGGATTTGGATGGATTATTGTGGTCTTTTTTTGTTTCCACTAGTGCTGGGGTCCTGAGGAAATTTTATGGCAGTCACAGACCCGGACATTAGGGATTAGTCTCTAGATGGGTGAAGGGCAGAAACTGCATGTGGACCAATGAGAAGTCCTGTCCTTCCTGGGCTTGGTACCACAGGTGGTCTTCTTGGCATCTAAGAGGTGTCTGGCTGTTGTTCTAGCATCTTTATCTGGGGCCTGTACCATGATGGTAGTTTAACAAACTCAGAGTTACAGGATTAGTTTTGAGTTGACAAAACCAAACCCCAGTTCTAAGGTCATCTGCAAGTTTCTGAGAATCCAGAAAGCACAAATTGTAAATGTTGACATCACATTAACAGCAACTGTTTAGCTAATGAATCTATCATTTTCATTCTGTACTTGTATAATTTTTTGCTTAATCATAACATTTTTAACATTTACTTGAATCTCTTCATCTGTCAAGATACATTCCAGCATGCCCTTTTCCACAGCTGCCCTCGTTCTAAAATAAAACAGCAGTTATGGCATCACCTTTGTGGTTTTACAACATATGAACATTAGGTATCAACTCACCAACATTTTTAAACAATAGGACCGTTTCAGGTGGCATGATGTGTCAGTGCCTAGATCTATTCCTGCACATTCTGTGTGAAGCCAACCATGACAGGTATTGCACTGTGTCCACTGTACATTCTTTATTTCTGAGTGCATGGTTCTGTGACACACACACACACACACACACACACACACACAGTAAAAGCATACATATCTATATATCTATATCTATATCTATATCTATATCTATATATATATATATATATATATATATTTTTTTTTTTTTTTAATTTATTTGTCTTAATTTTTGTTATTTGAATAATGAAACGGTGTGATATACCATTTGTTGTTGTTCATTTAAGGTTGTATATGTATGTATATATTTATTTATTTATTTTTGACTTACTGATTTCCGACTCTTTGATAGCAGCAAGCCCCCAGTTCCTGTGATAAGCATTCACGTTCCTGTAATTCTTTACAAGGTTCTAATTTCTGTTGAGTAATATAAATCCAGTGTTACTTTAAAACCAATATAAAATGTTTAAATCAGTGTTATTCAACAACTACCCTTGACAAAACTTTACACCCATTAAACTTACTCTATCCAAACGTCTTATATTGGTCAACACTAAAAACAAAATATTTCAATATTTAATAAATACATATATTTAATAGATTTATTAAATACTTATATATTTTTTTTAAGATACATGCCTCTGCAGGTTTTTCATCATTGAGGGTCAATGCAGGCTTGTCAGCAATCTGTCCTTCTGTAAGAGTCTACCACCAGATTAATAAAATAAGTATTAGTTGTATAAGGCGACAAGGCATCTTGGAAAAAGTTGCCCATAGCTAACATTTGAGAAGAAATTAAATGAAAAACAGAAACATATTAAACATTAACACCTTTGAAATAGAACATGTAGACATTATATTCAATATTACATTGAATACTGATTATGGTGGTACTACCATTCTCTCTCTGTCACATTGTTCCTCCTCCGTTGAACTCTGCACAATAAATAAAAATGTATTATGTATACAAATATTTATATATAAATAATATTTCATTTGTAAATCTCACTGTACATTCTTGAAAGATTCATACTTCAGCAGGAGTGTCATCCATCACAGGTTTATGTTGTAAATTTAAAAGATATTGGATGCAGGAATTAATTGTGAAAAGTCTCAATTTACCATTGCAAACATCTGTGCCTATACACTGAAAAAATTGTTACAGCAAAATCGTAAATTTAATTTGAGAAAAACAAAAACATTTGGCTGTAACAAATTAGAGAACCTTTTTTTTTTTTTTTTAAGTTTGCCCAACTGTTGGCCAGGACTGTTATCAAACATGTGAAGTTTGGGGCAGATCGGACATTGTATGCCTGAGTTACAACAACTTCCTTGTCAGGTTATCACCAGACCAAGCTCAATTTAAGATTGAACATTGGTCTGGGGAGTCTGTCTGTATTTTCTACTGCACAAGAGGCGTGATCAATGGGCATGGTTCAAATGACTCTGTACGCAATTGGATAGTCCTTCAACCAATCAGACCACAAGATGCGTGATCAACGGGCAACGACCCATCGCTTCTCTATCTGTCATCGTGTTAAACCTGCCAGTCAGTCTGTGATACGCCAGGTGGATAAGCCAGTCTGTGATTGGTTCCCGCAAAAGTGTAACAGAAGCAGTAGAAATTAATGTACAGGTTTCCAGCCTGAGCTGCAGGGCGAAATCAAATCGCCGTTAGATCAGGCTGGGTTTACCCAGTCTAACAACTTCCTGTTTCGTGGTGTAAATCATATACGTTAGCACTTAGCCACATGTTGCTTGATTTAATGTTTCTAGTATATTTGGGACTTGATGGCATATTTTAATTCCGAACCCTGACCTCCCATTCGTCGTCAATGCCTCATCCACCGGGTTTTTGGGAGTGAATAATAGTGTAAAGCATGCCATTTCCTGTTGCCCACAGGTGACGCTATGACTGTAACTGAATATTGGCGTGTAGATGTCTTCAGGTAAGGACTCTAATAAAACATGTGAAGTTTTGGGCAGATCGGACATTGTATGTCCGAGTTACAACAACTTCCTGTCTCATGGTGAAATATTGACCTTTGTGAGGCTGCCACGGACACTCCCTTCAGCGAAAACGTCTAATCAAATCATGTTAATCCTATTGACCCGCGACAGCCCATGATGTCATCAAAGTGCGACCCGGAAGTATATAAGGGTGCCTCGCAACATGACATTCACCTTTTCGTCTGAAGGCAGGCCCCGAGGCATGGCAACGGGACGCAGTGTTTTGTTCTCTGTTCTCAGGGAACATAGGTTACATACGTAACCTGAGACGTTCCCTTTCGAAAGGGAACTCGCACTGCATCTAGAATGCATATGGGGAACGATATACCCACTACGCCATGCCGAGGGGAGTGCGTGCCCACTCTCAGTGACAACTGTCAGAACGAGCAAGTTCGACTGAAATGCCTGAGCCACTCTCCCTCTGGTCACACCGGGCTGTCGGTGACAGCATTCCTTACGGTCATAGCCCAGGCTAACCGCCTCGGAAAGGACCTTAATGTATAACATGAGGTCTCGTAACCGAGGCCACTCAAAGGCCTGGGACCAACTACTTCAACAGAATGGGTCCCTTTAAGGGAATATGGCTAGGGATCCCGAGGTAGCCCCAGCCAAGTCACTACTCGGCGAACATATCCACCCGAAAGCCACCAGGGAAGCCTGACCTGGTGCTGCCTATAATGGACACTCCGGTTTGGCCAAGCCTGTCTGTTTGAAAACAGAGCCTCTGGATACTTGCCTCAGTGAGGTATCCAGTTGGAGGGACTGCGAAGTCGGCAGTGACCAGCTCGGACCGGATCTCAGAGATGGGATATCCTGGAAAGCAGACCTCAGCATAGTGCTTTATGACCCTTGCTAGCGAGGGGAGTCTAATTGCTCGATCCGAGGGTCTACAAAGCCCCTATGTTTCAAGGTGCTAAGGAGGCCAGACAGGCCTACGGACTGATCTGACTGGGAGGCCACACTGGGGGCCTATGACCGATGACCAGGCTCAAGCGGCTGCGTACTCACAAGCGACCTTCGATGAAGGGAGCACCGAGCCTGCCTGGTAGGTAGACCAAGCTGTAGACAAAATGGGTCCCATTCTGTAGGGAACCAGTAGCAGAAAGTGACACCACTGTCATGCTAGGGAGTGAGCTCGCCTTTAGATGCTGCCTGCTAAGTCCAGCCCCCCTGATAACAAGC
This sequence comes from Paracanthobrama guichenoti, assembly GCA_018749465.1. NCBI lineage: Eukaryota > Metazoa > Chordata > Actinopteri > Cypriniformes > Gobionidae > Paracanthobrama > Paracanthobrama guichenoti. The sequence continues at coordinate 30,344,749 of CM031945.1, forward strand.
ATCCACTAGCTGTCAGAATCAAGCTAGTTGCAGTCTCGGGTACTTGCCCCTAGGGAGGCCTAGAGAGGTCTAACACCTGACTGCAAGTCACGCTAGCTACCCCGAACATCCAGACTCGGAAGCCCACCTCCAGGGAGGCCTGGTGAGGCCTACTACCTGATAGCAGGCCCTCAGGGAGGCCTGGTGAGGCCTATCACCTGATAGCAAGATTTTTAGGGAGGCCGGATGAGGCCTACCACCTGCTAGCAAGAAAAGCTAGCTGCCCGAGCATTTCAACTCAGGGACTCGCCTTCAGGGAGGGCTGGCAAAGCCTGCCACCTGATAGCAATGTTTCTTTCTTATAGTTGTTGCTTAATTTATTTTGGGTGACTGAGTGAGTGATATTTGGAATTAACGTAGGCAGAAAACTGTGGTGTACAAAATGTGAAAGTCATGTCTGTACATCAGAGCCTATGTACAATTCACATTAAGAGACAACTTATTAAGGCTTCAATACATTTTCTTTCTTACACATTATAGCCAATTAAAGTTTTCCCCCATTTATTTATTTATTTTTATAACACAACAGTAAACATTGTTTAGAATGCTAGTAGGCCTACAACTAGGCTACTATAGACGCTACAATAGTCAAAGCTATAACCAAGTTACTTGTCTGGCTTTTGTTTGTTTGTTTTTTGTCATCATAAACTATGCATAATTGATGTATAGTTATGTATAGTTAAATAATGTTTAGCGGACGTTCACAGAGCCTACTTATACTGAAATTTAATGCATCAAGTAGTTCACTTGCCTGTAGACTTGCTTAGACATCTTTCGAGTCTTCCAACATGTTTAGTTACAGTGTAGCTACTTAGTAATTGGAGCATAGGTTTATTGTTGATGTATATTGCATAAACCCTTACTGCAAAAAGCTACAGTTTTTTAATCAAAAAAGTTCCTTTATACAAGACGAATCTTGGCGAAATCCTGACTCAATACTGAAGGTATGTATATATATATATATATATATATATATATATATATATATATATATATATATATATATATATATATATATATAGAAATTGACAGCGCCTCCAAATGGGCAGACGGCAATGGTACTACATTTCGTAAAGTTGTCATATATAGCATTACATACTATGACGACAAAAAAACTTAGAAAACCATTGAGATAATTACTTAGTTTCATGCTGGATGCAATTTTTTTTTCAGTTCTTCAAAGCCAGTCATTATTTCTTTGCACAATGGAAAATGACATAAAACCATAAAAATACATACAAGTATATTTTAATATACTTATGTATGGGTCCATAACTTCACAAAGCTACAATAAAAAAATTTATATTCTGGCATGGTAACAGTCAAGTGCACTGGGAATAAGGCTCCAGTTAAAATTTTAACACACCCTGAAAGGCAGCGGAGATATAGTACCTCCATTTGGCCAATAGTGCAATTTTCCATGTAACTCATGGGATCGTAACTCAATAATAATACAGTAAAATTGCGCATAATGTTGCATGGTGACAGTCAAGTTCATTGGGTATAAAGCTCCAGTTCAAATTTGAACCTTAAAGGCAGCGGAGATATAGCATCTCCCATTGGCATATAGAGCACATCTGTCAAATTTATAGATTCATAACTTCATAATGCTACAGTAAAATGATTCATAATATTGCATGGTGACAGTCAAGTTCATTAAAATTTGAAAGCACCCTCAAAGGTAGCGGAGATATAACGCCACCCATTGGCCAATAGTGCAATTTCTCATGTAAATGTATGTCATATCTCTCAGATTAATGGGATCATAAGTCAATAATGATACAGTAAAATTGTGCATAATGTTGCATAGTGACAGTCAAGTTCATGGGGAATAAGACTCCAGTTAAAATTTCAAACACCCTTAAAGGCACCCTTATATAGCGCCTCCATTTGTCCAATAGAGCAATTTCTCATGTAACGGTATGTCATATCTCTCATATAATGGGATAAAAACTTAATAATGATACAGTAAAAATATACATAATGTTGCATGGTGACAGTCAAGTTCATGAGAAATAAGGCTCAAGTTAAAATTTGAACGCACCCTCAAAGGCAGTAGATATATAGTGCCTCCTACTGGCCAATTGAGCAATTTCTCATGTAACTGTTTCGTCACATCTGTCAAATTTATAGATTCATAACTTCATAAGGCTACAGTTAAATTATTCATAATGTTGCATGATGACAGTCAGGTTGATGGGGAATAAGGCTCCAGTTAAAATTTCAACGCACCCTCAAAGGCAGCGGAGATACAGTGCCTCCATTTGGACCAAAAGTGCAATTTCTCATGTAATTGTTTGTCACATCTGTCAAATTCATAGATCCATAACTTCATAATGCTACAGTAAAATTACTCATAATGTTGTATGGTCACAGTCAAGTTCATGGGGAATAAGGTTCCAGTTAAAATTTCAACGCACCCTTAAAGGCAGCGGAGATATAGCACCTCCCATTGGCCAATAGAGCAATTTCTCATGTAACTGTGTCATATCTCTCAGAATAATGGGATAATAACTTCATAATGATACAGTAAAATTATTCATAATGTTGCATGGTGACAGTCAAGTTCATTGGGAATAAGGCTCAGATAAAAATTTGAACAAACCCTCAAAGGCAGCGGAGATATAGCACCTCCATTTGGCCAATAGTGCAATTTCTCATGTAACTGTTTCATCACATTGTCAAATTTATAGATTCATAACTTTATAATGCTGCTGTAAAATTGTTCATAATGTTGCATAGTGACAGTCAATTGGGCACACTGGACATAAAATACACTGGAATAAAACTTTAACAACCCTAAATGGCTCAACAATGTGATGGCTCTTCAAACTGTAGTGTGAGATTGGGTCCATAACTTCAAAAGGGTACAGTAACCAAGAATGCAAGAGTTCTTTCGATTCAATGCAATTTAATTCACATTCACTTGTATAACACTTTTCACTATACATATTTCAGAGCAGCTTTACAGAAAATGCATGTTTCTATGATACAAAATCACAATAGTCTGTCACGAGATGATATCAGAAAGAACAGTTGTAAGACAATGCGTTTAAGCAAAGGTGTGTGCATTGAAGCCACCTGATAACTTGATAATGTTGCATAATCATCCATGTTTGATGTTCTGGAGGTCCTTATTCAAAGGTGTTGGGTTATCTGAAGTCTTCGTTCATAACAGGCTGGATCCAAGCTGGAGATGGTATAATGTCTAGTTATCTTGTGACATTGAAATTTATTTAAAAAATTGATCAAAGGATGATGTGCAACAATTAAAGAATTATGTACCTATCTTTGTCATTTCACAGCCATTTTCACTTATATTTCAGTGACATTTACATTTCAAATAGCGTATTATTCCTTTCTGAAAATAGACACAATACTAGTAGCAACAGGGCCCCTAAAAGGCATGGAAAAAGCTGAAATGCTCAATAATTGAAAACTAGCCTTTACTGTAATTGATGTGCCTTTATATTTTTACAGTGTAAGGGTGGATCCTCTACAGTGGTTCTGACTGCAGGGTTGCCGAATGACTAAAGAAACGTTAGCACATCATTTGTAATTGAAAGAATTTAATGACAAAATCTAGTTATGGTTACACTTAAAATAGTTACAAAATAAATGTATGAGATTGTAGAGCGCAGTCTCAGGAGTGCCCCCCGGCCTGCGAAGGGCGTTGGGGGTATGTGGCGAGGCGGGGGACCGTGAGAGCGGGCCGGTGGCGAATGTTAATGAGCGTCAGCTGTGCGCCACACCGGCCTTGCCTCATGGAGGAGTGACGGGAGTATAAAAGGAGGAGCGACGACATGGCAAGACGAGAGAGGACCAGGCCTGGAGTTTATGTTTGGTTTTGTTTTGTTTTGTTTTTAGGCGGCAGTCGTCCGTGAGGGGCTGCCGCCGACGTTATGGTTTATTTTTGGATTAAAGTTTTGAAATGTTCGCCGGTTCCCGCCTCCTTCTTCCCTGATCGTTCATTGTCGTTACAGAGATGATGAAAACTTATACCATTAATCGTACCCAGCATGTGTTACCTGAGAGAGAGAGAGAGAGAGAGAGAGAGAGAGAGAGAAGAGAGAGAGAGAGAGAGAGAGAGAGAGAGAGACAAAGAAGAGAAGAGCCAAAGAGAAGGCCCCCAAGAAGAGAGAGCCAGAGAATAAAAGAGCCAGAGCAACAGTTACAATCTTCTTTTATCTATTCCCTGACCATGTGACTGAAACCCTAATGTGAGCCATTCAAACTGACCAATCAGACCAAACTTCCCCCACGGTGTTACAGGTGTGACACACATTTGGCCTACAGGCCTTCAGCATTTCTTTGTCTTTAGGAATTCCAAATGGCCCTCCTGGAGAGAGATGGGGGTTGAAAACGGTAAAGCAAATGTCTTTGTTCATTTTCAAAAATCAAATATCTTTGATTATTTTCAATTCTTTCAACAGTCTATTTTCGGTCACAAAATTATCATGATCCCTTATTAAAAGCGTGAAAAATAGAAAAAACTAAATCGAGCATGATTAAGAAGCTAAAGACGCGGAAACGTCACGTCTTTTAAGGTGGACCACAAAGAACTGAACTGACGTCTTTTTAGCGTCAATAAGAATCTGCGAATAAGAAGCTGGATTCAGTCTCGTGAGAAACAAGAAATAAAATGTTTTAAATGTAGAGTTGAGAAGTATTGTTTTGTCTTTTATATTACACCCTGACTTAGACCAGGGATCATAACAAAAGCTTTTAAAATACTGAAGAGAAGCCATAACTGGTGACATTTGATCAATTATACTCTGAAATCATCAGCACCAGGTCAAGATGAAGTGAGTTACACTGCAGTAAAACATCTTAGTGTGAAATCATTGGAAGTGATTCTAAACAATTTCATAATGTGCTCTCCTAACCTAGAGGCCCACTTCATAAACTGTAAACCTTTCTATTCACCGCGGGAGTTTTCCTCGTTTATTCTCGTGAATGTTTACATTCCTCCAGACGCGTGTGTCAGCGCGGCATTACAACAGCTGGCTGAACAAATAGCTGAGACTGAACAAAAGTATCCAGACTCTCTTTTAATCATTCTTGGGGATTTTAACAAAGCAAATCTCTCCCGTGAACTGCCAAAATACAGACAGCACATTACATGTCCCACCAGAGACAGTAATATTCTTGACCACTGCTACACCACAATAAAGAATGCATATCACTCCGTCCCACTGGCAGCTTTGGGGCTTTCTGATCACTGTGTGGTTCATCTTATACCGTCCTACAGGCAGAAACTGAAATCAGCTAAACCTGTAATAAAGACTGTAAAAAGATGGACTAATGAAGCAGAGCGGGACCTACAAGCCTGCTTCGATTGCACTGATTGGAATGTCTTTGAAGCTGCTACCACTGATCTGGATGAGCTCACAGATACTGTAACATCATACATCAGTTTCTGCGAGGATACATGCATTCCTACCAAGATATTCTTATCATTCACTAATGATAAACCATGGTTTACTGGGAAACTCAAACAGCTTCGTCATGCCAAAGAGGATGCTTACAGAAGTGGGGATAGGGTCTTGTATAACCAGGCCAGGAACAGACTGACAAAGGAGATCAGAGCTGCTAAAAGAAGCTACTCTGAAAAGCTGAGAAACCAGTTTTCTTCTAACAACCCTGCTGCTGTCTGGTCAGGCCTGAAGAATATCACCAATTACAAGACACCATCCCCCCAACCTGCTGAGAATCAACATCTGGCTGATGAGCTAAATGCATTTTACTGCAGGTTTGAGAAACCCAATCTCACACCTCACACCCGCTCTGATCTGCACTTCACACGTCCCCCAACACCTCCTGCACCCCCTCTCCTCCCCCCCGCCATCCAACCTGAGCTTAAGGTCTGTGTGGAGCAGGTAACCAAAATCTTCAAAAGACAGAAGATAAGGAAAGCTTCAGGCCCAGACGGCATCTCATCTGCTTGTTTGAAAGCCTGCGCTGACCAACTGGCCCCAGTCTTCACGCAGATCTTCAATAGATCATTGGAGCAGTGTGAAGTTCCCCGTTGCTTCAAACGCTCCACCATCATTCCTGTTCCCAAAAAACCCAAAATCACTGGACTTAATGACTATAGACCTGTCGCTCTCACATCTGTGGTCATGAAGTAATTTGAAAGACTGGTTCTGGCCCACCTGAAGGACATCACTGGACCCTTGCTGGATCCTCTTCAATTTGCCTACAGAGTAAACAGGTCTGTGGATGATGCAGTCAACATGGGACTGCATTATATCCTGCAACATCTCGACAGACCTGGGACTTATGCAAGGATCTTATTTGTGGACTTCAGTTCGGCCTTCAATACCATCATGCCTGATCTTCTTACAGCTAAACTGACCCAGCTCTCCATGCCATCCTCAATCTGTCAGTGGATCACTAGTTTCCTGACAGACCGGAAGCAGCGAGTGAGACTGGGGAAACTCACATCCAGGACTCTCACTACCAGCACTGGTTCTCTCCCCACTGCTCTTCTCCCTGTACACCAATGACTGCACTTCTAAAGACCCTTCTGTGAAGCTCCTGAAATTTGCAGACGACACCACCGTCATCGGCCTCATACAAAACGGTGATGAGTCTGCTTACAGACTGGAGGTTGAACGGCTGGCTGTCTGGTGCAGTTATAACAACCTTGAGCTCAACACGCTCAAAACAGTGGAGATGATAGTGGACTTCAGGAGGAACAGCCCTGCTCTGCCCCCACTCACCATCATGAACAGCACATTGGCAGCAGTGGAGTCATTCAGGTTCCTGGGCACCACCATCTCTCAGGACCTGAAGTGGGACAATCAGATTGACTCCATTGTAAAAAAGGCCCAGCAGAGACTGTACTTCCTGCGTCAGCTGAGGAAGTTCAACCTCCCACAGGAGCTGCTGATCCAGTTCTACTCGGCTGTCATTGAGTCTGTTTTGTGCACATCCATCACTGTCTGGTTTGGTTCAGCTACCAAATCTGACATCAGGAGACATCAGGAGACTACATCGTACAATTCCACCTGGACCGCCTATATGTGCACTGGAAGCTTCAGCACCAAGACAAATTCCTTGTGTGTGCAAGCACACTTGGCAATAAAGCTCTTTCTGATTCTGATTCTGATAAGATTTTGATTGAGGATAAGTTACCAAAAAAAAAAAAAAACTGGAAAGAGGCGTATAATTCCAATAAGGAAACCAGGAAAGTGTCCATGTTGCTGTTTGAATTATAGACTAATTGACAGCTCATGCATGCAAATTAATGGAAAAGATGATAGTAAATCGATTAATATATTACTTTTGGAAACTAATTTTGGGTTGAGAAATAATGGACCCTATAATACTGTTACATGTGTATCTGTTTCTGTTGTGTTTTCCTGTCACATGTTCCTTTGTTCAGTTTTCCCGCCACTCCTGCGTTTCCATGGTCACCCTCATTATGAGTTCACCCAGCTGTGTCCTGTTAATTAGTCGAGTCATCACCTTGTTTCCCCTGTGTATTTAAGCCCTCTGTTTGCCCTTAGTGTTTGTTGGTTCTTGTTCACGTTTGTTGGTGGTTTTCCTGCCTGTTGCCTGAGTTTATTATTAAAATACCCGTTTCTCCTTCTCCTTCTTTCTCCTTCTCCTTCTCCTTCTTCTCCCTTCTCTCCCTTCTCCCTTCTCCTTTCTCCTTCTTCTCCCTTCTCCTTCTCCTTCTCCTTCTCCTTCTCCTTCTCCTTCTCCTTCTCCTTCTCCTCCTCTCCTTCTCCCTTCTCCCTTCTCCCTTCTCCTTCTCCCTTCTCCCTTCTCCCTTCTCCCTTCTCCCTTCTCCCTTCTCCCTTCTCCTTCAAAATACTTTTGGCAACAGAAATATGTTTTCAGTCTGCTAAGAGCACTAAACTTCTTTCAGTCTCAGTCGACAAGGGTTTCAATGTTGTGCTCCATCATTGATGTTGCTATGATGATATTTCATGATGATATTTCAATAGTTGATCTTTGTTGGCCTTTTATGTCAGACATATAGCAGAGGTTTAATATTTTACTGTCATATGTGACTGTTGGTTTGGATCAGTCAGTTCTCTGATCGAGGGACTTCAGCTCAGATCAGAGAGAGAGAGAGAGGTTTAAAGCACTTTATTTTTTCATTAAACCTTACATCACATTGCTGATAGGAAAATAGAATGGTAAAAAAAAATAAAATAAAAAATTTAAAAAAATTAAAAAATTCACAACAAGCTGATCATCCTGAACTGTACATAGCACCTCATTAAAACACCAAACATCACAAAAAAACACCACGTTATTAGTAAGTTTATAATATGCAAATTCAAGTTTCAGTCTTCCCTGCACCAGATGCCTAAACATCATCTCAGGATTTATTGTGGCAAATTGTAATCCTTTGTTTTTCCAGATTTCCAGTTTGGCAGTTCATATCAAATAATTTAATAAAACCATTTTCCTCCTCATTAAAAACTTATATTTCAAACCCCCAATAAAAACTCCATCAGAAAAATCCTCATTGAATCTTCTAAAACAAGTCTCGAGCAAATTAAAAAGGCCTTGTAATCGGTTACACTTTAAAAACAAATGCTCCAGGTTTTCCTCAATCCCACAGAACCGACATTGCCCCCCCACTGCTGGATTGAGGTGCGCCACATGCCGGTCCGTAGCGATGGCCCCGTGGATGATCCTCCACTGGAGGGCCGCCGTTCGCTTCTCCACCGGGGGTTTGTACAGCGTCCTCCACCTGTCCCGCACCAGGAAATCTGGCTGTAGCAGTTCAGGCCATTTAGATGCTTTCTGTCTCATTAGTGAGTCTTGATGCGTCATCTTCACTGCAGTGCAATATAAAGCTTTCTTAGACGCATCTTTAAAAAGGTCTAGCTGGGGGGTCTTGAAAGATAAAATCGAGTCCGCAACTTCACCTCCATCTTCATTTATAATAGGTGAGATTTTGATGTCTGGGAAGTCTTGGTTATGTCTCGTGTCCTGTCTCCTTCCAATCCAAGACCTGCAGCCACTTGGAAGCGCATTGGATATCTCTTCCTTCAGTTTAAAAACAAGACGCAAGGATCTTAAACCTGTCAACTCTTTAAGTTCTTCCATGGGTTTCCAGCCCCTCTCGTCCAGAAGATGTCCAAGTTTTGTGGACGCCACTTCTCAGTAAAGATCTCTGCACAGTCACGAATGAGAGTAATCGGGTCTGGATCAATGGATTAAAAAACAATGGTTCCTCTGGAGTCCAGAGTCCTTGCTCATCAATGTCTCGTTTCACTTTAAAAACAGTTCTCCATGTTTGCAACAGAGATTTATAAAACGGTGGAAGCTCTGACAGGCTTACTTCCTCCAATTTTATTAAAAACAAGTGTTTGTCAAGACCAAGTCCTCCTGCTTGTTTCAGCAAAGCACTTGCAGTTTTGGCCCATATCACGTCTCTGTAGAGAAGTCTCTGTGCAGACTGTAATCTTGAAAGCTCGGATCCGACTCTTCACATCCACCAAGCCTTGACCGCCCTCTTGGACAGGAAGATACAGAGCGGCTGCACGGATCCAGTGCTGTCCACTCCAGAAGAAGTTGACCAGTGTCCTTTGTATGTTTAAAATGAGTCCTTCAGGTGGCTCCATGACTGCAGTCCTGTGCCACAGCATCGATGCAGTGAGATTATTGATGACCAGGACTCTCCCCCTGTAGGATACTTGTGGCAATATCCATTTCCACTTTGTCAGTTTGGCAGACACCTTCTCCAGCAGACCCTCCCAATTTTTTCTTTGAAACTGCTCATTACCTAAAAAAACACCTAAAGCTTTAAAACCATCTTGTCTCCAGCGTAACCCACCCGGGAGTTGAGGAAACCCTGTGCCTTCCCACCCACCAACAATAAAGCCTTCACTTTTCGACCAGTTGACTCTTGCAGAGGAAGCTCTTTCATACAGTCCAAGAGTTTGATTTAAAATTGTGATGTCATCCTGATTTGAAATAAAAACAGTAATGTCATCTGCATACGCTGATAAAAATAACTTAAAATTGTCCTGTGAATTAGGAATTGCAATTCCATTAAGATTCCTCCTCAACCTGCACAACAAAGGTTCGATGACCAGGCTGTATAATTGTCCAGACAGTGGACATCCCTGCCGGATGCCTCTGGACACGGGGATCGGCTCACTCAAACCCCCCCCCCCCGCTTTCACCAGCACAGACATGTTAAAATACAGCAAATTAATGTAAGATATAAAACTGTCACCAAACCCAAGACACTTTAAAATATTAAAAAGATATTCATAGTCAATTCGATCAAAAGCTTTCTCTTGATCTAGCGATAAAAACCCAAGATTTCCGTGATAAACCTAATTAATGTCGATCATATCTCTTAATAAAAACAGATTGTCCGTTATTGATCTTTCAGGAATGCAGTATGTCTGGTCCTTGTGAATCAACTGGTCTAAAACCTTTTTCAGTCTGTTTGATAAGCATTTGGAGAATATCTTATAGTCCGAACACAGTAAGGATACAGGTCTCCAGTTCTTTAAAAGTCCCAAGTCCCCCATCTTTGGAAGGAGAGAAAAGGACTGCTCGTCGACAGCTTGTGGGAAGTGTTTTGTTCTTGATGCAGTCTAACAGTACTTCATAAAAATCTGGTCCTATTAAATCCCAGAATTGTTGATAAAAATCCACAGGTTAAGCCATCAATCCCTGGAGAATGGCCAGTGTGTAGCTGATGCACTGCTTCCGTGAGTTCTTTAAAAGTGATAGAAGTGTCCAGTGCCTCTTTCTGCTGGTCCTCGAGCTGAGGCAGTTCCTCCAGCAGATCCTCCACGCTCGCAACATCACAGCTCTCAGCGCTGAACAGCTGCTTGTAGAAGTCTCTTGCTAGCCTCCTCATTTCAGCTGGATCTGAGGTCACCGATCCATCCTGCCGACGGAGATGGCACATTTGCTTCTGATGGACACTTTTCCTCTCTAGATTAAAAAAGAAAGCACTTGGAGCATCCATGTCCTTGACAGAGCAGAATCTGGCTCTTATCAACGCTCCTTTTGCCTGCTCCTGTAAATAAGAGTTCAGTTCTCGCTTTTTCTTTTTTAAAACATCACAATGCACAGCTTCACTGTTGGATACAAGATTTGTTTCCATCAACTCAATGTCCTTCTGTAAAGTCCTTACTGTGTTTTTTACTATGGTTGATGTTTGGGAAACATAATTCTGACAGAAAAGTCTTATATTCGCTTTTCCCACATCCCACCACTGACACAGACTCTCAAATGAAGACTTTTTCAACTTCCAGTTGCTCCAAAACACTTTAAAACTTTCACAAAATAAAACATCATTTAAAAACTTAACATTTAAACGCCAGTAATAATTAGACTTTTGTGTCTTCTTTATGTTTAAAACCAAAGTAATCATGTGGTGATCTGAAAAACCATTGGGAGAAATAGACGTATCAATAACTCTATTACTCCACATTTCGTTCAAATAAAACCGGTCTAGTCTTGCTCCAGAGACTCTATCGTCACACACTTTCAGCCATGTGTATTGTCTCACACCCGTGTTTCTTGTTCTCCACACATCTATTAGCTGAAACTCATGAATAAAACTTAACAGTGTGGCGGCTGATTGACTGTGAGGCTCTTCACCATTTCGGTCAACAATAAAATCAGTTGTGCAATTCCAGTCACCACCAATTATTAAACACACACTCTCATCATACTTCTGGACAGCATCTCTTAGTTTCATTAAAAGATCCTTGCATTCTGGACCGTTATTGGGAGCGTAAACATTTACCAACACAAACACAGTTCCTTCATATTCAATCTCTGTTATTAATAATCTGCCTTCAACAATGTTGTCTACATTTAAAATGTTGATGTTCATGTTAGCAGAGAATAAAATAGCAACTCCTGCACTGTTGTTTGTGCCATGGCTTAAAACAAACTTGCCTTCCCACCACATTCCCCACTCAATTTCGTTGTCTTTGTTAGTGTGGGTTTCTTGTAAAAATAATACATTAACCTTTTTAATTTTAATAAACTCAGAAACCATTCCTAATTTCCCCCTGTCTCGTCCCCCATTGATGTTCAGAGATCCCACCTTTAAAATATCCATGTAGGAATAGAGAAGAGAAGAGGACAGACACAGAAAGAGACAGTAAAGGGTAAAATTCACCATGTGATGTTTAATCATTTTGAATTCTTTGGGGAACTTTATCTTTTCTCAGGTTTGTTACCATCTTTTTCAGTCTAAACCTCTTTTTCTTGTCTAAAGCCTCGTAGCTGACCGTTCTCTGAAGTAGCAGTACGGACACTATGAACTTCTCTAGGTCTGGGAAAAAAACAGTCACATCGAAAGCCTTACCAAAAGTCATATCTAGGAAGTCGTTTATTTCTTTAAGACTGTACACGTCGCTTTCTATTTGCGAGCCCACATCAGAAACCTCAGAAAAAGTATCATCCTCCTTCATTTCTGTCACACAGCTTTCTCCAGTCTTTAATACAACAACACTTTCCAATTCAATATCTCTCTGTTCACTCACATCTTTGTTCGTTACACCATTTTCACTTGCTTCTGGTTCAGCACCAGCTTCCTCAGTTTGACTGTCATTTAATAACATTTTCTGCCTGTTTTTCACTGTAATCCTCACGCTCCTCCACAACTGAAGGCAGCGCGGCCTCTAAAGCGTTCTCCCCGACGCCCGCGGTGCTCGGCACGGCGTTCTCTGACGCGTTCCCCCCGACGCCCGCGGCGCTCGGCCCGGCGTTCTCTGACGCGTTCTCCCCGACGCCCGCGGCGCTCAGCCCGGCGTTCTCTGATGCGTTTTCCCCGACGCCCTCGGTGCTCGGCCTGGCGTTCTCTGACGCGGTTTCCCCGATGCCCGCGGCGCTCGGCCCGACGTTCTCCCCGCTAACACCAGCCTTATGTGGGCACACTAGTCATTTATGACCCACATCCCCACACTCAAATTATAAAACGGCCTACTTTCACCTCCTCCTTCACAAACACCACCACCGCTTTATTCATACGAGACACCGATGTTATATTCTCGTACCCGATCTCCTCTCCTACCGCCACCAACACATCCTCCACCACCACACCTGCCGCAGGAACACACCTGACGCCATGGCGGAGGGAAACAGGTGGCGTCACCCCCATGCGGAGGGACGCCATCCCAATCCCAAACAAATCACAAATACACTCCAAAAACAAAAACAAAGTAAACTATAATCTTCTTTACAAAATATTAAGTTTTAGTAGAAAAACGAAAGAATAGAAATAGAAAAAACCAAAAAGTCGCCCTCTCCTCGTGGGAACCCTCAGACACCCAACCTCTCAGACTCAGAGAGAGAGAGAGAGAGAGACAATCGGACAACGTCGGGAGACATAATCCCTCCAGCGTGTCCTAGGTCTTCCCCGGGGCCTCCTCCCAGTGGGACATGCCCGGAACACCTCCCTGGGAAGGCGTCCAGGAGGCAACCGAAATAGATGCCTGAGCCACTTCAACTGGCTCCTCTCGATGTGGAGGAGCAACGGCTCTACTCTGAGCTCCTCCCGAGTAACTTAGCTTCTCACCCTATCTCTAAGGGAGCGCCCAGCAACCCTGCAGAGAAAGCTCATTTCAGCCGCCTGTATCCGGGATCTTGTCCTTTCAGTCATGAACCACAGCTTGTGACCATAGGTGAGAGTAGGAACGTAGATTGACCGGTAAATTGAGAGCTTCGCCTTACAGCTCAGCTCCTTCTTCACCACGACAGACCGGTACATCGACCGCATTACTGCAGAAGCTGCACCGATCCGTCTGTCAATCTTCCGTTCCATCCTTCCCTCACTCGTGAACAAGACCCCAAGATACCTGAACTCCTCCACCTGAGGCACCAAACTCTCCACCAACCTGAAGTGGGCAAGCCACCCTTTTCCGACTAAGAACCATGGCCTCGGATTTGGAGGTGCTGATTCTCATCCCGGCTGCTTTACACTCAGCTGCAAACCATCCCAGTGCACGCTGAAGGTCCTGGTCTGAGGAGGCCAACATGACAACATCATCCGCAAAAAGCAGCGACGAAATCATGTGCTTCCCAAACCGGACACTCTCCGGCCCGTGGCTGCGCCTAGAAATTCTGTCCATAAAAATTATGAACAGAACTGGTGACAAAGGGCAGCCCTGCCGGAGTCCAACATGCACTGGGAACAATTCCGACTTGCTGCCGACAATGCGGAGCAAGCTCCTGCTCCAGTCGTACAGGGACCAAACAGCCCTAAGCAAGGGGCCCCAAACTCCGTACTCCCAGAGCACCCTCCACAGGACGCCACGAGGGACACAGTCGAATGCCTTCTCCAAATCCACAAAACACATGTGGATTTGTTGGGCAAACTCCCATGAACCCTCCAGCACCCTGGAAAGGGTGTAGAGCTGGTCCAGTGTTCCACGCCTGGGACGAAAACCACACTGTTCCTCCTGAAGCCGAGGTTCCACTATCAGCCAAATTCTTCTCTCCAGTACCCTGGCATAGACTTTCCCCGGGGAGCCTGAGAAGTGTGATCCCCCTGTAGTTGGAACACACTCTCCGGTCCCCCTTCTTGAAAAGAGGGACCACCACCCCGGTCTGCCAGTCCAGAGGCACTGTCCCCAACTGCCACGCGATGTTGCAGAGGCGTGTCAGCCAAGACAGCCCCACAACATCCAGAGACTTGAGGTACTCAGGGTGGATCTCATCGACCCCCGGTGCCTTGCCACCAAGGAGCTTTTTAACTACCTCGATGACTTCAGCCCAGGTGATGGATGAATCCACCACTGAGCCCTCAGCCACAGCTTCCTCAATGGAAGATGTGTTGGTGGGATTGAGGAGATCCTTGAAGTATTCCTTCCACCGTCCGACGATATCCCCAGTTGAGGTCAACAGCTGCCCATCTCCACTGTAAACAGTGTTGGTAGGGCACTGCTTCCCCCTCCTGAGGCGGCGAACGGTTTGCTAGAATCTCTTCAAGGCCAACCGATAGTCTTTCTCCATGGCCTCACCGAACTCCTCCCAGGCCTGATTTTTTTGCCTCCACAACTATCCGGGCTGCAGTCCGCTTGGTCTGCCTGTAACCGTCAGCTGCCTCAGGAGTCCCACAAGCTAACCAGGCCTGATAGGACTCCTTCTTCAGCTTGATGGCATCCCTTACTTCCAGTGTCCACCACTGGGTTTGGGGATTTCCGCCTCGACAGGCACCGGAGACCTTACGGCCACAGCTCTGAGCAGCCACGTCGACAAGGGAGGTGGAGAACATGGTCCACTCGGACTCAATATCTCCAGACTCCCTCGGGATCCGGTTGAAGCTCTGTCGGAGGTGGGAGTTGAAGATCTCTCTGACAGGGGGCTCGGCCAAACATTCCCAACAGACCCTCACAGTACGTTTGGGTCTCCCGAGTCTGTCTAGCTTCCTCCCCTGCCATCAGATCCAACTCACCACTAGGTGGTGATCAGTTGACAGCTCCGCCCCTCTCTTCACCCGAGTGTCCAAGACATATGGCCCGAGGTCAGATGAGACGACCACAAAGTCGATCATTGACCTCCAGTCTAGGGTGTCCTGGTGCCACATGCACTGATGGACACCCTTATGCTTGAACATGGTGTTTGTTATGGATAAGGCATGACTAGCACAGAAATCCAATAACAGAACACCACTCGGGTTCAGATCAGGGGGGCCGTTCCTCCCAATCACGCCCCTCCAGGTATCACTGTCACTGCCCACGTGTGCGTTGAACTCCCCCAGTAGAACGATGGAGTCTCCAGTTGGAGCACTTTCCAGCACCCCTCCCAGAGACCCCATTAGGGCTGGGTACTCCGCACTGCCATTTGGCCCGTAGGCACATACGACAATCAGAGACCTATCCCCTACCCGAAGGTGCAGGGAAGCGACCCTCTCATTCACCAGGTTGAACTCCAACACATGGCAGCTGAGCTGGGGGGCTATAAGCAAACCCACTCCAGCCCGCCGCCTCTCACCATGGGCAACTCCAGAGTGGTAGAGAGTCCAGCCTCTCTCAAGAAGTGTTCCAGGGTTCCAGAGCCAAAGCTGTGCATGGAAGTGAGCCTGACTATCTCTAGCCGGTACCTCTCAACCTCCCGCACAAGCTCAGGCTCCTTCCCCGCCAGCGAGGTGACATTCCATGTCCCTAAAGCCAGTTTCCGTGTCCAGAGATCGGGTCGTCGGGGGCCTAGCCTTCGACTGTTGCCCGATCCACTACGCACCAGCCCCATATGATCCCTCCTGCAGGTGGTGAGCCCACGGGAGGGTGGCCCCACGTCGCTCATTCGGGCTGAGCCCGGCTCCAGGGTGGGGCCCCGGCTGCGCCATGCGACGGGTCCTGGTTTTAATTAGACTCATATTGGGTTTGTGAACTGCTCTTAGTCTGGCCCGTCACCAAGGACCTGTTTGCCTTGGGAGACCCTACCAGGGGCATATAGCCCCAGACAATATAGCTCCCAGGGTCATTCGGGTACTCAAACCCCTCCTTGAACTGTTACCTTATCATGGTGGAGGGGTTTTGCACCTCCAAAATACTATTAATAGTCATTTTAAATCTTTATACTTTGGGTCATTTACAGGTAGGACCCAAGGTCCAGATATGATGACGATATAGTCAAGTGAAGTGCTAGTGTCTCTAGAGATGTTCATGTCCATGCAAACACACACACACACACACACACACACACACACACACAGACACAGACACATACACACACACACACACATGATTCACTATTTTTTTCAACCATGTTAACAAAATGTTGGACATTTCTCAATATAGTTTACATCATCGTGATTTTGGCTTTTGTTTTTTTTTTTTTTTTTTTTGTAATAAACCATAAACAACTAAATGAAACAAAATGTATAAAGCAAACTTTCCAGAATGGCTGACAGGGTTTTCAGCAAAACTTAAGCAAAAGCTGATTTATAGTTACTGATAAAGTTTTATTTCTCATAAATGACTCATAGTTCTAGAGATTATTCTTTTCACAGTAACTTTGGTAAGAGGGTTGATGAATGTGATCAACACTGTACAGTTTGAGACGATGGACTGAGATTATTGTCTTGTCCTCCCATCATGCTTCAGGAAGAGCCCTGATGATGTCACTTCTTTTGCGTCACAATTTTAAGAAATGCTCTGTTATTTCAAATGAGGAAAATCATGCCAGCAGTAACAGGGTTGAGCGAAACATGTAGGACACAGATAATGCTAATAAAAAACACAATTATATAACAATAATCATTCAAAAATGTAAAAATGTACAATCTACTCCACTTTACTGGAACTGATTTACTGAAAATGAAATGAAACTGTTATTCTTTGGTTTCAGACGTGATGGAAGAGAGCGAGGAGAGTGAAGAACTGAGTGAAGTGGAGGAGGAACATCATGTCAAACCTGGAGAAAAACCTTTGAGTCGCTCAAAGACTAAAAAGACATTTATAAAGAAAACAAGAGCCAAGAAATCTACAACCTGCACTCAGTGTGGAAAGAGTTTCTCAACCAAACAACATCTTGAGCGTCACATGAGAATCCACACCGGAGAGAAGCCGTTCACATGTGATCAGTGCAATACATTTTTTTTTTTTATACATCAGACCTGAGGAAACACCTGACAGTTCATACGAAGGAGAAGCCACATTCATGTTCTGTGTGTGGAAAGAGTTTTTCACTGCTACAACATTTACATTTATTATGTGCTTTGAGTGTGAGAAGACTTTTACTACATATTCACACTGGAGAAAAACCTCACAAGTGTTCACACTGTTACAAGAGATTCAATCAGTCATCAGATCTGAAAACACACGAGAGGATCCACAGCAGAGAGAAGCCGCACACGTGTGATCAGTGCGGGAAGAGTTTCTCTTTTAAAAGTCACCTGAAGAAACACATGAAGATCCATGCAGTGGAGAAACCATATCACCACAGACTGAAATAAGTGGTTCATCTAGGAACTAGGAACTTTGGGGTGGTACTCGGCGTTAGTAAACCAGTACATAACCAGAAAAACCAGCACAGCTTGAATCTCCTCCATACTTGTTATTGTTGCAGAAAGTGTTGCACAAAAATTATTACTGTCCGTCGCTGACTGGGAGGAGCAGTCGCGCGCAGTCCTACGTTACCGGACTAATAATTTGCCTAATCTTCACGGTACTTTAGACTGCAGTGGAAATGCAGACAGTAGCAGGTCTGGGGGGGAAAAAGTCCTTGGTACAAATTGTTCCGGTTAATTTCGGTGGAAACAGGGCTTTAGTTAGTTTCGATAGTTTTGTTATATCCATCTTTGATAGAGAAATTAAAATCTCCAAGCTGGCTGATGACATGACTCTCTTTTTAAAAGATAAGAGTCAATTAACCAAGGCTATAAATATAATTGAGCAGTTTTCATGTGCTTCTGGACTGAAACTGAGTATGTCCAAGTGTGAGATAATGACGCTCTATAAAAATGATGATTCTTCAGTTGAAGGTATTTCAGTAAAAGAGACGGTAAGGTATCTGGGGATTTATTTAACAAAACTTTTAGCAGCTAGGCAACAGCTTAATTCTTCTGGCAGGGACAAAAAAACACAAATCATCTTTAATATTTGGCTCCAAAGAGATCCTTCCCTTTATGGGGGAATATCCAAAGCAGAAGGGTTATCTCGTTTGTATATCCTTCTCTTTCTCTTTATGTTAATTACTCTACTGTTAAAGGAATTAACAACATTTTAATGGACTTTATATGGAAAAACAAACCTCATAAGCTAAAAATAAACAGTCCTTTCAAACAGTCGGAAAGAAGGTGGACTTTAGTGATACAGTAAACACCTTTAGGATAAACTGGATTAAATGATGCTTAACAAATCCCAATTCTATATGGTTTTTTAACCCAAATCATATAGTTTCAAAAATTGGTGGCCTTCCCTTCCCTTCCCTTCCCTTCCCTTCCCTTCCCTTCCCTTCCTTTCCTTCCTTCCCCTTCCCTTCCCTTCCTTCCCTTCCCTTCCCTTCCTTCCCTTCCCTTCCCACGGTATTGCGCAGATTTAAACTGTAAAATACACTTTACACGGTAACGAGGTCATTTCTGCCTTGTTGCTGTCACTGAATGTCTCGTGATCTGTGAGGAGAAACATGAAAGAGAATTGACTTAAGAAATGTAAAGGGTCGAGAGTCCAACTAAAGTTAGTTTGGTAATGTTTGCCACAGCTCTGCAATTCGCCACTCCAGTCAAGTAAAGTCACGTCATGTTTATTTATACAGCGCTTTAAACCAAACAGCTTTACAGTATTTCAAGTGGAGAAACAGTGTCAGTGTTGCTTTCAATCAGAATTATACTTCAGTTTCTACTGTAAAGTATCTCTCCAGTGTAAGGTCCAGCTGATTGGCCCAACGTAGGAATCCAGCAGCTGGTCGAAGGACTTCTGCGTGTATGTCTTTTCTGGCGCTTCTAGAAAAATCACTTTAATTTATTAAAATGTGAAGATCCAATTTAAAATCTGACTCCATGAATAATTTTATCTGACTCCAATTCTTTGTAATTTCATTGCATTTGTAATTTAACAGCTGATCATAAGTTTAGTTGTGATTTAATTTAGATCGTTGATTTCTCTTAGTATCTCTTAATTTCAAATATTCGTTCCTCCATGGGACCCGGAGTCGCTCAGAGGATAATGCTCATGATTATAATTACATTACCTCACGGACGCAAATTAGTCAGTTCTGATATTACAGAGGATTACAGAGTGAACTATTTTACCTTTAAGTGAGTCGCAAATGCTTACTCATAACAGAAAGTGTAATTTTAGCAATAGTCACGAGAGCTGTAACTTGTTAATAACAGTGACACCCAGAAATCAGATTGCCCCTCATGCTTAGCGCCATGCTCCGGTCATGGGGTCCTCGGTATGAATCTGCCCTGACAGAAAGATTTACGGAAACTCCTACAAACTCCTCATGCGACACTACTTGAGTAAAGGAATTTAGACTCATACAAGATAAATCAAGATTAATGTTTATTATAGCCAGGTAAACATATCAAATAAAAGAATTTAGAAAGAATCCATAATACACAACTGATCAGCATACAATATAAAACATCATTCTAAAAAACATAAAAAATAGTTTCAAAGAGTCATTGTTACCTGGCAATAGAGACACACTTCAACAGCGTGGGAAGTTCTGATTACAGATGCTTTCCTGAGTGGTCTGCCCATTCCCTTTAAATACTCAACCAGAACAAAAGAACAATAAACATTTAGCACCCAAATATTTATGCAGCTTTTGGTTGAAACTTTTCTCGTGACCAAATGGTCACACCTAGCTTTGGGGGATGACAGCAAATGTTTATAAAAAGATCTTTATGAGCATCTCCCACACCAGGGGAACAAGCTCTGTTGTCTTTATTATGACCTGTTCCTCTGATGTGGGAATGAAACCTGTTTACCAGAAACACCAAAAGTCAAAGAAACACCTTGTGGCAGTATCTGTGAGATTTGCATGATTGTGTGGTCTCCGAGGCAGGAAGAGTGAGAGGGTCAGAACTCGGCAGGGGAGGAGATAAGATTGAGTCTTGTTTTTTCTTATTCAGATGAGTGAAGTTTTATTGTCTTAGTGCAGCTTAGATCTCTTGAGTTTGCTCTCAGGTGAAATCCATTCTTACACCAGTGTTCATGTTTTCACTCACAGACGGCTGACCTCGACGGACTTAACAAAGGAAAGGGGGCGCCAGAGAAGAACGAAAGCTCAATGTAGCAAAATATAGAGTTAGCCTTAATGAAAACCACGTCCAGAGCATTCAGAACATCGGACAGGGCAGAAGGTTCACCTTCCAGCAGGACAATGACCTGACGCACACAGCTGAGACAACGCAAGAGTGGGTTACGGACAACTCTGAATGTCTCTCTCTGGAAAAACCTGAAGATGTCTGTCCACCGACGGTCAGAGCGATGGCAGAAAATCTCCAAATGTAAATGTCCAAAGCTTGTCACATCATAGCCAAAAAGACTTGAGGCTGTAAAGGTACTGAGTCAAGGAAACACAGGAACCAGGAACTAATACACAGGAAAAGAGACCAGAAACAAAGAACTGAAATTAGTACTACACGATTAATGGCAATAAAACCGCACATGATGTGGCAAAGGTTGAGATTATTTAATGTGCATCTTCTCAGTGAAGCACGGCTCTGTGATCAGTAGTAAATGCGGCTCCATCTGAAAGCCAGAGGGCGCTCTTGCACAGATACTCCAGATATGCCCAGCAGAAGTACAATAGTGCACGTCATTCCAGGAAATCCCTATGAACATCATACTATCATGAGCTGAATAAACAGAAGACTGAAACGCTTTGAGTGGTTGAACAAGACTAAATGCTTCTCATGTTTGGAAAGACATCTGACACGTGTTGCTTTGTCAAATGCATGTTATAAGTGACTCAAACTCAGTGATTTCAGACGGTGCAGTATTTAGGCAAGGCAAGTTTATTCATATAGCACATTTCATACACTACTCCCCTTACGAAAATGAACCATGGTTTTACTACAAATAAAGCCAAAAAAACATGGTTATTGTAGTTAAACCATGGTAACCACAAATTAACCATGGTTTTGCTACTCTAACCATAGTTTAACATTTTTTGTTGTTTGTCACCATTGTAGAGGTTTGTATGATGAGTGTGTTCCTGCACAAAAGATGTTGCATTTGCTTTAAAAAATATTTCTCTTCACCTCATCACAGCACTGATACGTTACAGTGAACAAACACAACAGCATCATTTACAGTTCAGCTACACCTTAAAACATCAGTGCATATATTTTATGAAACTTACTCATGAAAGTTGGAAAAGTTTTCACGTTCACACGGATCCACGGAAATGACTAAAGCGCTGTATTATGCATGCAGGCCAGTAGTTGGCGATGTCTGAACACGTGATGCGCCTGCACAGGACGTCACCATTTTCACACATTTGCCTTTTTTTCTAGTTTACACTGAGACGATTCTTTTTTGCATTGTCGTGTAAATGAACGGACAAATGTTTTTTAGATGAAAACGGTGTCTTGTAAACACCACTGAACGTGTGAAGTCACACCCATCAGTCCAAACTGGGTTCAGAGATGATCAGTTCTGTGTGGGTTAAGGTGTCACTTCCTCTTCTTTCTTTAACGGTTTCTTTAGTAGCCTGTGGTCAAACTAACTGAGCTCTCACGCTCAGCAGTAACATGTTTCCAAACCTCAACAGTGAGCTCACCGCTCTGAAAATACACTGAAGACATGTCACACTAAGTGCCATCTTGCTCAGTTAAAACCAGACCAAAGGTTATGGAAACAGCTCTGAACACCCCAGAACTCAAAGCCAGAACACAAAGAAGACAAAAGACAACAATCAGGCTGAACGGATATAAGGAAGAAGACAAGGGGGTCGACTGGCTGGGAACTCGAAACTGGCCGGGGGTATTTTATTAGTGTTAACTCAGGTCACAAATCAAGGTGCTCCTTGCACAACGTAAAATAAACTCAGTCTCTGGATATCGTCGGTTTCGGTTTGGCAGTTCCTCTCTGCACGTCCTTGTCCCTTTCTCTGTTCGAGTCCCAGTGTGTGCTCAGCTCCTCTCTCTCCAGTCCTCACTTCCTGGATGGCTTAAATCCTGTCTCTCCACGGCAATCACTGAAACAAAGACAGGTGATTCTCCTTTGATTCACTTACGTGCCGCTCGTCCCCTGACTCTCTCTCCCGTCACAGACTTCGCTAAACCACACCCCTCTCGCCACACAGGCAAATAAAGTGTGTGTGTTAGTTTGACCACACTGGTTTTAGACATTAAATATGCCAGTAACAAAATACAAGCTACTCATTTTTATTTTACAAACTCACAATTTCTCCAATAAAATATTTTAGACTTTGAAATAACTAGAAAGATTTTTGATTTGCACAACTTTTTTTTAGGTCTAGAAAAATTCTCATATATAAGACCTCACATATTCAGGTTTTCCAAGACCGTGGGCTGAATTAAAAAAAAAAAAATCTTTACTTTAGTTGATAATCTTTACTGTAGTTTTGTCTCCATAAGTAACATTTTCTACCGTTTTGATTCTGTCAACTGCTGAGACAGATTGATCAGAGTCTCATCTCCCATTCCCTTTAAAAGCCAGTTGCGCTCGCACCATGGCGGATTCACTATTTACATGGCGGACTGTGTGTGTCATAAGTAGAGTGTACACATGTTGTGCTCCACCTATAGGCTCATATTGGTAACACGCCCTTTAAATAACACAAAAATACTGCGCTATTGACTTTAGAGCAGGTTTGTGTTGGTCAATGCTGCAGTCGTTTTCAGTTCCTCACAATAGCAACGCTCTAACAATGCTCCTAAACACACCTGGTGTTCAGATCAGACGTCCATGTCCAACACTGCAAAGGTAGAGCTACTAAGATCATCAAGGACTCTAATCACCCTGCAAACCCTCATTTCACGCTGCTGCCATCTGGTAAGCGCTTCCGAAGCCTGATGGCCAAAACTGAGAGACTCAGGAGGAGCTTCTTCCCCCAGGCCATCAGACTCCTGAACTCAGTCACTTAACATCACGTCACTTCACTTCAGGATAAACATCGATACACTGACATTGCACTGCACTTTCTGTTCTCGTTGTTACTGTGTAACAACCTGTTATAAACCTGTTTGCACATTATACTTCTTTGTACATTTCTGTTAACCACATATTTATAAGTCTACAGTTTACTCACTGCACAGTTTATTTAACTTATTTTATTCCACTTCTTTATTTCTTTATTTTTTTTCTGCTTGATTTATTTATAATTGTACATCTACACTCACCTGTCAGGATTATTAGGAACACCATACTAATACTGTGTTTGACCCCCTTTCGCCTTCAGAACTGCCTTAATTCTACGTGGCATTGATTCAACAAGGTGCTGAAAGCATTCTTTAGAAATGTTGGCCCATATTGATAGGATAGCATCTTGCAGTTGATGGAGATTTGTTTGATATTTAAACACCGTGGAGCTGGACGTGAACATGAGAACTGCGTCCGGCTGAAACTAGCAGAACACACTTGCGCCGCGTCTGGCGTTGTATTGTGCTGAGTGTGATAGGGCCCGAGGTTTCTGTGTCACATCTACAGAGTCTGCACAAGAAAATATTCATAATGATGGAAAATATATTTCACCATACACACATTTGACATAGAGGCTATTTTATTATTGACAATAAAATATAATATTACAAACATTGCTGAAAGCAGCTGCTCAAACGGCTCAAACACCAAATTATCATTCCTGTTATACAGTGATAAACACTTTCATCATCGAGTAGCTTTGGCTGTTCTCATAACCAGTGCAAGCTGACAGTTAATGAATCTGCAGGAACAGATGATTTAATGAGAACGATCTAAGAGAGGAAAACTGTCCTCCATTCTCTAGACTTTAAACCTGCAGACGCTGAATTAATAATAGACACTAGCATTAACTGATCAACAAGCAGACAGAAACTATAAAAAACATGTCAAACTGACCAAAATAACCAATAACTACAAATCAATCACAGCATCACTTGGGTTTGTTTGTTAACATGTAAAAGACATTGAAAGTATTTACAATGAATGAAACCCATAAGAATCATTGGACTGATTTGTGACGGTTCTTGTTCACAGAGGCATAAAGTTGACTGCAGTTCTCCTGAGCTCAAGCATTCGCTCCTCTGATGGAAGCATACGTCACTTTATCATCACAGCGAACCTGAATCAACATCACAGATTTTTTCAAATAAGTTTTCAAAGCCAAAAAAGTTTTGACCCACAATTATTACAGCATGTTGTTTCAGCTCAAATTAAGAGTTTTGACGAAGTGCACACAAGAATAAAACCGATATAGGCCATGTACATGCTCACCTTGTTCTTTTTGTCTGGGTTTTTACTGTACGCAGTGACCTCAGTATAAGTCACATCATCTGTCTGCCCCTAAACATCAACGGAAATATGGCACATCAAGCTATTAAAGGCCGTACCATCAGTACTGTTTGACACAGGTGCTGCAAATGTTTCATGGAAAATATGTGTAAAACTAGTGTCGTGTGGCAAGTTTTGTGAAAATCTATTATACAGACATGACATTATGATGACAGTTCTACTATAACATGATACGATGTTACAGGAAAAACTACCACACACAGCAAAAACTCCAGTGTTAAATGAGCTCTCCTGGGAGTATATGTGACGCCACACTCAAGAGTGTTAGGCCTAGTCCACACAAGCTTTTCCTCTGTTAAAATCACCTCTTGGCCTACATGGAAATGCAAAAACATGCTATGAAGTGCTGATCCTAACCATAAAGCCATGTTGGCCAATCAGAAGCCTGAAAAAAGATTATTGCTGGTTCCGGCTATAAATTATCTCAGTGATTCAGGACAAACGATGATTATGTCAAAACATAACCAACACCACCTGATCAACTTTTCTCTTTGCTTGTCTGGCTGTTACAACAACCCAAATTAAATCTAATGTTAATAAGTCAAGGGTCAAGAGCCTTGCAAACACTGATCTCCATAATGGTGACTCAGTTGTGATTTTCTCCTTTGGTGATTCTGCTCATTATCATCAGGTATCTTAAAAATAATGGTCAATCATCACTCAATGAATCACTTAATTATCTCATTAACTTTAACACTTTTCAGTGTTCATTAACACTTTAACACTCTTGAGTGTGGTCTCAAACTCCCAGGAGAGTTCATTTAAGTTCATTTAGTTTTTGCTGTGCAGTAACTTTCAAATATATACAAATATCAAAATATACACAAAGTACTTGAGATGATCATATTGTTCACTGGGAGTATGAAAGGAAATGTTGATTTGTGTCATTGTTTCCATTTATTCTTATCCTTTAGACCAGAAAGAGTACAAATTTACTAACTTGTCATTATTTAATCTGAATAATAAGAGTGTCATATTTCAGTCCTCTTATTAATAACTCAATGATCGACCTGCAATACTCACCACAGAGTCATCAGTGCCGCTTCTGTTCCCTGAAAAATAATGTCATGGGAATATTTATCAGACACACAGTCTCTAATGCAGATGACTGTCAGTTTTTAAAAGAGTCTAGTGCTATAGAATAGAAACATTATTTTTAACTCGTTGATTTCTCTTCACTCAGAGGAATTCTGACTAAATTATACTTCAGATGTTTTCTACTTTTTGCCTGTTATTACCATATATGAGGAACTCTAAAAACTCACCGGCTCTTTTTTTCCGAATCAGCCAGAGAATAAGAGCAGGAAGAAGAACGGCGAATGAAGCGCAACGATCACAATCACAATCACTGAGAGAGAGCCAATATAGAGACACATTCAGCATTACTGTTTACCCATAAATACAACAGCTACAAATAAAGTTATAAATGTCATATTTAAAAGCATAATTCACAGCGCTTCACTTTTTATGTTGCTTTATTCCAAAATGGATTAAATTCATTATTTTTTCCTCAACTTTACAAACAATACCCCATAATGACAACGTGAAAGATTTAGTTTGAAATCTTTGCACATTTATAAAAAAAAAAAAACATTCATAAGTATTCACAGCCTTTGCCATGACACTCACAATTGAGCTAAGGTGCTCCTGTTTCCACTGATCATCCTTGAGATGTTTCTACAGCTTGACTGGAGTCCACCTGTGGTCAATTCAGCTGATTGGACATGATTTGGAAAGGCACACACCTGTCTATATAAGGTCCCACAGTTAACAATGCATGCCAGAGCACAAACCAAGCCATGAAGTCCAAGGAATTGTCTGTAGACCTCCGAGACAGAATTGTATCGAGGCACAGATCTGGGGAAGGGTGCATAAACATTTCTGCAGAACTGAAGGTCCCAATGAGCACAGTGGCCTCCATCATCCGTACATGGAAGAGGTTTGGGACCACCAGGACTATAGCTGATGGTCACTTTGACAGAGCTCCAGCGTTTCTCTGTAAAAGACAACATGACAGCCCGTCTGGAGTTTGCTAAATGGCAGCTGAAGGACTCTAAGACCAAGATAACAAAGGAGTGGCTACGGGACAACTCTGGGAATGTCCTTGAGTGGCCCAGCCAGAGCCCAGATTTGAATCCTATTGAACATCTCTGGAGAGATCTGAAAACGGCTGTGCACCGCCACTCCCCATCCAACCTGATGGAGTTTGAGAGGTCCTGCACAGAAGAATGGGAGAAACTGCCCAAACATAGGTGTGCCAAGCTTGTAGCATCAAACTCAAAAAGACTTGAGGCTGTGATCGGTGCCAAAGGTGCTTCAACAAAGTATTGAGCAATGGCTGGGAATACTTATGTGCATGGGATTTTTTTTTTATTATATTTTTTTTATAAATTTGCAAAGATTTCTAAATAACTTCTTTCAAGTTGTCATTATGGGGTATTGTTTGTAGAATTGAGGAGAAAATAATGAACTGAATCCATTTTGGAACAAGGCTGTAACATAACAAAATGTGGAAAAAGTGAAGCGCTGGATGCACTGTTCTTGTTTCTCTGAGTTTCTGTACAAGAGAATGAAATAAGAAAGGGATGCAGATTACCAATTAAACATGGCTTGAGTCAAAGTGTGTGTTTAGCTGCTCTAACAACTCCAGAGAGGATTCAGGGCATTCAGAGACTGATTCTAGTGTGAATCAAACCACTGACATGAGGAGGATGTTCATACACACCTTGATTCAGAGAGTTTGATGTCAGTGCTGTTCCTGTAATTGATGTTAAAAATATTAAAGACAGTTTAATGCATGAACACAACATCAAGGCATTTCTTTTACAAACTGGGACTGATTTATCCGTGTGTGTGTGTGTGTGTGTGTGTGTGTGTGTGTGTGTGTGTGTGTGTGTGTGTGTGTGTGTGTGTGTGTGTGTGACTCTCAGTAGAGCATGTGTGTGTGTGTGTGTGTGTGTGTGTGTGAGACTCTCAGTTCAGAGCAGGTGTGTGTGTGTGTGTGTGTGTGTGTGTGTGTGTGTGTGTGTGTGTGTGTGTGTGTGTGAGACTCTCAGTTCAGAGCAGGTGTGTGTGTGTGTGTGTGTGTGTGTGTGTGTGTGTGTGTGTGTGTGTGAGACTCTCAGTAAAGCATCAGTGTGTGTGTGTGTGTGTGTGTGTGTGTGTGTGTGTGTGTGTGTGTGTGTGTGTGTGTGTCTGTGTTCTGGGGCTGAAAGCTGCTCTCACACTAACATGGCATGACTTGTGTTTAATAAATGCTGATTTAAATCATTTAAGATCAAAAACTCAGTTCTTTCAATCGCATATACAATGAAAGAGTATATTTACATTAGCTTTAAGTTGACTTCCTGTTTGTGTGGGAAAGTGAATGATTGAGCTCTACAAATTCAATAGTTTGATAAGCTCTTTCTCAGTAATTGGCTCTGTAAACCACAGAAATAAGAAAGACATGCATAAATACCTTGTTGTGTAGTAAATACAGGTGTGTGTGCGGCTGTCGTCCTCTCAGAGCTTCGGGTGTTTAATGATTTCTGGGTTTCTGTACAAATTAAAGGATGGATTTTTAGTTCAGGTACACCATATTCTGGAAAAAGCCTTTAAGTAATAAACATTCATCTTAGCGCTGCTTTTTACTAGTGTGTTTGTTCGTAATACTTCTCATAGCAGCTCATAACAGTCTAGTTATGATTATTGTGTATCAAAATGTCATAGACTCACTGACAAATCTGATTAAAGAGCTACTTTTAGTAGATGACATTAGTGATGATAAACTCTGTGAGAGTCAGTGCAAACCGCTGAAGTGAGAGACGGTGTGACGGTGATCATGTGATCATGTACCTTGTGTAGGAGCTGCTGATGTAGTTGGGCTTGATTTCTTCTGAGGGTTTGAGCTGCTGACTGGAATCAGTGTTGATGAAGCGACTGCAGAAGATGAATGTTCAGACGCATCACCTGTAGGACATTAACATCATATTTTCATACTTGATCATGACGTACAGTGTTCCATCATCACAGTTTACAGTGGCAGTTATTGAAGAGATGTGTTACTATAATAACCACATGAAGATATTTATGCCTTGTTTATATGAGAGTGAAACACAGTGAGCTGCTGCCCATAACCCTTCAGTTTGTGCTGAATCAATGACATTATTAAGCCTAATTATTAATCATAAACCTGACCCTCCTACATGGGTCACACTGGGCTTTAATGACTATTCTGATTTATGCAATATTTCATCTATGACCCATATAGGAGGTCAAATTATGAGGATTGTTATGCATTTTCTGGCTTTGACCACTAATATTTCATAATAGAGTCAAATAAAGAGTGTTTTCTCACCTGAACTCTTGACAGTGTGTGTGACTGAGGTCTTGAGTTGTTTTCTGTGAGTAACTTCACATCTCCACTCTCTGTTGTGATCTTCATTCAGGAGTGTTGTAGTCAGAGTCCTGATACAGGGATCTGGAGCTGATATCTGATATCTGGAGTCTGTCTGAAGATCAACACCAGCCTGATTCACCCACAGCAGCTCAATATCCTCAGAACGGACCCGATCATCACAGAAGACTCCAGGATATGAATACAACTGACAGGAGAGAGTCACAGAGCGGCCTGGACTGATCTCAGTCTGTGAGGAGGAGGAGGAGGAGGATGATGATGATGATGATGATGATGATGAGGATGAGGATGATGATGGAGACACTGAAACACAACACAAGACACAAATCACAGACTCTTCAATCATCATCTGAGTTTTTAAATTGACCCCATGATCATAAACTCACCATGAAGAACATGCAGATAAACACCTGCATCAGGTCCTTGTTTCTGTCCATTCACATATTGTTGTCTGCAGGTGTAAAACCCATAATCTTCTGTTGTGACGGTGTTGATGTTCAGAGAGCAGTCAGACCCCAGACTCAGACTCTCATGTCTCTCTGTGTCTTTCTTCTTCATCCCTCCATTAATCAGTTCAACGGCTGCTGTTGATTTTCTGTTAGAGTAGATCCATGTAGTTGATGTGCAGTCAGAGAGAGCATTATTACAGGACAGACGGACATTTTCACCAGAACTGATGAACACATGATCCACTCCACTGGAACCTGAAGCACAGAACATCTGAGTGATCATTATGATATATATTAATAAATGAAAACATAAAACATACCAGCATAAAAAGCAGAGGATTGAAATAATGCAGTGTTTTTTCCTCACTTAATGCAAACACACTGGAGAAGTGTTGCTTCACAGCTCTCTTATTAATATCCAACATTTAATGGTATTCAGAACAGAACAAGAATGAAAGAGTATCTATAAACAAGCCAAAACTAATTCATTTAAAGTGGCGTTGGGCTCATGTAGCCTAACTCTCTGATTCGGCACCAGTCCAAATGTTTCCATATTTCCTGATGTATTTGGATGCTGAACTATTATATACCACCAGAGAGGACTGCGACTGCAACACATCTTCATTTCAACTACTTTTGGTGCCGCTTTTGACATTTTTGCAATAAATAAATGATTGTGATTACACTGGTCTGTCTGTTATGCTTTTATTTATAACAGTACGTAGTTTTAATAAACGGTTATGGGTAGGTTTAGGGGTAGGTGTAGGATTAGCCGTTCAAAATATCTTTTTAATGCTATATCGTTACTAAAAACGTCATTTTCCAACACATTTCTGTCCTTTACATTATGTTAGGTTTGGGGAAGTGTTAAGGGATCTTACATTAATCCATACAATGGTAAAAGGGAAATTATACTGATATCTTTATGATATAACACAAATAGATCTCATGACGGATTCGTAAATATTTTAAGTTTTTAGCTGTAAAAACGTAATACTGCTACGTTTAAATGTTGCAGATACGTCCATATTCTACGTTTTAGCACTTCTCCAAACGCACGTTTTGACTCTTTGAGCGTTACGGATTAATCCCTACGTATTAACAATGAGACCAGGCTGCGCAGTCACAGCGCAGTGATTACCACACATCCTAACTATAAAAACCCTAAACAATTACACCTGCAACAAAAACATGTGCAGAATACACACACTTTCTGCTTAAAAGAAGCCTAAAATGCTAAATAACAAGACCAGTTAAAGATAGGGAGAGTTCTTTTCAAGCACAAACGGAACAAAACATGTTCAGAAAGAAGTCATTTATACAGTATAAACTTGAGCAAATTAAAATATTAAATACAATTATAAAGTGTTGAAATATTTGCTAGTTTTATTGATCATATTTATGTCGTTTTATTCTTGTAATGTGTTTTTGTTCAGTCATGTTCTTATATCGTTATTTACAAGGGTTACTATTAACTGTTTTCATTGTTTGTTTGTTTTTTGTGTTGAATTGTTAAATCCAGACCAAAAATCATAATTATTAATGTTAATAATAATATAGGAGCTCACAACAACAACACACATTCAACAATGTATTGTCCCCGTGTTTTAATGACAAGATAACAAATGAGATTTTAGTGATATTTTGACCACTCAAATAGCAAATGTCCCCGTTTCCATTTCAGAAATATGGTCACCTTACGGTCAACACACATCTGATCTGAACACAACTTAAAGGCTAAACGTTTGCGCACAAGACCATTACTGTTAGTTTCACCTCTCTATTTGATCAGTTTCAGAATAGAGTTCAGTTCTAGAAATAAAGAAGATCCGGTCCAAACACAAAAAGAGCTGAATTTATAAAAAATACCCCGTTCAAAAGTTTATGAACCCTTGACTCTTAATACTGAGAATCAAACAATAATCTGCAGGAGCTGGAGGATTTTCCTGAAGAACGATGATCAGTTTAACAGCTCAGGACA